>OZ012672.1:37459828-38075209 GCA_963942505.1 Lordithon lunulatus | reverse complement strand
AACGATACATTATTAAATAACACAACGTGTTAATTTATAATTAGAACGAACATCCAAATGCGATACATCATCACATAAGGTATATATAATATTTTGTTATCATATGTAAAAATAGTCACGAATTGCGTAGTATTATCGTGCGGATGCATGCCACTCGCGAGTAATTCGCTTACGAATAAGGAGTATACAATGAAAAAATGCTAGTTTCGAGTAATGAAATCACGCAGATAAGTAACAAGTGCTCGATTAAAATGTAATCAGACGAAACAGTCACCGATAAGATTACCTAACGGCTAGTACGCCGGTTAATTGTCAGTACGTATTTTGTTTGTGATGGAACGAAAAAAGTTCGCGTTGGAAGCAACTTACTGCAGATGGATTAATTCCCATTTAGAAAAAGTAAGCGAACATATAATAATATAATAAATTCCAAACCGTATGACGACTGTAATTAAATGTAAATGAATTCTTGGAATCAGTTGTATGCAAATTTAATGTTTATAAGTAGTCTTGGTTGTTACTAATCCGTTATTCACATACAGTATGTTAATAACGTGTGACTAATATAACTAATCGAAAGGAGCATGATTTAATATGTATTAGAAGGCAATACTCAAACAGTTTTGGACTTCTAGAGCTTCAGAGCTATATTTTTTTATTTCATTAAGTTAAATTGTTTACCTTGAGTAGAAAGGTAAGAGAAACAAACATATTTTGTGGGTTGATTCCTTTCTACAGAAAGGCGTGCAAATTGTATTGAGATTTCTTATTTGATTCTAAATTGTGTAACTGGCTTAAGTTTATTTTCATAGAACAATGTCTATTTTATTTGTATTCACTTCGGCATTACGGATTTTTATCACTTTTATAATTTATCATCTAACGGGTTTGTCTTTTCTATTTGGGAAAAAATATACTGGGATTTTTCATTAGGTTCTATCCATCTATCTGCATTTGAATTTGATTGGACAATTTTTATTTAATTTTTTACTTCTTCCACTTTACCACCTAAACGGTACAGTTTTTATAACAATATTTTTGTGTTTTTCTCGTTGGGAATGAAATACCTACAAAATAAGGCCAAGACGACATATTTCCTGCCATCTAGACTATATTTTTACAGATTTTTATCACTTTTATAATTTATTTGACTGGTTTGTTTTTTGTTTTAAGGAAAAAATATTTTAAGATTCTGGTTCGAAATTGTCTATACAGCAGGCGGAAGTTCATCTTAATTGGACACTTTTTATTTTATTTATCTTCACTTCTTCGACTTTGGTAGTTTCAAAAATTTGCCAAGCACTGTAGCTATACCTCTAGAATTTAAAACCATCTCGACATTTTTCCCGTCATCTAGACTATATTTCCAATCAAACAACATAAGTTCCAGGGCCATGCCGCTTCTAGGAAGGCCCCAATATTGAACGGAGGGAAGATAGTTTTGGCAATTTTACCCATTTTTTTATAACTTTTAAAATTAAATTTGTGACGTGTTTATGTTTTTTTTTGGGGAAAAATTGTACTAAGATTTTTTTATTTGGTTCAAAATTGTCTATTCATTAGGCTAAAGCCGATTTGATTTGACAATATTTATTTTTATTTTCTTCACTTCTTCGGCCTTACCACCAAAACGGTACATAGTTTATAACAACATTTTTGTGTTTTACTCTTTGGAAATGAAATTTGAGTTCGTTCTTAAATCTAGAACAGGAATTAATTCTACTCAGTGAAAGTGAAATATGAATTTTTACAACATTATGTAAGTCTTAAAATATATTATAACTGACCTTGCCAATGAAATAATAATAATGATAGGGAATTCATTCAAAATAGAACAAATATATGTAATTTATCAATCGGGTTATAAAGCTGATAAAAGAAATCAAATTAAACACAGAAGTTTGAAGTGGCAATCAGAACCATTTTCTTGGAGGTGTACATAAAACAGAAAAAGCAATAGAAGCACCATATGAATAAATATTGATGCCTGATGTCTAAAATGGACGACTTCATGATGTTAGTTCTAAAATGAAATTTTTGCACAACAAATAACCCAAGCGACTCAATAATAAAAAAATAATTCGAAACACAACTTAGAAGACTTAGACAAATCTACTGGTAGGAAGGAACGACGAAAAGGGAAATTATTAGGTCTAGAGCACAACTGGAACGGAACAAGTATGATCTAAAGAATGGGCTCTACTATGTATATAAAGATATATCTTTATAACATAGTAGAGCCCATTAATTCATTCTCGAAATGTCTATTCAACTGCTCCGCGTTTAAAGCCCATTTCAAATAGCGCCTTACGTATTCTTCATAGACTTCCATTATTCATTAGTTACACGATTTGTTAAAGCCCCTTTATTCTTTAGTGCCTTTATTGGTACGTACTCACTTGTAATACCTCTATTGTATAGTATTCTGACATAAAATAAGATGGATATTTTCCATTATATCATTGGCTGTGACTAAATTATTATAAAGAACAAAACGTAAAGGTTTTATGAGCAAAATTGTCTAAAATTTTCATTTATATATTTTGTATGATTTATTATTTTATATCTTGATTTATTATTGGCTGTGTGATTGGAACAGGATTCGCAACACATTCTTATTGTACTACAAAATGATGCATTAATATCTAATACATAATTATCATACTTTCTTATTCCTCATTTGTAAATCGTGTTTTTTATTATATAGTTAGATAGTACTGCGGATAGAAACAAATATTGTCATTTTGCCACAGTTTACAACATGTATGTTCAATATAGTTAATATAACGCTTTCAAATTATGCAAATTTTCTTTGAATGCAGATATTTTTACCGCTTTAAGCGACAGTATGCAAAAAGATCTACTGTTATTATCCTTCGTCGATCGCAGCAATTGCAACACAAACGGATTCAAATTTGAACTTTCCATCAGGCTTTACTCAAAATCAGCCAACATAAACATCTTCCAGTTATATGTGCCTACTACCGCATCGTCGGAAGAAAACAAAAATATTCTATGGAGAACTGGAGGATATGCTACAGAATATCCCAAGCAGAGAGGCAATGCAATAGTACTAGGCGAGCTCAACGCCAAAATAGGAGAAGCAACAGAAGACACTCCTATAAGAAATATGAATGGATAAAATGGGGTGGCAACCAGTAACGTAAGAAGGCACAGACTAATAAGCTTCTGCGCCGAAAATGGGCCAATAATAACAAACACAGTATATAGAAACTTGTTAGAAGACTACATACCTGGGAACGCCGGTGGTTCTCAGGTATATAGTCTTCTAACAAGTTTCATGTACAGAAATCAAATAGATGCCTGGAGCAGAATACGGAGGAGATCACCGCCTACGTAATCTAAACTCAAGCAGCCATACATGAAGAAGAATGCACCACGCAAGCTATAAATAGCGAATAAGCTAAGGTTTCGTGAAAATCGAGAACGGTACCCCAGAACAACCTAGAAAAAAAATCATCGGAAGACAAAAGGACCAAAAAGGATATTGTAGAAACACCCACAGCAAAAAACGCAGCGAAACACCGAGAAAAGAACACGTACGTACAACTAACCCGATCACCTACTAGGAATCTGCACAGAAGTTGAAAGACATGCAGCGCATAACAACACAAGGAATCCATACCAACTAGTGAAAACCATAAACAAACAGTTCACACCACGTGCATGGACCATCGAAAATGAAACTGGCGAGAAAACCACAAACGTACTAGATACATTAACAGTATAAAGATCTTACTTTGAGAAGAAAGACCACACAACAGCAAAAAACACGCCGGATCTGCAACAAGAACCAGAAATTCTAACGATAAAATAATAGAATCAATCGCACTAGTTGCAACAGAAAGCAGTAGCATTTAAAATTTCCATCAAACTCCGCTTAAAATCAGTCAACATCATTCAGGTGTGCGCGCCTACCAGCGCATAGTCGTAAGAAGACATAGATTCTATGGATAACTGGAGGAGGAAGGAGGTGCTACAGAAAATCCCAAGCAGAAGGCTTGCACTCGTACTGCGAGTTTAACGCCAAAATAAAAAAAATAAGATAATAATAATAATAATAATATAAGAAATATTACAACAGCAAATAATAGGAGGATCTGCAAAAACAACCAGCAATTCTAAAAGCTGAAAACAGAATCCATATAAAGAATCAAAACATCAGGAGGTGATAATAACTCAGTAGAAAGCAACAGGTGAAAGTAGCGCAGACAAGATGCATGAAATATGCCAAACAAATTGGATAACCGGTCTGGATGGATGTTGGATTAGGTAGAATTTATGTTCATCCTACTATATAACAAAGGATGCAAATAAAAAGGTAAAAACTATCGGCTGATAGCTTGAGTATTATATGCCAGCAAGATTCAAATTCGAATAATTAACGAACGGCCTAAGACATACTTCGGCATCGCAAACTACATCGCAACAAGTTGACTTCGTCATAGGGAGGGACACTCGATAACAGATTTCATATCTAAGACAGATCATAGAGAATGCGAGGTGTGTGTGTGTGTGTGTGTTTTGTCGAATTTAGGAAAACGTTTAATAGTATTAAATAGGAAAACATGTGGCAGCTACTGCGTGAAATGGGAGTCCTAGTTCATACAATCTCAATTACGCAAATGCTATATAAACATAGTAAGGTTTTACGAATAAAAAAATTCGAATCAGATCCATGCAAGATCCTAAAAAAACACAACAGAAGCCTGCATATGCCCGATCCCTTTTAACATATATAGACAATATACGAGGCATATCCAGAAAGTAAGAGTACTGAGGCTCTCACGGTCGGAGGGATTTTATTTTCATCATGTTGGCCACACGGCAGTGTAGCCTGACTCCTCCCCTTTGCACCGAGACCGGTTCGAGGTCAGTACGTTGAGAACTGTTGACACGACAACAAGTTTCGTGAATAATGTCAATCCAATCTCCCGCCAAGTGCGAAATACGCGGCGTCATCCGTTATCTCGTTTGGAAGAGAAAACCTCCATTTGAGATTTATAATGAGGTGAAAACTGCATATGGTGATAAAGCTATGAATCGTACGAATGTGTACAAGTGGTGTCGCGAGTTTAAAAACGGTCGTACGTCTGTGCATGATGATCAGAGGAGCGGAAGACCTTCAATTGTGACTGACGAAATTGTGGATAAAATTGAAAATGCGCTCCGTGACGATCGCAGATTGACTGTCGATGAACTTTCTGCGATGTTTCCGCAAATCTCCAGATCTCTACTACACGAAACAATCACATAAACCCTCGGATATCGGAAACTGTCCGCGAGGTGGGTCCCAAAACAACTGACAGACCAGCACAAGTTGAATCGAGTGGAGGCCGGGCAAGAGTTCTTGAGGCGCTGGAAACTCCATGGAGCTGAATTTCTCCGCTCCATCGTAACTGGAGATGAAACTTGGGTAGCACACCACACGCCCGAAACCAAAAGACAGTCTCAACAGTGGCGTCACACCTCTTCATCCTCCGCCAAAAAGTTCAAAATCACAATTTCAGCCAAGAAAGTCATGGCATCCGTGTTTTGGGACTGTCAAGGCATAATTTTAATCGAATATCGGCCTCAAGGGGAGACCATCAACTCTGCAAGATACTGTGAGACCTTAAAAAAATTGCGGAGGGCGATTCAGAACAAGAGGAGAGGCATGCCGACAAAAGGAGTCTGCCTGCTGCACGATAATGCCAGACCACACACGGCCAACGCCACGAAGGAACTGTTCGCCTCGTTTAAATGGGATGTCCTGAACCATCCCGCGCATTCCCCTGATCTAGCACCTTCAGATAACTATCTCTTTACCTCCCTGAAGCTGCACATGGATGGAAAAAGGTTTTTAACCGCCGAGGAGGTAAAGGAGGAGTTGGAGAAGTGGACGAAGGAGTTGGCGGGAAACTACTTCGAGGAAGGCATCACAAAATTGATACCTCGCTACAACACCTGCATAGAGAGGAATGGCGACTATGTCGAAAAATAGCTTTTATTATTTATTATTTTATTTTTATATTTATTATTTAAATAAAAAATTTTAACACCTACAAAAATTCAGTACTCTTACTTTCTGGATATGCCTCGTATAATGGGAAAACTGTCGAAAAAACTGGTGTAGAGGTATCGTCATAGGAGAAAATCGTATAAACAATCTTCGATGTGCGGATGACAAAGTACTGATGGTATCTACATAAGATGAACTAACGGAAGTGAGGAAAAAAGGAAAAACATTTGGCTTAGAAAGAAACGCAATGTTTGTCGATCACACCAACAACAAACGAGACATTAAGTTGTTAACCAGTATAGCTACAAGAGCGATGATCACCAACGAAGGTAGTTCCTCGGAAGAAACCAAGAGGAGGTGAAAGAAAGTGCTAAAACAAAAAGATCTACAAAGGACATGGGTAGACTGCGACATAACCGTAAAACATTAATAAAAACACTAGTATTCCCAGTAATCCTAATGGGTCGGAATAATGGACACTGATGGCACGAGACGAAAAATCGATGTTTGTGAAAAGTGCTAGTGTCTGCTGGACTGCCAGAAGAACCAATGACTTCATACTAAGGGACATAAACGAACCACGAATATCCCAACTTATACATGCATGTATCCTTAAATAGTTCGGGTACATCATGAGAAGGACAGGCGAGAACTTGGAGAAACTAGTAATTCAAAGGAAAATGAAGGGTACCACACCAAGAGTAGGATATCCAAAACGATGGAGCGACCTCATAAAAACTACCACAAATAAGACCATTCGACAAGTAACGAAGACAGCCAGGAACCTAAAGAGATGGAGAGACATCGTACGAAGAGCCACATACTGAGTGAACCATGAGTCACGACTCTTCTGTAGTGAGGAATCTCAACGAAGAATAATAAGATGCCCCTGTAGCAAAGACTATTTTCAGTTCTTAATGACCCATCTTGTAACATCTTGGTTCGTGGGGCAATGGTTTAACGCGTCGGTATGAAGCCCTTTTATACAGAACGTTGGTGGTTCTAATCCACCGCTAGTTTACAAAGAGTAGCCCCGGCTAGTTTATCATGGAAGTTATATGAGGCATAATAGGTTACTGAAGGGCCGGAGTGCACACAGCCTAGGGGCAGCAGCTGTACTCACCGTAAAAACATCTCTTAGTTTTTACTCTTGCAATCATTTCAGTCATTAATAATACAGGGCTCAATATCCCTTGCCTTATACCTGTTCCGGTTTTGATGGGCTTTATAGTTTTGCTGTTGACTGTCGCTTTGTGTGCTCATATGCGAACAGTCGCTATATCAGACAGAGTTATATACATCGTGATTGCACTGAATAACAGATACAGGATGTAGGTAGTACAGGCTTATCCACCTACAAGTTCAGCACCAGAGGAACATACTGAACAGTTCTACGAAGACATTACCAGCAAAGAACGCGAAAAAGGCTAAGTTTACAATTATAATAGGTGATTTTAACGCAAAGATTGGACAAAAATGAACCCTAGATCCACCAAACAACGGAAACTTCGGCCTGGGGAAAAGAAATATAAGAGGACAAGATATGATGGACTGAACAACGAAAAAATGTTCTGTATGAATAGCTTCTATAAAAAACCTCCACGAAGAAAATGGAAATGGAAGAGCCCCGATAGTTCTTTTAAAACCGAGATTGACTATGTACTTGTCTCAGACAAACATATTTGTGACGATGTATCCGTCCTAAATCGCTTTGATACGACCATTAACGGGCACCCACTCGAAGTTGTTGAAGAGTACGTATATCTCGGACACGCGTTTAGGCTCGGGGCTGAAATTTCGAGAAGAATCGGGCTGCCCTGGGCAGCATTTGGAAATCTACGGCATATTCTTAAAGAACCAAAAATTCCCATAAACCTCAAGCGTAAGGTCTATAATGCTTGCATACTCCCAGTTACCACGTACGGTGGAAATAAGGAAATCAGAAGGAGAATAGGGGTCACTGATGTAATGGAGCAAATTGCCAAAAACAAGCGAGGTTCGGGTCATGTTGCAAGAGATGACATAAAATAGACGAAAGGGGTCATGCAATGGAGACCCCAACAATCTAAACAGAGGGTAGGTCGACCCAAACCAAATGGCGAGACGATAGCCAACGTCAAGGGGGGAAAACTGGATGCAGACAGCCCAAAACCGACACTAGTGGAGACTGATGGAAGAGGCCTACGTTCAGGAGTGGACGCATACAGGCTAATGATGATGATGATGATGATGTCGCTTGGAATATGTTGTTATCATAGACGTTTTCTATGGTTTTGATTATATACAGTGGTATCGACCGTTTGCTTAGCAGTTGCATGACGCCTTGTATTCACAAAGCACACGAAAGCAGGCCTGTTGAACTCTATTTCTCTCTCCTTTATTTCTCTTATTACAAATATGGCCTCCATACATGATCTGCCGCGTACTAACCCTTGTTGCTCTTCTGCTAGCGTTAGACTTTCTTGAATTTAATAATAATTAATATGTTTTTTACATGATGAAAAACGCTTGGCCATTATTAGTATCACTTTTGATTTGTTTCTCGCCATTTGTTACCATCAATATTATTTTCCTGAACAGTTTCTAATAGTTATATGCTTACAGGTTCGTTATTACCTTCGATATTTTTAGAATTATCTGATTCATTTATTTATTTATTTTTATAATCGTAGTAAACAAATCTGATATGTTATGATAACTATTCGATTTATTAAACTTCCCTGTATCATAATCATTTAGATGGAAAATGTCATCGTCCGGTAGAGATAAAGACGTATTGGTTGTGAATATAGTAGGAACAATTACTACTTCTACTATGTAATAGTTTCGAATGCGATTTGATCGTACTATTAAATTACTTTACAAAGCAAATTATATGTTATAGCCTACCTATTGTTCTTATATGATGTCCCCACCAAACTACAGTGGTGTTGATTAGGCTATCGGTCCCGAAAACCATGACAATCACCGGCCGTACATTCCGGCCCTGAACGATACATTCTACAGATCGAATTGATTTAATTTCATGCTTTTCTACACGTATAATCCCTTTAGACGTGGTATAATCGAAAGATTAACTTATCTATTTTAATTATATCTAATTACAGGCTCATTTACACGTTAGCGACTTATATTTAGATCTCCGCGATGGGAAGATACTGTTAAAACTACTTGAAATCCTCACAGGAGAAAGGATAGGATCGCCATCAAACCATCATCTACGTAAGGACAAGCTTAACAATTGTGAGAAGACTTTAAAATATTTACGTGATAATTATGGTCTAACTGGAGTATCTGCAGAAGATATTGTAGATGGAAATTCCAAGATAATATTGGACCTCATTTGGGCCATTATATACATATTCCTTATACGGACCATAAAAGTCAATGTAAGTATACCATATCATATTACTTAATAAATAAGTAAAATTTATATTTATTTATTTATTATGACGTGTAAATTACATGAAAACGGCGGCGTTTTACCGTTACCCTAGATAAAGTTTCTAATTGCGAATTGAGATAATTTTATAACGATTAGTTCTGAAAGGGAATTTATTTGAACACACGTTTCAGTCAGATTCTTTATAAAATCATTTAATAATAGTCATGGTTTAGATCTATAGGTTTGGTTATAATTAGTGGGTATCTCAAGAACTGAGAATAGTTGTTCAGGATTCACCTGTAGAAGGGATATCTAAAAGTTCTATAGTACTAGCGTAAGATAGGATAACAAATAATCGAGAACATTTACATAATGTATTGCTATTTATTAAATAATGTATGGCTTCATGTTCGAATATAATAAGATAGTAATAAAAAAAGTGAACAAATAACTAATTTCACTTACACTTATATTTCTTGCGAATAGAAATTGATACTTGATAATGAGATTACACGAAATTGGTTTTATTTCGCAATTACCTAGGTAGATAAAACAGTAGCGCTAATTATTTCGTTACTATTGATTACTATTACTTTACTATATGTGTATGTGGGCGACAACCTTTATCAAAAAAGACCTTTATTAGGCATAGTCAACACACACACAATTCAAACATCTCCCCCGTAAAGAATTCCACCAAAAACAATCAAATTAAATATACAAATAAAAATTGAATACAAGCACCCTTACATAACATTATGTATACACACTGCACACTCGCCAATATCTGCTCCCACGTCAACCTCCTGCAGATTTTCACGCCTTTCCCATCCTCTCCTAGCCATTTATTCAGCGTTCTGCCCTCTCCAACCCACGCTGCTTTTACTTCCTTATATTCGTTGCCAAGGTGCCACCACATGTCGCTACCCTTATTACATAGCCCACACGTGGTGTACCCCAGCCCCATCCACACTTTTCTTCCTCGCTTTTCTGAACCACACCTCGCTATTGCCATGCATACTTTGTCCTCCCTGCTCCACTCTTCCCTGGCTAAGTAAAAAATAAATCATTCTAGGGTGAAAATATAGGTGGCACAGATACACTTCTACGATGGGCCCGAGATGTAACTGCAGGTTACGCAGGCGTTGCGTTGGCAGATTTCAGTACCTCCTGGAGCAATGGATTAGCTTTCAACGCAATCATTCACTCTCATAGGCCTGACCTAATCGACGCGGACCTAGTTGCTAGTGTTACAGCACTAGACGCAATTAATTATTCGTTTCGAGTTGCTTCAAAAGAACTAGGAATTGTTAGGCTCCTCGAGCCTGAAGATTTGGAAAGCACTCGACTAGAGGAAAAGACTATAATAATGTACGTTGCTTTATTATATCATAAACTTCACACCGAGAAAGAAGAGTCAATGGTAAGTTTAATACAATTTCAGAAGAAAATTAATTAAATTATAATTAATCAATGCCTAGCTTAGTGGGGTGGTGGTTACAGGCGTCGTCCGTCTCGTATTGAGCATTGGGAGGCATAAGTTCAAACCACATCAGGACGAATTTTCGCGAATCACAGTTTTCAGAAGTTTTCTGTTAAAGTTGAAGTCACCTTAACAGGTTAAGCGCCATGGCGGTCACCGATGTCCGCTATGTCTCCAGCCAATTCGGCCATGGCGGACACCGGTGTCCGCCAGGGTTTTAGGTTTACAAGAAATATACGCGATAACGCTGAAGGATCTCTAGGGCCACAGCGGATACTGGTGTCCGCCGCCCTTTTTTCGTTTTATGATAAGGCAAATTTGCCAAAATTATATAAAATAGGTTTAAGACAAACAGAAATATCACAATTTGGCAAAAAAAAAGTCTTGGGTAAAATGAAAAGTTTGGTTAAATGTTCGTGGCGCTTAACCTGTTAAAGACGTTAAAATGATGACATTCATTAAAACTTAGTTTTACTTACTATAGAAAAGAAACAAACAATATCCACTTGCATACAATTTCATTTGTATTTTCTGCTGTAATTCTGGTGGAAAATATAAAATAATGTTATTTTATTTATTTAAAATTAATTGTTGCTAATCGCTCTTAGGAAATTGTAAATACTTCAAAAGTAAATCTACTTGCAACCGACATTCGCCACTGGATAACAGCTCGAACCCAAGAAATGCTCGCTATGAAAATACCAGAAACGCTTCCAGAAATGCGAGGATTGCTGGTTGCTCTAGACTCTACAATGTTGGAAGAAAAACAAAACAAATTACGTATAGCAAGACTAGACCGTAGTGGTGCAGTTTACAATGAAGTGAGAGACATTTTAGCCCAAATGGAAATAGCTGAGGCTGCATTTAGAAATACTTTATTGGCTGCAATGGAGTTGGAAGAGATTTACGAAAAGTATAGAGAAGAGTATAAAGGTCAGACAATTCAATTAAGAGAAACCCTGGAATTAGTAGCTAATGCAGATAATAAACGCTTCTCAGAACATATAGAATTAGCTGAGAATTTTAATAATCATGCAAATTTATACGAACGCATACATGAACTGGCTGCAAAAATAGTTGCACATGGACATAAGTATGCAGAGACCGTGCAAGATTGCGAGGAGCAAATTGTATCAAAGTTAGATTTAATAAAGACATTGCTTTTTGAAAAGGGAGTGCACATTTTTAAGACTGAATTGCGTAGTATCAGCTGCAAATATTTAGTTGTTATTGCGAAAATTTTGAAGAAAAGTGATGTTAAAGGACTACAAGCACGTTTTATGGAGGAGTCTATGGATTTGGAAAAAGTGAATGGGATATATGAAAGCTTAGAGGTAAATATACTAAACAACTTCAGCGGAAATAAAATGTTGTTATTTTGAACACACGCCATCATAAGAAAGCATGCATTTGTTAGTGATATAGGGTCGTGCTGTATAATTGAAAGCATGATGTCATCTGGTAGTAACCACAGAAATAACAATGCACACCTATATGGTAATAATAACGTCCAACATGCACATGTCATCATTGCTGGCAGATGGTGTTAAACTTTCACTATAGAGAGAAAGGTGTATTACATTAACCACCTTCGTTTATCGGGAGCTGTTTCGGGCTGTTCTTTCTCATGATAGAGCAGCTCCCTAACGGTAAACGAAACCTGCTTTTCTATACAAATCACTTGGGATGGTAATTAATCCTGATGAGACCTAACTGGATCGAAATATAGAGCTGTAGATTCCTAAGAGGTGAATTCATAAACAACTGATCTTAGTTTTTTTCGTAATGGAATCAAGATGTTTCACAGAGCCAGATCTTATAATGCCACCTTGTGTGTGTTAAACTCATTCAAATAGCTCCCATTTGCAACAAAAATAAAATGTTCATATTTCCATTTTTCCACTTCTATTGTGTCAACATACTTCCTGCTATTGAAGTTTATATCGCAAAAATGTAATTTTACATAAATTGTAAAATTACATTTTTGCGATATAAACTTCAATAGCAGGAAGTATGATGACACAATAGAAGTGGGAAAATGGAAATATGAACATACATATATATATATATATATATATATATATATATATATATATATATATATATATATATATTTCGTTTTTGTTTTGTTTTTAATATTATACATGGCATAACTATAAATAAAATAAAATTTCAATATCTTTTGTTTCCCTCGGCTGAAGTAGAGAAGGGTATCCCCCCGTCCTTGATTTCAGGATATTCAGGAATGCCTGCTTGTCCTTTGACCTGTTCACTTGCTTTATTGGTTTTAATATCAGTTTTTTTAATTTCGTTCTAAAATTGTGTCTTTTACCGTTTTTATCTCTTTGGGAATATTATTGTAGTCTGTTATATCCCTGACCAATAGACTGGTTTAGTGTTCGTTTTATTGTGCGTTGTATGCATATCGATGTTCCTTCTTGTATTATAATATTATAATTATGATTTTCTTATTTGTTTTAATTGATATTTTATATAGACAGTCTTAATTGTGCTGTATGTGTATGTGAGTACATTTGTTCAGCTTTAGTAACTCATTAATTCTAAACTCGTTTGTTATTTTGCATATCTTGTTCGTTGGTGTTAGTCTAGATATGTTATGTGACTACGATTATTTTTTATATTGTATATTGTCTTTATAGAATATCTTAATAGATTCATGTACGTTTCACGGTTGCCTCCCCAGATATTTTGTTAGATAAACAATTTTTGAAAAAAAAAAATTATCATGAAAGTTTTTGAAAAAAGTAATTAAATAATTGTCAATCCTTCAGGATTACAGTTAATAATAATGTACTTCCCTTAAATGTATTGGTTTATACTACATATATTATGTTTTATTTAGATGGAAATGGCGCACTACAAATCGTATTTGGAAAACCTTTTAAAACTATCCGTAGTCTTAGAAAGCTATACAACAAATGCCAAATCATCTGGAGTTTTGAAAAATTGGTCTGACTCTAAGCAGACTGCAACAAAACGTCTTAAAGTGTTAGAGGATGTCTACCAAATTATAGTATTTTATATGGAGGTAAATGATATGGTTATAATTTTACGGGAAAGAAGGAAGGACGGCTGCAAAGATTTGGGCGAAGCAATGGAGCGAATTAACACACATGCTAATAGCCTTATTAAAAAACAAATATTGGGGTTCGAATGCTTTGATGCTTTGCTCGGAAACAATTGGATGCGAAATGGTAATGGGTTATGTGTTGATAAAACACGGATTTGTGTGGTTGAAATGTATGAGCATTATTTAAGAGAGCACCGAGATGTAGATGAAGTTGATAGATTATTGCCAGATTTGGAAAAATGTAACGTGAGTATTTTACAAATATTACATACATATTTTGTGTTCTCTATTTCTATATAAACTTATATTAGAGCGTCAGAATTTGATATTCGTTATGTTCTTTGAAGTTAACTTACATGTCTTAATAAAGAGAACTTTTTAATCTTAAATGGTATGGCAGAGGGGACTGGGAAAGCTAATACAGGAATGCAGGAAGTAGGGTAATTCAGTAATAGGTCATATAGTAGTGGAAGATGAATGGAGGTCGTTAACAGAACGTCTTGAAGTCGGAGACGAGTGTGTCAATACATACTCGTCTCCGAATTCAAGACCATTTTCCAATCTCGGCGACCCTGAGAGTGGTGGAGTTGGTCAAAAAAAGCAAACATTTCCTATAAGCAAAAGGTTGGCCAATTGAATTTTGGCCTAGTTAACTCTTTTGAAGTAATTATAAAAACATTAAAGAGCGTGATGACACTTAGAAAGGAATAGATATACCAGGAATGTATCAATTACAAGAAGCTGTGGAAGCAGGCGGTCCGAGAGTGGAGACGCAGATAAGCATGCAGGACCGATATTGACGAAGTAGGATTCAGTTTTCGGAAAGTTAGAAACATTCAAAATGAAAACCAACTCTAGAGCATGATGATGAGTAAAAGAGAAGGGACACAAAGCCAAGTGAGCAAAGTAAGCATGTTTAAATGTGTGGAATACTATAAAGGCACCTTAAATGGTCAATAATACTGTCAATATTTTAGAATAATGAGAGAATTACTGTACGAACTTGTTTAAAATTTTAATTATTCTAAAATATTGACAGAATTACTGATCGTCTAAGGTAGAGTAATGATGGAATGAAGAGAATACTGATGTTTATCCGGATAATTGATTACTTGATAAAGATTGAAGGAGGATTCAAGCAAATACTGGCAGTACAAGGATTGACAGTATTATTGACCGTGTAAGGTGCCTTATTAGGAGCTCTTTGGAGGAGGGGTACAAGTGGCTATGAGGAGCAGACGCAGATATCGAATGAAGGGAGATTTCAGGTTGTTGAGGAGGTGATAAACCGGCTTAAACATAGAAAATCGGCAGGTGTTAATGTTATAATGAACGAGGCGTGGGCATTATTGAATGGCAGTCGCAAGGAGGTGGTTATCCGATTAACCACCAGAACATGGACAGGGGAATATACAACCCTGGACAGTTGGAAGGAAGGGCTAATTGTGCCGGTCCTTAAGAATGTAAGCGGCAACAATCCAGAAAAGGATAAGAAATCATACTAAAGTACAACATCTACAAAATGTATACTTGATAACGAGAAGGATCGCGGATGAGGTGAATCATATTCTTATACTTCAACCGATGGTGGAAAAGGAATTGGAGCCCAAGGGAGGGAAATTGTTTGTCGATTTCGTTGATCTCAAGGCGGTGTATGACTCAATAGATAGAATAAAAATTAATGAACGCTTGCGAGAGAATGGGGTGGCTGGGCAGGGAATTAGGAAACGTGTAGCTAATCTGTATGCGGAGACGTACTGTCCAGTGAGTGTAGAGGGGGAACAACAGAGCTGTCCGTTAAGCCATTATTCAATTTATTTGAGAAATTGAGAAAGCTAGTGTTAAGATTGGGGCAAGCGAGGGGTGTGGTAATAGGGAGAAGAAAGGTTGATCCTTGTCATACGGCTATGTTGTAATTTGGACAAATACTTCAATTAGTCAAGGAGGTTCTTTTGGAGGCGAGGACTGAACGCAAATTAAAAAAAAAACAAAGTGGATGTGTTTCGTGAAGAAAGGTGGAGAAAGTTTGACACGGCTAGGAGAAAAAATACGTGCAGGACTTCAAGTAAGTACCTGGACTTCATGTTGGCGAAAAAATGGGGAATTTAAAGAGTACATACGGTATGTAAAGTCCAAGTGGCAGTGGAGCGAATGCGGGTGGCGCGGGAGAAGGATTTAAGAGATTGTGTTAGTGGCCAACTGGTTATATGGGATGCGTGCGTGAGGTTTATAGTGATATACGGTGCTGAAATAAGGGGAGTAACGGAAGTGATAGAGGATGAAAAGGTGTAGCTATAGTGCCTGAATAGATTGCTAGACCTAGAAAGATCAACCCCAAGATATATAGTACTGCAAGGGACAAATAGTATGAGTGTAGGATGAATGGCCGCCGCACGAGTGATCAGATATGACAGATAGATATGAGATATGATGATTAGGATTGTAGGTAAAAGTGGTAAACAGATGTCTGGAATTAAATGTTTGTATGATCGGCCTGGTTTGTGTTTAGCTGAAGTGCAGAAATGGCAGAAGGAGCGGGTTAGGTCAGAAAATATTGAAAAGCACTCCCTGCAGGACAGCAGATGGCAAGTACGGAAGGAGGGAGATAAAGCATAGCAGGTATAACGGCAGGTACAAAGATGTACAAGTACACAGCCGTCTGCCGTTGTATCTGACACAGCGTAGGGCTATAGAGGACCAAATGTTAATTGCAAGGTTTAGGTGTGGGTGCGTGCAAAGGGGCAGTAAATACCTCATGGATGAGGATTATAGGAAATGTAGGTAGTGTGGTTAAGGTACGGATATGATGAGTGTGTGAGTATAAATGGTAGTGAATGGGAGAAGATGACGGCAAGGAATTTATAGGCATGCATGGATGAGGATAGAAGTGGTCTGGAAGCAATGAGGTAGATAAACTGTATTTAAGGAAGAGATTACAGCTAGTGGAGCTACAGAATTTTAAGATTTCTTTTTAAGATATTTAAAATTTTACTGTTGGAATTGAATGAGTTGTTAGCTTATTTTATTTTATAGCGATATTATTAATTTATATATATATATATACATATAAGTTATCGATTTGAAAGTTGAATACAGATTACCCAGCTATTTTTTTACTGTTTCATGCAAGCGATAGAATTAATAGTAGAATATGAATGGTTGATATAAACAGCATTTTATATGTGTATATAGCAGTAATGGTACGAACTACGAAAATGTTATAAATCTATATTGTAACATTGAAAATAGTCATTAACAGTTGTATACATACTTTTTTGGTTGGAAACACCAGTAGGGTACTGCGATACTTACTAACCTGAAACAAAATCCTAATATTAGTATAACTTGGCAAAACTTTTTTATTCGATGTGTCTAATTTATTAAGTTATATATTAGTTATTATTTTATCAGTATAAACCAAATTTAATTTACCAATTGAAAATAGCTAGAAATTCTGAGTCGACAAGAAAAGGCAGACATTTTATTACATGATGATAATTAGCACACGTGCCGGGGAAATGCCTACATGTTTAAACGAAGGCGCCCTGACAAATTATAAAAAGCTATTAAAACGTAGTTTAAGCAAACCGGATCTGCTGAAAATATGTTTAAGGTACATCGTAGTAGGCAAGGAAGAAACCTCATAGGATATTATTTTGTCCGTTATGGAGAACCCATATTTGGTTAAACCAACAATGCAATAATTCATAGCCCATCTTTATTCATGAAAAGGCAAAAGAAAATATGTTTCTCGTAGGTAGTTCCAAATTTGTATGAAATGGTATCAGTTCTAAGTAACATTTCAAAATAACATTTTCACATATCTGAAGAAAACAAGGGTAGTTTACTCTTAAGCCGTTTTTTAATTTTGGTTATACATCGTATACGCAAGCAGATCATTTTACTTCGATGATTGCTTATTAAGTTTGAAATCATGTAGAAACGATTTGAAAGAATACAGTTTTCTTAAATTAATATTTTCCACATGTGTCAAACTTTCTGGCGGACACAGTATATGACTGAAGTATCCATTGCAATTAGAGGTATTTCTGTACTTTCCAATATCAATAACTATAAAAGAGGGCTGATAACATTATATTTTAGAAGCGATTAAATTATTATAGATATTTAGAGTCTAGTGCGACAATTAAAGAGAAACTGTTTCATGTTTTTGAAATGAAATAACCAATAATACAAAAATTGTCGTTGAAAGCACAGCAAACGATTGCTTATAACACAATAACATTATTTGCCGATCAATAGTAAATATAATGAAATATCTCAAAATTGAACAATTTCCTTGCTTAATTTAAATCTGATCTTAAAATCTTCATCCTCGCAAAATTGAATGGTCAAATTCCTTGATGAAATTATGCAATACATTTTCAGGATCATTCTGAAGAACCGGAACCCTGCATAACCGAGCAGTTTAAGAAGATTCGAGATGCATGGGAGAAACTAGCCACTGGTGGAACAACCAGAGTAACAGGTATGAAATTATGTATTTCTACTATTAAAAGGTATGATATATTATTGAGCGAATATATATTCATTTTGATATATACAGCAGTAACAACATTGTTTCGTTATAAAAGTAAACCCATTATGTTTACAATTTAGTTTTACCAGAGTAAATGTAACTAGTACTATTTTAGTACAATATAATATATACAATATACAATTCCAAATAGGTAGTTAATCGAATTGGCGATCATAACTAGAGAGTTAATTTCGCTGTTGTACATGTTGCGTGGATTTACAAAAAAACTTAAAACGCAGCTAATTTATAAGTAGCAAACAAATGACGCTATTGTAATATTAGTGCATTACATGATATGTCAAAATTGTGTCACTGATTATCACAATAAGACTGTTGCGATAAACACGTTACACGTTTCTTAATAAAGAAAGTATTTAAGAAAGAGAATACAAACCAAAAACTACCTCCTCGTCGACCATGTATATAAACATCTCCAGTGCACGACAAAGATATAGTAGTCAGAAACCAAATCGACTACTTCCTAGGTGTCTATTCTGTAATTTCAGATAGTCTGATAAAAGATCAGACCGGTATAGACCGGCCTGATCTTTTATTGTCATGGGTAAGAGTACCCATGGCAACCAAATAAACAACTGTTGCATAACGCTTCGCGAACTTTAGTGTAATACTGCCTTACCTCCAAAGTCAAACGTTAGTGGAAATAGATAGGATTATAACCTATTCCACTATCTAAACGTTACTCTTGACAAACTTCTGACATTTGACAAAAGGAAGTATTACACTGGAGTTTGCGAAGCATGGTGCTGAAACAGTTGTTTATTTGGTTTCCATGGGTAACAGATAGGTCTGATCTTTTATCATACCATCTGAAGTTACAGAACCCTGATTAAAAAACGCTATAAAAATTATATTAGTTAAAACGTACCTTAGTGCTTTCATCAGATCATAACCCTGTGGTAGTCAATATTAAGTTTAGACTTAAAACGTAAAGGCTAAAAGAAATTCTGTAAGAATTACAAAGCAGAAGCTTAATAATGAAGAAATAAGAGAACACAGAACAAAGAAATGGTAGTAAATAAGAAGTATCACGAAGGCTTCAATCAATACAACGAAAACGGCTAATGCAAATGAATAATATGAAATATGAATGTATTAAAGTCGCTATATTAGAAGGGAGTAGAGAAATACTAGCAGCAAACAAAATTATACCCAAACAACAATGAATAACAAAAGAAATGCTACAACTCATGGAAAATAAACGGAAAAGTAAGGAGAACCATATAGAATATGCCCAAGTTATAAAAAAAAAACATCAAACGCAACATTCGTGAAGCGAAGGAAAACTAGATATTGAAAAGGTCATATTGATTTTGATATGACGATTTTAATCTGCATAGGAATATTAAATAACTAACTGGACTCCATACAAAATCGGGACAGGAAGATTATAATCGAAGTGAAGCAATGGTCAGAATATATCTATTCATCATATGTCAATGAAGTAGTGCCGCATGCAATGAAGAACCAGAACGGGGGTACATAAAGCAGTTGGTCCTGGATCAAGTATACATATATACAGTTTGTGAATAGAAAATTATCAAATGAAGGTCAGTGTAGATCTTTATGATACCATATATAAACTAGTGGTATTAAAAAAGGAATCGCTTATATCTACATTCATAACGATACCAAAAAAAAAACAAATTCCAGAGAATGTAAAAACTAGAGAACCATAAGTCTAAATGAGCCCCACTTTTTAAAGTGCTAGCTTTTAAGTTAGGGAATGCTTTTAAATTCGGGCTCATTTAGACTTGATGATTCACAAATCACTCTACACTAAACTAGCGGAAAATATTAGCGATCCTCAATTTTGATTCTGAAAAAGCTTACGCAGCACACGCAAAGCATTGTTTGGCATTGATGCCAAAAAAAGCTTTGCAAAGATGAATGGATATGAATATAGAGGTACATCAACGTTTTATAGACTACGAGAAATGCCCGTCCATCACGTACTATTAGTAAAACTACTTCAATCCAAAAGTATCGATTCCGGATAGACACGCAATATAGAGGTCTTATACTGTAACCAAATACCAATCGTGAGAATCTACGATGATTCAGCGAGTAGTGCTGCATACTGTCATCAATGTTATTTAACCTATACTCCGAGGCAGTATTTCAGGAAACACTATCAGAAGAACAAGTTTGACTTGTTAAAGGGTGCCCGATTAGCAGCATTCGATACGCGGATGGCACGGTGATAGTAGCAGATAATATAATAGACCTGAAAAGAATGGACTAGCGCAATAAAAATCAGAACAAAGTAGGTGATCATATCAATAACAATAACATCAAAACATAATCTAATCTATACAAACTGAAAAGCGAACAAATACAAATATCTAGTTACTTGGATAACAAACAGCAATGGCCAGACCATAAAGGCACCTTACACGATCAATATTACTGTCAGTATTTTAGAATAATGACAGTATTACTGTACGATAATATGTTTAAAATGTTCATTATTCTAAAATATTGCCAGTATTACTAATCGTGTAAGGTATATTAATGATATAATGAAGAGAATACTGATCTTTATCAGGAAAATTGATTACTTGATAAATATAAAAGGAGGATTGAAGCAAACATTGACAGTACTAGGATTGACAGTATTATTGCCCGTGTAAGGTGCCTTATAGATATCAAAAACAGAATGGAGATAGTCAGAGCTGCCTGCCTTAACACGCTAAGGCTCGGGTGGCATCAATGTGATGCCACGTTATCTGGTATATAAGACGGCGTGGTACTCCTGTGATGCCTTACAAATTTCGTTCACTTAAACGGCGAGTACATCGTCCGATGGCACGCTTTCTTAATATTTGAATAGAGAATGATAATCATCCGTATAGGGGACCAATATATGCTAGAGGTCCTATGATTTTTTAAACGGTCTCAGTTTTACAGCATTTTTAATTAAAAATAAGTAATAGTGACCATTCATAATGAAATATTTCAACAAAAAATGTTGCTCCAGTGGGGCCGGATTTTCGTTTCCCATGCCAGGTTGGGCACGTGTTAAAATGAGAGATCTCTTCAGCAAGTTCGGATCAGAATGATTAAATGTTCTAGAAAGCTAGAATGCCTGGGTCATACTATGCAGGGAGACAAGTACATAATATTTCAGCTTATTATGCACTACAAAGTCCCAGAAATGCGTAGAGTTGGATGATGTCGGATTTCTTGGTTGAGAAACTTCAGAGACTGGTTCCATTGCAAGTCAAAAGATCTATTTGAAACAGCAGTATCAAAAATAAAAATAGCCATAATGATTGCTAATCTCCGGGTAGGAGATAGCACCTACAGAAGAGGATGTACACCGAGAGTGAACACAAGATGTGGACAAATTATAGTTAGTATACCATCCTCATGTAATGGGTACTGTTCGCTTACCCATGCGAATAATACCTTGCATTGCAATGTTTATATAATATACTATTATTATATAAGTAAATTATAGTTACTTGTTTTGTATTTGGTTTTGGACGAAGCACCCATTTATATGACGTATAACGCTTTTTGAGAAGACATGATTCAATTTTTGCTCCATATGCACATATCGATCGTGTAGCGCAAGAAGGGCCAATCTGCTTTTATAACCAAGGATCAAACTGATTTAAAGGACATAATTCTAATAGTTGACTATTTTGAAATGATGAATTGAGAAGGAGCTGCGGATTGGCCCTTTTAGTTTTGTTTATTACTGCCCGTATTCACCACCATCCCATACTCTTTATAGGTGCCATAAGATATTGAATGTATAAAATGAAAATGCCATTGTGACAGAATATGCCAAAACAAATTTCAAACACCTTGAATAGAGGTTGTCATTGGAGCTTTGTTGACACCTTTTGTTTAATTTTTCAGTGTTTCCAATAGAGCGTTTTCCTAGATAATTTATTTATTGTTGCTATAATAACGAATACTTATGGGTTCGATAGCTATTGATAGGTTTATAGAACAGTGGTGAATACAGTCCTTTAAATCAGTTTTATCCTTTTAAAAAAATATCAGATTGACCCTTCTTGCGCTACACCATCGATATCTATTTCTAGGTATGTTTGAATGTAACAAAGGTATAATAAAGTATACATACATGAAGTTTACTCATTCTTATACTATGGGATCATAAATGTCTTTTTTTTTTTGTACGAATTTTGCTATCTTGATTTTACCGATTCCATTTCCGGTCATGCTTGGTTTCACAAAAGCAACCATAACAAGCGGAATGACATTTGTTTTGTTTTAAAGTCACAGTTAATTTCGGTTACTAATTGATTTGAGGAAAATACACAGTTAATTAATTATTTAAAATATACTGAGAGCTTCAGCGATATACTTGGGCATCTGTTGTTACAACATTTTTATTATCTGAGCTGGAAAGTGGTGAATTATATATTGACGCTAATAGTAGTATCGTAATGGTTTTATGAGATCGATATAATTAATATTTATTTTGTAATAAAATATTAACAAATACCAACTAATTTTAATAGTTATTATGAATATATACGTATTATAAGTATGATATGTATACTAGATAAGTCGCGGCGCAGCTTTTGAATTTTCCTGCTACGTCAGCATGTGAAAATATATGCGGGAATTTAAATGTAGGAGAAAATCTAGTGATTTTTTAAGTGTTGGTCATATCCAGCATACCGGAAATGCACTCGGTTATGCACATTGCGTTTGAGAGTTCAATCGAAAGTAATTTGCTCTAGAGTAAGCTGAAAAGTAAAAGAGTATAATCCGGGAGGACATGGACTATTATATATTTCTAGGCAATATAACTCCTTATACGAAACAATAAAGTAAATATATTAAATAGGGTAATATCATATTACTTTAATTAATAATTTAGATATTTAAAAAAATTACTACCAGATGTAATTGTTAGGAATGCTAGCCAACCAATTGTTACCTATTTTTCTAAACGCTAAATAAATATTATTTTTCTCAAGCAGCCCATAAAGCTAATGTCAATATACTAGGCAAAGGTATGTCATAAATATGTAAATCTGGGGTCTACTTTTTAAGTTCAGAACAATCTTGTAAAACGCAGAATGGCATGTGTCCCATGGTAATAAAATAAACAATTGTTTCAGCGTTGGTAACCCTATGCTCCGCGAATGTGTAATACTGCCTTATGACAAATGTCACAAATTTGTCAAGGGTGACATTAAGACTGTGAAATACAGATTATAAATAATTTTCCTTAAAGGAAGTCGAAATAGTCGATTCATGTTCATGTTCATGTTCATGTTCATGTTCGTCCATGTTCATGTTACTACCGCCGGTTATGCATTATTTTTGAGCAACATCAACATCACCATAGCTGCACAACCGTTGCAAAGTTCCACGGTTGCGCAATAGTTGAACAGATGAATAGTTAAACAGTTGCACAGTTTCACGGTTGCACATCAGTTGAATAGTTGAAAAGTTAAATAGTTGCGCAATTAAACAGATGCACAGTTAAACAGCTGCACACTTAAATAGTTGCACAGTTAAACAGTTTCACAGATGCAAGTTGCACAGTTTCACATTTTCCCAACATGCTACCATTTTCTCTAAATACCCGCTTGCTTATTGGACCGATTATCCCAGCTCCTTTCTTAGCTGATTTCCAAAACGGTTCGCGATTCGATCGGCCGTTTTCACCAAATTTTGTTCACAGACAGACAGACAGACGGACACACGCACACACAAATGTCCTCAGAAGCGGGTCTATTTTAGTCATGCCATGCAAAAAAAGAGAAAGTTAGCAATTCTAAACGTTTCGCGATAACAATACCTTCTTTATACAGTAGCTTTTTATTTGGAAAATAATCGTATATTTCGACAATATTAGTTAGAAAACGTGAAGACGTTTCATGATGACCTTACCTTCCTTATATAGCATAGCAGTGCCGTAGTTGGAAAGTGAAACGAGCTTTTCATTTCCAATCTATGAAGCACTGACAATAAAGTTACGTTGTTATTGACGATTGTCAAAG
Organism: Lordithon lunulatus; assembly: GCA_963942505.1. Classification (NCBI taxonomy): domain Eukaryota; kingdom Metazoa; phylum Arthropoda; class Insecta; order Coleoptera; family Staphylinidae; genus Lordithon; species Lordithon lunulatus. The sequence continues at coordinate 38,050,674 of OZ012672.1, read as the reverse complement.
TGGCTAATAAAATCAAAAGATTTTGTATATTGACCCTTAATTAATAAGCATCAATAAATTACGAATATTTAATTAGGCTTAAGTTTGTCCTTGTTAAGACTGCTGCCTTCGGGATATATTTACATACAACCTTCGAAAGACATTTTCTCCAAAACGACTTCAGATTTCCATTGAGAAGGTTAGTAGGTAGATTTTACTTAAAAGATATAAGCAAACAAAACGTTTGCATACAAAATATGTCATAATGTTTTCAAATTTTGTTTATAACTTGATCCTTGAAAATAAAGTTTATTCTACATATTAAAAATATAATAAAATAATAATTATTAAGAATTCTAAAAACTATTTTAGTTTTGCTGAAAATTACAACGAAAAAATTCTAGTCTTTGCAGTATGCGTTCGTAGACTCCACAAAAAAACAACATGTCTACTTGGCGCAAGTCTGTGCCCTCAGGCTGAAATAGTGAACTGAGATATAACGTGAATCCAGTACGGTAGTGGTCCTCTTAACGAAAATATAACAATTATAGAATAAATAATGATAATCTAAAATATCAACACATTGAGCTAGAAAAATAAAAAAAATCAAAATATACCACAGGACGAAATAAATTGTTCAAGTTTTAATTGAACTGTATAGCAATTTGATTCATTAAAACGAACTCGCAGCAACTATAACTTATGTGAATACTGTGCTGGATAGCCAATGTCTCTGACCGTAGATAGCAAATTCTTGTAAATTGTAAAAGTCTCTGTATTCGAAGTAAATTACCAATGAGCAAAAAAATCTGTAATTGCTTGGTATTTATAGCTACAAACAAACGAAACTACCAAAACCCATAATCGTTTATTATCTGACGTGAAACTGAAAACTCTTTTAATTCGCTCTAGAACTCGCTACACGGTGAAAACTCGGTCGGGTGCCTTTTCCGACGTAATTCCCCTCAGGGAAACAAAAGCTACACAATCTCCCGCCTCCACTTTACGATATATTGTGTTGCGTTCGGATTTTCCATCGCCGCCGCCCCCTCAACTGTCGCTCGAGGCGACATTGTGCGAAAGAATCAGAGCCGGCGACAACTGATGAGATATCAAGAAAATCTAATAAAACTCCATGTTATATTTATAGCCGATACCAGAATAGTTTCTCAACGAAGAGTATCAATATGATTCAATAAAATATACACACGAGTAGACCGATTCAATTTGTCGACACGTGTAAAATGAATGAGAGGTAATTTGTGTGTATTCCTTCAGATAACTTACTCTAATTTAATTATGTTACTGATGTAGCATTATAGATTTCGCTGGATGTAGAATGTACTCTCCTAGTTACTGCATTTTCGTCATTAATAATAATACAATAGCTTAATTTATAATTAGCTCCAGTATCTATGATAACTCTTCAAATGGATATCTATCTACATCGACATCGCCACTGCAGGCGTATTGTTATTTTCTCTACGTATAGTCTGGCAAATGACACTACAAGTGGACCCACAGTTTAACGTAGATTCCGAACAACTGAAGCACGTTTAGATGAGAATATCATCTACTCGGGACATGAGAAGGGTGTTAGCCTGGCTACTTTTGCGAATATTATTGACCTCTATACGATTCTAAAACGACACCTGGTGTCTAAAAATTGAAGTCCTGAAATGGTGTAAAAATTAAATTTACATTGATTTTGTATGGTGTTTCAGATTAGATTACAGTTCACTCGATTAATGATTCTTCACGTGTATGGTCTCGTCGTGTTTGTCTCACTTTCCGCTATCAGATTCTAATTGGTTTCTGAATCTCACTACTCGTTACAAGCTGCAAATACCAACGGTACGGTACTGCCAATCAACCTATCGCATGCTATGTTGCCACTGTTGCTACTATCGCTCTAAGAGTATTAGTCCCTGGTATTAGTATCAGTTCAGTACAACGACATATATTCCAATTCCAAGTATGAATCAAAATAAAAAGAGATGAAGAAATGTATGTAAGTCATCTTTAAACTCAGGATCGTCATCTTCACTTGAATCCACAAATTTAATTTCAATGCCCATAATTATAGTAAACACTAGGAACATAAAATAATTAAATACGGCAACAGTGTATATATTCTGAATGTTGGTATAGCTTCTAAATGTGTATGCAACCACACATAAAATAACCTAAAATGAGACAGATTGACAATAATTTGTGAAAAAGTGCTGTATGAAAATTGATGTTTTTCTATTAGTAAAGGCAATATTGGACAAGAATTGTAGATTATCAGTATAGCCAAATGTGGGACGAACACGTTGGGCACCATATGTACAAATTCATTATTGCGAGAAAGTGTAAGACGACCACTGAATAAAATTCCATGTAAAATGTGTCGGCGGCAATTACCAACGAAATAAATAAACCATCAGATTTTATGGTAGTGGATTCTTACATATTAAGGCCATACTATAAGAAAACAATACTCTTACAACAAAGAATCAACGGACATTTAAATGATTCAATAACGAAAACTTGGCGCCAAAAGTATATGTCACCTTTACACCATTTCGGGCTGGCGCGGTGGCGCCCCCATCGGTAATTCTATAGGTCAATAGCTTTGTCTGCAATCTTTTAGGGTTTTATTAGGTAGCTTTTGGATTTCCTTGCGGTTTTTTCCATTGTCTCTCCAAAGTTTTCCCATTCCCTGGTTTTTGCTATTTTAACCTCGTTTTTTACTATTTTACTCTTGTCTCTGTATATAGTTTTCGCTATTTTTGTCGTTTAGGTATCGTATGTCCTCCGACCATCAGACTGTCTGTTGTTTCTTGTTTGTGCTTTTCTTCATACCACATGTCTCTTTTGCTGTCTCAAGCATATTTTTCTTTAGGTTTTTCCACATTTCCTCTACTTCTTCTCTATCGTTGATCACTTCTATCTTCATCTCAATTTTCTCCATGTATTGTATTGCTATTTCTTTTTCTCGAAGTTTGTATGATCTTATCTTGTTGCAGTTTATTGCCATATTTTATCTTTAATTATTTTGTTATTAGTCTAGAACGAACGTGATACATTTGTGAGTTTTCTATACATTTCACTTTTTTGCTAAGGACAAAAGTAAGTTAGCATGGAAAGGAGCAATATTATCGGTGAAGATTACATTTTGCACACAAATTTTATTGTCTAAATTAAGCAAAATTCAATTTTAATTAAATTAGTGGTATTACATTAATTGAATATAAATGGTAATTAGTGTATAGAAATGTTCTCTAAACATGAAATTTGGTTTTCTAGTGTTTCAGTTTCCAGTGATATTCCTTGTACTCTTCATTTATCAGGAATAATAAATCGTCTTTTTTATATATATATATAACGAATGCCTCATGCACCATGTTATCTTGTTGTCTTAAATTACTTATTCGGGAGTTATAGCCATTTGTCATATGATAAATTGCCTGTGTAAAATAAATGAAATCTCGCTCAAACAATTTTCTGCATACAAAACAATTATAACATGTTTCAGACAGTTTTGTACAGCGAGGGCGGCCATCTGCGGCGGCAGTACGTGCTGCGACCGGGGCACTCACACTTTGAATATTTATTGCCTGATTAACGGATCGCGTAAATCATGCCGGCGCATATTTGCCGCGGGATTAATTCCGACTGTACGTAATTGCCGCGACTAGCCCGTATTTTTCCCCCAGGCGGCCGCCCCCGAGAACGTACGGCCGACACGTGAAACGCCGTCTCGGACATAAATAACGACCGGGCGGCAGTGTTCGCTCAGACGGTTTTAATTTTATTGCCTAGGAAGGAGTTTCATTAACGAAGGAAATGAATGAAGCTGTTCGACTTCCGTGCCCAAGAGTACATTTAAACATTTTAATTATTTCGTCTCGAGTGTTATTGTAGAACATGAAGAGGGACGAGGATAAGTTGATTGCTTTGTGTAAATATAGACAATGAAATTGTAAATGATACTATAGATGCTTACGTTTATCGCTTCTAGCCCCCTCGAACGTTACGTTACCGAGCAACAATAATTGAACACACTATTCCTGGTCGCGAATAGTTAGCTGGCAACTTCTCGTAGTAAATGTAAATAACTAACAAAACAAACATAGAGCGTATGCCCTTTCCTGGCAGGTTACTGACATTCAAAGTTTTAGGTAGGTTCAACCGCGGTAAGGGTCTAGGTAAAATCGTGCGTTCGAGGAGCTCCTCGCACGAGACATTCTGTATCAGATAAATAACTGTTTCCGCGTTAGTATGTCCCGGGTTCAGGGAATGCTAGTGTAATATTTCCGCATGTAGAATGCCACACGTTTGTCAAAAGTGACGTTGAAAGCAATCATTCATTAGCAAATGTTTTTTGGAATATTGAAGTACTCCTTCAGACATGCAGGAGTATAGATCACCAGAAAAACATCCAACAATATTAGGATTCATCACCAGTAAGGCGTAACTTCCAACCGGATACTAAACATAATCTTCAAAATATAAATAGTATGTTACCGGATATACTGGTAATTTCACTGTGCTAAGTACGAATAGAAAGGCATATATAAGGTGTTTTCGTTTATACGCCCCGAGGCGAGCTGTTTCGCTTCAAATTATGGGGTCGTGCATAACAAAAAATAGTCGGATATGGTGGAATATGCGAAAAATATAAAGGTCGTGAAGTGGGAAGAGGTAAACTCGGTCCAGCAGTTCGAGAGGGTGATGAGGGCAGCGATGGTTTGCAAAAAGAATGGTAAATGGAAGGAAAGTTGGTTTGATCAGAAGTGCAGGCGATATGGCGGATTGAAGAAATGGGATGCGAGAATGGAATGGAATGGAAAGGCCTACCGCGCGAAGAGGAGTACGGAAGGGTATGTGATAAGAAAAAGCTTAAGAACTGTGGGTCGGAGAAGGAGCTGTAGAAGTTTCTGTAGGGCAAGAAAAAGAAAGGGGAAAATAATATAGACCTGACTGAATAGGAGAGGAGTTGCAGAGCGATGGAAGGAACTGTAGATGATCTGAAAAATGCGAGGCAGAGTGGCCCAGTTGAAGGTAGGAGAGGCAACGGCAGTGGATAGGCTGTAGGCGGAGGTATTCAAGAAGCCACTGCAGAGCATCAATAGAGTCTGGAGTGGGGAGGAGAAGGTACCAGAGGAGTGGAGGTGAATAAAGAGGGACGGGGTCAGCCTCGAAGCCGAAGAACTATAGAGGAACAACTGTAATGAATTTGGGATACAAACTTGTTATATCTATGGTGAATAATAGGCTGGAAGAGGAAGTGGACAGAACAGGCCTGTTGTCCGAAAGCCAGGGTGGGTTTAGAAATGGAAGAGCAGATTTTCACGCTTACGAGAATGGTGGAGGAAGTACTGGAGTGCAAAGGGAGAATGAATGGGGTGTTTGTGGACCTGAAAGCGGCTTACTACTCAGTTCCGAGAGGTAAGCGTATGGCAAGGTTAGGGATAGAAGACGAGGTTGTGAAGTGTGAGAAGTATATATAAAGACACGTGCGCAAGGGCGATAATGAATGAAGAAGTATCAGAAAAAAATGGATTGAATGTGGGTGTTAGACAGGGATGCCCGCTAAGTTCCCTCCTTTTTTATGTTAATACATGTGAGTTGAAGGTGGTGTTAAGGAGAGGGCAAGCGAGAGGGGTTGTGGTAGGAAGAACGAAGGTGTGGATGCTGGCTTATGCGGATGATGTAGTGGTGCTGCTGGCCAAGAGGGACGAAGAAATGGAGAAAATGGTGGAAAGAATGGGGAAGTATCTTGATAAGAGGAGGTTAGTTGACAATGTGGACAAAACCAAGTGATGCTGTTTAAGAATAGGGAGAGTATGGGTAAAGGGGAAGAGCTGAAATACAAGGGTGTAATAATTGAGAGAGTGGAAGGTGTCAAATGTTTAGGTTTCTGGTTTGACTGCAGAAGTGGATATAGGAAGCACTTGGAGTGGGCAACGGTGAGGTTGGTATGAGATGATTGCGAGGAGAAAATGGAAATAATGGTGGGACGACAGTATACGAATTACTTGTAAGATATGAGATGCGTGTGTGAAGCCTATGCTGCTATACGGAGTGGAATTATGGGGTCCAAAAGAGTAGGATCTAGTGGAAAGGGAACAGGCATGGTTTTTGAACATGCCGCTGGGGCTGAAAAGGTCGAACTCTATATCGATTCTCCTGCTAGATACTCACCGAATAAGTGCTGGGAGACGTACGAATGGGTGGTAAAGTTCGAGGAAAGGCTACAGGGGTTGGAGCATGAAAAACTAGTGCGGTAGGATGTATGAAACAGTGGGCATGTCTGAAATGTGGGTGGATGAGAAGCTGAGAGGTGGGGGAAGAATGCGAACTGAGAATATGGAGAGAACGAGGAATGTTGAGTGGCAAAAGCGGCAGGAAAGATTGAATGAGAGCTCGTATAACCCAGGATATGTAGAGTGACAGGTATGGGGGAAACCCCCGGGGGTAGGGTTAAGCAGAGAGGAAAATGTATGCATGGCATGAGCGAAATGTGGAACGGAAGAAAGAAGAAGAAAAGTGTGGATGTGTAGTACAGTGAGTGACACGTGGTGGCACCTAGGCCACGAGTGTGAGGGTGTGCAGGAGGAGTGGGTGGGGGTTTGCAGACACGTGAGTTAAATGCATGGCTAAGAGAGGAAGCAAATGGCGTGGAAATCTGCAGGAGACTGTGTTAGGAGAGGGGCGGGGAATAGTAGAGTGGGTTTTGTTGTTTATTATTTAAGTTGAATATACTTGGGTTGTTGTTTATTGTATATATGCCAAATAAACGTGTTTTTATATATAAGAAAGGTAATTGGCCAAGTAAATATCTAGCAAACGCAATAAGCTTGCAAGTAAAGTAGAAGCCAGTTAAGTAATATAAAAACAAAAAAACCCAACCCAGGTGAAGATAGTAAAAAAAAGAGCTGTCGAAATATATACGAACTGCTATAAATACACTGACTGCCAAAAAGAAAACGACCCCAGATAGTTATTTTACTGCTCTGAAACATTGCACTCCTGTAAAGTAAGAGGATATCCCACACTATTTGAATGGGGAATAAATCGGTGTGGTGGGCAAGGCAAAACGTTCACATTATTCGTTTTAACGAATTCTCATAAATATTGAAGTTTGTGGCCGAGCATTATCTTGAAAGAATGCTTCCAGGGACTGAAGATATAGTAATACATCATCAGGTCAATATAACGACGAGTATTCTAAATGACTGACATCAATGAAGACTAGAGGTGACCGACGTCCATGGGATATGCCATCCCATACCAGAACATATCAGAACTCCAGGTATTATCCCTGGTGTAGAGCATTTGAACAGAGAGTACATTTCCTCGACCGCCTCTTACTTTTCAGATGCGCAATCAGACCGCCGGAAACAAAACCTGCTTTCGTCACTAAACACAACCTAATTCCATTCCGCATCCCAGTCTGTTTTCCCACCGCACCATAGAAGCGTTGCATGAATGTGTTTCTAGGTGAGAGGAAGTCGAACATGAGGGCGAAAAGAAATCAGTTGGAAAACCCGCGTTCGACTATAAACTGTTCTTATCGTGACTCTACGTGACTCACCCAATTCGCACCTACAGACTGAGAAGTCTCCACAGGACCACTAATAGCAGCGTGACGTCAATCTTCACACTAGGGCCCTGTCCGTTTGGGTACTAGTGACTAGTAGTGACAAATGCTATACTATTAGTATGAGCGTGAAGTCAGCATGCGTCACTACTACTCACTAGTAGTAGCCAAACGGACAGGGCCTACATCTTTAGCGTTTAGTACAGATCTCCTCGATTCAAGTCTTCCATGCTCCACGCACAGACAAATTGCTTCAATCCGCTTGCGCAATTTCAGGATTTTCCGAATTCTCGCATTTCAACAAATCTACATCTATCAATGGGATTTGGTTACCTGAACTCAGGACGCTGGCGACAACAGGGCATTTTTAACATAAAAAGAATTCATTTCCACAAATACCGATGAAGTAAACATGAACTAAACGTACTCCCCTGAGATAGTGCATGAAATGCTTCTGGACAGGATAATGGCAGAACTCAAACAATCATGATAGACTCAATAGATGACGAAAGACAAAGTAACTCCAGGTCAGGGTGAAGCACGAATGAATGGAAAATCAGGAAGGTTCGCAACCACAAAAAAACCAACACTAGAAAGCCCGATGAATTTCTGGGTTAAGAAACTCAACTCAACATATGAACAACTTCCCAAATATTATAAAAAATCCTCGAGGATTCAAAGAAAAATCCAAACACAACTACTAACATACCTACTCACAAAATCAGATTATTTCGAAAACACAACAAAATATACACACATTACATGCTTGCCAAATGTATAAACAAATCAGTATCATCACTATTAAGATTTGCAAAAAGAGCAAAAAGGATCAAATCAAGGTTCATAAGAACAACTGATAATTGATTCATCAATTACACTAGTTAATCGATAAAGAAATAGCAAGGAGCTCTTTTGTAGCTACAAACTGTTAAATCCTCTATTTAAGGATTATCACTGATATCTAAGTATAGCAAACACAATTGTTGTATAAGTGCAAACCAACATTAAAACAAACAAATGTATCACAATTATCTATGTATGATTTTGAACAAATTTAACACAATCTAAAATATCTTACATGGATCAATATCGATAGTAATTATGAAAACACTAACATAAGTAACAATTTAATTCATCGGACTTATTAACTATCGAATTTAAATTATGAGAAACTGAAAGAGAGAATGGTTACACGTTAAATGATGGAGAAGGATTACTACAGAGAAATGGTAAAGGCAAAGTGATAAACGAGTAAAGAAAACGTATGCTGGACTGGATTGGAAAGGGGGAGTGGTCTTTGTTAAATGGTAGGGTGTGACGAGAAACATGGAGACTTTACATAAGTGACTCAAAGAGGTGCATCGAATCGACTGTACTATGGCAATTGACAGAGTAAGAGCGAGAGTGAATAGAATGTTCGAGCATTTTCCATTATGATTGGAAAAAGGTGAAGAACAAATAATAAGTATCGTTAGGATCATCTGCTGCGGAGAAATGAAGTATGTGTACGGAAAAAAAACGTATGAGACAGATTGGAAGAATATATAAAGTAGTATGACTCTGCCATTTGGTAGGGAGCGGTGCCGCTGCAATATATTTACTAAACAAGAACGTATTGTACCTTAATCCCATCCACACTTTGCTTCTGACGTAGAACGCAGAATGGCGGAAGAAATGGAATATATTAGCAAGCACTGGGGATGAGATGGCTGAAATGATTGGACATATTTTATGAATGGAGAAGGCTAAACGTAAATGTGGAAAAGCGGTGAACAGTGATGCTTTTCTGAAACGGATAAATGAAAATTGGATGTTTGAAGTGGAAAGGAATAAATGTGGAATGTGTGGATAAATTCAAATATTTAGAATACATATTTGAAATAAAGAATCGTGGCAGCATGTTAAGAACACACTTACAATAAAGCAACGGTAACCTCCGGGAGATTATAGAATATATGGGATAGAGAAGTATGATAGAAGCTAGGCGCTGGCGGGATGGTGAAGGTATATGCAGTTTGTTGCCGAGGCCAGTCCTTCGCAAGACAGCCACGGGGAGGGTTATAAACCGTCAGGCCACCTTACGAGGAAGATAGGATGTCCTCGAATCGGTTCTCTGAGTCGTGGTGAAGGAGAACTGTCACGAGAGGACTAAGGACGCAATTATCAGCGTAAGTCTTGGTAGGGGAGAATCCATTTACCAAGGGTAAAACGTAAAACTCAAGTTACGGTTTTAAGCGATAGCCGGGTAAGGTGAAAAAGTCCTCCGAGTCTTGGTGAGGGAGAACCGAATGCCGTTTAGGAATGCGTGATCTTTTGTTATAGGGGGCGAACAAGCCCCCTACTCTTACCATTCACTGGACAGTCGAAGGCATCCTCCTACCCTACTGAGCATAGAGTAGGAGCAAGCGACACGTTCGACGAAGCAGTACCATATAAGTAGAAGACACTTGCCTTTTAAACTTTCAATTATACGGAGCTAAATGACAATTGCAACATTACCACAATATAAGTAGACAACCTTTTCTTACCCATAGAACTTGGTGATGTTAGAATAATTGAAAGTAAACATATATTTTTACATTACCTAGACTAGGAGGAACATATATAGATCAAATCTGTAAATTACAAATGAATTTAATATAATGAAAAATACTGCAGAGAAAGTAAATTCTACCAACCCTCTAGAAGCATACTAATTAAACATTACATATACTATTTTATTTAACAAATATTGTAAAATTGTATCCATAATTTATTCTAATTACTCGCCCAAATAGAGGTCTGATAAATGTAGTAGGTCAGGAAAAACGCTGTTATGCTTGAACATAATGAAATAGATATAACACACGAAATACATTTGTAAGTGTTACTATCTTGGAAGCGAACAAATGACTATAAAATAGCAATACGCTTTAGCCTTGAGAATTATGGAAAAGATCCATATCACTATACAAAACTGTCTTGAGTCAATAAATTCATTTTCAAGTTATAATATCACAAATCGATTTAGTTGATCCATAAATAATAAATTTCTTGGATAGCACACAAAAAATCAATAATATTTACAAAATTGAACATCCTACATGATTCAATCATATTGTTACCGCAAATGTATGGCAGTTAAGGTTGCAAATAGTTGGGAGTGACTTTCAGCCAACAATTTTCACCATTTTCCCCATCCTCACAATAACAAATAGGTACTCGAGCAAGCAGTCCGAAACCAACTTTCTATGTTATAGCAATATATATTCATCATCAAATAAACGAACAAATTGCAAAAAGTGTTTCCTTACACTCCATTATTATCAGTCAAAATAAATATCAAACTAAGAAATTCAAGAAATGATGATTTATAAGAAATCCATGAAACGAAATGTTTTCGGTGATCTGTTCATGTGCATTTCTTTGCATACAAAATTGCAAAAAAGCAATGGAAAACTCAGTACACTAAAGAAATACTAATACTAAATAAAATGTTGCACGCCTCACATTTAAAATGGAGTTTATTAAAAAAGCTTACGGGAAGTTCAAAAACAAAATTCGAAAACTGGCCAGTAAATATAAAACTATGATTAGAATTCTAGATTAGTATACTCATATAAGACTGATATTGACAAGTAAAAATCATTCTTAGGCGATGGCTAATGCATCCGTTCAAGTTAGATCAGACCAGGCACAGCAAATATAAATGTGTTTGGTGCTTCCTCACTGCCATTGGAATTTTTTGTCATCTGATGTAACAACGAATTTCATTGGTTAATTGTTGCTGCATCTAAACCAACCTAAGACTGTGATTTAGAATAATTACAGTCATCATACCGTAATTTACCGTGAATCACCATCTTAGGTTGATCCCCAAGTATGAATATATAAAGTATATGATTTATAATCGATTTATATCTTGTTTTACTATATGAACTAATTTTTATTATTACTTTTAAATAAATATTTTAACATAAGTATAAAATTATGTATGTTTTCACATAAATCAATACTGCCGCTTTATTTCATGTCAGGAGTAAACACTGAATTATGTACGAGTATTTGTGATTTTTTGTTGAAATATTTTTTTATGTAGGATTTTACAAATTTTCCGGTTAGTGAACTTGTCCAAGATATACACATATGATTGATTCTTTTGCCATGCTTACCGAACATTCAATCGTCCAGGAGCTATCCTGCCGTAAAACCTATTCCGAGCACACAAACGCCGCTCTGGAAATAATTAAATTTAATAAATCCTCAAACGTGAAACATATTTGAAAACCAGATGTCAAATGTTGATCCCATTACAAAACTTCCACTAGGAAACCGTATATACAGGGTGTATATACGTAATTCGATATTTTTTTTGGTAAACGCGTATTCGTTTGGTATTTGGAGGACCTTTAAGTTGACCAATAAGAACGTAGTTCATATTTTAGACAATTTGTGTTAAGTAAAAAATGCGTTGGATTTAAATCTGGCGACCTCGGTGGTCAAGCTAGCATTGCGTCCAATCCATCGACCAATTAGATGGATAATAACAGCTCGTTGCCACATATACAATTTCCTCTGTAGTGGAAAACAATCGTGATAATTCTCCCACACATTGCTTAGAAAATGTATGTAATCTGGACCATTTAGTCTTGGTGGTAAAATTAATGGACCGATTATTTCGTTGCCAACAAATGCCTGCCCGAATATTAGTGAGGATTTTCTACGGCCCTCTTCTTCTTCTTAAAATTCCTCTCCTATCGGAGATTGGAAATCATCACTACTACCCGGACTTTATCAATCGCCTGTCTGAAGAGTTCTGCAGATGTGCAACCAAACCACTCCCTTAAGTTGCGCAGCCATGAGATTCTTCTTCTACCGACAGTTCTTTTGCCTTTTATTTTGCCTTGAATAATGAGTTTAAGGATGTTATATCTACTTCCTCTCAGAACATGTCCTAGATATTCTAATTTTCTCTTTTTTATGGTGTTACACATTTCTTTGGTTTTATTCATTTGGCGTAGCACTTCCTCGTTAGAAACCTTGTCGACCCATGGTATTCTTAGCATCCTCCTATAGCACCACATTTCAAATGCTTCTATTTTCTTGATGTTATCTGTTTTGAGTGTCCAAGCCTCCATTCCATACAATAGAATGGAGAATATATAGCATCTTAACATTCTGGTTCTTAGTTCTAATTTTATGTCTCGGCTGCAGAGTATTTTCTTCATTTTTATGAAAGCGCTGCGAGCTACTTCAATTCGACATTTGATTTCTTTTGTGTTATCTGCTGTTTCAGTTACCCATGTGCCAAGATATTTATAGGAGTGCACCCATTCCACGTCGTCGTTATTAATCTGAATTGGTGGTCTATGATGGTTTGTGTTTTCGTTTTTCGAAGTTGCCATGATTTTAGTTTTCTTTAGATTCATATCTAGGCCATATCTCTTGCAGAAAGTGTTTGTTAACTCAACCAGATGTTGCAGGTCTTCTAGATTATCGGCTATAATAGCGGTATCGTCTGCGTATCTCAAGTTGTTAATTATTTCTCCGTTTATGACAATACCACCGGTTTCTTCTGCTAACGCTTCTTCAAAGATGCCTTCGCTATAGACATTAAATAAGAGAGGCGACAGTGTGCAACCTTGTCTAACACCGCGACGTATCTCTATCTCCTCACTTAGATCTTCTCCTATTTTGACTCGCGCTGTTTGGTGCCAATAGAGATTAGATATTATTCTTATGTCTTTGCTGTCGATGTTTTTCTTCTTTAGTATCTCTAGGAGTTTTGAGTGTTGAACTCTATCAAATGCCTTTTGGAAGTCGATAAAGCAGATGTACATATCCTGATCATATCGAGGCATCTCTGTCTCAGTACGTTAAATCCGAAGAGCGCTTCTCTAGTACCCACACCTTTCCTAAAACCCATTTGAGTATCACTGATGTCTTGTTCTAATTCCTTATAAATGCGGTTCTGTATAATCTTTAAAAAGATCTTTAAGGTGTGACTCATTAGGGCAATGATTCTATGGTCTGAGCACTCTCTGGCTTTATTTTTCTTTGGCAGTGTCACGAATGTTGAAGCTAGCCAGTCAGTAGGAATAATGCCCGTCTCATAAATGTTGTTAAAAAGTTTTAATAGGATATCTATGGCGTCTTCTCCGATAAGCTTTAGCAGGTCAGCAGGCACTTCGTCAGGTCCTGCCGCCTTTCCGGATTTGCAGTTTTTAATTGCATGTTCAAGTTCTTCTCTTATTATTTCTGGGCCAGTACATTCTGTGTCTGAGTTCGCCAATTCAGTCCGATTATCGTTAAAAAGTTCTTGTATATATTCGCTCCATCTTACTAGTTTGCCTATCGACTCTATTATCAAGTCTCCGTTTTTCTTTACCAATACATCGGGTTGACGTCTCTTAGCTGTCCCAGTCATTTCATTTATCTTTTTATGCATGTTGAAAAAATCGTATTTGTTTTGATAGGCTTCAATCTCTCGACATTCATCATTAAGCTATTTTTCTTTAGCCTGCCTTATTTTATTTCTGATGTTCTTGTTTATGGTCTTGTAGGTTTGCGCATCTTTGTTCTTATATTGGCCTCGTATCGTCATCAAGTCCAATATCTCTTGTGTCATCCATTCCTTGTCCTTTCCTTTTATGGATTTCAGTTCTTCATTTCCAACATTCATCAGTACTTGTTTTATGTTTTGCCATTGTTGAACTACAGTGCTATTATCGTTATCATCATGTCTTAGTTCGTTCAATTTTTCGTTTATGTTCTTCGGCCCAGTAGTGTAAATTTCTTATCTTCCATACCCAATTTCTTGAAAAAATTGCTTCAGCTGAGGTCATGATATCCGCAAAAACATTAGATCATTGGATTGGCATTGGCGATCATCATGTAATAAGCCCTGCAACCACGGTAATAATATGGATGCTTGCCATTATTATTAAATGTTTTCAATACAGTGAAGTTTGATGCACCTCCTTGGGCTATGGGGATTGAGGGATTTAGGTTGATTTGTGGTTTATATCTTCAAACCTTTTGTGGAGCTATTTAATTTTTCGTCTTTTCCAATTTAATTTCTTTTATCGTTTAGAATTAGTAGTGTATAATGTCACATAATATATGATTTATTAGTTACGAATAAATTAGTAAATGTTTGGGTATATTTCTGAAACATCAAATGTGTTCGTTATGTGAAATTAATTACCAATTCACGCCAACATTTGACATCCGTATCAAACCAGTTTCCAATCACCATGCACAAATTGATTTAGCCAAACATTTGTATTGATAGTGTGGTTTATAAGTCGGATATGGATGCATTCGTGGCGGTTTAAAACCAACGCAATCTCTGGAGGTGGCTAATTGGGAAGGCGTCCGCGGCTGTGTCCCATTTCCCGTCGGGGATTGCATCCGCAATTTGCATATGCAGCGGTAAGGACGCGCGTTCTGCAGCCCCCGCTCTCATTCGTGTATGTATACGTTTAAATATCAAACCTGGTGTGATGTCGCAAATGCGGCGCTGAATAGATTTGCTAATTATGTTCAACGTCTGTAACAGACGGCACGAAACATCCGCGTGAATGTGTAATTAAGGCGCGACTTTTAATGTAAAGATCAGTTGAGGGTTGAATGTAATCAAGAACGACAACGGCGTTTGGCGTAATTGTTGATGTTTACGAGAATCTTCTAACAGCAGCTAGTATTTATAGAGCAAGAGTCAATGAAATCACGACTATACAATCATTGTACTATGACAATTCATCTACCTTCTGTATACTCGTTGTTAAAGTTTG
Organism: Lordithon lunulatus; assembly: GCA_963942505.1. Taxonomy (NCBI): domain Eukaryota; kingdom Metazoa; phylum Arthropoda; class Insecta; order Coleoptera; family Staphylinidae; genus Lordithon; species Lordithon lunulatus. The sequence goes on along the minus strand of OZ012672.1, from coordinate 38,035,329 downwards.
CAATAAATAGGTATCTTATACCAGATGCAGGTAACGCGCAGCCACCGGCCCGCGAGTTGTGATGGTTAAAGAATATAGCACATACAAAAGGCTATCATTCAAATGGAGCGCATAACATCTAATGTCTAATGTTGATTTAGCCCTTGGCTAGAAGGCAGAATAATAGTATAGTCTGATATATACACTATATAGACAGGTGCAACCCATGTTAGCAGTACAGTAACGATATCATTGACAGATTTCAAAACCTGAAACGTCTATGTCTATGTCTTTGCTCGAAGACAGGATAATAGTCTCAAGGTTATCCATGCCTAATTTATTCACTATATAGACATATGCAACACTTGGTAGCGGCACGGTAACGATACCATGATAACATCATACCGCGGCTGTCTTGTGGTAGATAAGAACGGATGCCCTGCAGCGCTGCATGCTGTTTTTTAGATCGAAAATGTTGTCCATTGCGATTTGTTTATATTTGTATCCGTTTGTATCTAAAGTAAACCATTCTTGAATTATTTTGTCTGAATCTTGTTTGTATGTTTTTGTTTCAACGTGAATTCAACGATTTTTGATTACACATGATTTTCTTTGTTATCTGTTTTACAGCCTCTGAGTGTAAGCCTCCCCCATATCTTTCCAGTACTCCCGATTTTGTGCCTCCCTTCTGGTAGCCGCTCATCTCATTTGTGGTCGTCCCGCATTTCTTTTGCTCTGTGATCTCATCTAATTAATTTCCGCTCCACTTATCTAGGTCTTGCGACGTGCTCCTCCCAGTTTCATTTCCCAGCGGCGGTAAACTTCACGACGTCTTGAACTTAACTTATCTATGCGGATGTTTTTCAGTTCTTTAATGACATGCCGAGAATTCTTCTCTCAATAGCTTTTTGGTTGACCATGAGCTTGTCAACTATGGCTTTCACGAAGATTAAAGTTTGCGTCCCAAGTAGTTACTGGCAAGATACATTGGTTGTATAATTTGGTTTTTAAATAGGGCGGAATGTCCATAGCCAATATGTCTTTTATTTTGCCTTTTGTCGCCCAGGTTTGTCGTATTTTGTCATTTATTTCCAGTTCTTGATTGGCCTTCCCTATAGTTACTGTTTGTTCCAGGTATTGGTATCCATTTATTTCCTCCATTTTGTTTTCTCTGAGAGCGATATGTCATTCGATGACATGTAGATTTGTAGACCAATACGCTTCGTGCCACTGCAGATGTCTTCTATAAGCGTGATAAGTTCTTCACTCCTTTCTGTTGTCAGCACTATGTCATGGGTAAACATTACTTGGGTAGTTTCTCTCCATTGATGTTAATGCCCCCGTGATGCAGGTCGATATCTTTTATTGCGTCCTCTAAAACTAGAATGAAGAGTTTAGGTGACATATGATCTCCTTGACGTACCCGTCCGTTTTCCACTGTATCGTATTGTTCAGGTAGTTGGAATGGTATAGTGGCGTTTCGTTAGATATTGCTAATTAGGTGTGCTATATGTATGTATGTGGTCAGCCTATTTTAGGGCCTGCTGTCGTGCCCACATTTTCACCGTGTCCATGACCTAAATGAAATTGTTGTTAGGTAGCCATAAAAGAATATTGTGTTCCACGACTTTTTCTACTAGGTAGTACCTCATTCCTACGGACTGTGTTAATTTAGCCTTCGCCTAATCTGGACAGCCCCGGGCAGCCATTGGCAGAAATGTAAGGCTGTTGAACTATTCAGAAAGACATCGGATGAAATTTTAAAATCAGAAAAATAGTCAATAGCTGTCACAACTCTACAATTATGATGAAGAGTTGTATTGGAGAACATCACCCGATACAACTAAAGCCTCTACAGCTGAAAATGCCTATTTTCCACATTTTTGTGCGCAAGTGCCGATTGTAGTCACTTGCGATTGTGGGCAAAAGTAAAAAACCTCGTACAATAAAGCCACCAAAACACCACTACAGCTCAAAAAGCGGTTGGTTTACTTCAGAAATCACAATGGATTGGTTCCAACAAAAAGCAGTGAAACTAAAGTTTTAATAATCACGGAACATGAGGTAATTGTCCAAATTCTATTTGATAACTATCCTGCAAGTTCAGGCGCAGAAAAAATGACAAGTGAATATAAGAAGATTAGATGCCTGCCCTTGCCAGCCAACACAAACTCTTTAAATCGGACTATGGATAGGCGTCATTTACGTAGTCAAACGTCTATACAAAAAAAATGCTGTTAATTGAAATTTTTGAAGTCGAGGAACCAGCTGCAGGAGAAGAAGAGAAAAGTGGCTAAAACACGATAGAGAATCTCAAAGAATACCACATTAGATCAATGATTAATAATTTTGCAGCTGGTGTGAACGAATTTAAATCATTAACTCTGGTTAACTCGCGGAAGAAACTTTTTACAAATAAAGAGGTTGATCCAGATACAGCTAGGTTGCAATCCATCGATTTTCACACCACTCTGAGCCAAAGTGGAAAAAGTGCTGTTACTCTGGAAAATACTGAATTGTATTTAGAAGCAGATATCCAGGACCCAGGCTACTGTGTCCTAAAGGAGATTAAAACGACCACGAGGAAGCAGACGAAACTAACAAGCCGAAGCCGAAACTTAGTGAAGTCAAAGACGACTTGGATTTCGTTAAATATGTAGCTGACAATAACAATGAGAAAATATCTGGATACTAAGAAAACTTAAGCCATTTTCGTCATCTGATTGTTGTATGTTACAGGAAGACAACAGACGATCATAAGTTTCTTCAAAGCAGTCCATATGTCATGTGTAGTCAGTGAGGATGAACCTGGACCCTCATGTTCTAAGTTGTACTAACGGTGTTTAATTACATATGCACCGTAGTCCGAATTAAACGAAATAAGCTTAATTATTTCATTTAATTCGGACTTTCAATAATCCGGACGAGTTAGAGCCTGCATTAGTCCGGATTAATGAGGTTTTACTGCAGTCTCATCGGTGTGTACGTGTTCCGTAGTACTTGGGTTACCTTCCTAAACCCAGCCTGCCCTTTTCGCTGATAATAGACCAACTCTCGGCTATCAGTTGTTAGGCGGTTGGTTATTATTTTTGAGAATAGTTTATATATTTGAGATAGCAGGCATATCCGTTCGCAATTTTAAAAAGTGTTTGTTTGTCTTTGTATTGAATTTGATTGAGTGTAGGCTACCGCTTCTTGTTTAGAGTGCGATTGATACTTTTTTTTTGAGTTATACTCCATATGTTTCGCAGTTAGCATTGTCAAGCTGCACGCCCTACCTCCCCTTCCCCCTTACAAAAATGCCATTCTAAAACCTGTAGCATTTCTTCTACCTAGCCCATGTTTCCCTAAGAATTCCACCAATTCTTTCGATGTTTTGTTGTCGCGAATTCCTTCAGTAATATCCTCGAACAATTTTATGACCACTTCTTCTACGGAGGCGCTTGTGGGAGCGTAGACTGCCCTTTGCGGAAGCTATACTGGTATGGTCCACCCGCTGCTTCTCCTCCAGCCTGTTCGCCGCAAGCCGCTCTAGGACTTTGACCATGACGTCCAACAGGCATATTTGCCTGTAGTGCGTAAGTTTCCTTCCATCTGGTGGGAAATGTGCCCTCCGTCAGGCACTGGTTGAATGTATTTTTGGCGTCCAGGCTAATGGTTCCTGCCTTCTGGGCTTCGTTCGGCAGGCCACCAGGGCCGGCGCCTTTCTATTCGCTATGTTTCATAACGCATATAACATCTCCTCCTCACTCTATTGTCTGTGTTCGTCTATGTCTGTATCGTCCGGCGGACCCTACGAGTTTGGCTAAGCTGGATGGCGGCTCCGTAGTCCTTCCTCTTGTCTCTGTATTGGGTCAGCAACTGGCATGTAGGTAGTTTTGCCGCTCTCGCCCGCTATGCTTCCCTACGCGCCTTATTTTGGTCCTCCTTGCCAGCGCCACCTCCTCGCATCACCAGTAGGCCGGATATTTCCGTCTATCCGCCGCTCTGGCTGGTATCGTGGCGTCACAGGCCTTCTGCATTTAGGCAACATGGTTTATCATATCCTCGGCTCCTGAGGTTTGTTCAAGGTGCCGATTTAAGACCTCAGGTTGAAGTCAGCCCGTGTTCGACCTCCTCCTCTTGTTGCTGTGTTCTGATGCTGTTGCTCCCTGACGCCGCGACCGTATATTCGATGAGGTTGTGGTCGCTTAGTGTATCAATTTTAAAAAGTGTTTGTTTGTCTTTGTATTGAATTTGATTGAGTGTAGGCTACCGCTTATTGTTTAGAGTGCGGGTGATCTTTCTTTTGAGTAATACTCAATATGTTTGGGTGTTGACTTTATGATTTTTTTTTAATAGAAGCAGTTAGCATTGTAAATCTGCACGCCCTATCTCCCCTTCCCCCTCACAAAAATGTCATTCTAAAACCTGTAGCATTTCTTCTACCTAGCCCATGTTTCCCTAAGAATTCCACCAATTCTTTCGATGTTTTGTTGTCGCGAATTCCTTCAGTAATATCCTCGTACAATTTTATGACCACTTCTTCTACGGAGGCGCTTGTGGGAGCGTGACTGCCCCTTGCGGAAGCCATACTGGGATGGTGCCAGTCCGCCCGCTGCTTCTTTCACCTCCTCCAGCCTGTTCGCCGCAAGCCGCTCTAGGACTTTGGCCATGACGTCCAACAGGCATAGTTGCCTGTAGGACGTAAGCTTCCTTTCATCTGGTGGGAAATGTGCCCTCCGCCAGGCACTAGTTGAATGTATTTTTGGCGTCCAGGCTAATAACTGCTGCCTTCTGGGCTTCGTTCGGCAGGCCATCAAGGCCGGCGCCTTCCTATTCACTATATATCATAATGCATAACATCTCCTCCTCACTCCATTGTCTGTGTACATCTATGTCTGTATCGTCCGGCGGAACCTACGATTTTGGCTACGCTGAATGGCGGCTCCTTACTCTTGTCTCTGTATTGGGTCAGCAACTGGCAGTAGGTAGGTAGTTCTGCCGCTCTCGCCCGCTATGCTTCCCTACGTGCCTTATTTTTGTCCTCCTTGCCAGCGCCACCTCCTCGCAACACTAGTAGGCCGGATATTTCCGTCTATCCGCCGCTCTGGCTGGTATCGTGGCGTCGCAGGCCTTCTGCATTTAGGCAACATGGTTCATCATATCCTCGGCTCCTGAGGTTTGTTCAAGGCGCCGATTTAAGACCTCAGGTTGAAGTCAGCCCGTGTTCGACCTCCTCCTCTTATTGCTGTGATTGTTCTGTTGCTGTTGCTCCCTGACGCCGCGACCGTATATTCGATGAGGTTGTGGTCGCTTAGTGTATCTTCGTCTGTCACCTTCCATCCCGAAATTCCTCCGTACACCTCGGTCGTTGCCAGGGTGATGTCGATGCGAGGTGGACACAAACTCACAAACGCTGAGGAGTTTCCGAAGTTACAGGGGAAGAGTTCTAGGGCGGTTGCCAGCTTCATAATTACTGCATCCTCGCGTCCATGGGTTGCGCACCGCACTGGACAGCTTTCGCGATCAAATTTCTGCCAACGATCACTTTGCTTCTTGTCGTTCTCATTGCTACCTCGAGCCTCTGCAGGAATTCTATGAAGGCCACCATGATTGTGTTTAGGCAGACGTAAAAGCTGAACCAGACTACTCTCTTCCCTATTGTTCAACAGCCGTTGACGGGTTTAGCTGACTCACAAGTTGTTATAATAGCAGTATCGCCACACGGCCCGTCAATGAGCTATGGCGTATTGGGCCTGGCATGGTTCGGCTTAATAACTATAATAACGTTTGCTCCTCAGGCTGCTCCGGTTAACAGGTCTTGCGATAACCTTCTGCTGCTGATGTTGACTTGGAGTAGACTTAGTTCTGACACTCATCGACTCTCGGCCCCGTAGCGACTGTTGCTGCCTCTCATTCCGTTCTCGGGTCATTTCCTGGTGCTACCACTGGTGTTCCGTGCCGGTCGGTTACGTTGTCCATTATTGCATAAGTATACCTACAACTCCTAGGCTAGAGTCTTCCTGGCCCTTGTAGTAGAACTTAATTCTTGATTGGAGCCTCTTCTCCTTGTCTCGGTTATCCTATTACGTCCTATTTATTTTTGTTCTTGGTAGTTCCGATTTGAGTTTTTCTGTTGTGTCTTCCTACGCAATTGATCTATAGTTATGCGTAGCAGTCAATGTTCATTATCGTGTGGCAGCATGATCTCTTCCAGGTATTATTCGCGCCCTCTGCAGTTTCATTGAGACTACAGTTGTCTTTGTAGGGAACGTTGGGGACGGACAGCCTTTGGTTTTTGTTTTGTTTTTCATTTCATTTTTAAACGCCACGCTTGCCAGGCAAGGTGGTAAGTTTGTACATCAGACGCTACTGTGTTACTTTTACTCCGCCACGGGTATTTCATTTCTCCGGTACCACCTATATCTAAGAAGTTTTCCTTCACCTCGCGAGTTCTCCGATGAGGGATCAACGGTTTGATTACTCCCTATATTAAAAAAAGAAGAAGACAATGCTGTCAATGCATGCCGTGGCAAATATTTTTATTATTTTGTGTTCGTCAAGTGCAGACAAAAACAAGCGATAGTAGAATAGTTGCGTCTATTGTTATCTTAGAAGTTACAACTGCATAGTCAGAAGAATAAGAAGAAGCAGGGCACATAATATAACGTTTGATCATGTTTTGAGAGTATACAGCCACACAGGCTCAGGCACAGATATACACATTGTAACAATCGTCTCAACAACAAATAGCTAAATATATCGTCCAGTCAATCGGTAGTAACCACACATAAAAATAGGCTTATATTTGCAGACGTTGGTTCTAACTCTTACTATTAAGCAAAGTGTGTAAATAAATATATACTGGTACTAGCTTCCAATAGCTGTAAATTAACAGTTCAAATCTATTGGCATCACAAAAGCCCACTTATTTTCCAGAAATATTTAAATCGTAAAAGACATTCTTACTTCATTATTTACTTTTAATTTGATTAATCTTGCGCTTTCACCCCTTAAAAACCTCAAACCAAAATTAAAACCGCCCTAACTTGGGTTTTAATTAAACTGAGAGTTTCGTGTTTTCTCAGGTGGATGGCATTTGCGGCGGGCGACTTTTTTTACATCGACATTGTCCGTCCTGCGGGTGCTTTAAATTCTAACCAGTCGTTTATCATTCGGCCAGACGTACACGGACGCGATTGATGAATGCGGCCTCTTTTGCAACCGTCCCCGCGGGGACAGCTACCGAGGGCAACAGATGCCGCCCTATTCATCAGACGGATCGACGGCGTCCGCCGCGGGGGTTAATAATGCCGAGAAGCGCCAGAGCATACGTCCGTTCTAGGGATAAAATGCGTGTTATTGCATTTTGTTATTCATCATGGGCTGGGAGATTTGCTTGTGGCGGGTATTAGGGTGCGAATTCCTGTAGTCGTGTGGAATTCTCAAGTTTATTGTTAATGTTTTACATATTCAGTGGGTAGTGGGATACTTGGGAAGCCGGAATGGCTGCATGTTCAAGGAAGTTTAATTTTTATATTACTTTTACTTGAAAATCTCCAACAAACTTATTGCAGAGCATCCAAGAATGTTACAAGAAAATATGAATTTGCTCTCCTATAAGGATTTCCGACCAACTCGGACCGTGAAGTCATAAAATGTCGCGTTGTATCCTACATTCAACAATGCAATTTTCACATGACTGCATAGAATTATGCGGGTAATATATTTAGTAGCTGCGGATATAACTACAGTTGAAGCCGGATATAGCGACATCGGTTATAACGACTGATCGGTTATATTGACTAAATGGCAAGGTCCTGGCCTCATTCCTATAGGTATCTATGTAAACATATCGCTTGTAACAACATCGGATAAAGCAATACATCGGTTAAAGCGACTAACGGCCAGTGAAATTCATCGGCTAAACGACCGTCCCGCACGCTAAAAAAAGACGTTGCTTTAAGAACAATCGCTCACTACTTATTACTTATTAAAAAACACTAAGTCCTAGATGACATCGCATATTTTTGAAAAATAACTTCGAAACTGGGATGCAGACTTGAAATCAAGAGGTATACAATTATTCTTCTAGTTGACAACAGCCCTGCTCATCCTGTAGTCCCCAATGTAAAATGCATAAAACTTGTATTTTTACCAGCCATTGTTACCTCTGTATGGCAGCATGTGGATCAAGGAGTGATAAAAGCTATAAAAACACAAGACAGAAAACTAAGTACTGCAAATGCTTCAAAATGTTGAAAACGGTGTGTGAAAACTACAAGTTGCAAGTCGCATTCTGGAAGCAATTGTAATGATATCGGAAGTTTAGGAAAAGCTCAAGCAAACCACTACAGCCAACTGGTTTCGCAATGCAGGTTTCAAAGATCTCTCTATCTATCACGAGACGAGGACGACGATAATATGCATCTTGCTATAATGTTACCGAGGCTATTAACGCTGTAACAACTATATACAAATTGTTGCTTTTTACGAAGAATTTAATTCCGATGTTAATAAAGAATGCTTGAGGAAAATGAAACGTAAAATGCTTTTGAGATTCAGTTAAAAATTATACACATCAAAATGATCGATTATTTTAAGTGTAGTCTATAAACTGTAGACTGTTTCACAATATTTTTTAAATTTTATTTGTATCATTTAATTTGCATACCAGTTGATATACATAATACCTATATCAATGAAATATTCACTAAGAAAAGCTATTGCCTATAACAACTATCATATTTAGCGTCCTTAGTTATACGGTCCCTTCAATGTCATTATATCCGGGTTTGATTGTAATAAGTTATGTCGTAAATACCAATAATTGCAACCTAGACATTTAAAACTAATGCAAGGTCTATAGTGTGAATAGTATCATACGTTGTTCACAATGTTATGTAGGTGTAATTAATAATGCTTCTTCCTCTAGTGCATATTTCCATTATTGTTTGCCACCACTTTCAGTATTTCCTCTCGGTTCCTCGATATGTGAATTACGCTCTATGTATGTAGGATGTCGCTCCGTTATTTCTTATTTTCATGTACACGCCGTGCAATCATTCCATGATATCTTTAGCTTTCTGCGATCACGCCACATCTCAAAGACTACTAATTTGTAAATTTTTTTAAATTTTCAGTGTCCATCATTTCATGCCCTAGAGGAGAAGTGGCCAAAAGTAGCATTTGAGTTATATTCTGGGGTTGACATCAAAGTCAGCGTTTATAAATACATTTCAGAGCTTTATAAATGAGCTGCGAGCATGATCGATTCGAGATTTTATTTCGGTGTTCATTTATTACAGAGCTTTACACTCAGAGGATTTAATTAGAAGTCGTCAAATATTAATTCTTCATCCCTCGTTGTTTGTCGTTCTGTATATGCACAACAATACGGCCTCTCGATGTTCTACACAAATTCTGCATAAATGTGTTAGAACAGAATACTACCTTCCTGGTACCCACTCCATTTTTGTTGTCGAACTGTATTTCGCTACACCTCCAGTTTATTAGAAGAAGATTTTTAGTCGATGGCTCGGCTCATCTGACTAATTGTGCAGTGGTCCTTACAGGTGGTGGCATTAGATTTCGTTGGAATCATTGTGGAAGTGGATAGCATCCAATCATATGGAAGTGGTCCGGTGTATTTCGTGTTAAACAAGTTGACTATTAGATCGATCTTGTCTTCTTATAGAAGAACTAATAGGCGTATTATCAATTCCACCCGAAACATTCCATATAATCTGAGATTTGGTCGGATTCATTTGCTGTACTTCTCTTCGTATGATTGACAGACCTGATAGATGCTGGGCTGGTAGCGAAGTTGACGGTATGCATTGCACTTTTTTGATTTATTTTCCCTGTCATAAACTCTCCGCTGTAATTCTCTAAACCGGTTACATCGTTTTTAACTACTCCTAATATTTCTTTAACTTTCTTCTGAAGTCCTACTGCTCTTGCAATTGTTCAATTTCCACATAATATTCTGTCATCCATTGCTCTCTTGCTTGGTTAACTTTCAAATTGATAAAACGTTGTATATCTTTATATGCTGCGAGGCTTTGCCGAACTTACTTTTTTTAAGCTAGTTTATGTTGTTCTTATATTTTTCCTGGTGGTTTATGTCTCGCAACAACTCTCTTGTGTTTATTGGGCATGCTAGATTTTAGCAATTTCCCTCAGCAGGTGGTTATCTTCTATGACGTTATGGTCATGTCTACCACTGAATAGGTGGTGCATTAATCTTTGCCAATGACACTGAGGAAGCAATTGCCTGTGCTGTTGATTCGCAAAATTTAGCCCACAACTGGATGTATACTATCGTCCCAATGCTCGTTACATTGTAGCATTATTAATTTCTTTTTATATACAAAGTTGCTACCGGTAATAGTTCTGCCATTACTACAACCTTACACTCAACAGTTTTTATAAATCATTATGATTATTCGCGCATGAAAATCGCTGCATCGTCAAAGGATATTACCATGACAAGACACTGAATGCAATTTACCACCCCCGCTGATATAATTCAAGGAAGCGGGAGTCTCGCGATGTACGTTTCAGCGGATAAATGGATTTTCAAAAGGGGCAATCGACGACGTGGCGCGGCACGGATGCGACAAACGGCATTTCCATTAAATCGGCTCGATATTAATTGCGTTAGCGCTACACCCCCAAGCCGCCCCAGTTCCTCGTTATTATTACCTGCCGATTGCCTTTTGCCGCCAAGGCAGGGTGGGGGCTGTCAATAATGCCTTTGTGCAGTAGAAACACGTAGTATGATCGCTAAATGAAAGGTGAAATGAACTCAGAAATTAAAAATATATTGGTATCTGGGATGCTCAACGATTTTTTTAAAATTGGGCTAGGTATACTGACATTAAATTGGCATGACCCAGTAAAATCAAATAAAAAACAACGTGTTTCCTGGATATCGATTTATTTGTTATGTCTTGAACCAAATTTTACATCTTCTGCAAGAATTCGATTCAATTCGAATTCCGTATAGAATTTGAATCCGAATCGAATCGAATCTAATTATTGTAGAAGATATAAAATTTGGTTGGAGAGGAATCGAAATTTACATTTACAGTATTTACTGGTTATTTAAGCTGGGTTATAGTATTAAACCCAAAACTTGGCAACCTTATATTAAATGTTCTTACGTGTTTCCCGGAACTCCATTTATTTGTCGTCTCTCAAACCAAATTTTATCACTTCTGCAATAATTCGGTTCGACTTGGATTCGAATTTTATACAGAATCCGAATCGAATCGAATTATTGCAGTAGATATTTGATTTGAGAGATGAAAAATAAATGGAAATTCGGAAAACATGAAAGAAAATGTAATATGCTTTTGAAGTTTTTGGTTTAATACTATAAACCATCTGGCTTAATTTAAACTGAACTATGTGAAGTAAAGTTAACAATCCTGTAAATGTAAATGTCGAATCCGTAATACATATGTTACCTATCACGAAGCTGACATGTATGAACAACATTTAATGTCCTGTCGAATTCTAAACTTGCAAGAATTTGTTCCTGCGTGCCTAACAGGTAAATTTTTATTCGTCCTTTCATAAAATTCATCCGATAAACATTGGATCTTCTTCCAGTTCCACAATTATCCAAGAAATAAAATAAATGTTAGTCTTCGATCCAAATCACCTAGCCTTAAACGTTGCATCAAATTTATTTTGTACACATGCTTCTTGTGTCGAGGGTCCTATGACCAAATCCAAATGAAACTCATATATCCGGTGCCAAATGACTAATAGACAAATGAGGATATGTTCCCAAGTAGGCTAGGATTTGCAGTTCCTTCTCTTCCTCAATAACCCGGGGTTCCCTACATTGTTTCCGCAAACCATGAAAGTGTCAATTTTTTCATTTTTTTTTCATTTTAACAAAGTAGGTATGTGGTGGATGATACCTATTTGGAGAGATCTTTGCATATAGCACAGCTGCACCTCTGGAATTACGTTTAAATTCACCAAAAATTAACAGCATATTAACTTTTTCGCTATTATTCACCTTCAAATAATAAATAATTACACAATTAATAAATTTTGACAAATCAACACACAGTGGTTAAATGCAATTAACTAATGTCAAATTCTAAACGGTAATTCGATTTTACTTTGTTTCCATGGCTATCGCTACTTTTACTTCAAAACAGTCAATGTGATTCTCTCCAAATTTATAAACGCAATTTCCTTGAAACTTAATGTATTTAATTTATATTATCCGAATAATGCAAAAAATATATAGTTCCATTTGAGAAACGAAATTTGTATACACTTCCGACCAAATCGGAAATGATTGTTTTATCGCACACCAAAGTCTTTTATCAAAGTTCTTTTATCTAATACACATCCATCCATAAGATACACCGTGAGAAACTCATTATCTTTCCTAGTATCAGATACGCAACAGCATTTTGATATATTTAATATCAGAAAATTATCTTTGCACCATTCTATGATGGAATTAATATTCTTTTGTACTAAAGTAACATCACGTTGGCCCGTTATTGTGTATATTTAATCGTTTTTTCTTATTTAGTACACAGTGTTTTGTCTTGAATACTGCAATTTTAGTTTGTTTCGAAATTTCTCTTTTGTTTATGAATTTTGTTCTGATGGCATTATATAATTAATTCTGCTATCTTAATTCTGTTCTTTATGTCGTTGTCGTACATGTCCTGATTATGTTATTGATCGCAGGTATTTGTATTTAGCGAGTTTTTCTAGGGTTTCGCCTTCTACTTTGCAATTTATTCGATTCTCTTCTTTCCATATTATCAACTTTGGACTTGCCTCTATTTTTCTTTCTTTTTGTTTCCCTTTTCCAGCCCCTCATTCCATATTTGAAGGTTCTCGTTTAGATCTTTTTCTGATCGTCCATATATTACTATATCATCCGCGTATTCACACTCGGTTTTTGTATAGGGTATTAAGTATATTACGAACTATGTAGAAAGGTGAGACATTTACTGCTTAGCGTGATAAGTGATAGAATTTACTCTCTTGTACTTACTAGGGAGGCATGAATAGAGTATTGTTGTAAATGTAGTTCCGGGTTAAATCTAAGGTGCGATGTATTACAATTAAATAAGCCAATAAAGGTAAATTATATATTCAATTATACATTTTAGTATGTCGTCTTCCTTCAAAACTGTCAGTCGCATGTCAGAGATTATTATCTTAGATATATTGCCATATTCTTGCAAAAACTCAAGAATAATTTTAGTTTTTGCAGGAATATCGCGATATGTCTGTACATTACAACTTCCTACAGAAGTTGTTTATGTGCCATATGCATTAGTATATGGCATATATACAACTACTGTACTTGAGACTCACGTGATTATATGAGCAAAGTAGTAGATGTTTACGATAAATTTAAAAAAGATAGTTTTTAAATTCATAAGATTTACGAATACAATAGATAACACACGGCAGAAAAGCCAGTTACAGAATTGTAACAAACACACTAACAACTACTGTTATAATTAAGCTTATTAAAAATGTTATATAATTTTATCAGCTAATTCTTATTAGATTAGGACGAATACTCCATTATATTTGTAATTTTATTAAATAAAATTTCATCATTTAGATTTACATAGCATTTTTTACTTGAAAATAATAACATTAACATTGATTTGCTTCACAATTCTAGTGATAAATCTGCGAAAAACAATTACCGTCAAGTAATATGTATACAAAATATAGATCAGTGAATCACCCTGTAATTGTAAAACTGTATATTGTTTATCTTTTACTAACCTTAAATATGGTTTGAATGTTGGGATCAGCTCACCTAAAAAATAAAAAACTAAGTTAGTATGGTATATTCACAAAAATAAGTATTTTAATAGTAATAATAATAAGAAATTTATTATCCAACAAACATAGTCTAATTACAGGACAACAATAACATTATTTTAATTAAAACTAATATATATATATATATATATATATATATATATATATATATATATATATATCTATATATATATATATATATATATATATATATATATATATATATATAGATATATAGAATATTAAGACTAGCAAGTCTATCTCTATTAATAATTATAATATAATTTGAATACTATCATGAAATATATCTTTATAAAACTGATTCGCATTTACAGTACAACTTACCCTCGTAGAGGGAAGTTAAACGCCATCTGGCGGCACCACATCAATTAGCAATGCACACCCATATGGTAATAACCGTCAACATGCTCATGTTATCAGGATCACCGGGTAGTTCCCTCTAGAGAATGGTGCCGCCAGATGGCGTTTATCCTGCGGTGATCCTGATAACATGAGCATGTTGACGGTTATTACCATATTGGTGTGCATTGCTAATTGATGTGGTGCCGCCAGATGGCGTTTAACTTCCCTCTACGAGGGTAAGTTGTACTGTTTTTGTATATAACCACTCGAGATATTGTGTGAATTCATCCTCACTAGCTGAGCTACACCGACGAGATCTAATAAGATCGAAATCTAGATATGTAGATTGCTAAGAGGTGGGTTCACACTTATATATGATTCGCATTTTTTGCCATATGCGTTAGAGGAGCTTTTAAAACCATGTTCGTTTTTGCCGTGGGAATGAGAAACGTGCTAGAATTCCATGAGAACAGTCGCGGTACTTGGAGCTGTAGTTTTCCTAAAAGATTAGATTAACAGTCGATTCTACCATTAAACAGTTTCCATATAAACTTCGGGCTATGTATTTGACGCCGATTTGACAATTATTGCATGTCATGTCTGTCCTGTAACATCACATATTCGAAATTTCTGCACGGGTATTGTCCATCCTCTTTGTATGATAGAAATTTTAGAAATCTACGTTGTAAGCGATTTATCATATGCTGATGAGAGGCGTACAACGGGTACCAAACAACTGATGCGTATTCTAGCTTACTCAGAACTAGATTTTCGAACAAGATCTTCCGAGTATCCAAATTAGAGAAACCATGCGTTCTTCTCATTAAAAAACTAAGAATTTTTACACATAATTCTTCGATATGTGAGGTCAATGATTATCGCACACCTAAGTCTTTTATCAAAGTTCTTTTATCTAATACACATTCATCCATAAGATACACCGTCAGAAACACATTACCTTTCCTAGTATAGGATACGCCATAGCATTTTGATATATTTAATATCATAAAATTATCTTTGCTCCATTCTATGATGGAATTAATATTCTTTTGTACTAAAGTTCCATCACGTTGGCCCGTTATTGTGTGATAAATTTCTAAATCATCTGCGTCAACTAACACATTACAGTCTAGTGACTCTAGGAGATCATCTATAAAAATTGCAAAAAGAAGTGGTCCTAGGTTCGATCTCTGTGACGTAGACGTTATAATGCTATTAGATTTATGGCCATTATAGAATACATAATTTGCTCTGCTACTTAAGTAAGATTTCATCAAGAGCAGAAAACTTTGTGGAAATGCAAACACACTTAGTTTGCTTATCAGTATATTATGGTTGATGCTATCAAACGCACTGGAGAAGTCAGTGTAAATGGTATCTACTTTACCTTGCTGATCTAAGATTTCACTTATATACTGCGTTATTGTGGTCAAGTTTGTTATAGTTGAACTTCCCGGTAGAAATTCAATGTGATGTTGTGATAAAAATGGCCGAACATGATTTAGTATGGATGCGTAAATGACTTGTTCAAATACTTTGGCAAAGTTTGATAAAATTGTTATTAGTCTGTAGTTTTTTATATCTTCATTGTCGCCTTTCTTGTGGATAGGACTTATCCTTCCTCGTTTCCAGAACTCAGGAAAAGTCGATGTATTAACAGCAAAATTTATTAGCAAGCACAGAGGAATAGCAAAGATAAGCCGACAATCTCTAACCAGAAAACTAGGAATTAAGTCATCTCCTGTCGTCATTTTAATCGGAAACTTGGCCGTTATTTGAGTGAGTTCTTCCTCTGAAACTTTTTGCAAGTTAAAAACCGGTAGACTTTTTGATTTATATGAATTATCGGGTAGGTTCACATGGGATATGAAGATTTATTAGCGGGTTGTTTTGGAACTGCCAGGTTGAGAGTTGAATATATTATATTATAAAATGCCTCTACAGCTTTAGACCAGTCAATTTCGAGCAAATCATTATATAGTTTTAAAAAGTTGAATTTTTAAGTTGTACCGTGAAGTGCTGGATGAGGGAAAATTTATGGGAAGACTAGTACAGTCATTGAAACACAGGTTAATTGCTAGAGACGGATGGTAGGAATCTTCTGCAAACATGTAAACCTTCTTTTGCTACTTCAACTTCGAAATTAGAAAACACTAGATCTAGCGATTGTTTTTGCAGGTGTTTTTGTGACTCACGTTCATTATGATACAAAATAGTTCTATTCTTCGTGTTAAATTAGTGTTTAAGTAATTTACGTAAGAAGATATGGTTAATGTTTGTTCCAGAAGTTCAAAAAATAGATCATATTGTTCCTCTATCAGGGCTGGTGGTATATATGTACCTATGATGTAGACTGATTCATGAAATAAGTAGCACTTACAAATAACGATATCAATCATGGGAAGTAATCGTCTAAATAACTCGCATAAAATGTTTTGAACTTTAATCGTATCCTTTGTTGCCACTAAGACATCTCCTCCCCTTGTCTTATTAGTCAATTCGAAATTTCGGTCAGCGCGATTGACAGTGTAATTTGTGTATTGATCTGATTGTATTTTATAATATAGATCAGCAGATTTTAATCCAATACATATTTGATCATAATCATCAATGCCAACCTTAAGCCCAATTAAACGGTTTAGGCGAGGGAAGAGTCACGAATAGAGAGAGAGGAGTTGAAAAGAGAAAGAAAGAAGTGGCAACGGATGATGGATGGATGGAGGGAAATGCAGAGGGAATGGACACGGGGGAGAGTAGGAACGAACCAGAGGGGAAAGCAGCGCCGGAGTGGGTAAGGGAGGTAGAGAGAAAAGTGGTCACGATAGAAAAGAAAGACGAGGAGAGACAAAAAAGTGAGAGAAGAGACAACGTAGTGGTGTCGAGGATTGGAAAGGAGGGGGTGGAGGGAGTTATACAGAAACTGGAAGTTAGTGTGCAGGTGCGGAGAGAGGTGGAGCTGGGAAGAAAGGGAGACAGAATGCTGCTAGAGCTGGCCAGTTGGGAGGAGAAAATGAAGCTAATGCGGTTTAAACACAAATTGAAGGGGACAAACATATATATCGATGATGATGATCGTAGCAGAGAGGGATGTCCAAAAGAAAATGCGGCAGAGGGCCAAGGAGGAAAGAGCGAAAGGTGTAGAAGTGAGAGTGGGCTACTGGAAAATCAATGTGGGAGTGGGGGCAGGTAGAGTGCTGTATGCCGACAGGATGGGACTGGGTAACTCAGGGAGCGAAGAAGGAAGCTAAGATGGGTAGAGCCAAAAGAGGAATCCTATTGGGAGTGAGGAAAATATTGGGAAAATGGAACAGAGAGACGCTAAGAGAAGCTACAGGACTCGTAATAGGGAAGGTGGAAATGCACAGAAGTGCGGTGTGGGTGGGAGCAGTGTACTGTAACAAAAACCGGGTGGAATTAACTGAGGTACTAGACGAACTAGATACGGCAGCAGATATATGGATCATAGGGGCGACTGGAATGTGAGGGTGGGGGAGCTGGAAGGAGGGATCGGAGAGGACCGGGACTGGAGAGAAAGTTGCTCCCAGGATAAAGTGACCAACCAGGAGGGTAGAGAATGGATGCAATGGCTGAGAAAGTAAGGATGGGATGTGCCCAACGGTTGCTGTGAAGGGGACTGGGAAGGGAAAAAACGTTCTGCGGACGCGAAGGCTCGGTGTTGGACTACGTGGTGGTCAAAGGGATCGAAAGGGAAGAGTTGGAGTGTTTCAAGGTGGAAAACGTTGGGGGGTCGGATCATGTACCAGTGGAGGTGGTCGTGAGGGTGAGGAACGTTGTGAAGGGAGAACAGAGGAAGGAGCATCAGAGGTTTGGATGGAGCGAGCCGGATTTGGATGCATATGAGAAAAAGCTAAGACGCGTCAAGTGGGAGGATGTGCATTCGAGGCTCCAGTTGGAGAGAGTGATGGTGGCTGCATTGGAGAAGAAGAAGAGTGCCCCCTGCACAGGCAGAGATGGTTTGACGAAGAATGTAGGGTGAAGAAGTCGAACTGGCGAAGAGCAATGGCGGACTGGAGGAATGGGAGAGGTGAAGTGGAAAGGGCCAATCAGACGAAGAGGGAGTTCGGGAGAACCTGTGAGAGGAAGAAGATAGAGGAGTTGCAGAAGGTAGAAACGAGGTTGAGGGAGTATGTGACAGAGAAAGGGTTGTGGAAAATTCTGAAGGGAAGGGTAAAAAAGGACAAAGTTAAATTATAGCTGGCAGAGTGGGAGAAGAGCTGTAGAAAAATGGCGGGGTCAGAGGTGGATTTGGAGAGTCCGAGGCCGGTGGTAGGAAGGGAGGCGTTTTCACGGGAAGAGGTCGACGTGGCCATAGGGCAGCTGAAACTGGGAAAGGCGGCGGGGGAAGATGGGCTGAAGGCAGAGGCTTTCAAAAGATTACCAGAGGAAGGAAGAGATAAGTTGCTGCAGGTTTTGAATAGTGTCTGGAGCGGTCAGGAGAGTTGCCGGAAGAGTGGCGTGTGGGGATGGTGGTTCCGGTACATAAAGAGGGAGCGGCATCGGTCGTAAACAATTATAGAGGTATTACCGTTATGAGTGCGGGGTATAAAGCTATGATGACAATTGTGAAATATAGACTAGAGAGGGAAGTGGATAGAAAAGGGCTGCTGCCGGAATGTCAGGGGGATTTCAGAAAGGGAAGAGGGACGAGGGAGCAGATTTTCACACTTGCTAGAATGGTGGAGGAAGCGTTGGAGTGCAAAGGGATAGTGTATGCGGTGTTTGTGGATTTGAAAGCGGCGTATGATTCAGTTCCTAGAGGAAAGCTCGTGGAGTGTGTGGATAGATTGGGCATGAAAAAGTGTGGAGTGGGTGAGAAGTATATATAAAGAGACGTGGGCGAGAGTGAATGGAGAAGTGTCTGAGAAGTTTAGGGTGAATGTGGGTGTAAGGCAAGGGTGCCCGCTAAGCCCCCTCCTGTTCAATCTATACACAAGTGAGTTGGAGGCGGTACTGAGAAGAGGACAGGTTGGAGGGGTCGTGGTGGGGAGAACCAAAGTGTGGATGTTGGCATATACGGATGACATAGTATTAGCAGCCAAGAGTGGAAGAGATGCAGGAGATGTTGGAAAGAATGGGAGGGTAGCTGGATAGGAGAGGGCTAGTGGTGAATGTGGAGAAGACTAAATGGATGATGTTTAGGAATACGGGTAGAAGGGGTAGAGTGGAAGAGCTGAAATGGAAGGGAAGGATGATTGAGAGAGTGAATGTCTTTAAATATTTGTGATTTTGGTTTGACAGTGGAGGAGGATTTAGGGTGCATTTGGAATGTATGCAAGCGAAAGCGAGAATGGCTTGGCAGATAGCGAGAAGGAAATGGGAGAGGTTGTGGGGCGATAACCTCGTAATGGCGTGCAAGATCTGGGATGTGTATGTAAAACCTGTTCTGTTTTATGGAGTGGAAGTGGGGGGGGGGGGGGGGATGTGATAGAGAGAGAGCAAGGTTTGCTCCTGAAGAGTCTGCTAGGTATCGAAAGGTCGACACCGAGAGCAGTGGTGTTACAGGAGACGAATCGTATGAGTATGTGGTGGGAGTCGTGTGGGTTGTGTAGTTTGAAGAAAGATTGCAGGAATTGGGCGAGGAAAGACTGGTCCGGGAGGTATGGATGAGGTGTAAGAGTAGGACGGAGAGTGGTTGGAGAAAGAATAGAGGAAGGATGTATGAAAGAGTGGGTATGTCTGAGGTGTCGGTAGAGGAGAAGCTGAGAGAAATGGGAAGCCTAGGAACTGAGGTAAGAGAGAGATTGAGAGATATTGAGTGGCAAGAACGGTAGACTAGAATGAATGAGAGCTCTTACAACCCTGGCTACATAGAGTGGCAAGTGCGTGGGAAACTCCCGAGTTGCTTAGCCAGGGGTGATTAGAGCAGGGAAGACAAGGTATGCATGGCAAGAGCGAGGTGTGGGTCAGACGAGAGAGGGAGGAAAGTGTGGATGGGTCTGGGGTACACCGCGTGTGCGCTGTGTAGTAAAGGAAGCGACACGTGGTGGCACCTTAGCGAAGAATGTGAGGGTGTGAAAGCAGAGTGGGTGGGAGACTGCAGAAAGCTGAATGAATGGTTAAGCGAGGATGGGGAAGACGTGAAAATCTGCAGGAGGCTGACGTGGGAGAGGAAAATTGCTGTGGTTTGTGATGTGGAAGGGCAGGGAAATGCAAATAAAGGTTCTTTGTTTTTTATTATATTATACTGACCAATTGGGGTGAGCAATAAAATCCATATTTTGAGGATCCTTTTGCTTATGTCTTGCGGACCATAATATATGGTTATATATTTTTATTAATAATTGTTATAGGCGTTGTTGTATAATATATGTTGTAATGTAAATTATTATTATAATATCATGAATCCGTCAAAAAAATAGTTATAATCATAATTTTCCAATTTCCTTCGGGCATATGGTGCACTGATATGTTTTGCACTAAGATCAGTAAAAAAATTATACAAAATATTATTTGCATAATTTATTGCATAATTTTTTTTTATCGACCCAACCTCTAAAATCGGCAATACGAGATAGGAGCGTGAAAGTTGAAAATAAAAAGAAATAGAAGGAACAATATGCCAAGATAAAGACTTTCCATTTTCTATTGCCATTTTGTTATAAACATTGTGTAATGTTTTCAAATCTATTGTATGATGGAACCATGGTAAAAAATATTATTATATATTAAAAATAGTATTACTCACAACATATGTTTCATCGGGTGGATGATAATAACTCTCACAATTATCACTATCATCCACCTGCGGACACTACTACTGAAACATATGTTTTCAGTAATAACATATTTTGAAACTTGATTCCGTGTATTACTTTCTTAAAACACGACAATTTTCACAGGTATCTCCCGCAAAAATCAAACAGTAATAATAATATACTGGCCATAGACTGAGCATGCGTTCCGCTTTCTTGTAAAGGCAAAGGTAACTAAACAAATTACTACCCGTGCTCACCATGACCGGTTAACTGTCAATGGACGGTTAAGTGCTGATTAAAACGCATTGGCATCCACATTTAACCAGCCATTAGCACTTTAACCGTCGATTAACGATTAATGGGAATGGTCAGAAAGGGCGTAAGTAGATTAAATAATCCCTAACCACAACACTATTCGTTTTATATAAGTGTGAGAAGAAAGGTAAGAGAATAAAATTAGGGCATCTTGAGTTTCGGGCGGGCCTATAAGGGTAGTTCTATTTCAAGTAAGGGTAGAATATTGTGATTTTATTGCATTTTAATGAATCCGGTGTATTTTATATTATTAGTTAGGTTATAGAAATAGTGTTAGGTTACACAAACCTGTGTCACCTTTGTATGTGTTTGTGTTATGCCACATATAGGTAAATTTGTATATATTATATATATATATATATATATATATATATATATATATATATATATATACGTATGAATTCACCTCTTAGCAATCTACATATATAGATTTCGATCTTCGCTCAGCTAGCTATATAGAATGAATTCACAAAATCTGTAGTATTTATCGATCAAATCTACAAATAGTTGTGTGTTGTGAAAACCAACAATTAAGAGCAACTCCTCTCCAACTAATATTCAGTATATTGTTTAAAGTTTATGAATTTAACACAATATCAAATTTATATTCCACTATAAAAAAATAGTATATGTTCATAATTTCCAGCGGTTACAGCTGCAAAATCGGTTCATTAAAGGCACACAGGTGCACTCAATATTCCATCTAATTATATAAATGCTCAATTCCCGTAGCGGGAGTCATATAATAGCCTGAAACGAGGGAAACAAAAGAAACATTTCAATCAATATACTCGTAAATATAATGAGTCGACCACACATCATTATAAGTTATAATTAAACGCATTGAATATTCAAAATTGCTCTATAGTATTTAATCATTTAGGTATTGCGCGTTTCGTATAGTTAATATGAAATTTTACCGAAATTGAGAGAAAATTAATATATTTAATAAATTTCCAATCAGCTTTGAATACAATGTGTGTTCGTCGTTAGATCGGAATTTAGGCGCGATGTATAGATTCCGAGTGTATTTAGTCTTTAGGGCCTAGGATATAAAATTTACTAACTACAGGGGGGACATACCGGCAGCTTGTAGGCAATGACCTTGAAACCCCAGACGCAAGGGGAAGTCGGCCAAGACTAGCCAACCCGCAAAAGTATGCCCAGTTACATTGTGCCTTAGGAGTGATTTATGATATTATATATTTTTAAATAAATACGCACGAATTGAGTATTTTCTTGTTAAGCATCAGGCAGGGAGATTTAAACTGAACCAGAGCGTATATAAATAGTTAATGTTTCAGATTTATTTAATATAGAAATTTTGCACAGTTAAACCATACACTATTTTCTACAGAAAATATATACTAGAAATTGAAATATAAACAAAACTTTTCTGTATACCAAAGAATCCTTTACATGCGAATTAGATTAATTATACTAGAAACCCTAATATAAATAAAATATAGGGTAAATTATGTATGCAGTATTTAAAATACATCAAGCTTCTTGTCAAATAATTAATGAGATTATTTGCAAAAATAAATTAGTTCGCCTAAATATATAATATATAAAACCGTGCCCTCTATGGAATATTCCAACAGAGTGCTTGAGATATCATACAAAAATTATACCAACTAACCCCCTAGGAGGAAAGTGCTGATATCTTAAGCACTCTGTTGGAATATTATTCCGTAGAGGGCACTACCCGGTGATCCTGATAGCATGAGCATGTTGATGGTTATTACCATACAGGTGTGCATTGCTAATTGATGTGGTGCCGCCAGATGGCGTTTAACATTCATCTCTGGGAATAAATGTCGAATGCTCTGTCATAATCTGTGCTAATTACAAATACCTATCCTAAATTATGAAAAACTTGTAATTTACGTTGCTTAAATTAATGTTAATTTCAACCGCAACTTGACACTTGATCACAGAGCCACATGCAATTTATAATAATTAACACAAGTATACACGTAAAAAACTTGCTGACGGTGTTGGGTATATACAAATCGTATACTTATAATAAATTAGTTAATCTATAAAGAAACCCGTCACACGTATTGTAAAAGTTTAAGAGACGAAAATACACGGTCAATACGGGAGTGATTGGCAAAACATAATACCGTTTGCTTTGTCATGGAGTTCCTTCATAGATTGCACATGCGAGAAAAGTACAGGGGATTTTTCCGAAGCCTGATAAAAGCTGCACGGTACAAGTACTTTCAATACGACTGTTTACCTTCACTTTCCTATACAGGTCTTGTAAATAAGCTGATAAAACGGTAAAAATCGATATTAGAAAATTATTTATATAAATTTCGTTTTCGTTTCAGTAATCGTCCTTATATATATTTCGGTTGTATCGTTTTCGTTTTCGCCCGTTTTCAGTCCTTGAGCGTAAAGGCATTTTAAGGATTTGGCACTATTTAGCGCTAATTTGCCAAATTCTTTCCACTCTTTTCTGTTCTTCGTCAGTTCTCTTGCTCGTTTAACTGTCTTTCCTTTCTTGATTATTATTTCCTCTATTATGTTGTCCCACTCTTTTCTTGATCTACCTCTTCTTCTTTTATTTCCAGTTCTTGCTTCCCATACCTGTTTTGATTCTGTTTGTCCATCCTAATTAAATGTCCCCATCAGGTTAGTTGTTTTTTTTCTGTATACTTTTCTATAGCTTCAATTTCAAGTTCTTCTCTGATGCCATCATTTCTTATTCTCTTTTTGTCTCTTCTCGTAACTTGTTTTACTCCTCTGAGATATTTCATTTATATTACCTGTATTCTACTTTTATCCCTCTTCATTAGTTTCAACGTATCGGTATAGGTTCTATATATGCTTTTGTATATATTTATTTTTGTCCTGCTGATTCCTTTTTTCTTAATCAGTATATTGCTCAATGCGTGGTATTTTTTAACTGTGTTGTTATTCTGTTGCTAAGTTAACCTTCCATTTTCCCGTCTTCTATCAGTGCTACTCCTAGGTATTTGAATTGTTCTACTTGCTCTATTTTGTGTTGTTCTATCTTTATATTTATTTGTTCTTTCCGGTTTCCTATTATCATCACTTTTGTTTTGTTATAATTCATTTTCATATTATACTTCAGTAGATGCCTATTCCATACACTCAGGTTGTCCTGTATATTAGCTTCATTTTCTGCTATCACTACGACATCATCAGCGAATGCTCGTTCCGATATTTTTACCACTTGCATATTTTTGTAACCTATATTTACTTTTTGAATTTATATGAAACCAGAAACTCTTCATTATTTCATCCATGTATATGTTAAATAATGCAAGACTGAGCCCGCTTCCTTGTCTTAGTCCAGTGGTTGTCTTAAATGTTCTTGATGTTTGTTCCTTGTGGGTTATTGCATGGGTGTTGTTACATATGTTTTTTATAAATTCGACTGTCTTTCTTTCTAAACCTCTCTCTTTTGTTTTATCGTGAAAATGTTGTCCTGTATGGATCTTCCTTTCTTAAATCCACATTGCGATTCTTCTAGCGTTTTTTACTAATATTCTCATGTTAATTGTTTTCATACCTATGCTTATGAGTGTTATACCCCAATCGCCTTTCTTGTGGATTTATGTAAAGGTTATGCCAAATATATATTTTTTTATTAATGAAGACTTCATCTATTGCGAGATCAATCGACTAACTTTTACTGGTTCATGTGCTTGAGAAGGTTTCTCTTGCATAATTGTTGCACTTCGTCCTCTCCATCTCCTTTAATAAACACGGTATGTACATATTTATTTATGTATTCCTTCACTTTAGTTACTCTGGCTGACTACAATTAAACTCACTATTCTCATATATAAACTTTATCTTTTTAGAATTGTACTCACTTAAATGTCTGTGTTTCCCTAATAATTCGATTCTTATTAATAGACGAAGTGATTATCTAAATATAATCCCGTCCTATGCAACAACTAAATTCTTTATGATTTATTGTAAACACGGATCAACCCCGCTGTCTACTCCTTAATAAATGTTACATTTTGACTTTGGAATAATGATAATTTTCCATGCCAACGCCGCCTAGCATCATCAATAACAATTTGCGCTGATAACTTAACACAAAGGGCACCCGCGAGCTAATCCTACCCGGAGACGCGCAACCCAACAATATTCCTGCCGCACACTAGAGGCGGTGGGGCGGCGGAAGCGCCCATTGGAATAATGAATACCGATCAGTCCGCGTCTCTCAATGAAATCCCATTCTCCAGGAAATCTATTACTGTCGGTATCTATCCAGTCTGGATTCTATTAAGGCCGACGGTTATGCGGTTATGGATTTATAGTGGGGGTGGCGGCGGTAACGCTGCACGTTAGACGGTTCAGTAGCAACAATAAGCCCGGAATGCTCAATTTCGATAGGGAGGAATAATTAAGTATGATTTAATGGACATTATGAAAACAATGCGTATATGTCTATATTCACACTGATAGCCTACCGCTATAATTATTACATAGTTAATGGTTTTGTTTTAATGTATATAGAGGGTAAAGTGCATCGCGAAGCATCTTGCCACCTGGAGATCGACAATACATATTAAGTTATATGAGAATTCGGTTACTTTTTCATGTTTATTTTACGCATCCGCAGTTCATAATATTTTCAAGAAAATATACCGTTATTGTAACTCGGGAAGAATGACCGTACAATTTACGTTTACGACGATTTTATGTTGTGAATATACATATACGCATAGCTTTACGTTAACAATAAGTAAACGTAAAACGTTCGTGAAAAAAATAAATAACCATCAAAGCTGAGCTTGTGAGTAGATAATGTAACCAATGTTCACAATGTTGTTACGTAATTTTTAAACTTATATACAGTCTCTCTTACTCGAGAGCGCTTATCTACTACGGGAAGCCCAAATGGTATCACGTTACGAGAAGTGACATCAGACGGCTCGTGTACCAGGCGGTCAAACTATCGCGAGTGAAAATGTTCCCGGTGAATTAGTTTATACCGCAGGAATTTAACGAGAACACTGGAAACATTTTACCACCAACGAGTCAGATGACAGAGAGATGAGGTTATTTGAAATCTACAATATCAGCCACAGGAAGCGCTGGATGAAATCCAATCGTTGTGGAGGTAAAAGATGATATTGCAGCAAGAAAATAGGACAGAAGTGGTAAAAATAGCATTGCGAATCAATACAGAAAGCAACACAAATTATAGTCCAGCCAATTCGTAACAAGAGGAATTGCTAGTAGCGGCTAAAAAAAAGGAAAGACAACGAATCGCCGGTAAAAAATGAAAACCAACCTAAAATTCGATCGAAAGATCGAAAGATCCTAAACCCCAGTCATCATAAGTAATTTAGTTTACACAGAGTTTAAACAAAAAACTTCTATCTCTATAGGGCTATCAGCCGTGAGGCTTTTCCGCCCATCAAGGGAGAAGCGCAGAGGAGTTTAATCACCCGGTATTTACCTGAAATTCACAGAAACCCTCAGAAAAACTGGAAAAGGTGATTCGTTAAAATTCGCTCCGATGGGGTTCGAACTCCATAACACTCAGTGCGAGAAGGGCGACGCCTCTAACCACTCGGCCACTGAGCTGAGTGGAGATTAAACTTAAGCTCAATTCAAAAATATTATTTTGTAATAGTTGCACTTGTGCTAAAACATTCCCCGGTGACGATCTTAACTCCGACCATGTACCAGTGGTTGGGGAATTTAGAGTTCGGTTTAAGAAAACCAAGGCCAAAAACAATAACAAATGCAACATGAGAATACTGAAAGATCCTAACATCAAAAGTGAGGTAGAAAAAGAACTAAACGAGAAAATCAATAAAGAAATTGATGAAACAGTGTCAGTAGAACCATTATGTTCTACGAGATCAAATGAAGAATACAGAAAAATAAACGAGACAATTAGACAAGAAATTAGAAAGGCCAAAGAAATAGAAAGAGCGGAAGTATGTCAAGAGATAGAAGAGCTGCAGAAAAGATATGACGATTTTAACGTGCACCGAAGAATTAGAGAACTGACAGGCAAAACAACAAAAAAGAACTTTAGAAAGCTGGTGAACAACGAGAGAAAAATTATTACAAACTTAGAAGACAAGAAGAAAACGTGGAGGGAATATCTCAACAAACTATTTGAAGATGAAGAGAGAATAGCAACACCAATCATCGAAGGAGAAACGGGACCGCACATCTTGATAGAGGAAGAGGACGTAGCAATAAAACGAATGAAAGATGGAAAGGCGGCAGGACTGGGTGACATACAAGTTGAAATCCTGAAACTGTTAAGTGAGAAGCATATCAAAACACTCACCAACATTTTCAACAGAATATACAACTCGGGCAGCATACCAGAAGATTTCAACCAATCGGAATTCATCGTATTACCATAGAAAGTAGGAGCAAAAAGATGCGAGGAATATAGAAGTATCAGTCTCATGAGTCACCTTCTCAAAATATTCCTAAAAATAATACACAAGAGAATTTATAAACAAGTGCGAAGAACAAATCTCAGCAAAACAATTTGGGTTTATCAAGGCTATAGGCACAAGGGAAGCGTTTTTCTCAGTGCAGGTGCTCTTCCAAAGATCTAGAGACGTAAATTGCGATATCTACGTATATCTACGCCTAATTGACTATCAAAAAGCAACATGTGCAACATCACAAGATGCTAGACATACTAAAACAAGTGGGCATTGACGCCAAAGACCTCCAAATCGTCACCAACTTGTACTGGAACCAAACCGCATCCATGAAAATAGAAGACGAAGAAATAGAAGACATTAAAATAGCTAGAGGGGTAAGACAGAGGTGCATACTCTCTCCGATTCTGTTCAATTTATATTCCGAACAGATCTTTAAAGAAGCGTTATAAGGCATAGAAGAAGGCATTTTACTGAACGGAGCTAGACTGAATAACATCCGGTATGCCGACGACACAATGGTATTCGCTGATTCTCTTGAAGGACTTCAAACACTATTCAACAGAATTGTAACGGCTAGTGAAAGATATGGACTTAATATCAATAGACAAAACAAAATTCTTAGTCATAAGCAAAGAAAATATAGCAAATGTAAATCTTTACGCTCACAATCAACAAATTAAGAGAGTGAGACAAACAACATACTTAGGTACACTTATGAACGAAAACTGGGACAATAGCCAAGAGATAAAAAGTAGAATAGGGAAAGCTCGAGCTGCCTTCAATACAATGAATAAACCCTTCAAAAATCACGAACTCCATCTTGTTACCAAAAAAACGCATGTGGTGGTGCTACATATTCCCAATATTACTTTACGGAGTCGAGTCCTGGACACTAAATGAAGCAACAACAAAAAAGCTTGAAGCCTTTGAGTTGTGGCTATATCGACGTGTCTTGCGGATATCTTGGAAAGACCGAGTAACAAACATAGAAGTCCTCCACAGATTGAAGAAAGAGAATGAGATCATGGACACCATCAAAACCCGCAAGCTCCAATATCTAGGTCACATCATGCGGAACGAGGACAGATACGCCCTGTTACAAGCCATCATTCAAGGCAAGATGCACGGCAAACGAAGGCCGGGACGGATAAGAATTTCATGGTTGCAGAATCTCAGGGCGTGGTACAGGAAGACGTCGAACGAGCTCTGCAGAATAGCAACCAATAAAGTGAAGATAGTCATGCTCATCGCAAACATCCGAAATCGGATAAGCACATGAAGAAGAAGAAGAAAAATATTAGTTTTAATGCAACCATGCTCGAAAATAATCAAATAAAGATTAATATTAATATATCAAATTATATTTTAGAAATCTCAATAACACTACTCACTGCATGAATGATATGCAACAAGAATGGCACGCTTACCAAAATAGACCCATCAGACTAGTGGTAAAAGAACTGCATCCCTCTTGCGACATAAAAGAAATTACAAAGGAATTGAAGGACAAATGCTTCAATTTTTTTAAGGCAGCTAATAAATTAAAGACAACTAAAAAAGGCTACGAAAAATATAGAGGGTCCATAATTGCAAAAAGCTACAAAAGAGAAGAGAAACTGCTTAACAAAGATACAAGCAAATTCTTGATCTAGATAGTTTCTATCTAATAAGGAAAGAACTGGAATATCTTATGCACAGGAACGGATCAACAGGTCTCACTCTATACACACCAAACGTAGAACCATATAATAATGCAAACTATGATTATGTTAACTAACGTTGCTGCTAGACTTAACATACTCGACGCTTGTAGTACTATTCCTAAAATAAATAAGTAATGAAGGACATCGAATTAAGAATTGCACTTGAAATGTTAATGGCATCCTCAGCAAGAATGATGAAATAAAGGTGTTCTTAAATCTACAACATATTCATGTATGTCTCATCTCACATAACAAACTAGACTCGGGTAAAAATGAGAGGTTATAAAGTTGATCATATCATCCAGTCGGACAATCGAGCTAAACATGGTAGTTCTGTCATCATCAAAGAATCTATAATCCACAATTAACAATGCCATTTAGAGCGTGAAGACATTCAGCTCGCCGTCGTGTTCGTGAACAAAACATAACAGTTTTGCAGTAGTGCAGTCTACTAATCTCCCAGGCACAATGTCAAGGTTGACGAATTCGGAACACTCTTGCAACATCTCGGCGAAAGGTTTATTATAGGCGGCGACTACAAGGCTAAGCATGGAGACTGGGGATGACTACAACACAAATGTGTGAATTAAGAAAAGTTATTCGTGCAACAGATTGTATCTTCCATTCCACAAGACCGACTACAACCGACCCAAGTAAAATACCTAAACTGATAAAAATACACATGACTTATTAACCTCAAGAAAAGTATGACATAACATTTTAACTTTGTTTAAAAGAATCACCAAGAATGAAGCACACCCAATGATTGTCTATAAAACCATTCACTGGGAGAGTTTCAAACTTGAAATCAAGAACGGATAAATTTAAATATTGCAATAAGGGCAAAGAAACTACAAACCTACAAGCAGTAATAATGGCTCTTTAGCGATGTGCACTAATCTGCCTAGTAAAACGACTCAGGTGAATGCGACTCTATATCCTTAAAGACAGCCAGGCCAGTTTAAGGAGGCTAAAAACCTATAATTATGACATATATAAGTGTGAATCCTCCTCTTCGCAATCTACATATCTAGATTTCGATCTTATTAGATCTCATCAGTGTAGCTCGAAATCTAGATATGTAGATTGCTAAGAGTGAATTCTCACTTATATATGTTTTACAAAATTGGCTTTGTGCTGATATATCAAGCACTGTTGAAATATTATTCCATAGAGGGCACTACCCGGTGATCCTGACGGCATGAGCATGTTGACTGTTATTACCATATGGGTGCGCATTGCCAATTGATGTGGTGCCGCCAGATGGCGTTTAACTTTCCTCCTAGGGGTTTAGTTGTATAATTTTTCTATAGGTATGACTCCAAAGTGATCTGGAACTGTAACCAAAGCCAGAAGCAACTAGCGCAAAAACAAACCTACTGAAAACACACTCTAGAACAAAGGAAAGCCAAAATTCTCATTGAACACTTGGCCCTAGGAACAATACAAATCATCAGACTCTCAAGAAATGAGACAATAATAGTCACATGCATTCTAACGGGACACTCTCCGGTTAAATATCACCTAAATAAATAGACAAATCACGCAACACGCAACACTATGTGGATCGGACATTGAAACTGCCGAACACATACTGTGCACATGATCAGCACAAAGGTAGGACAGAAAAGGCTTGCCTGGAACTGAGAAGCAAGTCTCAAGATATCAGTACAAAGCCAATCTTACGGTAATTAAAAATCTAGATTGCTAAGAGGTGGTTTCACACTTATATGTTTTATAAGATTGGCTTTTTGCTGATATCTCAAACACTTTATTGGAATAATATTCCAATAGATGACACTACCTGATGGCATGAGAAAGTTGACGGTTATGACTTACTTACACCATATGGGTGTGCATTGTTAAGTGACGTGGTGTCGCCAGATGGCGTTAAACTTTCTTAATAGAGGGAATGTTGTTATATTGTATATAACAACTCGAGCTATTGTGTGAATGTATCCTCACTAGCTTAGCTACACTGACGAGATCTAACAAGATCGAAATCTAGATATCTAGAATGCTCAGAGGTGGATTCATACTTGTATATTTTGCGAAATTATTTGAAAAACGTCTTCCTAAAACAATGAAAAACATCATAGAAAATAGTATCTTGATTCCTAATGTACAGTTCGGATTTCGGCAACCATTCAGCAATAGACCGGATCACCGATACTATAGAAAGAGTACTGGAAGGAAAGCAAGTAATTTCTCAGGCATTTGACAAGTGTTGGCATGATGTCCCAATTCACAAAATTCTCCCAATTTGTTGAGATCTTAATAGCCTATATAACTAGTATAAGGAATAGAATATTCTGAAATAATAGATATTTAAGTTGGTGTGCCCCACAGAAGTGTACTAACACCTATACTGTTTCTACTATAAACAAGTGACAAACCAATCTTGACTACTATTAAAAATGCAACCTTTACATACGCCCTAATAGTTAATTCTACTAATAAAAAATTAGTGGACCCTCCGACTCTTAATATTAATGGTACTATTACCACATATGTTTCAACCTAGGTGATAGGTTTGCAAGTACAGTGAAATGTAGAAATCTGAGGAAAACTGAATGGAACTTTTACAATGAACCCCTCAGATCAGAAACCGAGGGTCTCAAACACACGATAAACACCACGGACGAGCTACAGGCGGCAACGTCTCATCTCAAGGGAATTATGACACATTTCCTAGAGAGCAGCTGTCCACTTAAAAAACGAATTTTCTCTCGAGTTGTTCCCTGGTGGAACAAAGAACTTGGAGGACTGCGCATAGTTGTACGAAAAGCCCTCAACAGTGTCAAAGGACAGGCGATTGTAACGCCTACAAGAGGGCACTGACCAAATACAACAAAGAACTGACAAGGTCTAAGCGAAAAACATGCAGCGACTTCTTGAGGGGATTGACGGCATACAAAAAGGTTATATAAGGTACTTGCGAAGGGCCACTCAAATGAAATAGGGCAAGCATGACAAAGACCGTGAGGAAAGTCTAGATTTTTTACAATAAACCATACACACTTTCCGGTGTCAAGAATAATGGCAACTGGTGAAAATGAGAAATATCAACAACCCGGTCCCACTAGATCCAGCAAAAAATTACCGATAAAATATTAACGAGACGCAGAGTGGTATGGGCTTCAAATTCCTTGAATGACGTGTAGGGTCGTCATCAGCGCAGGATGGTATCTTTCTGCAGAAGAGAATCGACATGATCGCCCTATGCTCGGTAGAGATATTTATGGCCAACTATCGACTGGTATACATACTAATGTTATGGAAGGAGGCCAAGATAATTTTCACCAACAAGGCTGGGCGAAGACCCCCGAGGAGGCAAAGTAATATCGCCCCATCCACCTCACATACTTCCTCCTCAAAACGATGGAAAAATTGTGGACAATCACATATGGTATGCTCCACTGAAAAGGAAGACACTCTTTAAGCACCAATATGCTTATCAACCAGGCAAGTCGACCGTGAATGCCCTACATGTGGTCACAACCAACATTTCATGCCTGTTAAATAAATAAATTGCTCTGGAAAACTGTACAGACATAGAATGAGCGTTAGACAATACCCGCCTGTACATAATGAATGCAGCCACTAGGAATAAATTGACGTTCCCGTAGAGTGAGATACGCTAAAAGATCGGAAAATAACTGCAAGCCTGGGGAAAGTGTCTCGAACAACGGTCGCGGTGAAAGGATGTCCACAGGGTAGGGTATAACCTGCTGTGGTGCCTTGCCGTGGACGTACCCCTCAACCAGCTAACGGAGAGCGGGTTTAACACGATGCTATAATAGCTCCAACGGCATTTTTGGGCGCTACAGAGGCGATGCGCACGACTTCTACCGCAGCAATAGAAGTGTTATATCTGCTCCCAGTACAATAACAATTAGAAAAAATACTAAGTGTTCTCAGACTAGGGCTAGGACGCCAGTCACCAGCACATGAAGGTCCTATCCCAGATCGGAAAGAAGTATCTGACATATTCCATGGATTCCATGCCAGTAGCACTCTAAAAATCGCACAACTTAAGGAATAACAACCAATAATCTTGTACACAGGACGCATCGAAGAATGCAGACGCCACCGGACTTTGCATATAAAGCCTAGGATATAAAGAACCGCAAGCAACGGGACAGACGCCTACTATCCTACAAGCAGTAGGATAATTGATCTCAGATATTCACAAATATGTCTAGAAAGACGTCTCAAGGATGTGCGACTCTATATCCTTACAGACTTTAAGAAGGCTAAAAGCCTATAGCTATGACTCCAAAATGATCTGGAACTGTAGACAATCACTGAAGCAACTAGCGAACCCACATCAGAGTTAGTCTGTTCGCTGACTAACTCTGATGCGGGCACCTGGACACGAGGAAATTCAGGGAAACGAAGATTGGCTGAGGCTCTCCTAATGGGACCAGAACCAAAATAAGGGCTCACAAGAGATCACTACAGGCAACATATCCAAAAATGGAAGGAGCAGCTAAAACAAGCCTACTGGTGGCACAGGACAAAGGCACGCCAAAATACTCATTAACTACTCGGCGGTTCAAGGAAATATATAGGATAATCAGCCGACGGAGGAATTCGTCGCTGAAAATTTGGAAGCAATGGTTTGGCCACACGTCCAAATCACTGTTCAAAGGCGCTGCCAT
Organism: Lordithon lunulatus; assembly: GCA_963942505.1. Lineage (NCBI taxonomy): Eukaryota > Metazoa > Arthropoda > Insecta > Coleoptera > Staphylinidae > Lordithon > Lordithon lunulatus. Next base: position 38,001,355 of record OZ012672.1, on the reverse strand, counting down.
GATCGCCAACACTAGCTAAGCGGTTATGGCACACGAAGAAGTCCTACAGCGCAATCAAGGCATGTTAACTTATGGAAGACGTTCTTGGAACGCCACACTCTCGGCGGCTCATAAGAACTCGCGACAGACTTGTAACCTATTGAAACCATTTCGACTGTACATAATAAAACTAATGTCCGCCACTCGTTATTTATCCATAAAAAGTTAACTGACCCGAGAAATATTTATATTCCGTTGTTATGATGAGTTACTAACATAAATAATAAAGGTTGCGAGCTTGTATTATCGCGATCCATTTTGATATTAATGAAATATGTAACTGACTGCAGTTGTTTATTTTATTTTTAGATTCAGAGTTTAATACTCATGCGTGCGCAGTTGGCAACAGTCTTAGATTTATCGTACAAATTTATGTTTGCAGTCATTTCATGCAAGTATTTATTACACTTACGTATCATTGTGAACCTTGGTCGCAACAGTTGCCCTTATTTAGGTTACCCCCGGTAATTATACTGATTCTAGTTCCTTTAATACAGTTTATATATATATATATATATATATATATATATATATATTAATCATAAAAATTGCCGACATCTGTTATTACAAATAAAAAATATTCGGCCCCAATTAGACTCGTTAAATAAATTAAGCCTCCCTCTCCAGTCGCTGTCGTTATGCAAACGACGTTTACGTAATCGGGAAGTCGTACAATTTCCCAAGAACCCCGAAGAGGGAACGGTCGCGTAATGGGATTAATCTAGGGGGGGGCGTGGGGCGCTGGTGGCATCGCCGCCGACCACCACCCCTCAGTCGCCCACTCGCAGTCGATGGCTACAATAATAACACCGAAGGCGGCGTAGTTTCCCCGACATGCAGCAAACTGCGGTAAGACAATTCGCGTCCAAATTATCGCTGCATTGTGTTTGCGCAGGGCGCACACAATGGGGGGCCTGCCTAAACGGGTAATTAATTGTCGTGGTGAGAGTGCGAAGGGGGTAATTGGGCGTGCAGGATATAACAATCTATTATTAGCTGATTTTTTCTTGGTTACATGAAAAGGCTTTTGTAATATATTTAGGTAAGAAATGTTCAAACTCAATTTCGACGAAAATTAGACAAAATTATATTGGTTGCACGGATATAAAATTACAGAGTGCTTGTTCAATATATGGTCGTAGATAGGCCCTTGGACAACGCCGTCAAAAATATCGTTTGCGCTACTGTGTCAAAATGTGTCCAAATGTGCCAAAATGTATCAAATGTGTCAAAAAAGTGAAATATGTCAATGTAATTCGGAAAGTCGTGAACATTCAATATCTAGTGTAGGCACTACTAGATATTGATGTTCTACTCTTACGTAAATGGTGAATAACGAGTTATACTTACCTACCCAGGATCTATATCCATCCATATGGAAGGACACACATTACTACCGAAAAAAACCGTGTAGCAGGAAATGATAGCTGATAGCGTCTTGAACTTCCTACTCAAATTCTAAATATTAGCCAAAAGCAGGGAAGTGCGTACGTGTATCTTAAAATAACGTTGTTAGAAAATTATATGTAAACTTCTCATTGGTTAACGGAACGAACTGCTTTGTGAATGTGACCAAAAATAATATATGCACAAAAAAGTAGTTGGTAGTTAATGGTAGGTGGGTCTTTATTTTTCTTACTATACTTGCACTGTTATGATATTGTCTTGACTTGTTGGTAAAAACTAGGCCATAGACTGGCATACAATTTACGCCAATTCTAAAAAATAAATATTATCAAATAAACCTATTTCACCAAGTTAACATAAGCACCGGATGATTACAACCAATCCCTCTAAGATTCTCCCTTTGCCAGCGTAAAGCCGATAGCTATAAAGATAGTATTTTTCTTTTTCCTATTTTCTCGTCATCAAATCTGTAATGGAAACTAACCTTCTGAACTATCTTAATACTTTATTTCTTATATTATGTCAGTAAAAACCCGACCAGTTTACTGTTGAACTACAAATGATAATTATGAAAATATTAGTAATTTCAAAGATATACGTGACAATCTAGACAAATACATTGTATTTCCAGTCGTACACAACATTTTAGTGGTTCACGTAATTTACAATTTGCTAGTGCTAACAGTGCTAATGCGAAACGATTACGTGGCGCTTTTAGGGAGCGCAAAAGCGGACACAAAACGAATATCGTATGTATCAATCAACCAGCTCCGGTTTAATTACAACAGACCAAAAACTCCCAGCGCGCTTGCAATTGATAATCGTCGTTAATACCCGAATGGATCGAATTGTACTGCACCATTTTATAATGAACGCAACAAACCTACACCTGATTAGAGGGATATTTCAATCATCGTCAGTCGGGGATAATCGATCTATGTGAAAGGGACAACATATCAAAAAATAGTATCTAGATTATACAAGGGAAGCATTATTAAAAAATGACAAAACATGGTGATTGGTACCTCATTTTAATGTAAAAAAAGAACGTTATCGAAACGTATCATAGCGATGTACGTGTGAATTCACCTCTTAGCAATCTACATACGTTCTATATTTCGATCTTGTTAGATCTCATCACTGTAGCTTAATGTTACACTTGACAATAATAAATTGACAAAAAAGATGAACTTAAAGTTTGAAAAAAGCTCATAATAATAATATTGTTAATAAATACAACACAATTTTTAAGTTTAGATGTTAATATGAAGATTTTATATTTAATAAAAAGACACAAACACATTGAGCAAATATATGTATAATTCCCCTCTGTATTTTGTTTTTGCTTAATGTAATCCGTTAAAGTCTACAATTTTCAATACCGGAGCGATAAGCACGTCGAAGGTTTCACCTTATTAACGGGTGGCATGAATTGGATGTGAAACTTGATTGACGTGTTTATCGTTCCGATATAGAAATTCGACTTAATCGGATGATATCGAGCAAAGAAAAATAAACAAGGGGGAATAAGTGTGGTAGGATATCGAAATGAGTATTGTAACCGCAGGAAATCTATGCATAACATCATAGGCAAATGGGTATGTGGGCTCACCTATAGTGAAAGACACGCAAACGTCTGCAAGACAAGCAACGTGCCGGGTGAGAAATAGGGGCTGCAATGTAATGTTTAAAAAACTCCAAATAGCAAATAAAATAAGAATAATTTACACCAATGAGCAAAAAGAGGGTGAGATAACACGAAAGGTAAATCAGTAAAAAACAACAATGAATAGCACAAAAGTACTGAAATCCTGCCAACAAAGGTTTATAGTAAAAAAGAGAACTAGAAGATTAAAGATTACAATACCAACCACCAAAATAAAAGTGATATAAAAAGAAATGGATGAAATAATGAGGATCTTCTATATTTATTACTATCAACGCGAGTGCTTTTCCGCTTGTAAAAGGAGAAGCTCAGAGGGGTGTGAGCACCCGTTATTTACATTAACTTTACACACACCCTTTAAAACCCTGTGAACGGTAATTCACGAAATTTCGCCCACAACTCTCGCTCCCCAATGCTGGTGCACAATACGGTTGGCGCCCCTAGTCACTGAGCTGGGTGATGATAGGGATTAAAGATTAAATGAAATACAATAATGAAGAATTTAAAGGAGAGCTAGAACAAATGTGAAAATAATTAACGAAGAAGGAAGAGATGTGGGGAGCAGAAAGTTGCAACTAAAAGAGAGAATGGTACATTTAGAGATAAGAATAGATAGCCTAAAGAAAGAAAAGCAGACGAGTATCATTAGTAAACGGGCTCTATATATAAGGCAACGAATTAAGCGCTATGATTCAAAGAAATTAAAACAAGGTTAAAATACGTAAAGCGTTCAAAATAAGTAAGGACAAATAAGAAACGATTAATTAGAAATTAAAATCATGGAACAAGTAACAGGATATTATAAAAAGCAAAACAATACTTAGGCGTAGGCATATTGTCCTACCAATTTAACAAGAAAAATACAGACAGAAATTCGAAACATAGCGAGAAAAGAAATAAATCAGAGCAATAGTGTGAGAATGAATTACTAGAAACTCAGTATAACTGAATTTAAATGGGACAGGAATGGCAAACAAGCTTCCCAAATATCGAAAGCAAAAAGCAAATGGGTCAAGACAAAAATCAAGAGTCGAAGACGAAGGCATAAAAATACGGACAAAAGTAAGGAAAAGGGACATAACAGAAATGACAAAAGAAAAGATTGATAAGAGAAGGTACATGAAACTCAAAAATTATGATATTTGCAGAAGCAAAGGAAAAAGGAGAAGGTACGAGGCAGATTAATAGACCGAAATATTAATATACAGCAGAGTGCAAACCAAGAAGAGGGCTAAAGATGAGGTGGCTATATTAATGCATAAGGACTGTAACGAGAACATATTTAATGAAGAACTTGTAAACTCAAGAACATAAAGGTGCAAATTCAAATAGACTAAAGGAAAACGGAATGCATTATAGCATATGTGCCGAGGCGGTTCGTGGCGTAGTGGTCTAAGGCGACGGTCTGAAGCCATTGCGTGCGGAACCTTGGTGGTTCGAATCCACCGCTAGTCGGGAAACTTTTCTACAAAGAATTGACCCGGCTAGCATATCATGGATGTTGTATGAGGCACAATAGGTCCGTGAAGGGCACACAGCCTAGAGGCGGGGACCATACTCACCGCAAAAAAACATATGTGCCGAATGAAGATGAAAGAATGGAAGAAGTTGAAAAGGTCCACAATAAACTGAAAAAGTAATTTTGGGTGATATAAATGTAAGAGTAACCAGATTGCAAGGTACGCCAGCAATAGTTGGTCATGAGAAACAGTAAATAGGTTTGGAAGAAAACTTCAAGAATCCTTAGAAGAAAACAACTTGATAATTAAAAACCCAAAATAATAACATAAAAACATTCACAAATTTACAAGAGAGCAGAAAAGTAGGAATGAAAGAAAGGTCATAGATTATATGACACACTCAATAGAAGGAAGAATAAGGGACCCTAGAAGTTAAACGAGAATACGAGATAGTAAGCTACAAGTGTTACCAACAGTAAAGAAACATATAAGAGACATAATAAAGGAAGTACAACATTACAAAAGCATATAAATTAAAAGAGACAGAACAAATACCAAGGTTGAGAAACGAATGCAGAGAAAGTGTTCTGATAATAGATAATATTTAGAATTACGATGCAAAACCAATTTGGTGTACATTTAATACCAACAAACAGCCTGGTGGAGGGAGGATATCCAGTTAACAATAAAAGAGAAAAGGAAAACATGGAGAAAATATTTAAATCACCAAACAAACGTAACATATAATGGAGCCGAGAACGAGAGAATAAAAGAAAATGGAACAAAGAAACAAAAATCTCCCTCAGACTCAGAGGACCGATTCAACTTAATCTATTTCTTAAAACCCGATACTTTTAAGTTTAACATTTTGCCCTTGGTAAATCGATTCTCCTTTACTAAAACGCAACCATCGATTTATTCCCATGCAACAATCAACTTACACTGATAATTGAGTACCGTTACAAGAGGAATAAGTACCTCACCAGTGGCGTAGCGAGGGGTGGGCACGGGGGGGGGCATCTTGCCCCGGGCGCTACTTACAAAGGGGCGCCAAATGGTTATATTATATGGTTTTCGAATGGGGAGGGGGCGCTAAAAAGGTATTGTGCCCCGGCCGCGAGTTAAGGTCGCTACGTCACTGCCCCTCACCACGACTTAGAGAACCGTTTCGAGTACCTATATCCTGTCTTTTCCGTAAGGCAGTTTTATGGTTTATAACCCTCCTGTGCCTGTCTTAAGAAGAGCTGATCCCGGCAACGGACTGCAGCTTCCTTCACCATCTCGATGCCGAGCGTTCATCCAATCTTCCCCGTAAGGCCGCGTGACGGTTTAGAACCCTACCCATGTCTGTGGTACGAAGAGTTTCGATAACACAAAGCATGGGGTTTTTATATTTAAAGATATAACCGAATCCACGCCCTGAAACAACGTGATCAACACTAAGTTGACCACCGGAGAGGACATGTCAGCGTCAAGTGATAAAGCGGCAGATACCCAGTGGCATCGTACACTGCTAACCCCGACGCCGTTCTCTGCCGATGTGGAATTTCCTTGCAAATGTTGCAAAGAGGTAAAAGAATTTGAGACCACCAACAATGTGTCGGTGAGTCGTGGGACCGACCTGAAGCCACAATTTTTGAGAAGTGGTACGACAAGAACGATGGGTTGTTTGTCTCTTTCGAGAAGTTCGAGGCGTCCCTCATAAAGTTTTAGTGAATGCAATTCCTAGCTGATTAAAGGCGAGAGTTCTATAGCAGGCGCCAAGAGGAACCAAAAGTCCTAGAGCTAAGGCGGAAGCTGAGGCTCGCCACCGAGTTATCGGACACTGAATCACGCATGTCGCATGTGGTGTACTTCACGCAGCCCGATAAGGTGCGAGCGATAAGTATACCAGCCAAATTCTCAGATTTCGAATATCTCATCGACCAACTCGAGTAAGCGGATAAGCTGGAGGGTGAAAGGGAAAAACACTGCAGCTGTATTGATTTCTATCGCGACTGTCCGTGCGGAAAACTAGTACAGTTGGCTCGATGAGACCGCGTTTAGGTAGCCTCTAGCCACCAATCTTTAAGTGTTTCGCATCCCGTTAGGTTTGATGGTATAGTAGCACATATTGCCGAAAAACATGTTTTTATGGTAGCACGGTGGATTTAATGTTGGGCATGAAATGGATGCGCCCGACTCATGCTATTATACGAAAATACACATTAGACCAGTTAAGCGAATGGCTGTACCAGGCAACGGCAAGCAACTCTGTCAATGCCTTGTAATTTGTAGCCAGCTACACCAATACGTGCTTTACCAAATAGGCCCCGATCAGGAGAATTGTCTCGTATGCCAGTTTCAGACTAAAAAAAAACAGAACAGCGGTACCATATCAATAAACAGGAATGCCTCAAGATAGTTTGGGCCATTTGTAAATTTCGGCCATTACTAAGGTAGTGTCGATCTTTCGACACTACCTTCCGGACTGACAATCGCAGGCTGCTGTGGCTTAATCGCACAAAGGATTCTAATACCAAGCTACTACGATCTTGTTACAAGAGTTTACGTAAACGATCGAGCATTGCTGTGGTAAGGTCAACGAACTACCAGAATTATTATGTCTAGACCCCGATAACCACCCCGTAAATGAGGTTACCCAGGACTACGGCCGTGTGGAACCATCGGCTCTAAAATCGTTAGAGGGCTTAGTACTCGGAACGAAGAAATTCAAAAAACCCAATTATTCAAAGGAGGATAGCTCCAAGCAACCGACCACACTCGCAAATCGCTTTCGAATTTTCTCTGGAACACAAAGACAAGTAAAGCCCCGCTCTGCCCAGAGGAGGGAAACATTCTCAACTGTGTACTGCTTTAGGAAAGCTGTATTCCGTCGAGCATGTTCGAGAGTAGTCGCTCGCTTGTAGCTAGTTCCATCGAACTATACTCTTTTGCATAACGAGGTTACTTCCTTGGGCTTCTAGAATTTCTTCGTTGAGGGTACGTCCTTTGAATAATGCGGGACGTCCAGGTGGAAGAGAATCCCTACGCGCATATATATATATATATATATATATATATATATATATATATATATATATATATATATATAATGATTTACGCTGCGAACCAGCAACCCTGTTCAAGTAATAATTTTAATTAATTAATTATCTATATTATTAATATGTGCGATTGACAGTGACGATGATCTATCTCTCTATCAAGTAGCAATCCGCAGTATAATAAAAAACATTGATAATGATTTACAAAAATTGTTCTAATATTACATAATAATAGTCTTAATAGACTACATACTATATTTTGTATTTTGTTGCAGAAATAACGCATTGTGACGAAACTGCTCGACCCTCATCGCCACCAGACTTTAACAAAGAAGAACCCACACCTCTACCAAGGGGCACAATTCTGACACGATGGCTGCAGTCCGCACGAGGAGTTGAGGTGCTCAAGATATCATCCCTACTAATTTTTTGGCTACTCTGGCGCAGCTTTCGGCGATACATGCATCGCATTGCTTTTAATGAATAACACTAACAAATAGCTAATTAATAACTGTAATAAACCACACTTATTATCTTACTCTTTATTTATGTGTTGTTACTCTTGTGTGTGTTGCTTTCAGCATCGAAATGAAGAAACGGCAGAGGGAGGGACGAAAACGCGCACAGCAACCTCAAGCTGAATTGGTTGTTGAACATGAAGAGCAAGGATTGGCAATGTGGTTGCAGAGCGAAGGTGGGATGGAATTTTTGAAGTTCTTTGTGCTGCTCAACAGTTTAGTCGTTTTTGGAGTAATGGCGTGGCCAAATATTAAGAAGACGTTGGAAATTTTGCAGGATGGCATTACGGGTCTGTTCGATGAAGAAACAATTCAATATTGAGCATATACATTTCTAAGACTAGAGAAAATAATAACTGTTACATTGATCGACAATCAGCAGATCCTGAATTTAGCGAAGTAGGAATGATATAAGTTGAAGACTTAACGATTTAAACTGACTTAAATATCAATCCAATTGGTGTTAACCAAACAGATAGTTAAACATAATTACTTACAGCATTGAGGTACAACTATCTTCGAATTTGAAAAACGAAGAAACTCAGTACACCGAAAATATTTTAACAATACGTAGTGATTTAATACGACCATAAAGACAAAACAGAAAATCAATACAAATAAAACTACACTAATCATTTGATGGAAAAGAGGTACAATTGGAATATGTTCATTATAACATTTTAAAATTGTATATCTCTAGTAGTTTTACACTTTCTATTTAAAAAAAAAGTTAGAATTACGTACTCGCTAACCTCAGCTACCAATAAGAATAAATAAACCAGTAATTATATGATTAATAAAATCTAATTTAATAAGTGCAATCGTCAACTTATATTTTTTTAAATCATAAATAAAACGAGTTATTCTTTCTTTCTTTTTTATTAAATTTAATTAGACGCCGGAATAACTCAATATTCCTTTTTTCTTGCAAAAGTAGCTGCATTATAAAATAGCGTAATACTACAATCTAGCAAAGCCTGGCATATTATCTTATAGATTTTATTTGCTCTGCTGACTTATCCCTTGTTTATTTTGTACATAATAGATAGATATATAAGAGATATATATCTAATATGATATAATCACACTAAGCTATAATTAATCGTGTATATAAATAATTACATGTTTTTTTAGAAGAACTAATATTTATAAATATTAACTTTTTACAACATATGCAATAGTAAGAAATTTCATGTATTATATGAGTAGGTTGTCTCAGCTTATATCCCATAAATCAAGCTTTATAATTCTATGAAGGATAAGTAAGCCGGACTTATTATTATTGTTTGACGCTTTGCAATTCTATGAAGGACTTATAAATACTGATTTAAAACTTTGTAATTCAATGAGGGAGTAATTAGCTTGGCTTATTACTACTGTTTAAAAGCATGAACTACACTAGATACCTTGAGAGCAGTAAGTTATTATAATATTAAGAACGTAAGTTACTTATAATTAAGTTATTTTACGAAGCCTCATAATTAATATTACTAGTGTGTGATTTATAAGCATGTTTTCTGTGGTGATACGAAGTGTATTATTCCTGTTCATAATGGGGTGGTACACTATGACAATGTGGAGTATGATAGAAACTCATTTCGGTTCGGAGTTTCGTGAGTACCTGAAGAAGGAGTTTGATGATAACAAGTATACGTCGCCGAAATATTTAGAACAATTTGAAAAAATTGTTGAGGACGATGGAGTAGATTTTTGTAAGGCTAAACTTCCACTACAGCAGGAAACTACATGTTCTGTAAAGAAAAGCATTGTACTTGTAACTTATGATAAAACAGATGGAAATAATGTTTGCTCCGCTAACTTAGAAAGTGCTTTGAAGGATAATTGTATTTAGTAAGATATTTTTATAATAAATATGTGTTAGTTATTAATAAACAATAAGTATAGTCTTATAATATTTTTGATCATCTCTCAACTTTTACGTTTCTACCTGAATAACGGTAGACAAGACATTTTTGTACGTTGTCTGCGTTGTCCACGCATTGAATTGATGTGCACTGCCGTGCACTGCTATGCGCTATGTCCCTAAAGTATGGAATAAATTCGATAAAACCTATTTACGATTTCTGCAAAAATTGCTCGCATGTCACCAGATATTAAAGAAAATGGTACATAGTTTGAGCATTTACTTTACCTATTTAATGTTTAATTGATTATTATTTAGCGTTCAGTCTGATATTTAAAATGATTTTGTCTCGGAAATTTTTTATGTGACCTATACCATAGTACACATGGCTGATTGTAGAAAAATAATCCCTTTCAGAATCCACAATAGAAGAATAGAGTTATCATTTAAAAAAATTGTCGATGACGTCATTGCTCATTCAAAAATGATCGAACAAAATGCACACTATCATTAAAAATTGACATTTTAGAATTAAAAATTGATGTGTCCGAGCAATTTTTCCGTAAATCATAAATAAATGTGTTATTTAATTTATTCCGTTCTTTAGGGACACTCTGTATGTATATCTATACTCAAAAATAACTCGAAATAGCGATTAATCAAGATATTAATCAACAGAAAGTTCTCCCAATTTTGTTACAAGACGTCTACATGTTCTCCGAGATACTGTCTCCACATACATGTCATATTCTTCTCGTGTACACCCTAATCAAATCTTGCTACAACCATATACCCAGTACTTGCACCTTCGGTATTCTTGGCCTATCCACTTTTTTTCCTCTCTCCATGCTCCAACATGTAAACCTTTCTATCATACGCTGATTGGATACCCAGCCCTTGTCAGTCTATGGTAGACTTGAATTTCGGAATATCTCGATTATAATGGCTGACACCAGTCTTCGACTGCCGCTCCTAACACTCGACACATTTCATCTACCATTTGACTTCTCTCTCCAAAACAGCCATCATTAATTAGGTCGCGCACACATGCACATCTGAGATCTCTGCTCTTTCATATATACTTTATTACATACGGCCCATCTTGGACTCTTCCCATTTATTCCTTTCTTGCAAGGACCACAAGTCTTTCATCGTCCAATGCATACACGTTCCTTTTATACTTAGCCACTTTATCCGCTGTTTCACACGCCACTTTCTTGCAGCACTATATATGCTGGTGTTGACCTTTCTAATCCCAACGCGTGCTTCAAAAAGGGTACCTGAACATTTTCGACTTTTTTTCGCTCTTTCATATGGGGCATGTCTACTCCAACACAAACATTCCATATAATTTCTTATACACGGAAACTATCAAACCTGTCATTGGACACTTTTCACTTTCTTGAAAACATATACGACAATCCCTATCATAGTTCCGCTGCTCGGACGAAGCCCTAGTAGGTAAAAGCAACCACCTTCTCTTCGCTATCCCTTGCCACTGCACTACTTCCCGTCTTGCTGGACGCCCTCCCTACAAGCACTCCCACAACATTCGCTCTGAAAGCCACTGTTATCATTCGCGGCTTTCAGGTCAAGAAACAGTGCGTATACCTTGCCTCTGCCCTATGACATTTCTTTGCCAATTACATAGTTTAATATCATTATTTGATGTAATTGTAACCCGGCCTTTTCGAAATTGTACCTGTACCTCTGGTAGCCATTTATTTGTACCTCTCTCTGAGTCTCCCTTCCAAACTATTTTGCGAACATTTGCGAATTTGAAGCGTCCCTCAGTGTACTGCCCTAAATTGTCCACAACAACCTTTTTAAGCAGTGGAACAATATCTCCTAATTAGTAGAAAGTTCTTCCTGTATATTTCAAATTGTATACAGCAGCTTTAACAATATATTTTTACTAGTTATGGTTAACTCTTTCCATGTCCACCCACCTGAGTCAGGAGGGTACCAAGGAATCCCGGGCTTGACCTTTTGCACCCCCTGTCTGGGCAGAAGGATACGAGAGTGAACGGTGCTCGATATGGAGACCCACAGCGACCACCTCTACGTGAGTCTCCATATGGAAACGCTAGAGTATTAGGCAGCAAGGGGGGCGGATAAGCGTAAAGTCCCTGAACCGGGATAAATTCGCGCGAGCCTTCAGCCAGGGGCCCATGACAGGTACGCACACATTTAACGACCAAGCCGCCAGGCTCCAGGCAGCCTGCGTGGCTACTATGAGACGAAAGGCACCGAGGGGAGATAGAAGGGCTGTCTATTGGTGAACGGAGGAAATTGGAAATTGCCTATCAACGGCGGGCATGCCTTGCAGCGAGACGGTCCTTTGCCAAAGCAGGTAGGCGCGGCGGAAACCAACGGAACGAAGCGTTCAACCTGAGAAGCGCGATTAGGGCGGCCACGAGGAAGTACTGGGAGAAGCTTCTCGAAACAAAAGAGAAGGACGTCTGCGAAGAGGGCTACAAGATACCAACCAATGGGGAAACATGCATGCTGAGGATTGACTGGTCTTTTCGAAAGCAGAGACGCTAAGAAAGGTCGGGGTTTAGGGCTTTGGGCCCTTTGACTCCCGAGACTACAAGATAGTATATACTTATACTTAATACTGCTCAAAGTGAGACCGCCCCTCCCCCGGCTGAACGATGACGAATAGACTGGAATCGCTCAGGATCTCATCCCTGGCTGTACGGAAGAGGAGGTGGGCGAACCAGACGAGGACACCACCAGTCCCAAACCCGCAAACTGGACTCCGTTCACTACCGGAGAACTGGAGGCTGCGGCCGGATGACTGGTCAGCTGAAAGGCTGAAACGCGGTGCCTCCAGGGGCATCTATATTGGTCTTTTCCCAGAGGTGGTACTCGAGGCCATAAACAACGTGCTGTGGCAGCGAGTCTTCCCCGAAAAATAGAAAACGGCCAGGTTACTAATCCCCATGCCAGGGAAACCTCTGAACAGCCCATCGGCGTACAGGCCCCTCTTATACTGTACTCGGTGGGTAAAGTCCTGGAGTACCTAGTCTTGGAGAAGCTGGCAACAATCACAGGAACCAGGAGGAGTGTTGGACCACCAGTTCGGAGAAGACTATGACCCTGGTCACCGTCGACATCAGGAACGCATCCAGTACCCCCACTGATGAACGATGCATGCACCTTGGAGAAGCAAAATTAGAAAACGGTCAGGTTTTCTAATTTTCTGGGGCTCCCGGAGATATGATGCGTATGCTAAACAGTTACCTGGGAAATCTCCGGGATTCACCTAGGTATTTTTAGGCTGGGCGTGGCGTTTCGCAGGGTTCGGTCACAGAGCTCACCCTCATCATACATGATATGACGAAATCCTGCGTACACCCCTCCCGGAAGTCAGACTGATAGGGCATGCGGACGACGTGGCCTTAGTCGCGACGGCCGCCAATGAGGAACTATTGCGTTCTCGTGCTAACGCCACCTTGAAAGGACTAAAGAGCTGGGACTCGGATATCTGCGTCTAGTTAGCCGAGGAGAAGACAGAAGCCATGCTTCTGATCTGAAGGAAAATATGTGGGGAGATCCAGTTCTCCATCGGCTGTACGGAGGTGATTCCCAAGTCGGCGGTCAAGTACCTGGGAGTTGTGGTGGACTAGGGGATAGCCTTCTGCAGACACGTGGAGGCCGCGGGGTGAGGGCTGCCATCATTCCAAACACCACGAATCCGGTACAACATGCGGAAAGCATTATGCTACACGGGTCTCGCTCCTGGGTCACCGGCTACTCCCCAACGCACGAGGGACATTCTAGCCTGGGTGGAAGGAAAGTGTGCCCTTAGAGTAGGCGAGGGGGTATCGAACGGTTTCAAGGGAAGCCATCTTCATCATCGCTGGTATCCCCCCGGTCGATCTTCTGGCGATGGAGATCATGAAGAGATTCCGGGAAGAAATTAGCACAATGACGGTCAGAACAGTGGCCAGATGGCAGCAAACATGGAGGAACCTCGAGGACAGGCCCACCTGAACCATGCGTCTCATCCCAAACATTCCTAGATGAATATATAGGACACATGAGGAGGTGGGGTACCTCACCCATGTTTTGACGCGGCATGGCTGCTTCAAGTCGTACCTGAAGCATATGAGCATGGAGTAGTCAGAGGGCTGCCTCCTGTGCGGTGCCCTGGTGAACGCTGTGGAAAACGCGATATTCGAGTGCAGCCGATGGTATGCCATATGAACTGCAGTCTAGGTAAGTGCTGGAGCATGCCTCATACCGAACAATATAACCGAATTGAGGACAGAAAGTTCCAAGACGCTTATCAATACATATGTTTCTACCATCACGATAGAGCGGGCCAGGGAAGAGAGGGCGAAGCAGCGAGAACGGCCCGGCTAGGCTGGTGAGTAGGAGGCCTATCGGTTTGGCCATCCCTGCGCAGCCGGCGCGCCCCGTACTTATGTTTACTTCACAAAGGGGCACAGTAATCGGGCGGCCTTGAAAACCGAACCGGGAAACATAAACCTAGTGGCTACTTAAATGGATCAAACACAACTATTTATTCCTGCTCACTACTATTCATTTATTATCTATGTCAGCCAATATAAAATGGGATACTTCTGGCTGCCTCGAGCACCACACCAACTGTGATTACTGTGAGTTCTATCTAATATTTATAATTACCGGGGATACTAACTGTGACACTTCTACAGCTTATTGCTATCTTTTATTTAGAGGAAGCAAATAGGAAGCTGGGTCGGTGCAACTAGGACAGTCAGGAACTGGCGGCGACGACCCCCGAAGTCTTGCTCGTGGAGGAGTGAGCGATTATATATGCGACAAACCAAGGAGCGGCCCAAAATACTGCGAAGGACAAGGTACGACAAAAGACATTGGACAAATGACAACGACGTTGGGAGACTAGCCCCCACGCGACCTGGACCAGACGAATCCTACCCCATATCACACAATGGGTGACGCGGGACCATAATGAGCTGGATCACTAAACCACACAGACCCTATCCGGTCGAGCAGGGAAGGCCAACACACCGGAATGACTGCTGTGGGATAGATGATCCGGTCCACACAATTTACCGATGTCCGCGATGGGTAAGAGTAAGCACACGGCACTAGCAGCGACCCGAGCAAGACAAGAGACATGACTAACTGACCGACGCAAGACGGCATGAGGGATTAGAGTGCCTCTAAGGAGGGCAACACCCTAGCGATAAAACGAGAGTTTTGGTTTTAGCCGGAAGGTGCCAGACCAGAACGCGGCACTACCCATGCCTCTAACACCTAGTGGCGACCTTGAGATACGGGTGTCTTTTGTAACAAATGTCGATTCCGGCAGGTAAAGTGACCTGAACGAGAAAGAGAACACAATCGTTTTTTCAGCGCCATTAAGTAGCTAATTACTTAATTATTAAGGATCTTGGATTTATCACCGCGTATCGCTTCTACTTATTAGCACTGGCAGAGACAAACGTGCCACCATATAAATGGTAAGTAAAATGTCAATCAATTAAGATATAAACATTACTTGCCTTTATGCCTTCCTCCTGCCAGAAGACTATTTGCAGGGGACCGCTGCTTTGCCGTTTGCACAATTGTTTGCGAAAGGTTTGTGGTAGGATATTATGAACAAGTAACTATGGAAAATAGCAAGTAAATATACCACCCAGGTATTGGAGGCCGCCGCGAAGGCCACCAGAAACGAAGCGACATTAGCCAGACTGTTACCAAACCTCGCAGGACCCAGCGCCGGCAGGAGGAGACTACTGGCACTGGTGTCACGGGCACAACTGACGTACGCAGCCCCCGCCTGGGCGAGCGCTATCAACGCCAAGCGGAATGCGGAGAGGCTGCGACGGGCTCTACGCACCAGTGCTGTAAGGATATGTATGGCTTACCGCACCATATCCACGGATGCGGTGGAGGTCCTAGCGGGCACCATTCCCTGGGACCTACTCATCGCTGAGCGAGCGAGGGCGTACGATCTCAAGAAGGACGGGGCCACGAAAAAGGAGGCGCAAGAGAAGGCAAGGGAGGAAACCTTCCGGAAATGGCAGGCGAGTTGGGACACGACTACAAAGGGAGACTGGACCAGGAGGGTGATCCCACGCGTGGAGCCGTGGGTCACCAGGGGACACGGGGACCTGGATCATTGGACCACCCAGACCCTGTCCGGACATGGAGTCTTCCAAACATACCTCCACCGGATAGGGAAGGCTGACTCAGCCAAGTGCAGATACTGCGGTGGGTTCGATGATCCGGTCCACACCATCTTCCGTTGCCCCCGTTGGGAAATTAATAGACGTAATTTCTTGCTACAGGTTGGTGACACCGGCCCAGACGACATCGGTGCCAGGATGCTCCAAGACAAAGACGCGTGGGACGCGTTCACGGCTTTCTCCCGGACGGTGATGGGGAGGAAGTCTGACGACGACCTGCTGACCCCACAGACCGACTGACGAGGACGGACGACAATGGCAGCCTCCGTTCCCCTTTTTTAATTTATATTACACCTTACCCGAATTTTATGATACAAGAGACATAACGACGGACTAACGGTAGACGGTCCGGGGGGCTTAGGAATGCCTGTTAGGCGGTCAAGCTCCTCGTCGACAGAACCTGGGTTTTGGTTTAGTCGGTAGGCACCCCGGCCAATACGCGGGGTGAATCCGACACTACCCATGCCTATCACCACAGTGGTGATAGTGGAGGCATGGGTGTCTTTCGAAGATTCCACCCCAGACGAAAAAAAAAAAGTAAATATATTGTAATATGGTGATTTATATGATTAACAATAGAAATGAATGATTCCGGTACACGACTCGAGAACTAATGGGGATGTGGTGATTAGCAGTTGAAAACTGCTTCTCTGTAAACAGAAAAGGCTTACCGTAACCTTCGTATGCTACCATCCCCCGAATTTCCGAAGCTTGTGCCCAACGCACCGTTCACATGGTACAAAAAAACAACGCTTTGTTCTAATTAATTGCTGCAAGAATTTCTATTATTTTAAATGAAAAACAAATGGTTCCTTCATCGGTTGGCCTGTGCATACATAAACAAAACAAATGATTTAGGGTAATGCTAATGGGTTTTATTGCTCGCTGAGAGCGAGCGATATTAAATCCAATAATGAATGTCTTACGCCTGGCGATGTTCCCCTAAATACAAAAAACTCGACTATTGTTTATGTTTTTACAAACTATTACAAACTTCCACCTCAAAGGACAAAAAATAAAGAAATAAACTATTAAATTACCTTACATAAATATTTATTGTTTTAATCGGAAAATCACAATATGCAAATATGTTTAGTGTATTGCGACAGATTCTACAAACACGCATATGTAAAAAAGTATAGTACTTTTCGGCACAAAAACTTGTTAGAGACAATGGACGATTTGTAAATAAATGGTTTAAAATGGTATTAAGCCTTTATTTTAAGGTATTACGTAAAAACGTATAGTATTACACTATTATAGCATAATAGTTTATACTATTAGTAGTATTTTATGTTATCAATTGAACATTTATAAATCTATGCTTCATTTGTATAAAGGCGTGTTAAGTGTAGCCCGTCATAACGCTCATTGAAAATTGTTGTTAGCTTTGCATTTCATACCACTATGAGCCTCTGTTTACATATGGCAACGTCGTTTAATGTCTCAAGGTTGTCAAAAATGATGTTTGAATCATGTCTTGGAATTTGACTAGGAGTAAGTAATTACAATAAATACAACCCAGGAAATAAATTGATGTATCTATCCAGTTATTACACTCTCGAGAGAAATCTAACATCTGACATCATAATTTGTGCAAATAGGGGGTTATCAAATTCGTATGTGTTCATGTGGTATCATCTCCATAGCTGAATTACTAAAATTATTCTAATTTCTCCTGTGTTACTCGTTGCACTGTAATGTAATTTATGTTTGAATTTAGTCACGCGAGTAACTCTCACGAGATTGTGAAAGCCTGAACATGGAAAACGGAAAATGTATGATTAGAAGTTGCTTGATGAATTTGTTATCTAGGGCGATAGTAGTAAGAGTTGCTAAATACACCAAATTGGTTTTATATTCTTACTTAACCGTTTCTAAATTTAACAATTTATACAAGTGGTAAAATTTAATTGTATCGGAACACGCTATCGATAATATAGATTGGTCGTATTGATTGAGACAAAGGAACTGTTATTAAATTCTCATTATTAAATTTGCAGGTAGGTCACTGGTCCCGGATTATTTTGGTTGCCGGAAATTAGAAAATTGAAAATTAAATTTCCCGAGAATTCCCTGGAAAACGTCTCAATAATTGAGAGTATTGAGGCTTTTTCCCGGGAATTCTCGGGAAGTTTAATTTTCAATTTCCTAATTTCCGGCAACCAAAATAATCCGGGACCTGTGACCAACCTGGCATTTTAATAATGGATAAAAAATTATAATTTCACAAAACTTAAAAATTATATTGCTTGCACAAGCGACCTCATTTTTATTTCATATCAATAGATTTATTTTATGAATATGTTTGCAAATGTCTTACAATTTAAGATATTATTAAATATAGATATTTTAAATATTTCACTTAAGCTCTTCCTTCTTCTTTTGTGAAATATGCCTACAGAGAATGTGGGTTTTGAAAAATGTTTTAGAAATGCATTTTAAAATGGTACATGAGCATCAGTTCAAAATTAATGATCAAAAAATATTATGAAATTTGTTCCGAAAGTAACAGAAACCCACGGGGGGTCTATTGTATAAGTTCAGACCGCAAAAAAAGCATATGGCAACCAAATAAACAATGTTTCATCGTTGGAATGCCCCAGGTTCCGCTACTGTAAAACTCCCTTATGTCAAATGTCACATATCTGTCAAAAGTGACGTTAAAATGATGAAATAGATTATTGTCCTGACACTCTTGACAAATGTGTGACTTTTCACATAAGGTAGAATTACACTAACTTTCGCGTAGCCTACCATGGGAATCTATTCGTAATTTCAGACTTTCCGATAGAAAAGAGACTGGTTTGTTATTCATGGCAACCAAATAAACAACTGTTTCAGCGTTGGTGTGCACCACGCTCTGCGAACGCTGATGTAATAGTTCCTTACGTAAAATGACATAATATTGTCAACGGTGATGTTAAGATACTGAAATAGACAGGATAGTAACTTATTTACTATCTTAATATCGATCTTCACACAATTGTGACACTAGGGTTCGCGGAGCGTGGATCATACCAACGCTGTAATATTTGTTTATTTAGTTGCCATGGGTAAGTGACCAGCCTACTTTTTTACCAGACCGCCTGAACAACATCATAAATAGGTTAATAATGAATATATTATTTGTAGTTAAACTTAAATCAAGTTTATCTACAAATAATATATTCATTATTAACCTATTTATTATTTAGTTCAATGCAGTTTTACAATGAGTAATGACGTATGCTTGTTACTTGGATACCAAAGAAAACAAATTTCATATCAACAAATACCACGATAACGCTGTTTTTCTTGTAATAATAAGAAAGTAAATAGTTTAATTACAAAATACGCCTATTTGAAAATATTACATTTGCTAAAAATTATGCGATGGCCGGGAATCGAACCCGGATCAACTGCTTGGAAGGCAACTATGCTGACCATTACACCACCATCGCACGGTGCAAGGTCTTTTATTACAAATTTACACAAAGTCAATAGATCGATTTGTACTCTGATAAAAGAAAAAACGTGTTTAATAAGAAAAAAACAGCTTAGTGGCCTAGTTGATAGAGCTGCCGTCCGACTCGTACTGACCATTGGGTAGCGTGAAATCTTCTTTCACAGTTTTTCTGAGGTTTTCTGTGAATTTAAGGTAACTACCGGGTGATTAAACTCTTCTCCCTTTACCGGCGGAAAAGCTTCACAGCTGATAGCCCTATAAAGCTATTTTTTAAGAAATATAAAGCTAATAACTATGCTATTATATGGTCTATGGTAACAACACCTAAAGAATTAGAAATACCAAAAGAGAAAGATTTCAATGCACAGGTGTGGTTGGTGAAAAGGGCGTCTAGTGGAGGTAATGCAGAACCCCCATGACAAATAATCTTGTAACAAAACATTTGTAAAATATAATATAGGAGTAGTTACTTGCAGCACTGTTTTCAGTCCGCAAAATGATACTTAAGCGGACTACTTCTCTCTGAAATTAATTCAAACATATAACTCATTTTGCACGTTGGCAAATAGAGTGGTCGTTGAAAACATCTAGATTCGCCCGCTGATGATAAATTGTGCATGCTTGTTGAATAAATAACAATGATTTGAATGAAATTGTCTCGAAGCGAGCACAAACAGATCGTTTATTAGCATTCTCATTTTACTCTATTTTATATGTCGACCTATGGATGGAATATTGGATCGCCTATTATTTATAATGGACGGTGAAATAATAAATACCGCCTTTTCAGCGCCATCAGAAATTGTTGTGTAGTTATTTATCGCTAACAAGTAGCATATTATACAAAATTGCATACTAAAATGCTAAAAGCTCAGGCCTATTATCGCGGAAGACACGACATAAAAAATGCATAATGTACTGAAAAGGAAATGCGCCAGTTTATAATAAGCGTGTATCAAATGTTTTGTATGTGTGTTTTGTGTTGTTTAACTAATTAAAGAACATTTTGTTGGGGTTATAAAACATATGGGCGTGTTGGTAATAAATCATCCATTTATGAATTTTCAATCCAATATTCTTGATTAGTAAAAACAATATAACGAGCTTAGGCACAACCTCATTAATTAACTTATCCAGCCCGAAGTTTGGGCTGTCCTTATAAAGAGCAGGGGTGTGAAAATCTGGCCAATTATGCCAATATCATAATATCGAACGAAAAAACGTCAAATAGGAACATGTAGCATGTACCAGGTTGGGAATAGATACATAATACAGGAAATGTATAGACTAGGTATTGAGATACTAGTTAAGCGAGATGAGGTGGCCGAACTTCGGAAAATATACGATATAATAAAAGAGAGAAGGCCCTTCTTCCAGGGAAACAGAAATGGAGCGATAATAATAGCACCCGATATAGCCAGAGCAATATAATTATGATCTTAGGCAGGGTAATTATAATTTAATTGACGGCAACAGTGGATCTAAACATCATCCATAGTCTATGCACTCACACAAGAATACGAAGATGAGCAAGTAGAACAATGTTATCAAGAAATACAGCGCTCGCACTGACAAAAAAATCGAGATATAATAATACTAATGGGTGATATGAATGCAAAAGTAAAGGGAGGTATATCCGACCGTTGCTAAATACGAATTAAGAACGAGAAATGATAGAGGTGATAAATTCGTTATTTTTTGAATAGCTGATGACAACTGGGGATTCACGATACCGCTTGGTGAGAAGCCAAATATATCTACATAAACAGAAGATATATAAATTACATCTGTAAAGACATATCCAGGCGCAGACGTAAACCTGCTGGTGGCTAGGATGAATCCCCGTTTTAAAACGGTAAATAGAAACCAAAAGAAATTTGAAAAAAAATATAATAGAGAAAATTAGCAGATGAAAAAATATGTGCAAGCAAATGGTAGACTACTTAGACGAACACATGAAGCCGCAAAATGATTATATGGTACAAGAAAGTTTGTGGAGAACATGCAAAGGAATCTATAATAGTGCGGCGCAAAAGACAAAACTAAGCAATGGAAACAGACGGCATATAAAGAAATCATGGATAACCACATCTAGGACCTAAGAGAAAAAATAAGGAGTCATAAACAGCAATAAACATACAAACTAGATGATCTGAGTCCAGCTGTCGTGACAGACCTGCGTGTATACTACTAAACCCAGCTGCCAAGCCAAGCCATCAAAGACTTTAAACACATCGAAAATCTCAAGTAAATCTTAAGTCTTGTTTAATTAAGTTACTGTGTGTCTGAGTGTTCGTAGATACCATGTCCGCAACGGAGGAGGCAGAGTTTCTCCCCTATGCCTGCAAGCAGGACTTGATTGAAACGATTAAAAGCTTAACACTATAAAACGCGAAATTCTTCGTATGCGTACGATATGCCATTTTAAACCCCACATCTCCAGAGCCCACTGTCCCTGAGTCTGTCCCGTTGGGAGAAACCCTAAACCACCACAAACGAGCCCATTCTTCGAAACCCACTCGTTAAATAGGTCTTGGAAAAAACAGCTTCTGGCAATAATATTAAAAAGTCTTCTAACAAAGCAGGTTAAACCTGCATTCACTAGCCAGAGCCCTACAAAGCCTAAAATACCTGAACAATTCCTAGGCGTGGACATGTTTGTGCCGACTCTCCAGCTAACCCAATTGAGCCCATGCTCACCGACCCAGCTCTTTAGACGATCCAGCCGATGATCACTGACTACTCAGTTGCCAAAATAAAGGCAACTGATTACCTTTTTCGTACCAACTCTTCTGTCGCTAGCACTGCACCGTCTCCCGAAGTCGTAACAATATGCTGCGAAGCACCCGAGAACGGAGGCCAGACCGGCATCGCTTGCCACCGAAGCTTCAGTATCTGTAACCCCTCAGACCAAAGAGAAACCCCCTTCATTCAAACAAAGGAAGGGCTACAGAGTTTTAAGGTGCTTTCGTTTAGCATGGTTTAGCATTGCTAGTCGCCCCCGTGGCGTGCAGTATCTCTCAGGTCTTGCCGTCGTAAGCTGCCGGTTGTAAAGGCCGAGGTAGAATTGTGCGCATCGGAAACGGCAAATAGAACAAGAGACAATAAGCCCGTACAAGCCCAGAGTGATAAACGAAAACGGCTATTATTCGCGAAATTAACATCAGCAAAGCGGTCAACCCTACGAATGGGGTGCGACTCCGCCCAGTATCTTCCGATGATTTCCGATGCCTAAGGTCATACCTCGACGAACGAGACTCAAAATATCTTCACTTTACCCTCTGAAAAAGCCAACTAAGTTCTCCGTGGCATTGCTGAACCCTTATCTGCAGAAGACGTACTGCTAGACGTCAAAAGCAGGGTTTCCCTGCGATCTCGGCTCACCAGATGGGCCAAAAATCAAATGCCCGAGTGTTTCCAACGGTAATGTTAACTATGCTCTAGCTTCCGCAAGCGTAAAACCCAACCGGATTCCTCAACCCGGCCAACCCCGCCAATGCTCCAGTTCGTCTCGGCCCCACCTACAACTCTTGCCCATCCGGAAATTTCTTCAGTCCCGCAGAGAACTCCAGTCTCAATGGCACGCGCCCTTCATTTCACACTTAACGATCTCATAGATCCTGATATTTCACGCGATGAGCGCTTTCGTTGCCTGGATGCTCACATTGCCATTCGAATCTCTCAGGGGGTTACAGCCATGGAGATTCAGTTAGTTGCAAACATAGTTTGGAACGTACTATGAATTTACCCCGGACCATAGCTCCTGACCTATCCCTCGGCATGAATTATTCACGAGCTGGCAAGTGAGAACTGGCGAATAGACTACTGTGAAGCCCCCCACCGATAAAAATCACAAATCGTTAGATCAGGGCTTCTTGGAGACCATGGTACTGATCCATATCTTCCGGACCATTTCTCTCCGAATTTCTCATTCAACCAATGACAATGACAATTGGACACTATGCCTGCTGAATGCGCAGGACAGCCATCCTGCGGAAAATATGCTGCAGCTCGATAATTGAAAGGCAAATTATCCATTTCCTCGTAGAAGAAGGTATTTAGCATGTGCAGATATGAAGCTTGATTCACAGTTCCCTCAACCCTCAAAATGAATGGCCCTATTATGCCATCGTAGGTAACAGTGCACGAAATGTTAACTTTAACGTAGTACTGACGATTCGTGGTTTCTCTGAAACCTGGATTTGTCAAGGTCCTGTGTCGTTTTTGCTGAGTTGCCACTGTTCCGTTGGAATTAAATGTCGCTTCATCAGAAAATTTTATGTACCGATGGATTCTGAATATTTAAAAAAATACGGGATCCAACCTATAGACAAAATTAAAGACTTTTTGCGTCATCGCCTTCTTCTAACGTGTGAATTATTACTGCTTTGTATGAATGATATTGATGAGTTGTAAAGATTCTATGGATATGAGTCTTACTGATTCCAGTTGCGTCGAATCGGTTTTTTAGCGATAATGTTGGCCTATCTTGCAAAGAGTTTAGGACGAGGACTGTTGATGTGTCATCAAGAATCCGCTTTGTCTTTTCCTATCCCTCACAGAACCAGAAAATAGGAACTTTTTTTATTAGTTTTGTGGCTCGTTGAGATGTGAGCTTCTGGATATTTTTCATGGAAACAGTCGACCACATAGTTGATGCTCGCCTCACCTGTCCCGTAGCACTGAATTAGATAAATTCTCTGTTGCAGTATTAACATTCTAGCAGAACAATGTTTCATATGAGAACGTATCTGTTCAAAAACGTTTAACCTGTTACAACATTCCAAGGCTATCATAGTTTTGTGACAGAGCGATGACTTTTTTAGAATTTTTTTTAGAAATTTAAAAAACTCTCAGTACTGCGAAGTTAAATCTGAAAACAAACAGTTGAAATCATATTTATAAATGAAGCGGAAACGGTATTGCGTTTTTCTCTAAATCGACAAATAAAGATGGTTTCCCTCTTTGCAACCGAATACAGGAACACACGGTATGTGTGCGATAGATTGTAAAATTGGCTTGTGACTGTGATGATCATGATGAAATTATAGATATAGTTACAGCCACACCAGTCGATGTAAAGATCGATAACCTATATTAGCACCAGTAAGAGTAACTTGACAATTACCGAAGGATATCGAGATTATAAGACTGCGATTCAACTTATTCGGAGGAAATTTTCAAAAAAGTACTTGAAGAGGCAAACAAAGATATGTTAATAAACAGAAAGTTATTAAACACGATTCGGTATGCTGATGAATACACTATTACTGGCAAAGCACTAACGAGCAATTGTAGGTACTTACCGCTCGTCTGGTGAACCTATGTCATAACTACGGAATAAAGTTAAATACAAAAAGACCAAATAGATCATCATCAGTAAAAATATAGACGTACAAGGCAATGGTATCGCAGATAATGACCAATTAGAGCGTCTTGTAAAATACCTAAACACTACCATCACTAATGTGACCCAATCATAGAGGTCAATGCATCGCACAAACTCGTGCAAGCTCAAAAGTATCATGTGTGGCTACAATCTAATCTGAGAGCTAAGTATGAAACTGGTGCGATACTACATTTTCGTGAATCTTCTCCTTCAATGGTACTGTATGTTTCGTTTCGTAGAACATGCCCAAAATAGAACAACTTTCTTCTTTTAATGGTGTCTAATATTTCTGTTGATATGTTTACTCGTTGCAAGTATTCTGTATTTGTTATCGGCCAGGGGATTTTTAGCAATCTTTGATCTCAAAAACTCTCAGTTTCTTACACTTTGACTCAGTGTCTATGCATCTACCCCGTAAAAAGGATGCTGAATACGTAGCATCGCAGCAGGCGGATTCTGAAGGAGAATTGTAGGTATCTACGTCTCTTCTATGTTAACACAGTGTTAACACGAATAAAATTATTATTTCCTGTATTCATACTATTTATAAAGCGGTTTTATAGCAAGAACAATCAGACTTAAATAAGATATCTTAACTTAGCGTTATATCCTTATTTTTGTTATTATTATTATTAAATTTATTCTTATGCGGTTTATAATTTCCATTTCCCATTTACCATTTACGTGAGTTATTTATACTAGTTGGCCCGATCTACAATCTCCGTCCCTACCTTAAGAATCAGCTGTGTGATTATTAGCTTTTTATTGAAAACGGGCCATTTTGTCTTTCTCTCATTCAGTTTTTGACTAATTTACATGCTGTACTCTGCGGTTGTTCTCTAGTTTTTGTAAAACTTCTAGGTTGGTAGTTAATAGTATCGTCAGATCTGTATAGCTACAATTATTCACCAAGATAACCCCAACCATTACTCCAATGCTTATGCTATTGAATGCATCTATATAATATCTTCTCTGCTTAGAGGTTAATGAGTATAGGGGAGAGAATGCATCCTTGCATCCTCTCATCTCACTATATCTT
Organism: Lordithon lunulatus; assembly: GCA_963942505.1. Lineage (NCBI taxonomy): Eukaryota > Metazoa > Arthropoda > Insecta > Coleoptera > Staphylinidae > Lordithon > Lordithon lunulatus. The sequence continues at coordinate 37,975,272 of OZ012672.1, read as the reverse complement.
ACAATACTGATCTGATTCAATGAATTTTCATATAAATATGTTACAATGCAAGAATAATTGCACCAATTATTGCAATTATTCTTGCATTCTTACATATTTATATGAAAATTCATTGAATCAGATGAGTATTAAAAGATATAGAAATGAGAGGTGCTATTTATTTACGAAATTTAAAAAATGAGTTCTTTTTTATTGCGAAAGTTATGGGGTGGCACTTTTTGTTCCGGACAGTGTATGTCGAAGAACAAATTCGTTTTCAACATTTTCAATCATATTTTTTTGGGAGTCAATATCGACCATTTTAATATCACTAGATATTATTGAAAATGTTGAAAACGAATTTGTTCTTCGATTAGCTTATTGCCAGACTATAAATGGTGCACAGTTTGAGCATTTACATTAGCTTTTTATTATTATTTAATTAAATATTAATTCAAGCTTTGTGTTTTGTTCACCCTGACATTTGAAATGATTTTTCTCGGAAATTTCCTTATGTTACCTATATTATATTATACATCGCTGATCGCAGAAAAATAATCCCTTTCAGAATCTAAAAAGTTAGTGATCATTCACTAGGCTCCGGGGAGATTCGAACTCCCGATCTCCTGTTTACTAGACAGGCGCTTTAACCAACTAAGCCACGGCGCCGATGACTCAAAATATTTTCATTATTTTACAAATTTTTCATATTTTATCTTTCTGACGGCATTATATATATATATATATATATATATATATATATATATATATATATATATATATATATTATTTTATTTGGAATATGCAATTCATAAGTAAACGTTACACAACAATTGTATTTAATCTTCTATTGAAAACAATAATATATGCATGATATTAATTGAAATTTTTGTCAATATTTATATAATATATTCATTTTATTAAAATTCTGCGGGCAATGAAACAACACTAAGGAATATTAAATATTTAATAAATTCGACAACCGGTTTGTCTGACTACAAATTAAATTAGCACCATTATCATAACTGATATGTACCTTTTTTCAGTTCATCACCCTATTCATATAGTTAAGGAACAATAAATATAGTGCCAGCTGACGAACGCATGTTCAATTTTATACCCATAAATTATTCTCGTATAATGTATTATACCCTCTTATTGTATGCAAATAAGTAACATTACGACATTTCTTCGGAAAGTAAGAGATAATTATTGACCTAGGTTTATAATGACTCTCATGATTCTCATGATTCGTCGCTATATAACACGGTAGTATCTGACTTATATAAGTTTGACGTTATTTGATCGAAAAACAAGTTTGCGAACTCGATGTTGGTATGCAATTATTACTTTAACATACGAAACATATGGATATAGTAAATATTGTAACCGAAAAATTCTCATGTTTGCAGAAAGCTTCTTTAGAAGGTGCTCTGATCATTGTAAGATCATCTCTGGACCATGCCTGTCCGTCCGGCATTGTCCGTCCGTGATAAATTATTCCAATGCGGATTTGGAAAAACTACTATATGTTAGCATACCAAATATTGCATGTGGGTATTATATCACGTAACATCTTAGTTAGGTATTTTTGGTGGAACACATGGTACTCGATGTATATTATTCAGAATTAATAATTAAGAATTTAAGCTTATTTCAGTCATGAAATCTATGTATATGTATATTTTATTATATATGTATATGTTGTATTTTATTGTATTTTCATAGGTTAGACCCGTGTAATAAAGATTATTATTATTATTAAGAACGTATACAGATTTTGTTTAAAAAGCTGTCTACATTAGCAATTGTGTTAAAATTATTAAATAAATGGTAATTAAAAAAACTTAATATTATTTAATTAATTTTTAAAATTTCTTATGTATATGTATCATATAAAACATACCATTTTTGTTCTTGTGGAAGTAAACATATTAGTTTTGTTCGTTCCATAAAATTATAACTACAAAAATATAATAGATTATAAATACAAAAAATATATCATAATTATTATTATGATATAAAAACAAATAAAAGTATACATTATCAAAAATTTGTAAAATAATGCAAATTGTTAGAATCGTCGGCGCCGTGGCTTAGTTGGTTAAAGCGCCTGTCTAGTAAACAGGAGATCGGGAGTTCGAATCTCCCCGGAGCCTAGTGAGTGATCACTAACTTTTTAGTTGTGAATTTAATTATTTCACACTACAACACCAATATTGATAAGAAATTTTCATTATTTAAAATTATTTAAAAAAATAAACACTGGAATTATTACCAAATAAAAAGTTGGGACTTTTACTATGTTTAGCGAACGGTTTAACAACTTGACAAAACCTTTGCGTGTAGCGTTTTACAGTTTTAAATTTATAAATTATAATTTATAAATCTCTTTTATACTTGAAATATTTAATTAAATTTATTAACACTAAATGTGTAAAGATAATCACTTCCATTTCGTAATAATCTAAATCATTCATTCTCGACCTGTTTTTCTATTTTTCATCAGGATTCATTTTTAATAATAAAAAAATATTTATTTATACTTATGTTAGCAAGATTGCTTGAAAAATCAGTGATTGTAATCACCTGATAACCACCGTTTTCTTTTCTCAATGTTGTATTGTAACAATATTAAGTTGTAAATTGAAAAGGAAATAAAAACAGTTTATTATTATTATATATCATATTCTCTTTTATACTTCAAATAATTAATTTAATTTATTAACAAATTAATGTGTATAGATAATAACTTCGTAATAATCTAAATCACTCATTCTCGACCAATTTTTTCTATTTTTCATCAGAGTTCACTTTTAATAATAAGAAAATTCGGCGACATTCTAAAAATAAGAAATTTTAAAAGAATTATACTTGGTTAATTGATTGATATAGGTGCCTATAAATATAACGTAATCGCATACGATAATAATTTTCAAAAAAATATAAAATATACAAAACGTTTATTTAAGGATATATTCTTTTCTTTTCATGACACCATTTATTTAACATACCCAATTATTTTTATTGTATGAATTTGTATTCGTAAATTTGGCGGCATTCTGTGTCGTGGTACCGTGGTTGAGAATCACTCATATAAGTAATAGATTTATCTCGTAAAACTACCTGGTGGGCATAATTTGCAAATATAAAAATACAGTATTTTTCTTAATCTATTTGAATTATTATTATTATTTATCTATTTTTTGTGAAATTTTGATTCAGAATTATAAATTAATATATACTATACTACTCTATATTTTAAAATAGCATTGATTCGTTTTATTTGGTGGACATCTGTCGGGGTGAAATCCAAAATTAACATTTTTTTTAAGCAATTGTGTACAACATTCTGATTAATTATTTATAATATTTTCTTACCTAGCTTTAATTTAAATATACTTTGAGTATAATTGATTTATTAGATATAGGTAATTATCAATCTAATAATCAATTATACGCGTTAATAATTAATCAGAATGTTGTACACAATTGCATAAAAAAATGTTAATTTTGGATTTCACACCGACAGACGTCCACCAAATAAAACGAATCAATGCTATGTTACAATATAGAGTAGTATAGTATATATTAATTTATAATTATGAATCAAAATTTCACAAAAAAAGTTAAATAATAATAATAATTCAAATAGATTAAGAAAAAATACTGTATTTTCCATTCTATTAATAATTTTTAATTTCGATATCTGTATATATTTATAATTGTGAATTTATAATTCTGAATGATTTAATTTTATAACTATATTCTCGATATTTTTAACAATAAATGCGCTTACCTTAAATATATGTTTGAAATTTTTTATATTCAACATTCGAGTCGTAAAAGTGAATATTTTGTTTAGAATCAATAGAAAACTAAAAGTTAATAATAAATAATAAAATAAAATTCAAATACCGTTTAATTTACAGGTGTCCGTTAGGTTATGTCCGCTGGCACCTGTTCCGGCACTATTGGATTTATCCGAAATAAAACAACACTACACAAACACACACAACCGCCAATTCCGCGCACAAAATTATGTCCAAAACGTTCGCGAGCAAGTACAATTAACAAAGTTTTAATTGAAAACTATTGAAATACGAAAATAAACAACACATAAACAAAGGCAACAGGTGACTGTTGTTTGGTGTTTGCGTCAGGGGGCGCCACGTGCTAGGGACATTCGATGCATTTTATGCGATGTGGGTTGCATATGATAACAGTTGGTTAATTGTAAATAGAATTGAAAATGTGGGCAACTATTATATTTAACCTTTCTTTAGTAATGCTAGTTAATAATATAATGCAGAGTTAATTAGAGATTTAATGAGGCGAAGGAGCAAATCTATCAGTAGGGCTTCATTTATTCTATCATGTGCTTGTCTGTACCACAAAATTATTTTGAATAAAATGCCACTTTATACAATTTTATTTAGAACTCATATTCACAATATCAATCATCCAAACAAGGATCTTATAATACCGCCTATCCATAAAACTGCACTCTTTGAACGTTCATTTTTTCCTGCAAAATATGTATTTTTTTATTTTCCTGCATAATATGTATTTTTTAATTTTTTTATTATGTGTGATATAGGTATATAATTGAGTTTCTTACGAAATCACAGTTTCATTTTTTTGTAATTGATTTTGAAATGGAGTTTTCCGTCAATAAAGCATTATTATTATTATTATTATCACATTTCGATGATGAAACGCAAGAAGGGCCAATCTAATTTTTAAACAAAATTATCAAATTTTAATAAGCAAAACTAACATATCCAATCATACAAGGGCCAATCTGCAGTTCCTTCTCAATTCTTTATTTCACAATAGTTAAAATTTTACTATTAGTATTAAGTCCTTTAAATCAGTTTGATCCTTTTTCCAGATTGACCTTTCTTGCGCTACACCGTCAACATAACGCCACATTTCAGAAGAAGTATTAAGAAGAACAGAGTGTCCCCCTCTGCCCTTCTTAACACTTCTTCATCCCTGTTCGTCAACATAAAACAGCGTTAGAACGCAACTACCTGTGCCATATATTAAGAGGGCCCAGATATTGGATCCATCTGCTGATCCTCGAAGGTACAAGAGAAGCCGGATTCAGGAAAATAAGGAACTGGCCAGGAATATGAAACTTTGGAAAACTATGTCAAGCAGCAATACATAGATTAATAAGAGAGCAATGACAGCTAAAACCCGGGTTTGGTAGAGTGGCAGATATGGGAGAATTCCCCGGGGTAGGGTTAAGTAGAGATGAAGGTATGGATGCCACTAGCAAGATGTGGGTTGGAATTTATCGCCAACCTGCATGGGTGTAGAAAATGAAGAATAATTGCATCGCATTCCTGCTTATCAATTTCGTGCCTTCCCATATCCTCAAGGAAGACTGCAGTTTTAGACCAATAATTCTATACACGTAGCGTACTTGAGTTGTTGAAATTAACATGTTCTTGAGGGGCTTTGTTGCCAGTTTAAATGCCGCACATAGCTATTCTGTTGACTAGTTTGAAAGTTATAATTCCTCTCGTTGTAACCGTTATTCCACCGTGTCTGGGTCAGCAGAACCTCGTTCGTTGTCTAGCAGCAGGTACAGTCGTGTAAGTGAGGTGGTATTTGGGTCGTACTTATTTGGTTGTTTACTGTCGTCACCCCTTACTCACCGTAAGCCTTATACAATGGAATATAGTACACCCAAGTGAAGTATGACGAAGAGGACAAAATCAACTTATACTGAAATCTGGACTTTCTTCGCCTCAGTAGTGCAGGAGACTACAGATAGTCGGCGTGCGGCGTGGGTATACTTGTATAAAAGAAACATGTGTACGTCAGTAAGGGTACTGTATGTCGCTATACAACTAAACAGGCGATACAAAATATAAATCATAAAGCATACGTATTTAACATAAGCCACAACGACGTTGAAGTCGTAATCTTTTATTAAGATATAAATGCCGCCATAACCGACTCGAAAGCTTACTATAATCTACTGCTGAGAGACTTCAACACAAAATTAGGGTGCAAGGACAATGATGAAGAGGACGCGCTGGGAAACCACGGATCTGGACAGAGGAGCCAAAGAGGACAACATCTGTTGAACTTGCCCAAAGTAATCTATTTGCCATGAATACTTTTCTTAAAAAGGAAGAAAACAGAAAGTGGACGTGCGCTAGTCCGGATGGACAAAGAACGCGATAGACTAAATTCCTAATTACACGGACACTAAGACATTAGTACAGCGACCACAATAACTACAATAATGATACAAAAATAGAACGAACACAGGTGCTAAACAAAATAGGTGGCATAATATGATGACTGAACAAACAAAAGCATACACAAAGACAATCAAAATGGTACTAAGATAAAATCTCGAGCTGCCACACGATAACATAGATTATCTGAACATCAAAATATTAGAAGCCATACAGAACACTAAATAGAAGCTCCAGAAGAACAGAATAACGTCGGCAGAAGATAAGCTAGTCACGGAACACCCGGTCAGAGAAAGAAGCTTAGAGATAAGGGAAGCCTCAATAAAATAATATCACGGGCGATAAGAAAACTTAAGGGATCTGAGCGCCTCCCAGACATAACGATGGGACGAAGTTCCCTTCATGAAATGAAAAACAACCACGGCCCAGAAGCAGATGAGATAGAAATTCAAACCATCAACAATAGTGGAGAAACATTGCACATAAGTATCAAGACCCCATTTAACGAATGCCTAGATTCTCGCACAACAACAAAATAGTGAAATAACGCAAATATCACCCGCTTCCAAAAAAAGGCGATACTTTTAACTTTACTGTCCTTTACAATTCCTTAAAATAATTATAAAACGCCTTATACAAACGTTAGATTTATACCAGCCCAAAGACCAGGTCGGCTTTCGCTCAGGCTTTGGAACAAACGATCATCTCCAAGTCATAAAAGTATAGGTATTGAAAATACAAATAAAATGCACGTCGTCAAAAGAGTGATACGAGAAGATATTTGCCCTCCGAAGTTATTTACAGCGATATTAGAGTATATATTCTTACAGCTTTGCCGAGCAGGACCAATGCGAAAAACGAAGAACATACTGGTGGTGCCAGGAAGTGGTGGAACCCAGGAGAGAGGCCAACCGTGCGAGAAGGAGGACCCAGCGCGCAACAACGGTCGGCGCCCCCACCGAACTAGACTTTTTTGTTCTTGTTTGGCGAGAGGCCTAGGAGTATAAAAATCTTCTAAAAGACGAATCACCTCTCTGTGAGGGGAGACAGTGTCAGATTCTTACTGACTAAAAAGTACTCCTCATGCGACAAAGCGAAAAGTTAGTTTTATATATGGGTATCTATAACTGTGTAAAGGGGGATGATAGGATGTGGAATGGCCGTTTGGCCAGCCTCGGGGAGCTTCACGGTAGTTGGCCTATTCGCAAGTTGTCCAGTTTTCACTGGGCAGCTTGCGAATATTTCAGGCCGAGGGATAGCTCAGAGTCTATGTTCCGGGGTGAATTGACAGTAAGTTCCAAACTATGTTTGCAACTGACTGCATCTCCACGGTCGTAGCGCCCTGAGCGATTCGCAGTGCAATATGAGCATCCAGGCGACGAAAACGGTCATCGCCTGGAATTTCAGGATCTATAAGGTTATTTAATGTGTAATATGGGACGCTTGCCGATGAGGCTGGGATTGTCTGAGGGACTATAGATGTTGCCGGATGGGCAGGAGTTGTCGGTGGGACCTAGGTGGGCTGCGATATTGGCGGGGTTGTCTCATGGGTAGTAGCGTAGGCGTAAGAGATACCTAACCGGGTTGATGAGTCCGGTTGGGTTTTACGCTTAGGGATGCTTCAGCATCCCCGATAATTGGCAGGGTGACTGCCGCCGCCGAGTGTGTGTACACACCGTGTGAGAGTGAGAGCCTGCGCATCTAACGCAGGCAATATCACGTCGACAATTAGATGCGGAGTGACCAAACTTTTGGCATCGATGGCATTGCCCAACGTCTAATGATTTACGTTTATGTTTCATCGTGACGCGGTGAAACGTAAAGATATTGTTGAGCTGGAAGATAGTTCTTCCTGCTTTTTGACGTCTTCCAGTACGTCTTCTGCAGAAAAGGTTTCAGGAATGCCACGGAGTACTACACGGAGGACTTTTTCGGAGGGCAGAGTGTAGCTGTGATATTTTGAACCTCTTTCGTTGAGGTATGACGTTAATCGTCGGAAATCGTCGGAAGACTCTGGGTGCAGGCGCACACCCTTAGCATTGTTAACCGCTTAATGATATTGATTTCGCGAGCTTGAATTTCGCGGAGAATGAGTCCGTAGCCCTCCTTTGATTCAATGACTACAGGGGGAGGGGTTTTCTCTTTGGCCTGAGAGGTTTCAGAGATTGATGTTTGAGCCGGAACAGTTGCCGGTGTTGCCTCTGTTCTCGGTTGCTTAGCCGATTTTTGATGCGACTTCGGGATCTGAAATGCCGCTTCGTGAGCTCCGCCTAACTCGTCGTCAGACGAGCTGGGGCGTGAAAGGTCATCAGTTGCCTTTCTTTTCGGGACTGAATGGTCAGTGAGCATGGGCTCATGTTTGGGCCTTGGTCGGTGAGCGTGGACTCAATCGGGTTATCTCGGGGAACGAACATGTCCGCGCCTGGAAGTGCGGGGAATAGTCCGCGTATTTTGCGCTTTTTAGGGCTCTGACTAGGGATTGTAGCGGGTTTAACCTGCCACTTCGCAAGGCTCTGTGTTGGGACAAGATAAGGAATGGTACGACACCCAAGTGCCTCCACTGCAGCGACAATGACAACCCCGTGCTGCCGGGAGCGAGCAGTACTGTGGCTAGAGCTAGGAGAAGAGGGACCGACACCGCAGAGAGCCGTTATGCGACGTAAATTCCAAGACGACCTAGGAAACCAAAACACGGAATAACATGAAGAGAGACATAACGAACTGACCGACGTGAGACGGTGGTAGGGCGCTCAGTATACGTAATGGCGGTCAAGCCCCTAGTTACAGAATCTGAGGTTTGGTTTAGTCGGTAGGCGCCTCGGCCAGAACGCGGGGTGAATCTGACACTACCCATGCCTACCACCTAGTGGTGGTACCGGAGACATGGGTATCTTTAGAAAATTCCACCTCAAATGAACAAAATGTGTATATATATATATATATATATATATATATATATATATATATATATATATATATATATAAACAATTTTTATCGTTTGAGGTGGAATCTATTAAGTGTGAATTGAAGTAACGCAAATCCACCTAATTTCATCATAGAAGATAACAAGTCTCAGAAACAAAATGATTCAGTGCCTACTAGTACAATGATTCTATTATTATTCAAATAATTATAAAAAAAACAACGTATCAATGTGAGCTCAATTTTCAATCCTTGCACGCCAGTGTATATTATATGAGTTACAACGCGAACAATATTTTTTGACAGACTAATGTTTATGCATTATTGAATGTATGTTGGTCTCACTAATGACCAACGATGCCTCTATGTCACGTTAGGTCACATGGCGATCTTGCAGTTTCACGCACAGCATGAATGTTTTTCGGAACAACAAACGATTTTAGACGACCTTCTCCAAATTAGTTGTTGAGCGAACTACGGCCACGATTGAATTTGGAAAACCATCGATAAACTTCATCTTCTTGTGTTCCTCTTATCGAACATTTGCTAACATCAGGTCTATACGGACTTTGTTTACAGCATCTCTGAACAGTAGGATTTTGGAACATTCGAACCATACCCGTACGATCTTGAGCTACGATATGTGGCGTCTGCCAATACTGCTTTTTCCTGTAATTTTTCCCCTGCACGATTAATTGGAGTAGTATGTACTTAGGGCCTCGCATTATATGGCATGTTAGGTACTGGAGCTTTCTCTTTTTAATTGTATCTATTATTTCGATTTTATTTGCATTTTAGTTAAGATTTCGACTTTGGTAATTTTTTCTATGTAGGATATGGTCCATGTTCTGCGGTAGCACCATATTTTGAAGGTTTGGAATTTGTCGATATGCAATTTCTTGAATGTCCACTCTTATTATGTCAGAAATTTATCAAGAGTGACAGGGTAATAAATTATTTAATTATGATGACGTCACTTTCGACATTTTTATGACATTTGACATAAGGCAGCATTACACTAGCATCTCCGAAGCCTAGGGCATACCAATCATTAAAGAATTGTTGTATTTCATTGTATTTCGTTGTTATGGATAACAAACCAGTGCCCTTTTATACAAGACCGGTTTAAACATACAGAATAGACCCTTAGATATATACAAATAAATAAATTAGATAGAGTTTTAGTTTCATTCTGGTAAACTTAGGCTCGGTTGTGTAAACCACATAACTCGAGGTCGAGGTCATTTTCATTCTGTGATTCTAACCTCACTTTAATCAACATTGACACTTAATGCAACGTTGCCATATATAAACAGAGGTACTACTAAACCCAATAAAAATCGTTGTATATACTGTACGTGACCAAATATACTCAAATTAAATTTTCAGCTGTTGTCCACACTTTTGCTAACTGTGCTGTCAACTTGGACAATGAATTTAAAAAAAAAACTTCTATCTTTATAGGGCTATCAGTAGTGAGGCTTTTACGCCAGTTAATTCATTTACATAAAAGAAATAATTTGATATAACTTAATATATACGTATTTGAGAGTTAAACTGCGGCATATTAAAACTGAAGTTTTATTTACTTTTCAATTTTCAAACTAACATCAGTTGTCACGTTGACAGGTAACAGCCCGTTACAAAAATTACACAATGCAAACATTGTTTGTACGACTTTTTCATGACGTTAGTAGTACACGAGGCTTTGAAATGGAAACTTATAAGCAATTTATTCAACACCTAATAATATAATCACGGGTTATAGTTACCTCGCCTTTATACAACCGAGCCTTAGAGAATTAATAATTAAATATAAATTATTAATTCTTCTTTTAAAGAAAATTAATGTGATGATATTTAGTGTTAAATTGTTGCAGTTTTATTTAATTTCATTAAATATACTATTATATATTAAAGTATTCAACGCATTCAAGAAAAAGTACAAGGATGTACAAATTTAAACCAAATAAAATTATCTAATTTATCAATTCGTAGCGCCGCTCAGTGCCGCTGCCTCTTCAGTTCATTCGTGACTATTGTGAGGCTATAATAATGCCACCGCCTGGTCTGGTATCGTTCAAAAGAGGCAGTATTCAACTACAACGTGTCGCCAAAGTTGTAAACGGTAATACTAATTTAACTATTTATTTCCCCCTCGTATGCAGTACAGTAATTGTACCTCAGTAGATTATCACTACTCCACAAAGAACGCTTACAGCGTATTTCATTTGTATATACGTAATAGCGCAAACGCTATATAATACGATACAAATATTGTATTGTGTTTTATTTTTAGACATTGATAAATTAAGTCGTTAATAAGTATTAAAACATCATTATTTAGATTATTAATATGATGGGCGCAATATTTTTTATGTAGATACTGTGTGGGCACCAAACAACTTTCCAAATTACATGACCTATTTAATTTTGTATAACATTTTCGACATTGTCAACTTTTTTAATTTCTTGACATTTTTGACTTATTTTTGGCATTTTTGACATTTTCGACATTTTTTGACATTTTTAACATATACAATCAATTATCCATGTATATACTATATACTAGAGTAATTCAATAATGTAGAAGCGCTTTTTTAAAATTTATATGAAAATATTTTTTAATTTAGTTAATTTGCCAAATTATGAATCTTCAATTGTTAATATGATTAATCATTTTATGCAAATACACTTTAAAATATTATGAACACGATATGTTTCTACTGATTTTTGTACTGGGATAATCCAAAAATCTAGAAGTGCAATTTTTATTTGGAATTGAAATGTAAATTCATCTCTTAGCAACCTCCACAGATCTAGAATTTCGTACTTGTTAAATCTCATCTAGTATATATACGCTATTATATTTAATGCTTTATGCATTATGTTACTGGTGGCCAGTTGTTTTCTGCATCGTTACGTAAATATTTTTGGCGATACCTAAGAGTTCCAGTATGTCAAACAAATTCGTAGGTATCTCTCCAGTAGCACCAATTATCATAGGCAGCCTAGGCACTCTCAATCTTCCAGATAGATTTTACCTTAGTAGCTAAAGGGGCGTATTTATCGACTTTTTCTTTATATTTCCGCACTATGTTTACTGGGGAGATGGAATGGCTTTATTCATGAGTAAGACCTTGTTTTATGACTTATCCTCGAGCACAATGTCGGGGCGAGTGTGATTGATAGTGTGCTCGGTCTCTATTTCTCGTTTTTATGTTGTTATTATCGTAATTATTATTAGTACATAAAATTATATTTTTTAAATTTGAGTGTTAGTCCACTTTTGCCCTAAATGCCTCAAATTATGTGTCCTGATATGAACTAACATTTTACTTTAGCAGTCCATGTTCACGATGCCTAAAACAAATAATGTAAAAAACTATTAATGTTTCTAAACAATATACTGAATGAATGATTTATACTAATACTCTAGTATATATAATATAATAATAATATAGTATATATAAGTTCTGATTTATTAATGATATCGATTTTAATTATTTTTTTGCAGAGAAGATTGGATCTCGTCAAATATTATTAGCATTTGTTATAACCGGCTTTGTACTATGTGGCATAATAGAGCAATCGCCATCGGTAACGCTCCGAGCAAACAGTACCTCTACGTATTCTGCAGCAGAGTTTGCAGAGTATGTAGAAAACACCAGCTATATTACGAGATATTGTCAGCCACCTGATAAAAATAGGACCACAGTGCATGTAGTGCGATCCATACCGCACATAGAGGTAAGAATTACTATATCTATTGATAATTACAATGTATATATTATTTGTGGATAATATTTAATTATTACTAGTATATTATATCGTATAACCGGAGCATACAGACAATACATAGTTATCACAGTCCCTTTGATGTTTGATATGTAAATTTAGTTGACCGTAAAGCACCAAGATTAATACGCATGTGGGAGATCCAAAATTAATTTTGCATTATTAGTGGATGATAATAGCTAGTTACAGATTAAACTCATCCTTTGGGAATTGGACGAGCTGTAATATTGATTAGTTAAGGGTATTTTCTACGACTTACAGTAGATTGAGGTAAATCAGGGATGGCTAAAGCACGGACCGCGGTTGGCCAATTGACCGCGTAACTATTCCTAATCGATGGCCCGCCTACCCATTAATAATAAAAAAAATAATAAGAACTTTATTTATAAACTAATTCGTTTGTGAGGTTAAATCATTGTTTTGTCTTATTAAAATAACTTGATATTGAATATGTATTAGCATTATTTAAGTTTGTTTTAAATTTAAACTTATTTTAAGGCTTCAAATCTTACTTTTCATATGATTACTTATCACATACGATGGTAGACCGCCGCCAATAATTAAAAATAGGACATAAAGTTCTTCTATCCATATCTTAAGTATTTCGATGTTTTTTATGGTTTTATTTAATGAGATTTTGAAGTTCTTGTCATTTTTTATGTAGAGCGCTATTCCGCCTCCTCTGCCAAAATTTTGGCCATCCCTGAAGTAGATGCTCAGTTTATTTACATTCTTGTTATATTTGTGTAGACGTGACCAACAAACAATTTATTATTATTAAATCAGCCTATTAAAGGTCTAGGCAGCATTCAAGGATAGAAATATCGCAAAATTGAAGGGCGAATATGCAAAAATGTAATTACCAACTAAAAAAGAAGAGCGTACTAGCTAGTTGTGGCGGCCATTTATTGTGTCTTCTATTTCATATATAATTGTCAAATGTATACTTAAATATTAAATATTTGTAATTGTTGTATAAATGATGTGTTTTATTGAAAAATGAAATTAATATCCTTTATAATATACTGTATTTAAATAGAATTAAAATTAGATATTATGTTGATGTTATAGATTCCTATGACACGTACTGACCATACAGAGTCCGTACTGCGAGAAGCTTTTATGTGGGGTACTCTGATTTCCCCATTAGCAGCAAGTAGAATTGCAGCACGAGTAGGTGCAGAACGTTTGTTTGGAGCAGGGGTTTTAGGGGCTGGTGTAGCTGCTATATTGGTACCTGCAGCATGGCTTACTCCATATCACGCCGCTCTTAGAATTATACAAGGTATTTTTATGGTAAGAAAATTTGTTAATCATAGAAATAACTAAATCATATAGAACAATGCTCAGTTTAATCGACATTAAGTTAAGTCTGAGTTTACAAACAGGAAAACTATAATTTAACCAACAAGTTTTTCGTCTACATAGCTCTAAAGTTAGTAACATTTATACAAAATTATAAATCTTAAATTTTACATACAAAATTTAAGATCCACATTATCATGTTTCATTTATATAACATTAATTTTTGATTGGGTACCGCGTTCATAAGCTAAAAATTTGTAGCTGTCACATCTACAAACAATAATTTTCTTAAATTTTCCTATGCTACTTCGAAGCTACTATATTTCTCAATAAGAAAACATTTTCATTTCAAACGATGCCTGACAACTGTCTGTTCTTGCCGATGGGGTTCACAGTTTAGCTAAACTATGAACCCCAATGGCAAGAAAATTCTGAAGACAACTCATATCTCAGTTATTATTTTATATTTTTATTCATTATTCTTCCATATTATTCACAAAACTGCCACGTACATATATAAAAAATAAAATATTTTATATGTTCAATGACTGCGTCAATTTTATTTTTAAAATTTATACCTCATTTTCCAATCTCCAACGTGGTGTAATCTTTTAAGGCGGGGAATTTGAAGGCCTACTAGATTTAGAAAACTGATCTATTTGTCTTACACCAATAATACGGTAGATAGGCATTTGATTAAATAAATAAATATATTTCTTAATACTAGTATCAATTATTAGGTGGTACTAGGATCGATTTTTTAAAATATTTATTTGAAACCGGAGTTGCACGAGCGATGTTTGCTAAAAACTATTTTAATTATAACAAAGTTAATAAGTAGCAAACAGCTCATCATCAAAAAGTCTTATTCAGTATAATGATATGTCGCGGATAGGGGGTGTAGACTCTAAGAGCACATACGCAAATATACTTATTTGCGACAATATATTTTCTAATAGTTCTAAGAACAAACAAGTAATATAAAGTTACAATCATCAATAAATATGTATTGTCAAAAGAAAATTATGTAACGCGAAAGGAGAAAACTTATTTAAAGTATGACTGCAGGAATGTTATCTCCTTCAGACATACAAAAATGGCACATACCAATAAAGGATTATTTTATACAAATAATTGTACTACCTTGAGGCTGATATAGTCAGATTTATCAAAGCCCAGATAATCATATAGCTCTGGCACATCATCACAATGGATGATAGAAGCGCGAAATCAATAACGGAGAGGTATAAGTCCGAATGGGCGAGCGCGCAAAAATTGTATAGCTGCGATGGAGGAAGATCTGAAACAGATGGGCATTGCAAATTGGAGAATGGTTGCAGTAAACCATAAGAGGTGGACGTAGAGGAAGCTAAGCCCACCTAGGGTTGTAGAGCTCAAAAATTTCACTAATTCCAATAGTATATTATTTATTGTCCATAACTAGTTACTTGGGGTTTTCAATTTATGTAAAACGTAAAATTTACAAAAACTATTTTTTAATACAAAATTATAGGGAGGTCACTCTCGAAGATGTACAAAAGTACACGAGAATATATCAGAGCAGCAAAAACCGCATGCAAATACTCCGCATTAAGCACAAAGCTTTTAAAACGGGGATATAAATCTAAAAAGTTCTGTGTTATCTACCCGATTTTTGAATAAGACCACTACTAGGTGATGAGTAGATTAGTAAAAGTACTACTATTAAACACAAATAGAAATCAAGTTTAAGCCTATATGTCCCTCACAGTCGTAGTGGAAATTACCCTCTTCCTAAACCAAAAGTTTTGAAACAACACAACAAACAATATATATTATAATTAATGATTCAAGTATAAAATAAGTTTTTAGAATAAGTATTAGAGATACAAGTAATAGTGGCGAATAGAGTCAATATTTTTCATATGAGATGAATATGCACTATACAGTCTACAAAATGTATAAATAAGTATATTCTTACAGGGAGCAACATGGCCGGCTGCTCATATGCTCGCAGTTACTTGGTTCAAGCCCAAACATCTCAGTGGGTTTGTATCAACATATACTGGTAAATACAACACTTATTGAAATACTTAAATACTTCTTATTAGAATTAATTAGTTTTATAGAGTACCACAATTTCTATTTTAGCTGTAAATTTGGGCTATGCTGTAGTGGGTCTTCTTGGAACACCTCTAGTCAGGTATTTGGGGCGTGACTGGCTGAGCTACATTATTACGGGTGCAACATTAGTGTGGTACTTTCTTTGGTGGAGATTTGTCGAGGAACGTCTCAATCCTAATCGACCTATTAGAGATGTAAGTATTGTAATTATTTATTAGATCCTGCAATTATTTACCATTGTGCAATACACATTCCTTGTACATTTTATCCTTTATTATAATAATTTTATTATATTTTAATTTTATTTACTATTCATTCATTCAAATGTTAATTTATTTTACTATTCATTCATTCAAATCTTAATTTATTTTACTATTCATTCATTCAAATGTTAATTTATTTTACTATTCATTCATTCAAATGTTAATTTATTTTACTATTCAAACATACTTTTATGTTAAGATTATGTGGTCGCTGAATTATATATTAAGCTGGTCATTTCTGCTTTACTCAAAAAAATTCATTATCCTATAATTTAGCAGTACCCAAATGGCCCACTTATAAAAACTACTCAGCAGTGCTTTGAAAATCGATGGCATAGTAAAGTATAAAGACCTAGTGACAACTTTATTGATGTATCTATATTTATATTTACATGCTATATATTGAAAATAATACAGCATTTGGTACTTGAAAAACATATTGTTAGTACACAAAGATGATGGTATTAAGAAGGTGGCGGAAGAGAGAAAAGAAGAGAGCAGCTAAGTAAGAAAAAGAAAAAAAAGGCCAGAAAAATAAGTATGCGATACAGCAATAGAGTAAACAAAATACTTGAGAAACGAAACACTACTAAGGTACTTCGCAACCAAAGCAATCAGATACAAATAATGAGACGAGCACCAAGCAACAACCTTCACAGTAGAGACAGACAACAGAGCAAATACAAGACAGGCAATCAAAATAAATTACACAACTTGCAATGGCCAATATAAACTAGACCATGGAAATGGAAAACAAGAAGTTAGGAACAAGGTAAGAAGAAGAAAAAAATGGCGAGGAAAATAAGTATGCGAAGCAGCAATAGGGTAAACAATATACTTGAGAAACGAAACTATTAAGGTACTTTGCAACCGAAGGAATCAGATACAAATAATGAGACGAGCACCAAGCAACATACCTTCACAGCAGAGACAGACAACAGAGCAACTACAAGACAGGCAATCAAGATCAATTACACAACATGCAATGGCCAATATAAACTAGACCATAGAATTGGGAAACAAGAAGTTATAGGAACAATGGCCAGGTACCGTTGCGGCAATGAAACGAAACGCAACCGGTATTGGCTGGATGCGGAACAAATAATATACCGATTGTGTGGGTTGAAGAAGATGTACACAATTATGGGTGCTTTCTCTCTATGGCTTTAATGCTGTACTTGTGATGAGGTTCTTGAGACTGATTATATCTTAATTGATTACTCATTCACCGGTTCAGTATCCATTTCGCTCAATCTTATATTAGCCTATAAAGTGTTATAGTCTTTGATTAAATCGTTATCCGTTGGTTGTTCAAATCAATTTACAGCATTCTAAGGTGACAACTGCTAATTTATGTTGTCATCTACAGAATATTAATATAGCATCGCGCTGATCCAAGAACCATGGATTGTTAAAAACATTTCGTGCAGTTTATTATGCAATGAAGAACTATAAACAACAGAGCATGTAATATGCCTCTGTCCAGCTCTAGGCAGCTTGTACTAGGTGAGTGCTGGCCTAGTATGGGCAGCATTGGCAACTCCTCGGCCGTCAGGATTCTATAGCTTGAACGCAGAATCGACTGGTAAGACGAATCAGTAGCTTTAAAGGGATGTTTCACAATAGTCCCATTTTGATGCATAAGTGTATGCTAAGCTACCCTCCATCCAACTATCCAGAACTATCCAGAACTATTGGTCCTATGATGGTATGGAGGTGATTCATGGTACTAAAGCCTTTTTATAAGTCTAACTTGTTAGTCATGCGGTTATTACTTTAATGAATGGTTTGTAGAGTACGGATTGTATCCTAGTTGTTTTTTATTAGTTTCTGCTTATCTCTCTTTTTAAATAGGAGAATCATTAGAGCATTTGTCCATCCAGGTAACAAAGTTTATCATTTCTAACGATATATTGTTCTCTCCTGTCGCCAAGCCGTCTTTCAGTGTTTCTTTCATCTTTCTGTTTGTGTACCTACTGATGTTACTCTCATCCTTGTTGTATTAGGTTTAGGATTTCTTCCGTAATCCGTTATTTATTTTGAGTATCTTTCCCCGCCGAGTTCTGATGTGATGAATATACCTTGTGTTGCTTTTTTTGTTTAGATCTTGAAGTAACATGTCGTCCTTTATTGTGTTCACGAGTAGTTGAATTGCAATTTGTTTGCCCAAATTAGCTTTGTTCTTTCCAGTTTCGTGTTAATTAGCTAATATGCTCTTAATATTCGGTAGTCGCTTCCTATACTTACGGGATTTAGTACATTTACATCCTGTATAATGTCTTTGTTATTGCTAATTACGAAATCTATCTGGTTCTTTACAGATCCATTTGTCCATCTTCTGTCCGTTTTTTAGTTGAATGGGTTCATTATATTTAAATCATTTTCGGATGTAGTATAGCAGCATGTTTCCTCTCACAGGTATATCTACCAGTCCTTATGGGAACACGTTTTTCTCATTTCGTCTTTTGTGACGTCTCATTCCTAGGTTTATATCTTCATACACTAGTTCTACCGCTTCATCGTCGTCGTCCGAGGTTGGCGCATATACCTGGGTTACTACACGAATATCAATTGTTAATTCTTATGCCTAGTGAAATTACACTGTCGGATATACTTCTGTATTGAGTGATGTTTCATGCTATTTTCATTAATTAGAAACTCGACTCCGCCTTCTTTCTTCCTCTCATTTCCCCTATAGAATAGAATCTGTCCGCTTTTAGGGGTTTTATGTTTTACGGTTAATAATATTTATGCTTACAGATCACGATGACAAAGTCATGGATTTTTAGAATTATTCAATCATTCCTATCTTCGACTGGCTTACACAATTCTATAAGGCCCAATTCACACATAAGCGGTGTCGGTGGAGGCGCGGTGTAGGCGAGGTGCAGGGGCGACGTCGTACAGGTGATTGTGATGTCCATATGCACTGTAGGGATAGAAATAGCACCTCATGTTTACATAGAGGCGGCGAGGAAGAGTCGTGCCTCCCGCCTCACAGGCACCGTGTCTCAGGCGAAGAGGCGAAGGCGCGGTGCCGGCGCGACGAGAGGCACGGCGCTTTCACGCCCCCTCTATATAAACATGTGGTGCAATGCCCACTTGGTGACGAGGTGACGAGGCGCAGACATTTGCCTCGTGCCTTTCGCCGCGCCGGCACCGCGTCTTCGCCTCTTCGCCTAAGACACGTTAGGCGAAGAGGCGAAACACTTCCACGCAGCCTCTATGTAAACATATAGTGCAATGTCCACCCCTTCACCGCATATGGACATCACAATCGCCTGTGCAACGTCGCGCTTGCACGCCGCTTATGTGTGAATTGGGCCTAAGAGCGTGAGTTGGGCAACCGCTCCTTGTTGGTTATGCATATAAACAAACATTGACGCCAGATCAATTTTTTGAGAACCTTGATAGAAAAAAATACGAGTTTCTAATTTCAATTAAAAGGGAAAGTAATGGTTGCACATTTTTCAATTAAAAACATAAAAAATCGTGTTAAAAAGACAAGATATCAATAAAGGTAAAACATATATAAGTGTGAACCCACCTCTTAGCAATCTACATATCTAGATTTCGATCTTATTAGATCTCGTCAGTGTAGCTCAGCTAGTGAGGATGAATTCACACAATATCTCGAGTGGTTATATACAAAAATAGTACAACTTACCCTCGAAGAGGAAAGTTGTACTATTTTTCAATAAAGGTAAATTTTCAACTGTACTTGTTTATATCTTGGCAAGGTGGACGTTAGGATTTATATACTATTTAGGTTATACTGGAAGGCATTTGAAGGATTCTATAGTTTCTATTTTTATTTCTTCTATTTTGCTGCTCTTATCATTCCTTCTTTATTTCACTTGAATGATAAACAAATTAAAAACGCGAAATGCAGCGTTATACTCTAGTATATTCCAGAGTTATATTTATGATATAGAATACTAGTTTCGATCATCAAAATGTTACATTTTGATTGATTCTTATTATGCAATAACAATATTTATTGTTACAGTTATTACTTATATAATAGCATGAACATTATTACTCGAATTTATTAAAATGTATTCCAAAATTGTGTCCTATAGGAACATAGATTACTTCCCTGGCGGCGTCTGTTACTTTCCAAACCAGCTTGGGCGTGCGGTGTGGCTGTCGTCGGCAGTCAATGGGCTGATGCCACTCTAATGTTAGGAGTAACAAAGTATCTAAAACTTGTATATGGCTTTTCAACGGAATATGTACGTACAGATTCAAAAACTTATAACAGCAATATTTCTAACATTTGATTTAGGAAGACGTTCTAGCTTCCTTGCCGCATATTGGACACTTCTTTGCCGCACTCACCTTTGGTATAGTTGTGGATCACATTCGTGAATCTGGAATCGTATCAACCACTACTTCGAGGAAGTTATTTGTGTATATCTGTAAGAATTTAATTTACTTTTACATGAATAAGACGGTTTGAAACAATACATTAGTATTACTTTTTCTTCAAATGTTCACCGGATATATTAGAAATGATATCAAATAAGTATCATGTACTTTTATTTAACTTACTATACTTATTATTAAATAAGTATAGTAAGTTAAATAAAAGTGCATGATACTTATTTGATATAATTTCTAATTTATCCGGTGAACATTTGAAAAAAAAGTTATAGTTGCTTATTGCTGATATTTCGTACATGATTATTTCGTAAATATCATTAGTAGTTAATCCTTTGAAAGCGATTATGCATGTCGATATGATAAAATATAGGAAGCGTCGCCATATTATAATACTCCCCTTTTATAATGTCACAGGGTTTATTAGAAATCATATAATACATTATCGAGAACATAATAACCCAATTAATTTAATATTCTCATAACTATAATATAAAACTATTCAGCTTGTCTAAGCCCTTACTTCCACTACGCTACATGATATCAATACAAACTGCATGCGATACAACAACAGAAATGTTGTAATTGAACAGTATTTTACCTCACGATACGACAGTTTTCACGAACAAGTCACCCTTGTAAATTAAAAAATGTCTACCGGAGATCTATGTTCTAGTAATGAAGAAGGAATATATAGTATTTATGCACTCATGTCATAGTGTAGATAAATTTGATCAAATTACATTATTAATGTATTCGTTTTTTCATAGTACATTAATTTTAAGATAATTTTCACTATAAAAATGTAAAAAATAACGCTCGATATAATGAATAATATTGTAGATAGTAAATCCTACCTATTTACTTGACTGACTAATTTTAATACACTCTGTATTTAAAAGTAAAACAATTTATTTATGTTTTAGCACATTTTCTACCTGCAGCGTTAATGTTCGTACTTGGATACACCGGTTGTGATCCCGCAGCCCCCGCTGCACTTTACACGGCAGCTCTTGCTTTGACTGGTGCCACCCCTGCCGGCGCTTTCGCCAGCGCTGCTGATATTGCACCTAATTTTGCAGGCAATAATATTACTAAATGTGTAGATATAATAGCATAATAAGAATCTGAAATTAACAGGAACCGTATTTGGGCTATGTCAAACCATAGGAGCTGCAGGATTACTAGCTGCTAATTATGTTGTGTCAGAAGGATTACACGGATCGGTAAGTTAACAAGATGATTATACTTAAAGTATTTTGTTTATTACTTACGAAAGTGATTCTTATTTGTATATATTCTATAACTTAGGGAGACCTTATAGAAGATTTAATTTTATGTAAAAAAAAGTATTAATGATATTATATGTATATTTGCAACAACAAAAAACATTTTGTTTGTTAATATTGCAAAGAAGTTAATGATTTATTCGCTGATTAAAGAATTTACAAAGTCAAATCATAACATTTATGTATAAGCTGCTTGAAAAAAAAGTCAAAGTGCAACCAACTGCACCAGTTCAGCGTGCAGGTAATGCTAAACAAAGCACAACACTTTATTGCATTTAAACAATACAGCTAAAGTTCTAGATCAATCAAGTAATCAAAGTGCAGTCCAATCATGCATCAATCAAAGATTCTTACATTCTATTATGAAATGCAGTGGTCCAAATACAAGATCATAGTGGTAAGATGCACAAAAAATTCATTCTCTATGATAATCAGTCAATACTGCATAAGTATTAAATACACAACTGCAGCTAATATTAATTCTTGTCAAGACAATTTTAAAGCCAATATTCCATTCTTAGTATAACAGAAAAAAAAAGACCTTTATGTGGCATATCAGCCCAACCCTTCCCTTTACAAATTCCAGCCGCAAAACAAACAATACTTTCACAGAAAGAACTAAAAAATAAAATAAAAAAAGAATACAAATTAACATTTTCTACCCACTAAAATAAACTAAACCCCCTCTGCCCTCGCCAATTTCCTTTCCCACGTCAGCCTCCTGCAGATGTTCACGCCTTTCCCTTCCTCTCCTAACAATTCGTTCAGATTTCTGCACTCTCCCACACACTCTGCTTTCACTCCCTCACATTCTTTGCTAAGATGTCACCACGTGTCACTATCTTGGCCACCAACACCACGTCATCTGCATACGCCAACACCCACACCTTGGATCTACCCACCACGACCCCTCCTGCCTGTCCTCTCCTCAGCACCTCTTCCAACTCGCTCGTGTACAGATTAAACAGGAGGGGGCTCAGCGGGCACCCCTGCCTTACTCCCATATTCACCCTAAATTTCTCAGATATTTCTCCATTCACTCTTGCTTTCGCCCATGTCTCTTTATACATCTTTCTCACCCACTCCACTCCGTCCTCTTCCATACCCAATCTATCTATACATTCCACCAGTTTCCCCCTATGAACTGAGTCATACGCCGCTTTTAAATCCACAAACACCGCATACACTCTCCCTTTGCATTCCAGCGCTTCCTACACCATTCTCGCCAGCGTGAAAATCTGCTCCCTCGTTCCTCTTCCCCTTCTGAACCCACCCTGGCATTCCGGCAGCAGCCCCTTTCGCTCCACTTCCCTATCCATTCTAATTTTCACCATAGTCATCATCAATTTATAACCGGCACTCATAATGGTGATCCCCCTATAGTTTTTAACGTCCGAGGCCTCTCCCCCTTTATGAACCGAGATCACAGCTCCCACACGCCACTTTTCCGGCACTTCCTCCTCTCCACTCCACACCTTGTTAATACTCTTCCTCCGGTAGCTTTTTGAAAGCCTCTGGCTTCAGCCCATCTTCCCCCGCTGCCTTTCCTAGTTTTAACTGTGCCAGGGCCACCTCCACCTCTTTCCTGGAAAACGCCTCCCTTCGCACCACCTGTCTCGCACTCTATGTTCAGTTTGCCCTGATTTATCCTTCCCTTTAAGATCTCCCACATCCGTTTCTCTACTACACATTCCCTCAACCTCTTTTCCACTTTCTGCAACTCCTCTATTTTTTTCCTCTCGCACGTACTCTCGAACTCCCTTTTCGCCTGATTAACCCTTTCGACTGCACATCTGTCGTACCTCCAATTTCCCTCCGCCACCTCGTTTTCTTTCTCTTACACTCCTCGTCGAACCAAAATTCCCTCTGGCCTCCACTCTTCTTCCTCACCACCAACGCAGCCGCCATCACTCTGTCCAACTGGAGCATCGACTGTACCTCCTCCCACTTTACACCCATTAGGTTTCTCTCATACACCGCAATTTCTACTTCGCTCCATCCAAACCCTTGCTGCCCCTTTTTCTCCACCCTCTTTCAACTTTTTGTCATTCTCAAGACAACCTCCACCGGCACATGGTCCGACTCACCCACATTTTCCAACTTGAAACACTCCAACTCCTTCCTTCCGATACCTTTGACCACCACATAGTCCAAAACCGAACCCCCTCCGTGTCCACAGAAAGTCTTCTTCCCTTCCCAGTCCCCTTCGCAGCAGCCATTCAGTACATCCCACCCCGACTTTCTCACCCATTGGATCCATTCTCTACCCTCCTGGTTGGTCACTTTATCCTGCGATCGTCTTTCTCTCCATTCCCCGCCCTCGCCGATCCCTCCTTCCAGCTCCCACACCCTCACATTCCAGTCACCCCCGACGATCCATTCATCTGCCTCCATCTCGAGCCCATCCAGTATTTCCGTTAGTTCTAAACGGTTTTTGTTACAGTACACGGCCCCTACCCACACCGACCTTCTATCCATTTCCACCTTCCCTATTACCAATCCCGCCGCTGATCCATTGTCCCAGTGATTTCCGCACTCCTAACAAGATTCCTCCTTTGGCTCTCCCCATCTTCGCTTCTTTCGTTACACCTTGCATTACCCAGTCCCACCCTGTCGGCATGCAGATTTCTACCTGCCTCCACTCCTCTTCTGTCATCAACGTCTCCAGTAGCCCCACTATGTCCTTTGAGATGAACCACTTCTCCAGTTCCTTTCCCTACACTACCCCTAGCACTTTTTTCCTTAGCCCCGCAACATTCCAAAAACCCACCCTGCACTTGCTCCACTCATACTCCCGCCTCGTCGACCTCTCCCCCTTCATTCTTTTTTTGACAAGCAGTCCCCCTGCTAGACCCACCAGACGTCCGCAATCTTCAGTTTGCGATATCCAACCCTAACTTCCAATCCTTTGGCTCTTTCTTCCTTAGCTCTTTCTCTAATTTTCCTTTGTACGTCCCTCTCCTCTACGGTTAGATCGTCATCAATGTATATGTTCGTGCCCTTTAGTTTATATTTTGCTCGCATTATGCCCATTTTGTTGTCCCAGTTGGTTAATTCTATCAGGACTCGGTCCCCTCTTTTCCCTAGCTCTACTACCTTTCGTATTGGCACTGAGATACTCAGCTTCTCCAGCATTGTAGCTACCCCTTCTCCTCCTATACCCGACACCACCACGTTATTTTTCCTCTCCATCCTCTGCCTGGCTTCCTCCCTCTTCTCGATTGTATCGACCTTGTTTTCAACCACCCGGACCCACTCCGGTGCCGTTCTCTCCCCTTGCTCGTCTCTTTTTCTCCCAGTTTTACCAGCTTGTCCAGCTTCTCCATCATTTCCTTTCTCTCTCTCTCAGTCACTCGCATTGCATTTTCCTCCACCCATCCATCATCCGCATCCACTCCTTCCTCTCTTTCTTCATATCCTAGTATTAGACAAAATAACAGAGAATTTGACAGCGTTTTCACTGAATCCAGCTCGTTTGAACATCCCAGCAAATATTAGATTAGCTGGCCTGGAATTCAGCACATATGCTAAAATTGACATGCTGATAGAGGCTAGTATATTTTTGCTCTGAGCAGGGCAAAGTAGCTTAGGGTCCAACAATTCGACACTCCAGAAGACACAGCTGGGGTGGATCGTAGCCGGTCCACTTACGCCATCTTGCTTATCCTTATCTTCTACCTGTATTTTAAACGTTGATGACCAGCTATATAATTTCTGGGAAATACAAAAGTTTAATAATGATTCTAATAGTGTTCATTTACATTACATTTCATTCAAACAATCAAGAAAGCTGATGATGGTAATTTTATAGGACTAGTCCTTCTACACTAGGGGAATGAAGACAGCGTGCACTTAAAATATGTTATCAGCTGGAGAAACGATTGCAAGGGAATACAAACTTAATGTTAGGGTGCACCAAGTTCATGAATGGATACAATGAACTTGGTCATATGTCGAAGATGTAGAATCCAGACGAGTCAGTAATTTCATACTTTTTGCCTCATCAAGCTGTAGTTAAAGAAGACACCACAATCACTAAACTTAGGGTTTTATATGAGGGCTCTACAAAAACATCGTCTGGATGTTCGCTTAACGACATTCAGCGGGTAGATCCCGTATTGCAAGATGATATATTTTCAATAATTTTAAGATTCAGTCATACATATACCATTACGGCGGACATTGCTTAAATGTACCGTCAAGTATGGGCTGAAGACGAACAAAGACCGTTGCAGCGCATCTTATGGCGCGAGACTGCTGATCAGCCCGCGATGATATTCAACCTGAATACAGCTCAACTTCCCAGAAGCCTCTAGTATAATTCTTTGCGACTTCTATGTGAATGACCTTATTACTGCGGCTAATACGATAGGGGCAGCTCAGCAGTAAAAGAAACAAGTATCATTTATTTTGAGCAGCGTCGGATTTGAGTTCAGAAAGTGGTATTCAAACGAGCCTCACATTTTTGAAACTAAAACCAATCATGAATCGTCTAATATATCTGGATCGGATCCAACAATGCTAGGATTGCTTTGTAACTTTAAATATTCTATTCAAATACAGGAAGCCTACACTGCATCAGTCACAAAACATTCGATTCTATCTAACATTGCCCAAATATATGATCCTTTGGGCCTTTTAAGTCCAATCATAATAATAGCTAAAATTATTATTCAAGAGATTTGGTAATGTCATCTGTCATAGGATGAATCATTACCAATAGATCTACATACCCAGTGGGTTGAATTTCAATCTCAGTTACCAGAATTAAGTAGCCTAGAAATTCCCCGATTTATAGTATCTGATTTTTCGTCTAGTATTGAGTTACACGGATTCAGCGATTTCTCGGAAACAACATACGGTGCATGTATATTATATGTTAGGTGTCTGAATCAACAGATTTGTTGGGAAACACGTTAATTATGCGTTAAGTCAAAGGTTGCGCAATTAAAATTTATATATATATATATATATATATCAATATATATATATATATATATATATATATATATATATATATATATATATATATATATATATATATATATATATATCAAATGTATCCTAATAAAATAATACCAAAAAGCCATACACACTTTCATTATTAAAAATAATTGTAATTGATGAATATTTATTTGTATCACAAAGTTTAGGATTGGATTGTATAACAGCAGATTCCTTTTATAAGTACGAGTTAATGTCGAATCCGTGAACGACGTAAGGCGTTGTCATAACACATATATGTCAGGCATTATCCTATTACCTATACTAACGTTTATAACAGTCGAATTGTATGAAATATTCATCTGATAAATCACATGTCACATATCAGATATTGTTTTTGTTTTTGTTTACGGTGTGTGCTAGGAAAATTAAAAAAAACCAGAAAATATGCAATATCATAATCCTCATCATTCATCTAGGTTATACCCCTTGATAAATAATGACGATGGAAATCGAAATGTTATCCATTTGAAACAAATAAGAATATAATTAATTCATTAGACTAAGGCGTCCCAAAACTAATTGATGGCAATACGGTGACTTTCGGAGTAAGGGCACGTAGCATATCTTGTGAAAATTATATTTTGAGAAATCTGTATCGCCAACATTAACGGTCTTATACATGTATTAAGATGCAAGAAGTACTAGCTATATCTAAATAATTTTCTCCCCTCGCATTTTCTCTGTTAGTATTACTTAAACCCTAGACTAGTGACCTAGGCAGAAGCACAGTGCATCTCGTACTGAGAATTGGGAGAATTCGTGAGGGATATTTTGCTAATTACAGTTCACGGGTTTCGGGTGTTTTCTTGTAAACTTAAGGTAAATTCCTCCGAGCTTCCCCCTATCCCGGTGGAAAGTTCTTGAGCCCTATAAAAATGGAATTTTTAATACTTATAAAATATCCTATTTGTTGACAGTTTGCTGGTTGGTGGCGACTAGTCTTCGGCGTCTCATCCGCCGTTCTACTCATAACAGCAACATTTTTCATGGGACTTGGGAGCGGCTCCGTACAGGATTGGAATGCCCCATGTGATTTTGAACCAGAAAGAGAATTGGTCGAGGAAGCTTCACGTTTAGAATCTGTTTTAGAATAATAGCAAACTATATTGATATTATAATACAGAATAAATAATACTCACATAATCTCTGATGATGAAGTTTCATTTACGTGGAACTAGAGTATATATAGGAGATACAATCGCTTTCATTTAATAATCCCTTTTTTATTTGCAGAAATTAACATATATCCCACTAGTATTTCTAAAGAGACACAACTCAAAAACAGTTGGTTTTTATTTGTGTCAATGTAAGAATATCCCTCTATTAATAATAAAAAGTGTATTACCCATCCCTCTACCAATAATAAAAAGTGTATTACCCTATCCCAGAGCTTGCCCGCCAAAGCGTACTTGTCTCATTCTTACGTAGCTCTACGTTGGGTTTTCCAGAAACACAAGTTTTTAGTTGTATCATTTTAGAAATACTAGTGCAATATCATAATTATGATTTAAATTTGAGAAATTAATCAACATGGGATACGGTTTTACTAGAACTGCATTTTCAAACAGATTTCGTAATATTAAACCCGTATAACATTATCTAGTTTCCTATATCGTTTTATATATAAGAATTGATATAAAACAGTAGAACTTACCCTCGTAGAGGGAAGTTAAACGCCATCTGGCGGTACCACATCAATTAGCAATGCACACCCATATGGTAATAACCGTCAACATGCTCATGTTATCAGGATCGCCGGGTAGTGCCCTCTAGAGAATATGAATAATATTCCAATAGAGTGCTTGAGATATCAGCCCAAAGCCAATCGTATAAAATATATATAAGTGTGAACCCACCTCTTAGCAATCTACATATCTAGATTTCGATCTTATTAGATCTCGTCAGTGTAGCTCAGCTAGTGAGGATGAATTCACACAAAATCTCGAGTGGTTATATACAAAAACAGTAGAACTTACCCTCGTAGAGGGAAGTTAAACGCCATCTGGCGGTACCACATCAATTAGCAATGCACACCCATATGGTAATAACCGTCAACATGCTCATGTTATCAGGATCGCCGGGTAGTGCCCTCTAGAGAATATGAATAATATTCCAATAGAGTGCTTGAGATATCAGCCCAAAGCCAATCGTATAAAACATATATAAGTGTGAACCCACCTCTTAGCAATCTACATATCTAGATTTCGATCTTATTAGATCTCGTCAGTGTAGCTCAGCTAGTGAGGATGAATTCACACAAAATCTCTATTGGAATATTATTCATATTCTCTAGAGGGCACTACCCGGCGATCCTGATAACATGAGCATGTTGACGGTTATTACCATATGGGTGTGCATTGCTAATTGATGTGGTACCGCCAGATGGCGTTTAACTTCCCTCTACGAGGGTAAGTTCTACTGTTTTTGTATATAACCACTCGAGATTTTGTGTGAATTCATCCTCACTAGCTGAGCTACACTGACGAGATCTAATAAGATCAAAATCTAGATATGTAGATTGCTAAGAGGTGGGTTCACACTTATATATGTTTTAAGAATTGATATATTAAACTCTATAACTATTTCTAAATGGAAAATTAACATTGTGTATTACGGTGTTGTTATTGTTAAGTGCATTTATTATTATTCCGCCGCTATATCATTTTCCACATGTGTGTATGTCACTATATAGTTTGTGTCTGAATCGAAAACGATATAAGAAACTAGATAATGTCATACGGGCTTTAGATAGAATGACGAACAAATAACGAAATGAAATCATTTCTGTTCCCGATCTCATCATCGGTTTAAACATTTTTATTTACTCTCCGTAATGTTTTTAATGCGTCTTTAATGTAACACTTTTGAAACAATGCCCGCCATAAAGCAGGGGATAATCTGTTTCTTGTGTGCGCGCAACCGTTCGTTCCCATAGTCTTACCAAATCTTCCCGCCGTCGACACCCGATGCTAAACGGTTGCAACAAGAGGCGGCGCGTTTTGAAACGCATTAATGAATATTCATTATGTTTTAAAAAGAAGCCTTTTCCATGCTGTCGTTGCGTAGCCGTTTTTCTCACAGGTGCATGAAAAAGAACAGCCACAGTTCACACATAGGCGACGAGTGACTTGTTACACAACGACCTCACTCACGTTAACTAACAAGACTTTTTGCGACAATCTCGCATAACAACAATAATAATAATGATATATTTTATATGAAAGTACGAACATTGTAATTTAAATTAATTTGATCTTATCTTATCATTCATATAAATTTAAAACGTAACTTAGTTTATCTTAAGGAGGTATATGCTATGTGTAAGTTACGTTTAAGAAATTTTAAGTGAATGGTAACTTTAACAGCAGATTGATACACTTTTGTTGATGGCCAATCAATATCAGTAGATGGCTACCAATCAATCCAGTATTATTATTATTATATTGTCTGGTTCTTCGTTCAGAATATTTTCCACGTTCTCATTTCCTTCGTTTGTGCTTATCATCGTTTTCTCCTGCAAAAGCTCTTCGAAGTGCTCTTTCCATCTTTTCATTATATCATCATCTTGTTTTATTATTGTTCCTTGTTTATCCTTTAGTTGTCTTAGTGTTATTTGTACTTTCTTGCTTTTCTTTAGTGTTCTATAAAACAATTTTTTATTTTCATGTCCTTTCCCTTGATTCTTTTATTATTTGTTTCGTTGGGTTTCTCTGTATTTTATACGCTTCGTAGTCTTCTTCTTGAGTTGGGCATTAAAGGATTAAGCAACTTTATATGGCCCCAAAACGAGGCTATGTGGCCTACCCAAAGTTCACACACATTCGAAGCCATCTTGTTAAAACCAAAGTTTTAACAAGATGGCACCACATGCCATACAAGCTGACTAACAATCTCTCAAGATACCACAATAATCAGCAATTTTAGAGATGTAAATTGGCCTGCGCGGAGCTATGATTTGACGTCGTTGGACTTTTTTCTAGAAATCATCGTAAAAGGGCTTTAAACTGGACTCATCGGATGGCTTTCTGTAAGACCAGCACATGAACGAAATTGTGTTTCATTCTAAAATCGGAGACTCCAATGTACACAATTACAAAATTTCAAAAATATTAATATTATTAAACTATCAACAATTTTGTAAACAGTTCATTAAAAATATGTTTATAAACAACCTGCAACAAAGAAATAAAACAAAGCAAACTTATTAATAAAATCATATATTTTTCTAAAAAGTCAAACAAAACATCTAAATAGAATTAAAAAATATTTATAAAAATATTACAAGCCACAGGGCATATATAAAAAGGAATCTAATTACACTTAAATGTAGAAGTAGGTAAAGCGTTACAGTAATCTTTGGATCAATAAATAATTATTTACAATTAGTAGACATTGCGTATTTTAATGCAAAAACAAAATCATGAGTTATTTCTTGATGAAGAATTTATCAAAATAAATAGTCTTAATATTTCATCATCACATAGATGACAGACGTTGAACATCTAGGTCATGATTAATTAATGATTTCATGCACATTTTAATTTAATAAAATTAGGAATCTATACATATTTCCATAACAACGGCAAATATTGTAAATATAATGGAAAATATTTAATTTCTTTGAAACAAAAAATCTATTTCTTAAAAAATATTCCATATTAATTATTATAATACGTATGTACTTTATCATGTCATGTGCATTGGTCACATAAATTTTTAATTAAAATTTCAACAAAAAACTATTACCACCAAAATTGTACAAAGATTTGCACTGAATGGTCTGAATAAAATCATATATGCCCGTATTCACCAAGATCCCATAAATATTATAGGTCCCATAAGCTATTGAATGGATAAATTGACAATGTCATTGTGATAGAATATGCAAAAACAAATGTCAACACCTTGAATAGCGCTTGCAATTGGAGCTTTGATGACACCTTTTATTTAATTACTCAGTGTTTTAAATAGAGACGATCTAAAGTAACTACATTCCCTAGATAATGTATTTATTGTTGCTATAACAACGAATACATATGGGTTTAATAGCTATTGATAGATTTATGGAACTTCTGTGAATACGAGGGATAGTCCGTTATTTATTAGTGATTTTAATAAGGATTGTGGCGTATGAATTTAATTTCCTAATCAATTAATTGTATTTATTATTTATAAAACAAATGCAAACGTATTCTGTTCTGTAACTTCTGTAATTCGTGTATTTGAATAATTTTAATTTTATTACATTGTAGACAAGTTTATAATATTGATCTATACATACATATTTCATAGAATTTGATAATCTATTTCGGCTGCCCAAGCTCATATGCATAAATATATTATTCAGGGTGTATAATTACACATGTTTATGAATTTAATATATATATATATATATATATATATATAACCCGATATCAAAATTAGAAGTTAAAAATTTAATCATCATTAGATGTTTTTGATGAATGTACGTAATAAATATACCATATGATTAAGTATATTTTTTCGTATATCCATAAGCTTCAATTAAATCAGATATTATTCTGGAGCGTTTGATCCCTTTGTATACAGTTAAAAAAACAGCTACTTACTATATTATAGATATTTTGTTTATTCAACGTGCACATTTAAATATATTACACTTTCTTTCTTTTGATCTAATTTCTATACAAACTAATATAGCAATTCTCCGTTGTAATTTAATTTTTATAAAAGCAAAACCAATTAAACCAATGTTTTTTTTTTAAATCTCTAAAAATGGTTTCCTCTCCGTTCTCTAATCCGGGAACAAACTGTATATGTAGTTAATTGAATATTTCTTTATATATTATTTGTAACAGTTAATAATTTAATTAAATATTATTTATGAAAATGTTAGTGAAATATCTGAATTAGTAAAATTTGGTTCAAGCTTGTTGGTGCGTATTCAAGTACCGTTGAGAAATTTAAAAAATAAATAAAAAGTGTAATGTTTTAAACAATTTTATTTTTATATGAAGCATGTATTTAATCTAATTTTCGGATTGCGGAAACATTCGTTTATCTTTAATTTACATTTATTTGTGAATATTTAAAATTCCTCATTCTCAAACGGAGGAGAATGTCGCCGATTATGAACTCGTTTTGTGAGTGTTAAAGGCGTAAAAGCAGCTGAAATTCATCGTGAGATCAGTTTATGGTAACTAAGGCCATATGTCCCGATTTTCCCGGGACAGTCCCGAAATTACTGCCCCTGTCCCAATTTTTCACAACTCGCTTGTTAGTCGCGAATTTATAATATATAATATAATAGCGTTTGTTCTGAATTTTCCTGAAAACACTAGTGTGAGAATGTGGTTTTAAGAAATGACCATGCTTCAAAAATATAAGACTACTTCATCAAAATAATGTAGAAGGGTTACAAATTTATTATTTTGCATAAAATTTAATGATGCGTTTTGATTTAGAGTTTACTTATTAAAAAATATATTATATATTACGATTAAAAAATTAAACAAACATTATATAAAAAGTTATAGATATATGCATTTGAGACTCTAAATTTCAAACTTTCGAAATCTGGTGGTGACCAGATGATGTGTCATGAGCCATGAAATGATACGGAAATGGGATTGAGCTTATAATGATGGTCGCACGAATGTACATGATGAGCAACGAAGTATACGACCTTCTCTCATTACAGATGTTTTGAAAATTTGACGAAAAAGTGAAAGAAATAAAAATAAATAAGACTACTTCATGAAAATAATATAGAATGGTTACAAATTTATTATTCTGTGTAAAAATTAATGTTGCGCTTTGATTTACAGTTTATTATATATATATATATATATATATATATATATATATGTATTAAAAAATTTAAAAAAATATTTAAATAGTTATAGATATTTTTCTTTTCTTTTTTCCTATCTTGCCGCTGGGCAGGACGAAATACAAATAAATAAATCTATATATATATATATATATATATATATATATATATATATATATATATATATATATATATCTTTAGGTCCCGAATTTCGAAATCTGGTCACCTCATGAGCGATGGAATGATACGGAAATGGGTTAGAGCTTATAAAGATGGCCGTACGAATGTTCATGATGAGAAACGAAGTGTGCGGCCTCCTGTCATTACAGAAGATGGTTTGCAAAGAGTTGACGAAAAAGTGAAACAAAACAGAGGCTATGTGATCTCGTCGCTATCTGATGACTTTCCTCAAATTTCAAGCAGTGACCGCGATGCAGTGGTTGTTAAATCAGGCGGCAGATTTGGGATGGTATTAAAAAGCCCGTTGTACGATACGATAAGTGTCTTAATATTGGTGGGATATATGTAGAAAAGTAGAGTAAGTTACAGGCTCGTACAAATACAATTATTTAAAATAATATACATGTTTTTATTTTAATTTTATTTGAAAACGGTATTTACTTAAAAAAAAAACGCCGTATACTAATAGTACTTGGTCGTGAATCGAGTTTATCGGCCTGACTCTTATTTGCGCTCTAAATAAGAATATTAGTTGAGAATAATTTCAAATGAAGAGATCACGAAAGCGAAAATAATTACGTTTTTATTAGAATAGGCTTATTTATCTGATTTGTCATAAAATGATTGCTACAATAAAGGAATATAACAGGAAACATTACGAGAATGAACATGAAAGCCAATATAAGAATTTGACCAAAATAAAATGAACAAGTTGTAAGCATCTTTAACTGCTCAACAAAATGCGTATAAAAAGCAAAGTAATTGTCATAAATCAATTATTCGTGCAGTTAGGTTGTAGTAGAATTGATAGCAAAAAAAGTTAGGCCGTATACAATTTAGCTGTTGCTAAAAAAACATGTCCAGACAGAAAAGAAGTTATTTCGACGACATTAGTTTATCTGCTCAAACCTACATTAGGCAGATAAAAGGCATAGGTAATCATTTATTTGATAAAAGCTTGAATTCAAAGTCATTTGATTTTATTGCTCTAACAATGGATAGAAATAATGTACCTGATACACTAGACAGTTACTAATATTGATTCGGGGCATCGATAGTGGTTTTAGTATTCATGAAGAATTGGCTAGGTTCTGTAGTTTAAAAGGGCAGTGATTTGTTCACAAAAATCAATGATGCAATCTTCTTTAGTAGTGGACTGGCAAAAATACAAAAAAAAACTGATGGTCGAAGAAATATGGCTCCAAAATAGGTCTAGTAGGCAGAATTGGTGTGGAGTTACAGAATTTAGGTTATGATAATCCAATGGTATTTCACTGCATCATTCTTCATGAAGCCATTTGTTGCAAAATTTTACAATCAATGAAAGAAGTAATGGCCACCGTAATATCAATTGTAAATTCCATAGGCCATAAAGGTATGAAACACAGTCAATTTAAAGAATTCTTGTTAGAAATATCTTAATAAACTCAATTTGTATCTTCAGGGCGGAAGAATATTAATAGCAACCCTTTTTTCTGATCTAAGCGTTTGAATGCAAACTGTGTTAATTGAAGACACATTTGATAGAAGAAAATCTTCACCAGTTTGTATGCTGCAACTTTAAAACTGCATTTGAATAAGAAATAAAACGGATAGTACACCTAACCCTCTAGGAGGAAAGTTAAACTGATGAGATCTAATAAGATCGAAATCTAGGTATGTCGATTGCTAAGAAGTGGGTTCACACTTATATATGTTAAATAAAAAAGAATTTTTGGGGATATTATTGAAGATTTACAAGCTTTTCAATGAGATTACAATAAACAGAGAATCGAAATGCGATTATTTTCAAATCATTTTAATGTCGACATTGATTATTTAACTAACTACAAATAAAGTTATAGAATTACAGCACGATACATTAAAGTACGCATTCTCGTCAGAAAATATACAACAATAAATAAATAAATTGTTCTTGTTCTTGTTCTTGAATATGA
Organism: Lordithon lunulatus; assembly: GCA_963942505.1. Taxonomy (NCBI): domain Eukaryota; kingdom Metazoa; phylum Arthropoda; class Insecta; order Coleoptera; family Staphylinidae; genus Lordithon; species Lordithon lunulatus. Next base: position 37,939,073 of record OZ012672.1, on the reverse strand, counting down.
ACATTTGCATGCTTCAAATCGAATATGTACCTCAAATTATAATGTTGATATACTTAATTTGGCAAGGGAAAAACAACCGAAGAAGTCACATTAAACCGAGATTTGATGTTGATTGAAAGGTAATACTAGAATTCGTTCAATGCAGACAACGCTGATAAATAAGCGTACACTATCAAAGTTAAAACTCAGATTAATGATATAAATAAACATTTAATTAACAGATGTACAAAGTGGTAGTTATAATGAATAAAGTTGATTCTTTTATTTTTAGCTTTACCATATTTCTGTATTTTACTAATATTATATATATATATATATATATATATATATATATATATATATATATATATAATAATTTTAATTAATAAACGCGTGCGGTCCGATCATTAAGCCCGTATGACATTATCTAGTTTCCTATATCGTTTTATATATAAGAATTGATATATTAAACTATCATTTTCTACATGTGTGACACTATGTAGTTTGTGTCAGCATCAAAAACGATATAAGAAACTAGATAATGTCATACGAGCTTTAAAAATAAAAGTTATAGTGCAACAGGTATATGTTGGGAAAGGCTGTCGACTCATGCCTAGGGCCTCTGTATACTGGAAGCGTAGTCGCGCGATCGGCAGGTTGGACGACTCAGGTCGTCCGACTGTATAGGCGACTGGGCCGTCCACTGGCAGCGACTCTTTTCGCGACTTGTTTGCGGGACTTCAGTTTGTTTCTCGTTCCCATCGGAGAGAGTGATGGATTTAGAGGAATTCTTTTTGCTGGATAGTTCATACCCAGTGAGGCGTCGATTAATAATAGGACTTTCAAGACGTCGTACGTGTTGGGTAAACCCAATATTGGCTAAGAGGAACGAATTGGGTGAATTTCATCATTTGTATGAAGATAATAGGAAGAGTAGGGAGCACAAGTCAGCACAAACCAGTCACAAGTAGAATCAGGCGGAAGATTTGCTTCTCTCGGAGAAAATAGATCTGTAAGTGCTGCTTACACTAAGCTTATTTCACGTCGTTTTAAAAATAAACGTTTTTGTATCTTAAACTTAATCTTAACTTGTATCATTATACTTTTGTATCATTAACTTGTATTAATAAAAAAGAGTAGAATATAACAAGGCCCACCGTTACATACATGGTTGAAACGAGACCAGAAACGACACGAAAAAAGACTCGTAAAGCTATGCCTCCTCTTGTACGCTTGTGGTTTGCTCTTCCTCTACCGTTTCTATTCCCCACAGGCTTGAGCCAAGTACAGTTAGCTGTCACATTTCTACATCACATTTGTGAGCTTTTTCTTCATCAGAAAGTTGTTACTTGGGATGTAATGTGCAGGTTTCATTATTTAAAAAAAATGTGAGCGACAAAAAAGAAAACAAGGAGTCATGATCATGATCATGATAAAGCAGTTCTTTAAGGAAATGAATATTGGCCAGTTTAAGGAGCTTCTGATCGATAGTGGTTTTACACGAATGTCAGAGGACATCTTTTATAAATTGCTGAGATTGATGAACTCGTTATCTCAAGAAAATAAAACACCTAATTTCGAGATGCTCCTGAAATGAGGCTAGAGATAACATTGAGATTTATTGCTTTTACCGATTCACTAACGTATTTGTCATCATGCTGGTTTTCTTTAGCAAAATACGAATTCTTCACCATATTTGAATCTAAATTATATGTTCTTCCTAGAACATTTAACCTATCACTCTTCGCTTATTTGTTAGTATATATTTCGGAACTTATTTCCCTGATTTTATATTCTATCGACGGTAATCCTCGATAAAACTTACGAGTTTCTTTGGTAGTACTCATTATATAGATTGAAAATAATATTAATTAAATATATATAATGAAGAAACAATAAACACTAGTCGGTACATTCACGAGAAACGCATACAAAGTTGAAACAAAATCCAAGTGGGTTGGATGTACGTGCGCTATGGCATGCGTCACGAAAAATGACGTCATCAAACTCTTAAGAGGGAAGCAATTGCGCATGTTTTAGGTTTGTCACTCCTTGTTGAAAGGGAAGAGGAAACAGGAGGGCGGAATGGAACGCATTTAGAGAGGATAGGTAGGGACAGACTAGTTCCAAGTTTCATGTGCATGTCGCCAATGGAGATGGCCTTTTCCACAACAGTGTGGTGTAACTGTCAGGTAAGGAAGAAAACCAGGCAGATCAATGTAAAAGAAGAAGACAATTTGTGCCTGGAATATTGTGCACGATCGCACTCGTAATAGTTAAACCTTTGTATGCAAAACAAACCAAAATAAAATGTAAAATACACATGACAATTAGCATAGACAAATTAGGAGAACTATTATATACGACAATCTAAATTTCAAGGAAGCAAAAGCAAGAGTAATGTTTCCATAAATAATAGATATTGAATATTATATAAAAAGAAAACTACAACTAACAGAATTGTATTTGAAATGGTAGATGATTAAATGCATTTAATAAATTAACTTTGACTCCTGAAGAAGACAAATGGGAATATCTAATTTTAATCAATCAGATTTGATGTTGGTTGAAAGGTAATACGAGAATTCTATACATTTCAATTATTGAATGCATGAAATGCTTATAAATAAGCGTGAACTTTCAAAGTTAATATTCAGATTAATGAAAACATAAACATTTAACATTTAAAAACAAATACTAACGAATAGGTATATATCTATCGATAGTGTGTGACTGTAAACATCAGATACTGTTGTGATGCCGATTGTGTCGTTCCAGTTGAGACAGATATGTACACAATGAAACATTAAATTCTACTATACTCCAAGCTTAAGTGAATAAACATTTAACAAAGCATCGATACTGATGTTTATATCGAATAGTATTTAAATTTTTAAAATAATTAATCTAAATTGTTGAGAAATTTTTGTAGGCACTATATGCACAAAATTCTCAAATGTAAATTCACTGAGTTATAATAAATTTGCGCGACCCTTATTTTCCTTATCATTTTGCATTTTTTTTATAATATATAATCTTGTGAATCTTTAAGGGATTCAAAAGATTATATATACCTTTTTAGCTGTCCAGAGATTTTTTAAAAAAATATAGAAACAAAAAACCATGACTTGTATTGTGTCACTTATAATTTTTAGTATTATTGTCAATAAGTTTTCTTATTTACGTTTCAGTTCGTATTTCTGTTTAGGTTTAATAATTATTATCATTGTGAGCATACCTCCGTTCAAGTTTGTTAAGATTTGCTGTTTATTGTGGTTGCGTGCTTCCTTTCAAAATACTCAAATAACTCTAGAAGAAGTTGTGGGCACCATGGCTTTATGGCTTATGTGGTTATAACAGGTAGGCGCTACATGTGCATCAGCTATTTGAGGGCATGGTTATCTCTCACACAGGCGACGTCAACTGGCCATTTCTCGACCGTACGGTGTTGTAGTTTATGTATGGCTATTTAATCTTTTTATTGAATTTGACCCATTTTTAATGCGATTTTCTAAGTTTTCTCTTTTCTCATTTACTTGAATAATGATTACTTTATTTTCATTATTTTCTCATAATTTTCAATATTTTATTTATTTTAATTTTGTTATTCATATCTCGAAGTTGATCATTATATTTGCTTTAATTTGCATTATTTGTTTGTCTCGTTGTCTGCTATTTCTTTGCTCTATATTAAATTTGATTTCTCGCCCGTACGCAAGTGCATGTGACTAAACCATAAAGAATTTATGCCATCAAAGTCAACTTAACGAACGCCATCCAGAAAATACAGTCATGTTTATGCGTCATATAAAACTAGACCACCCGAATATGCGCCACCAAGCAAAGCCACAGCGGACATTTAAACGCCGGCATATTCCATACTCAATATTATTAAATGTTCTTTCAAACAAACAAAAATGAGTGGATATCTCAGATACAACTTGTTTTATATACATTTAACGATCAAGCGTCCTTATTGAACGACCCTTTACTTATATATTGTGGAAAAGGTACAACCATACCCAAGCAACTACTTGGGTATGGTTGTACCTTTATCAACATGTTATCAACAAAAGACTCCGACAATCTTTGAGGTAACTACAAGTAAACTCATGGAAGATTACCTCAAAGATGGTCGGAGTCTTTTGTTGATAATTTCTATACCAGCGATCCATGTGTCTACATATTAGAGAATAGAACGCATGTAATGGTAATTTTGAGAGCTAACCGCAAAAATCTACCAGTCAAAGAAGTCAAAGTGACACTGGAAACTGAAACAATATCTTATCCAAAGATGTGGAAACATCGTGGTCTTACAATATCGACCGTACATAACGCCCGGTTTCTCCAACGAATCTTAAAGCTCGTCTTATATAAGCTCGTCTTATATAAGCTCGTCTTATATAAACTCGTCTTATATATAACCACGTCTTAATTTTTATTCTGATGCACCAAACATATGTAGATCTTACATAGTCTTACAATGTAAGACCGTCTTATCGTTTTATAATCCGATTTTTGTTTGGTGCAACGCTTTAAGACCGTCTTATTATTAAGACGGTCTTAAACTAGTTAAGATTGTTGTTAAGTTGGAGAAACCGGGCGTAAGTCTCAGATGATCATAATAACCGATATACGTGGACGAGAAAGGTAAAAGCCAAAGAATATGGTGATCTATAATAAGAATACGTCTGGTATCGGTAGTGCAGACCAAGTGGTTTTATACTACATGTCCATCCCTGAAAGTCCATACGATGGTACATGAAATTGGTTCTTCATCTCCTGTCCATGTCTCATTTTGCAACGAGTATTGTTTGTAGACTAACCACCTCAAAGCAGCAAATACAACAAGAAATACTTATTTGAAAGCAAGAGAGGCAATAATCAAAGTATTCGAACAAGATATACCAAATAAAAGGACTAAAAGGAGAAAAACAGATCATAAAAGCTGTATTTTCCAAAAAAAAAATTTGAAAATAGAAAAGCAACATGTCAGGATAAAAAATAAAACCAAATCGGTGATGTCCTTGTTTGAAGAAGTTCCATACGCATAAACAATTTCGTTTTTTGTTTGATTTTGAATAAATCTTTCATTTGAAACTCGGTTGTAAAAACCATCGAGTGAATTTGACATTCGTGATTCTAACCTCACTTTTGCCACCATTGACACATAATGCGACGTTGCCGTCTATACACAGAGGTACATGACGCTATGAAATTAAGTTTAAAACAATTTATGCAACATCTACAATCAACAATATAATCACGGGTTCTAGTTACCTAGCCTTTATAAAACCGAGCCTAGAATTCAAAGTAAATTCAATAAAATTCACAAAAAAAGCATGTCACAAGACTGTAACACATATTTTGTTTATGTCACACTGAGTGACTCACATGCACATGTCTGAAAATGTGCCTGTATGCCGAGAGTCACAGTTTTGTGATGCGGTCGTATTTCTTATATGTGACTTGGTGTAGTGATTTTTCCCCCTTTGCTATGAAAATTAATGAAAGTATAACACTGGACTGTTGGCAGATATAACAAAAAATTGCGTGGAAGCGAACGTGTTTAGCTAAAAATATGAGTTTTATATAAATTAAAGTAGTGGTACTTTATTGTAACTCAGGCTTTATGAACATTTATAAAAATCCTACATAAGTAACGTATGTTTATGTTTTATTGAGCATGCTCTACTCAATATGATTTATTTATTTGCATATAAGTAATCATTTGTTAAAATCATACAGCTCTCTATTAGTAACAGTATAGAAAATATTACGCGACGTCTATTATGTAATCAGTAATTATATTTTTATGTTTATACATTCTACTAATTATAAATCTGCTATAATGAGGCTATATCAACTTAATTGGAAATGGTTTATATCTGAACGAATGTGGCGCTATAATCATTAATATTGCTTTCATCTACGTGAAAATCCCTGATTTGTGGTTGTGTAATTTCAAAAAACTGCCAAATTGTGATCACACTTTTTTGATAATTCTAAAATGTATTATTTACACGAAATACATATAATCTACTAGTGTATAAAATAAGTAATCACAGATAAAATATTGTAGTTAATAGACTGATTGAATATAGATGGCTAGCAAGGGTTCTTTCACGGTTTTCGAACCCTCTTTTAGTACTTAATTATTTGGGTTCTTTAGTCATTAAATATTTATATACTCAAAGAAAGAAGAAATGCTTGAACGTTTAAACATTTATTCTACATGTTAAAAAGCACACATAAATTGCCAGTTTTGAAATTATTGGATGGAAAGCTTTAATGCCAACCATTGTTCTTTAACTAAACTCTCACATGGAGTTATTTATAGACATTCTGCATGTATAGTAAATAATTGCTTCTCGACTGACGTAAAGCACCTAGCGATAATCTTCATGAAAATACTTCCTCTACAGACATTTTAAAGTATTAATTATAATAAATGGCGTTAGACCCATCTAATAAGAATAATAATCTTTATAGTATTTGGGTTTTTCTACGAGACATGGAATTATCTCAGTATTACGAAGAATTGAATATAAATCAATCAATTATATATTAAACTTATTTTACACACATCTATCGCCTGGTTTCTCCAACGAATCTTAAAGCTCGTCTTATATAAACTCGTCTTATATATAACCACTTCTTAAATTTTTATTCTGTTGCACCAAACAACATAAGTAGATCTTACTTACGCCCGGTTGCTCCAACGAATCTTAAGCACGTCTTATATCAGCTCGTCTTATATAAACTTCTTCTATATATAACCACGTCTTAAATTTTTATTATGTTGCTGGTGAAAGATCTACATATGTTTGATAACATATGTAGATCTTACTTAGTCTTACATTGTTATCGTTTTAAGATCCGATATTTGTTTGGAGCAACGCTTTAAGACCGTCTTATTATTAAGACGGTCTTGAACTAGTTAAGATTCGTTGAAGAAACCGGGCGTATAAGATTCATTGGAAGTCGTAATTCATACTTTGAGATGGGTCTAGAAAATTGAATTTGGTTTTAGTCAAATAAAATAAATAAAATATTTTATATGCTTACTTGTTATCACAGATTGATCAGAAAATAATACAGGGAAATAAATAAATTAATATTGAGATATTATTACTGGTGTATTAGAGCCGAAAAACATATGTACTTTTTTAAATTTCAACAGAAAATCATTTGTAATAACGGCAAATTAAAAAAATGTGTACAATGCCGAATTGTATCTTGCTGTGTTTTTCTTTTATTTTTTTGATCAAATAAACATGTGTTCGTAATTCTACCAAACTTGCTATTATTGAGTGAAATAATTTTATATTTTTAAGGTTCTGTTACTTTTTATGTTACCAATACACCACTGGATGTTATCGAGGTTTATATTTAAGGCTGGGGTATGTCAAGATTACTTTTGCAATACAATTGTCAATTTCACGTTTGATTACTCGGAATTTAAAATCACATCATAGCTCCATTACAGATAAACGGATCTACGAGAAACTGTGAAATCAGTGGATTACATTTAATCACAAGCTCCGCTTTTAACAACCCATGGCAACAACTGAATGCGAAATATATATATATATATATATATATATATATATATATATAATTGCCTGAGTTTACACTGAGATAAAAAAGAAATAAAGAATTTACTTTAGAAATATTTTCCATTAAATTTATGGGATTGTGCTGATGATACAATACGAAATAAGGATTTTTGTATAGAAGTAATATTATTTAATGTGATAAAATAAGTAATACGTACTTATTCTTATTTGGTGAAAATATTCCCTATGTCTACAAATTTCATTTGTTTAACTACTTTCTTATTGTATATCAGCATAAACTGGGTTTAAATCCTCAATGTTTGTTATTTTTTATTTAAATGTAATGATGCTCTAATTAAAAAATGTAAATAGTAAACAGGATTTTCATTAAACCCATTCATAAATATATCATTACAGTGATTGGGGCAGCAAAGATTAGAAAACTTTGAAAATAACATTGAAATTACTTGACTTACACCAAAATACGGTAGATAGGCATTCGATTAAATAAAATGAAATTGATTATATACGAACATAATCATTTAGGAATGGAAATAATATATTATTTATTATACAATATTGTTTTTGCATTAAATCCGACAATAGTATTTGTTACAATAGTGCGTTATTTGGATCCATTGGGCTAAAGTATTGTAGACAATTGTAGAATGAAATACAATTTCTACAATGTTAATTACTTTTATTGAGTTAATTATTCACACAGTTTTAATAACTTCCCCTCATTTTTGTACTAAAACTGATTTAAATGGCGCGTGTTACTTTCCTCTCTGGATCCAATCAATGTACAATGTTCACGATCTATAAAATCAATAATTTTGGTTACATATCGCAATAGCATATCTATAGTGATACAACCCAGAAACCTGTGTTTTTTGAAAAAAACTGAAGTGGAACCTCCATCACTTCAGTTTGGGGCAGCAAGAGTGACTCAAGCTCTGAGGTTAGGTTGTTCACATTTGATTATTGTAGAGAGATATTGTCACTATTCTTATATGGACACAAATTAAAAACACATAATTTTGAGATGTGTCACTTTAGAAATACTAGTGCGATATATGAATTATGTTTAATTTTAACATACATATAATTTTCATTCAAACTATTTTAGGATAATAAATCTTTTTAAATAGGACTTGGATAGTATTAGATATATCAATTGAATTTAGGATGTATGCACACAAAGAGCCATTTAAGAAATAATAACATGTTTCTTTACAAATATAAAACTAATTATAATTCGTTTTTGTTTTAATGTATCTTTATAATGTTGTTATAATTGCACTATGTACAGTTAATGACATCTTAAATAATTTAAGAAATAAATTTATAACACGACTTGCTGTGTAAATTGTAACACAATTTTATATAAAACATTTATTTTAATTGCTAACCTACTAATCAAACCACGAAACATTTTATAGTTATGCACACAAACTGGATAAAAATAATATAATAAATTATTTTATAAATAAAATCATCGGAAGGTATTATTTTTTGTTTGTTTCTAAAAATAGCATGTTTATAAATGGAACTTAATTGAAACATTATCCGGAAGTAGTATTTCAAATACGAGATTTTGAATTATATATTTATTCATGTTTCATCTAGCCTATGTACAATTATTTAAGTATCTAGACGAATCTAGTACAAAATCCAATGTAAATCTGACAATTTACAGAAACTTCAAAATAACATGTGAGTTTTAGTTTGATGGCTTTATATATAAAATATGTAATCAAATATGAACCACCTTAAATCAATTAAATTATTGCTGTTGTATCATTAATTCAATATCCCACTTATTAATTTTATAGATCGTGACACATTAATAATAATTAACACCATTAATCATAATAGTCAAATTCTATTTCTTTGTACCTTTTGGTCCTTCCGTTCTGCTTGTGCTGCTCATCGACCTCCCCTAAAATCTCTACATTCCGTACAGCATCCTTGCGCGGCTCTTGTGTTGTCGCGGACTCCACATTATCATCAGCCATCTCAAGTGGCAACGACGGATTTATAGCTAGCTGCAGCATTCGCAACAGCAACATCTCGCGCACTGGGGCTGGTAAATACTCATCTTCATCATGGTGCAATCGCGCCATCCGTTTGGTTGGGTAACTGTGTTGTTGAGGGGGCTGCGGGGTGTACCCTAATGGTCCATACTGCTCGTGCTGTCGTCCTCGCGGCACGAACTGTACAGGCCCTTGTTGATAAACGTCCTGTGGATGATACTGTCGCCCACTGAAGTACTGCTGTTGCCTCGTAATCGCATTAATTTTCTCTAACCGACTCTGCCGATCGATTAATTGCTCGAGAAGTTTTTGAAAATCTCTTGTGCTGACAGGTGGGCGAATTCTGTCAACTTCATTTATTATATCATCTTGGCTCACGTATGTTGGCCGCTGGGGTGGTGGAGTTGTTGGCTGCGGGAAGTCGCGGATGTACCCATGTTCATCAACATGCACTGGTATAGGCCTGAATTTAGGCACACGACGCACATAAACAGGATCTTGATAATCTGGTTGCGGCGCATTAACAGGCACTAAAATAGCACCCCGGTGGAACGGATGCCGTAATTCCACAAATTGTTGCCGGTGTGACTCTTCATTGTTGGGAGGAATTTGTACAACGGGTACTGGACTTGGGGTAACTGATGTTTCTGTAGTTGATGACTCTTGTGTGAACTCTGCTGGTGCTCGGATTCTTTGGTATCGAACTGTTGGTCGGTGGATTACGGGTGGGACGGTTGATGATGCTAGTCTTGATCGTATTGTTGTGAAGAGGGGGCGGGGTGAGCCAGTTGTTAGAGAAGCACTGTAAACATCCACAGCGTCACCACCGGAGGCTTGCTGAATATTCACCACGTGCTGGTGTGGGTCGAATAAAGACTTTTCCTGCGGCAATTGTCGACGCAACAAATTTCCGCGTACACTCTCGCTGTCCTCAGTTACTGGTTTAGTTTCTTCATCCAGAAGTGTTGTTTTGATTGGCAGGCGGCGGTATAGAGGCATGTCAGTTGGTTTTAGGGTCGATTCCGGGCGTGGTAGTTGTCCTTCTTGTTTCACGGGCGGATTTTGTGTGGATGATCTTAAAAGTGGTCTGTTTGATGCCAAAATGCGCACGGGGGTGGATGTTTCATAAATAGCTGTAGTTGTAGGTGTTGATTTCGATGCAACTAACGCTTCTTTTATGAATTGTGCATATCTTTCGGTGGTGCTTTCTAAAGTTATACGTCTACGAGGTATGTTTTGTATTACGGACGTTGTCGTTGGGGTGGATTGTGTTGTGTAAATTATTGGCCGCCCGGTTGTCACTAGTATTGTCCGATTTAGTTTGGCAGGTATTCTTTGCACCACTGACGGTGGTTCTGGTGTCGATGCTATTATTTCCGTGGTATTACTTGTGCTATATGATACCCTTTTTATGGAACCGCCTTCATCTATGTAGCCGTATGTACCCTTTATATTTCCCAAAACATCCCTGCTTTCTATTTTAAAGGAACCATCATCAGCCTCGTAACCAATTGTGTATGATCCATCATCATTTACTTTTTTAATTTGTTTAATAATTTCTAGTTTACCATTTGCCTCTGCCGCCTCCAAATCAGCCGTTGGCTCTTCTTTTTCTTCCGCTAATGCAAACGCAATGGTGCAGATGAGGAAAGTTAGTAAGAAATTCATCTGCAACAGAAATAATATATTAATTTTCATAAACTGCTGTAATTGTAACGTCTTATATTTCCAATCATTAAATTAAAAAAATACAATGGTTGATAACTAGATATTCAATTAGTTTATTCTAACAAACAAAAATTAACTATGAGGGTAATATTAAGAATTACATTTAACATGCTGATTTAAGTCAAAATATATTTGTAGATCAATTTAACTTTTATATATCCTTTTCTCTTGTGATAATAATTAAATTAATAAACACATTTGATTAAAAACGCATGGCTGTTTTTGGTTTTTGATGTGGGTTGGCATTCATTTGTAGACTGATGGAAAATAAATAACTGAGAATTGAACACAAGCCGATTTGGAAGCTGAAATAGCCTCATAGAATACCAAATATCAGAAAGTTATACTAGAACTCAGAACTAAAGATAAAATATACATCTGCGACTTGTCGGAAACAAAAAATAAGGAAAGGGAAACGACAAATACCAGAACTAGACGTTTATCTATAGTGGGAAACACAAAAGGGTAAGAGCCCACGATGAAGTTAGTTTACTAATGTATGAAAGCCTCGAACATTCAAGACATAAACTACATAAGCGAAATAGCACTCTTTCGTTTATGTAGTTGATGTCTTGAATGTATGTGTGTATATGTACTTTTTCAATTTTGTATTGTTCTAATGCCAAACTGTTAATTTGTAATTGAAATGAAATCAAGACACTTTATTATTATTATTATTATTATTATTAATTAAGAAATTTAGCCCTTTTTATCCATTTTGACAATGTACCTGATATAAGATCATTAAATGTTATTAATGTTCTATATGCGAAGTATGGAGTGTAAGGGAAGAAAGTAAAATTGGCTTAACGCTATCGTAAATGTCAACATCATCTACACGACCGATGCATGGACAGACGATGCTCTGGCGAGCGAGTCACAGCGGTACAACTGTTACAACTGGAACTAAGGAAATCTACTTCCAAAACCATGCGGGAGGGTAATAGGAATACACCGCATTTCCTAGTAAAATCAGAAACCCTTGACTTCAATAGACAAAACAATTACTGATTATGGCAACCTGACACCAAGGTCCGGCAAGATCAGAATTCAAGATGGCGAACGTAGATGCGGATGCAAAATTTTCTCTGAAGCCCTGAAATCAAGAATGCATCAATTGCCAATTAGTGTACCACAGGCGTTGTGTAAATCGTCAATGCAAGCTCGCGAAAGAAGTAACTAATGAATCCACTTTAAAATGCTGTGGCGCCAACCATACTAACGGCCATACATGGCAGTCAGAAGAGGAAACCGATAGGTCTCATTCTGAGCTGGAGGCAGAAAAGTACCCACGCAGGAAAGTCATCCTTAATGCTCTCATCAAAGCTAAGGAGGAGATAATCAGAAATAAAAATGTAATTATAGCAACCAAAGATGAATTAATACGGCAACTAGAAAATTATATCCAAATCCATTCAATTGAAATTTTGATGAATTAGTAAACCAACTCCGGCGTGTGCTCTTGCACTTTTGTCTTTCCTACTATAGATTATCGTTTAGTTGATGTTATACATACAACCATTGACTTTAAAATACACATAATAAGAGTTTACACATCCGATATTATAAAGTCAAACGAAGAAATGGAAACATTCTTCAACAATATGTAAGGCGTAACTGATGAGATCATGATTATACTGGGTGACTTTAATTATAGAGTGGGTAACGAACCAATACCAGGTATAAGGCAAAGGTTCAGCGATGATATAATAAATAGCGATCTCTTAATAGAACGGTGTGTCCTCAAACAATTCAGAATAAATAATACCCTCTTCAACCGTAAATGGTACGGTATAAACGTACCATTGTAAATGTAAATATAGGTAAAATCCGAACAAATATTAAGCTCAGAACATATCCACAAAAACCTGAGCTTACTACAAAATTTAGTGACGACTAGTTTATCCACGACACCAAGTTCCTATACGGAATGAGACTAAGAGAAAACATAGATACGAATAGAATTACGAAGGACGATAATATAGAACAAGTAAACGAATGGGTAGCACACTTTAAAAAACTATATTAAACAGTGGATACCCCGCCCCTAGTCTAGGTACTCATACCACCCCAGAGGATGAAGAAACAAACATATCACAGCCAGAAGTAAGAACTGCTATATCCAAACTAAAGAATAGAATACCCTGGGATAGATCTAATCACCAACGAGGCGTAGCGAAGTATGGAGGCGACGAACTGACGCTCCTATTCCAATAAATATTTTCAACCAGTAAGAAACCTACCAGCATTACCATACCTATATTTAGGAAAGCATAAAAAAAGAACCCTAATAACGACAGAGGGATAACCTCTTAAACAGTCCAATAACATTATTTACAAATTTTTGCACAAAAAGCATAATACCATAAGCAGCTATTAGTAAAGAGCGGCAAGGTTTCTGCCGGAATAGATTCACGGTTGACAAAATATTCATATTAAGGCAACTGGTGAAAATTGTTAGGACTAAAGTTGTACGTGATACGACAAATTAAAATAATAAAAATAATCTGCGGTATCCCTGAACGTAACACTAACAGTAGAAATAGAATCAACGGAGATTAGACAAGATGACAGCCTCAGTCCAATCCTGGTCAATGTACGAAGTTATTAACATATATTTAAAGAAACAGGTGTAGGGTACCTGATGGGCAATAGCAGAATCAATCTAATATGCAATGCAGAAAACGAAGTTTAAAGAGCAAAACATGTAGACAATTTACAGCAATGGGTGGGATTTTGATCGCCTACATACGAGGAGCAGTTCATATGATTTCTTGAAATTGAACTGCGATGTAAGAATGGTGGTCAACGCATTACTTATTATAACTAAGTTTATACAATACGTATCATGCTTGTCGTATGTAATGAATCAGATGTTTACATCAATTTACTTTGTCGAGAACTAGTTTTTGACACTCTTACCAATGCAATCACATACCTATATGGCCAGCGAGACATCTATTGAAAACTAACCCAAGTAAAACTAATTTTTAATCTGATTAAAACAGCCATATGGTGTAAAAAAAACTAGGAAAAGTATATGTGACGTTTGCGAATATGACCCTTATCGACATTTAATTATATTCCAATATTTCCAGAATTAAACATGAATGAGATATTTATTTGCGCAGCAATTTTTCAAATATCAATATACTTATGGATGTAAAGATCCCTGTTATCTTGAATTTTCGATATATGATTATTTAATATATATTTGGGAGTGATTAACTACTAGGTTGCTTCCTTCTATACAGTCGAATTTTTAACATGCAATACTACAAATTTTGGTCATCAATTCTTGCAAACTAAGTTTCAATGCCAAGGATGAAGTGTTTTTATTAACTTGCATAAATTGTATGCCATTCCATGGCGTAGTTTTACATGGAAGATGGAAACAATTACATAATTCTCGCCATAAGAAAAGTATAGGCGAAATCCCAGCCTTAATATATGCAGTTGAAACAAGAGCTGATACAGCGAAAATGAAACATATATTCAGAACAACGGAGATGATACGCGCTCAACACTAAGGGACCAAGCAAGAAGTGAGACAATATGTAACATCCGCAAAATACAAGATGTGGTGAGGTGGATAAGAGCAAGGAGGAGATACTGGAAAGACCACGTGAAGATAACAAAAGAAGAAAGGCTAGCAAAAATTGCAATGAAACAAAAACCAAATATCAAATGGCTACTAGAGGTGGAAATACAGCTAGAATGATAAAATTATACCTGTCTTTTCATTTGATGAACACATGATTTTAAGGAAAATTTGTATACTTCTTGATCGTACTAAATAGATAATCGTTGCGCGAAATGGGGCTGCAATATGCGAAATAGATAGAATTAGAGATAGTGGCGGGGAAATAGCGGACAGGGACAAATATATAAACGTGCAGAAAGAAATATCATATCATATGGAGGCCAATCTAGATCGAATATCTGCCGTTACCTGCAGGATACTTGCTGATGGAAAAACTTGTTTGAAAGAAGAATGATTGCTAGATTTAGATGTGGGAACGAGTAGAGGAAGAATAGGTTTTGAGATAATAAAGAAGCGAGAGCTGAATCTGTGGAAAGGAATCGTTAGATCACCTACTGAATGAATGTCCTGAGCTAAAAGACACCAGTGAAGGTAGGTAGTAGTGCATAAGGATGGAAGACCATTATAATGGAGGAAAGATGTCAGTAAGCGGAGGTCGCAATTGTACGGGAGCTCAAACAAAAAGATAATGTATCTATCAAACATATATAAGTGTGAATCCACCACTTAGCAATCTACATATCTAGATTTCGATCTTATTAGATCTCATCAGTGTAGCTCAGCTAGTCAGCATGAATTCACACAATGTCTCGAGTGGTTACATACAAAAATTATACAACTAACCCCCTAGGAGGAAACTTAAACGCCATCTGGCGGCACCACATCAATCTTGATGGCATGAGCATGTTGAGGGTGTGCATTACTATTGATGTGGTGCCGCCAAAGGGCTTTTAACTTTCCTCCTAGGGGATTAGCTGTATAATGTTTGTATATAACCACTCGAGATATTGTGTGAATTCATCCTCAGCTAACCTTATGAGATATAATAAGATCTTAATCTATATATGTAGATTGCTAAGAGGTGGATTAACACTTATACATGTTTTATAAGATTGGCCTTGTGCTGATATTTCAAGCACTCTGTTGGAATATTATTCCATAGAGGGCACTACCCGGTGATCCTGATGGCATGAGCATGTTGACGGTTATTACTATATGCGTGTGCATTGCTAAATTATGTGGTGCCGCCAGATGGCGTTTACCTTTCTTCCTAGGGGGTTAGTTGTATAATAATGTATGTAATTGAATGCTAGTTTACGTTAGATGTGTTAACTTAAAAGTTATATCAATTTATTGTATAATATTAATAAAATCTTATACTTAATCTCAAAATATGTGTACTGAACGGCCATTAATGCATTTTTTTATATAAATAGTGGAGACATATATGAATAGTGTGTAAATATTAATAAATCAATAAATAAATAATCGTTTATTTTGAAAATTACACTGATACAAATATTAAAAGGAATTAATCATTGTGTGACTAAACTGATTAATAATCACTAACATTATTTTCATCTCCGTTATCTACTTGCTCGTATTCCAATACCTTTTTTGAAATCATTGAAGCTATTGGGACTTCTTGTCGTACATGGTCTTATATCTTCTTTTAATCTAAGATATATGCGCTCTTTCTATCATCTTCCCCTGCCCTTTAGTACACGGTCATTGTACATCACAGTTCCTGCCCTTTCTATAATGCTCTGGTATTGGCCACAGAGATACTTTTAGGCATTGAATTTCTATTTTTTTGCACCAGTTTTGCAGGCTCGCACATAATTGATTATGCCTGTATAAATATTTGGCCAATAGACATGACTTATATATCATCACTGAATAGAGAACAACTAAATGTAAAGCAACTAGACGAATCGTGGCAAGATACAATGAAAATAATAATCGGAATGATAAGAGAAGTCCGGAAAGAAAGAATAGGTAACGGATGATCCTATTGAAGATTGAAAAACTGGAAGAGTAAGGACCAGACAAAGCAGAGAAAGATTAATAGAGAAATAAGAATAGATCTCAAACTAGCCATGGAATACTAGCTAAAGAGCGATGCAAGGAAATAGAAGAGCTTGAAAGGAAATACGACCAATTCAACATGCATCGAAGAGTCAAAGAACCCACATCTAAACACAGGTGACCGAGAAATCAATCTTTGGTCAACTGTTAGGGCAACCTTATGAGTAGCACTGAAGAAAAATAAAACAGACTGAACTGAATATATATATATATATATATATATATATATATATATATATATATAAATATATATATATATATATATATATATATATATATATATATATATATCACAATTATTCCACGACATAACGGAAAACCTCACAATACCCGACCAAGACCTAACCGGGTTAAAAATATGAAATAGCGAGGTGGTGCATGCTAACAAATTACTCAAACCCCAACAGAATCCGAGTCCAGATGAGATCTATCCAGATATATTGAAAATGGTTGAAGAAGAAAACATTGACTTCCAAGTTGCATCTATAACAGAATATACGACACGGAAATTATTCCGCAGGAATTGCTCGAGTCCACCTTCATAGCAATCCCAAAGAAGGCAAACCCCAAGGGATTCAATGACTATAGATTAATAAGTCTTATGAGCCAGTTTCTCAAAGTATTTTTAAAAGAAATTCATAATCGAATCCACCAAAAATATGAAGCAAATATGGGCTAAGACCAATGGAATAATACTAGAATAATACATCCAATGGAATAATACTAGAACAAGTCGACAAAATAAAATACCTCGGATGCTGGATAAGCTCAATTAATAGACCAAATATAAACTGCCAAATCGAACAAGCAAGGAGTAGCTTAAGAAAACTCAAGGAACTGCTATGTGATTCCCACCTCAATTAAAATCTAAGACTGTACCTAATGAAGTGTTATGTTTGGTCTGTTTTATTATATGCTGCAGAATCTTGGATGCTTACGACACCAGCTATGAATAGACTCGAAGCATTCGACACTGAATGATACTGAAAATCCTATGGACCGACCATGTTACAAACACAACAGTACATCAAATAGTCCGCAAAGATAGAAAACTTATCAAAAGTACATAAAAGATCATACCTAGGGCACATATTAAGGAACAACAAATACCTTCTATCCCAATTGGTAATAAAAGGGACAATTGTGGGGAAACGAGAAATCAGCAGAAATAAATTATCATGGCTCAATGAATGGGCTTATATTATAAAAACCTTACAAGGATAGTAGAAGACAGTGAAGCAATTTCTGAAGTGATTGCCGACCTTCATTAAATGAAGAAGAAGAAGACATGACTTCTTACAAGTGCCCTTCATATACTTGCTTAATGTAATGGTTTCTACCTGAATCTCCTTGATTGTTATTGGAATCTATGAACTGCTTCTTTCAGTACTTGTTTTATTCGATGATTCCTATTATATAATTATAATAAATAATTATAAAATAGAATATTGGCAATTACTAACTCATCCTCTACTTGCCTCTTCCCTGGAGCAATTAACCATGATAACAAATCAGCATGGCCGAAATCCTTATATTCTATTTTAAAATCATATGCTGCTAAAACAATACACATATGCTGCTAAAATAACATACATATTTTAAGTCTATTTATTTATAAACAGGTATACCAAATATATTTCTTCAAATATTCCTAGCAATGGTTTATGTTATATGTTTGTATAGAAAATTTTCGACCGTAAATCATACGTTGAAACTACAAATATGAATGCTAGAGGCCTTTCTTCTCAATCTGACTGTAATTTGTCTCAGTTGCTGTCAGAGTGTTTCCGATATGTGTGACTGCTTTAATTGTTTGGTCGGGTAATAAATATCCATATTTATGCGTCACCTGTTATTCAAAATTTGAAATGACCATTGGTGCAAATTTAAATTCCTTAGTCCAATTTCATTGTCTTAATAGTTTCTACAATAAATGTCTTAATTTGTGTATGTTTTTGGTACATTTACCATAATAATTGGCTGCTCCTAAGTATGATCATAGTGTAATTATATCCTTTGATGGCATTATTGCAATTGGTTCAGGTTTGAATAGATCATTAATTATGCAAACTAAGACTCGCTTGTATAAAGCAGATAACTCTCCAGTTTATTTACAATTCGATATTCCAACCTCACATTTTTGACAAATTTGACACATAATACGACGTTGCCATATCAATGGTGTTTGGAATAAAGGGCTTAAGTCAGGAAATTTAAAGTTTAAAAGCCGTTTGTACCAATGGAAAAAGCAGAACATTTTGGTTAAAAAGACATAAAAATCTTATTTTTGTAGAAATGATGACTTAAGCCCTTCTGCCTAAACACCAGTGATATATAAACAGAGGTACATGAAGTTTCCAAATGGAAAGTTAACAACAATTAATGCAACATCTAACAATGTAATCACGGGCTATAGTATTCGTACCTTTCTGAAATCGAGACTAAGTATTTTATTGATAACATTTTAATGTGACAGTTACAACCCCTTAAACGATATCCAATTCTTGTATGCGCCTGATCATATTATTCAGATTATTCTGATACTTTTCTTTAGTTTTTCCATAAATTATGATGTCATCAATATACGCTTTAGCAACTGTTCCTGGTGTTACTTTGATACCAAAAACGCGATAATTATATTGAAAACATTCTCTACAAATTCTCTGTATTAATTGTAATGAATTGTCTACTTTCGGCTCTAACTTCTACTTGCAAAAATGTATGTGACAAATTAATTTTATTAAAGTATATGCCTCCATCTAGTTATGCCAAAATATCCTCGAGTAATGGTAGTAAACCTCGCAAGCGCCTCAAACTTGATGGTAAGTAGTACCATGTTTCTCCACAAAACATCCACTAACAGATATGGACACCACTGGGAGCAAGAGTAGCCAACCAGATTGACCACATATTAATATCAACAAGACATGCATCGTCAGTAATGGACATAGACAGCTGTAGGGAAGCAGACATAGGATTAGACCACTACATGGTGAAAGCAAAATTAAGACGGCGACTGGCTAACGTTCCAAATGCCAGACAGTGCAAACTAGAAAATTTAATATTAGACGACTAAAAGAAGTCGCAACAAGTCTGTAGTCTCGCCTTGTTGCGACTTCTTTTAGTCGTCTAATATTAAATTTTCTAGTTTGCACTGTCTGGCATTTGGAAACAATCCAGGCAGAAGAGATTGGAGAAAATCTGGATATAGACGACGAATGGGGAAAAAATAAGATAAACAATATATAGAAATATGATAACATCACTAAAACAGCAAACAACACCCACGAGATATAAGTTAGAAGCGTCTCTAACCACTGGACCACGTACTGAGCATTAGAGAGCCTGCGTTTAAACCCCATTGAGGCAAGGTTTTCTGTGAAGTTAAGGTAAACACCGGGTGAGTAATTTCTTCTGAGCTTCTCCCTTTATCCGCGAAAAAGCGTCCCGACATATAGCCCTATTAATATAGAAGTATATTAGAAGTTATATTTATTGTTTTGTGTGTATCCTGAAGAAATCGAGGTACAAAAGAAAGTCTATACTTACGAATACTAGCATACCGTATAGACACCTTAAAATTTAAATAGTTAATTCCGAGTAAGATAATTGCTCTATGTTTATTAAGGGTAGCGTCGTTTAATTATAATTTGGTGCATCTATGACTTTCTGTTCGTCAATAGATTGCATTTCGTAAACAAATCATGGCGCATCGAAGTTGGGCTATGCTTTTACATTATACGAATTAACTGTATTAATGCACAACTAAGGCGTAGTAAGAAGTTTAGTAACGATAAATAACTAAAAAATCGATATATGAAATAATTTAGGAGAAATTAAATTAATTTTGCGCCACCTAACAAAATAAGAATACACACTTATAATTTAGTTTTTATAAATAATTTTTCCATAATGAACAAAATAATGGAAAATATCTCTTTAAAATTAATTTCTTATTCCTTCTTTATTCCATATTTCTTATTTTAACCAAATTAATGTAAAATGCGGTTAAATATTTATAATGCATTAACTAAAATAATTTTTTTGAGTTTATGCTGAAATAAATGAAGATACAGGAGTTTTAATTTATTTCAGCGTAAACTCAACATAAGTTATTTTAGTTGATGAAAAATGCATTTATAAATTTTGAACCGCATTTTATATTCATTTGGCTGAAATCCTATGCCACTAAAGATGGATTTATTTTAACATAAAACAATAAAATAATCTATCTTTATAGTTCTATAAGCCATTGGCTTTTCAGCCGGTAAAGGGAGGCGCTCAGAGGAGTTTAATCATCCGGTATTTACCTTAACTTCATAGAAAATCGCTGAAAAACTGTGAAAGGTGATAGCCAAAATTCACCCCAATGGGGTTTAAATTTACGCTCCCCAATTTTCAGTACGAGACGGACGCGCCCCTAATCACAAAACAGCTGAGCTGGAATAAAATTAGTCTGAACGCTATGTTCAGTGGAAATAAGAATTATTGGGGTCTATTTATGCTGAAAAAATAAGATTAGTCACTTACTATTTATTTATTGTTACTTATTTTCACGCAATAAACAATATTTTGATAAATAACATTCTAAAATTGACTCCTTATTTATTATATATATATATATATATATATATATATATATATATATATATATATATATATATGCATTGATTGTAGTTAGTATGCCATAAATAGAATAATAATTTAGTTTATTTATATTTTTAATAATGAGCCAAAGTGGATGGTTCATTATGAACGATCTCGTAAATGTTTTCAAGCGTAATAATTAGGTTTTTATTCTACCGTCATCTCTTCTGTGATATAATTAATCATCTATTGTGCTCACATCAAAAACGTGTCCTTTCCAAATTTCTACGTTCTTATTTTCGTGGTTGTTTTCATTTATACGTGTGTAACGTTAAGTTCATAAGCAATTTAACAAAGATAATGTAGAAAAAGCGACGACGTCCAATTGAGAGCGAAGTGAAATCCGGGCGGCGATGCGGATGCGCATTGTTTTATGTAATCGCGAGCATCTCGTCGGAGGAAAAGTGCTATAAAAATAAATCGACGGTCATTTCAATAATACGGCAAAGGAGTTAATTAGATATATAAGTTGAATTTTGCTTGCATAAGCTGTTATTTCGAAGTCTCATATTATTATTGATCGGTATAATAAGTAAAGATTGTTATTCTGCGTTCTCTTAATTAATTTTCATTGTATGACGGTTTCAGACTTATGCAATGTGAATTGAATCGGTAACTAATAATCTAGTGAAAATAATAGCGGTACAATAATGGCTATTAATATTAAAGTATAAAATACGGTGTCATTAAAATAACTATTTTAGATTTATAGCTCTTTTACTAATAGAATTCACAAATACAATTAGACAATCTGCAAATATATTGTAGTATGTATGTTCAAAAATATTTCCTGTATCTCAAATACATAGTATGAAATGTGGGTGTGTAAGTTAATTCATATTTACGGATCGAATCGTAACAAAATAAACGTTACCGGGTGCATTTATAAGTAATAACATGGTCTATTCAAGAACTACAGACACACGATTTACTGTTTCACGATTTAGTTACAAACGAGCTTAGTTTTGATGTAAATATGTGAATTAGTATTATAAGATTTTCAACAAAAATGGATCGGACACTACATATACATATCCACTAAAATTAAAATTAAAAATGTACGCTTACAATACATAGGATTTGGCGTGTAGTCGGATTTAGCATACCATCATACAACAATACAAAAAAATACACATGCCCAGAATGACTTATTGAGAAAATTGTGCTGTGCTAAAACACATCTCTGATTTTCTTCCACCAAGCATCGACATCGACGATTTTTCAAGGCACCACTAGACGAACTCAGTAATAATTTAACGGTATACGTACTATTACGAGTTTTTATGTTAAGTTAGAGGACAACTCCAACTTAACATAAAAACTCCCCTAGTACGTATAGCGTTAAATTATTACTGAGTTCGTCTAGCCTTTAAAAATCACACAATTTAAATTTACAATGTAATAACTATTAACAGTAAGTAATATACTTATTTCAACGTTTTACGAATGAATCTTCAAAAAATATTCTTTTGGTAGTGTGTAAAAAAGTCCACAGTGTTTTCCAAGTCGCCATTCGATAAAAGTTACGCTCTCTCAAGTGTTTTTTCAGTTTTGGAAAGAGATGATGGTCACATGGGGTGAGGTCGAGACTGTAAGGTGAATATTGTTAATCCTTACGCTGCAATAATTGACTACTTCTTGAATAATTCGTGCTTTATGCACCCTGTATTTGTCGTGCAGAAGCAAGGTTTTCTGAGCATAATTGTGGTGTCTTTTTCTGGTAGAGACAGTTTCAAGTTCTTAATTGCATCTTAGCAGACATTCCACGTTGTTGTAGTCCCTTTTGCAATATACCCAATCAGCATCACTGTGGCCATCATATTTCCTGCAGAATTGTGCGTTTTCGCCTTCTTGGGTAGTGGAGAGCCCTTATCAACCCATTGCATTGAGTTTTGTTCCGTAAGAGGCTCACAGTAGTGTACCCATGTCTCATCCCCAGTTACAATTCGATAGAAGTTTCCATCTTAGAATAAAGCAGTTAAATTCTCCTTGCGAAGTTATAGCCTATACAGTTTTTGTTCAGGAATGAGCAGTTTGGGAGTCCATCGCGCCGATACTTTGCTCATTTCCAAATCTTCATGGAGAATGCAACACTCGTTTCTGATATTCTGATTTATCTAGCAACAACTGCAACTTTCAGTCGGCGGTCAGCCAACACCAAATCTTCAACTTTTTTGATGATTTTGCCTGCGGCCTTCCATACATTGGGGCATCAGGAATGGATTCCCTACCCATTTGAGCTATTTGCACACACTATTTTACTTGGAGAAGAGACTCGATATTTGTTCATACCCTGCAACTATTCTCTCATAGATACTCTTCAGGCTACTGCTTCCTTTCAATATGAAATTAAAGACACTTCTGTATAAAAATCACTAATTTTCGCCTAAAGGGGTGTTTAAAGAATCTGATATAAAAATATTAAATGTTAAGCTATTAGATCCAAACTTGGAGATGCCATTATAAAAAGTCACAGAACTTCACACAAAAAATTGCCCCGATAGCATCATATTGTGTCTATGCCTAATTAGGTAACATGAAAACTCCCCTTTGTCACATTTAATGACAATAGATGCATCTGCTAAGTTGGCTAAAAGTATGGAAGATACATATAGTTTCACATACACTATGAGTTACTGACCACTATTATAAACATAAAGATCAGCACATGTCTTGAGAGAGACGAACTACTAATTCCCAAATATTGAAAGGGGAAATTAACAACTTAAATAGCACAAACAAGGTGTCCATTACTATTACAATGGGTACAACTTATTAATCACTTACAATCATTCTAGATGTGGTTACACCGTTAAATGCTATGAATCTCGTGAACGAATGCCTTGAGAATGTAGATCTATCCATAACCAATCTAATATTAAAGGGGACAATTAAAAATTAGAGCAATATAGAATGAATGTACTAGTTGAGGACTATATGGAAGCTTGGATTGAGCATACACTAATGTCATCGCCATCGTCAGGGAGCAAACGAAGAGACGATCCAAATCATAAATAGGTTCTTAATGGAGTCATGTGTTAAATTAAAAATGTAATGGTATAATATTAGTTGATACTTAACATTAATTAACCTAGTTATTTGAACATTTTTGGATTAGAGGGTGTGGTGGGGATTTTCGTATGTTAGGTGTAGATGGCACATTTTTGAGAATCTCTGATTAATTGGGGTGATATTTTTTGAGAATATCCTAAAGTACCGGAGGAGTTAAAAACTATAAATAGGAATTCGGCGGCTCGATTGGACAATTGAACATGTTTGTGATCAGTTATCCGATATCGACGTATCAAAAGACATACACCAGCTCCAGGAATAGCTCAGCATCTGAAAGAGATGATGCTATTGCAGTAGTAGGAGAACATCGGCTAGAATGTGGACACTAATTTAATTGATAGTATACCTCGTCGAACTTCAAGCAGTCATTAGTGGATCGTTTTTCAATTTGTTCCATTTAGTTTAATCATGAGATCTCCACATAGTAGAGTATGAAATTGCTAGGAAGATTATTAACTCAGAACAGCACCGAGTCATTGTCGGGTTAAGCAATACAATTCTTTCGCCAGAATGAAGAGAAACACCCAATTGCCCTGGGACTGAGACACCACTCCCGATGTATTGACGCTAAGTGGGTCCAATTTAGAGGGTTAAAATCGAAATGACCGAAGAAGAAGATGGGCGGCACTGTTAAAAAAGTCGGGCTTATCGGTAGAAGAGGCCACGGAAAAGGCATTACAGCCTTAAAAACCCCTACAGGACTCCAAGTCAAATAAGCGGCCGAATTGTCGAATTAAGAAATCTTCATACGTCAGAGGATCTGATCCAAATGATCCTTCTTATAGAAGGTCATAATGACCCTAACACCTCCATGTGGAGGGCTCCACGGAGAAATCCAATAAACCCAATGCTGGAGGTAACTTTGTCAGTTGTCGGCAGACTGAATAGAAGCTAACGGTGAACGAGTCCACGGTGGTTTTGGACAGGTAACTCTGAGAAAGCAAAGACTTAAGGATCTCAACAGCCCGAATCTTCCTCTGCCTCCTCGGAGAAAGAAGCCGCAACCAATGAAGGTGCTGAAAGAGTCCCTACGGCGCAGAAACAGCAAACCCAAAGTCAAAACGACCTAAAGGCCGCAAAAATGCTAAGGTAAGGGGGTAAACGGCATTTAGTACCCTACACTGCAGGAGCCATGGATCAATAGGGGCCAAGCGACGTCTGTAAGTTGGCCTACGATACTAAATGTTCCAAACTAAGAGCAGCCCCAATGCTCGGAAAAGACATACACTGTGTACCTGTTCTAGAATTCACTATGGGGGACCAGGAAGTGGCAGCCGTGGATATTGCAATAAAGGCGATCAAGAGGCATTTTATCATGGCCTCAGCTTACTTTCCAGGTGATGAAAATCCGCGCCGCCAGAGAAAAAAGACAACTCATTGAGTGGTGCAGGAAGATCTCGTGCTTACATCCTATGCTACGATGCCAATGCGCACCACATGGTGTGGGCAACACGGACTACCACAATCAAGGTAAGGAACTCCTTGAATACCTATATACTATGACGTTGAAGTTACAGTTAATAGTTAACAAGGGCAATAAACCCATCTTTATATATGATATCAGAAGGGAGGTTCTTGATTTGAATGTAGCTGATATATTCTGGGGGTTTCAATTCAAGTTGGCACGTACCAACGAGCCATCACTATCGGATCACCAAAAGATTGTTTTCAACTTGAGTGGTTTATTTACAAGTGCAGTGGATTGTAGAAATGGAAAACTGACTGGGACCTTTACAAGGAATACCTAATAGCAGAAACTGAGGGTCTCAACACCGCACTATAAACACTATGAACGAGCTAGAGGCACCAACTCCTCATCACAAGGGAATTATGACACATGACCTAGAAATCAGCCGTCCACTGAAATAAAAACGAGTTCTCTCTGGAGATGTTCCTTGATGGTACAAAGACTTTGGAGAACTTCTCACAGTTCTACGAAAAATCTTCAACAGTGACAAAAGAATTGTAATGCATATAAGACTGCACTGACATAATACGACTAGGAACTGAAAAGTTCTAAGCGAAAAACAAAAAGGGCTTCTATGAGAGGATTGACGATATATCCGCAACAGCAAGGACCACTCAAAGAAAATAGGGCTACTAAAGACCCCTAGTAGCAGGTATATAAAATACCCTGTGGAAATTCTAGATGTTTTACTACAAACACATTTCCGGGGTCAACAATAATGACAACTGGTGAAAATGGGAAATGTCGACCACCCTGTTTCACCAGATCCAACAAATAATGGCCGGATAAAACATTTAGAAGACACAGAGTAGTAACGGCTGTAAATAGCCTTAAACCCTACAAGTCGCCAGACTCGGGTGGTATATTTTTCGCAATGCTCCAGATGATAATCGATATGTTCGCCCCATGCATGGTAGAGATTTTTAAGGTCCGCTATTGGCTGGCATACATACCAAACAAATGGAAGGAGGACCAGGTGATTTTCATGAATAACGCGGGGCGGAGACCTCCCGAGGAGGGACTTTCATATCGCCCCATCAGCCTCACACCCTTCCTCCTCAAAAGTATAGAAACACTTGTAGACAATCAGATACGGTATGACCCACTGAAAAGGAAGCCACTCCATAAGTACCAATATGGTTATCAACCCTACATGAGGTCACAGCCAACATTGAGGCATCCGTGGAAAATAAGAAAAATGCTCTGGGATTGTTTATAGGAATAAAAGGGGCGTTTAACAATACAACCCGCTGGTCCATAAGGAATTCAGTCACTCCTCAACCGTCTTGGAGAGCAAGTGTAACACAGTGAAGATTGCCATCATAGTAAGAAGTAAATTTGATACCACAATTATGAACCTTGCACAACGTGCAATAAATACCAGCAATTGCTGGAGTAAGAAGGAGGGCCTTAGGAGAGGCCTATTTAAAAAGAAGCTTAATCCAAGGGTTCCCTTCCTGAATGGAAAACTACTGGAATTCTCGATGGAGTAATTCTAGACAAAATTGTCACGTGGAACCGATATTTGGAGGAAAATATCAAATATCAATAATCAGGCAGACTTGGCAAATATAGTGTAATATATGAAGAATCGCTGGCAACGGGCCAGGCGCCTACTCCTAGCACCACCTAAGCCTCTCAAAAAATGAAATAAGAACAGTCACAGGTGTTCTAGCAGGACACTGTCCATTTAATTATCACCTAATCCTTGGTAAGTAGACTAAATTGATAAGAAATAAGTTTTTCGTGTACCGAAAATTAGGGATTTTGAACACCAAAAACAATACCTGGGCCTGGCGATATTTTCATTCTGGATAGTAGTGTTCCTATTTACTTGGAGCAGTTTAATAAAATAAGAGCAAATCATATATGTATATTACGATAAAAATGCTTAAATGCTTAATTTGATCTCGTTTAGAGCAGATGCATACAACTACCTTTACTTTTGGTAAATCGTAGGGGATATATTTTTGGATATGAGCTGGTAATTATTATGAAACTGGGACACTATCTTCAAGCCAAAAGAAGATAAATATTGAATCAAGCTTATTTCATTTTCAAATTTATTTAAAGCGTTGAAAATAGACACAGGTTCATAATTAACAAACCATGTCACTAATCAAAAGTAATCTTTATAGTAGCAATGAATGATTTGTTATTGTTATATCAACAACAATCAGTATCATATGTCAATATGAGAAATTTATCATTCTTTACAACAACGTCTTTATAAAAATTGTTCAAAATTACTCCAAAAGGATACGCGCTTCGTTGCACAAATGAATGAACTGCATTTTGTAATATGCCTTTTGATGATACAAATTTCATCAGTTTCACAATTCACAAGTGCAAGTAACTTAGTCCACTGTCAAAATAAGCATTAAGTTATTTTTGTTTAATGATACAAGAACGAACTTAAGCTAATGATACAATTTTTACAATTTTGCTAATATTGCTTCAGATTTCGGTCATGCAAACAAATGTTACCCGAAATACCTAATAAACTATTTTTTTAGATCTTGACTTATGTCACCTTCATCACCAGCAGCACATGTTGTATGATATCTATTATATACTTAAATGTAGTTTAATACTAATAATAAATAAATAAATTGTAATATTAGAGGTATTTATACATATACGTATGTCAGAGATCTTAAATGATTTGTTTTATATGGGTCATATAGAATTACACAATTTATAATGTGTGATTTATTTTTCGGTATATAATAAGTGATTTATGATTATTGTCATTTTTTCCTGATGATGATGATACCTAATATAAGTATCGAAACCTGTTGCAAATACGAATTTAAATTACCTTTCAAAGAACAAATTACACTACAATATTATACCAATAATCTATTCCACAGAATATTAGATAATCATTTAGCTTACCGAATATCCTTTAATTATCTATTTAAATATATTGTTCATGCAATTATTAATTATACTGTACCACTTTCTTTCAAACCGGAGATTTGACATTTACAGAAATACAACATGCTATATTAAAACTTGCATTTCATATCTCCTTAACGCTATTGACTGCTTCACATACCGTAACATTCTGCCTTGAAAGCTTATACATTCATTCATTCATTCTCAGCATTAATTTTTTCACTTTTGTCACTTGTAATCGCGCACAGAGATCCGGGGAAAACGTTTAATTATGTGAAGGTTTCGCGATAAAGTGTTTAGTAACCAAAATTGTCGGCGTATCTTGATTTAAACATACCTTCGTGTGTTCCTGCCGCTGCAGGCACTATAACAACACCTGAACACTTCTTCGGAACTGTTAGGAGATTCGCACAGCCACCTCTCTATATAATCTCTCCAAGTCTTCGCGCGTCGCTACGACCTTGCCTCCGGCGGGAGAGTGAAAGTCCCTCGGGCGGAATTATTGTTTGTTGTTGCGACGCATAATTGGGCTAATTCGTACGCTTAATAATAATGCAAAACTAAGGTTAATTAGTAAAACAAATAGTTGTTGAATTAAATTTAATAAACTGGGATTTTAAATACTCTCACTACTATGTCACGCAGTATACAATAAGTAAGTCGCGTAATATATAAAATTATATAAAATTCAGATCCATAGAGCTAAGTGGATGCTAACCACGTACGTTCCGGGATCTAATCTCAGCCCGGGTAGTCGGTACCGTTTGTCGTTGGGATACAATTAATGACACTCGTGGATGTTTTTTTGAAGTAGCAAGTTCGTAACACATACTTACATATACACTAAAGATGGCAGAAGGGCCCGAAGGTCATAGCCAGTTACAAATTATAACCAGTACAGAAACTACTACTTTTACGAAAACGGAAATGAAAACAAATTTTATAGTTTACAAGATAGAAAACGATGAATTTTCTAATACCATTTATTACCATTCATTTCACTTTTATAATAAATAATAGTCATAATTAGAAATATAAATTAAATAATGTCTCCGGTTCATTTCTCTGACTCTTATGAAATATATGAAGGTGATCTATGACAAAACAAGAAACATTATTGTTTCACAAATGACTCAATTAAGTGTTCAACATGCATTTTGATCTTTTAAATTCTTACTTGCAATTTTATTTTATTTAGCAACGAACCAATTTGAAAAATTGACATTTTACATCTCGGATCGAATAAATACTCGAATTCTTACTAGATTAACTCACCTATACCAAGACTTAATGGATAGCCCTCGAATTACATAACACCCTGCATGTATAGAATTTTTAAACTATATATTTTTTGTTTGATATCGTATCTAATATTAAAGTTAATTTGAACCAAATGGATAATCCCTAGCACATTCAACATATCTATGTGTAAAGCAAAATAGGTAAGTAAGACCAATGCTGCAAATCGAACGCATCTGCTAGGGTATCGTACTATGTTATGATATCAAGAGACCGTCTTGCCCCTTCTCGTGACGGTGCCGATGTTGAGACGGTTCGACAGTTAGCTTAAACCACCCGAGTTAACTTGAAACCATCCCCATTACATTCCCCAAGAGAATCACGTCATGATAACTTTATTCAATATACTAGGAGTTGCAGAAATATGATATAAGGGATCAGGAAACAATACACGGGAATATCGAAACGGAGTTGGCACAATCGTTAACGACACCGTGGAGAAGTGCATCAGCGCCTTCGTACCACACTCCGACAGAACAATAGATGCTTTCGTTTGTCATTCGTGGGCTGTTCTGGGTTAGTTTTAGTTGGCTTAGAGCAGCCCAGAAATCCTCCCGAACGATACACGAACGCGGCTAATGATGCTGAAAACAATGCCACGCCAATAAACCTCGACGTTATACAAACTTATGGCCCCAACTACCGAAGAAAGTGACCAAGAAACAGATACCTTTACGGGAGAATTAAATAACTACTAGAACTGACAAAGAAGCATCAATTCAACGTAATTAACGACATTAACTTAAAAGTAGGAAAGTAAATTTGAAAATATTGTTGATTCAAATGCATTGGGTATTCGAAATGAAAGAAAATACTGCCTCATCCAATTCTACAAGGAAGAGTACATGCAAATTGGCAACACAAATTATCGATCTACCACCGAGGAGACTTGGAAATCGCCAACAGACTGCTAGGAAAGAGTAGTCCGACACTAAATTGACTATATCCTAATAAATAGACGTTTCTGATATTCAGCAAAAAAAGGTGGGTTCCGGGGAAGATATCCCCACAATATACTGTCAGGAACAATCAAAATTAAATACACATAAAATACCGATACAACAAAGAAATTACTGATCAAACAGGAAAATTGAAGCTATAAAGACAAAGAAAACAGAGAAAAAGAAGACAGATGGGAACAAATGAAAGAATGCATATTAGAAATAGTAAGAAGTAAACTAGGTTTCGTAAAACGAGAAGCAAATAAAGAATGGATGACAACGGAAATTCTTACCCCATCCGGAATACAACACAGAATTTACAGAACCATATCAAGTCCAAATAAGAGTAACAAAGAACT
Organism: Lordithon lunulatus; assembly: GCA_963942505.1. Lineage (NCBI taxonomy): Eukaryota > Metazoa > Arthropoda > Insecta > Coleoptera > Staphylinidae > Lordithon > Lordithon lunulatus. The sequence continues at coordinate 37,907,452 of OZ012672.1, read as the reverse complement.
CCTGGCTGAAACAACAATGTCAATAAATGGAAAAACTTAAAACCATACAAGACAAAACCTATATAAAAATCTAAAGAAGACAGCAGAAATACGAGATAAAGCAAGAAGACTAATAAAGACGAATAACCAAGGCAAATCAATAAGAGAACCATCATAAAAAAAAACACTATATTAAAAAGCTATTCAAATCCAGAACCTGTGTAACGGGCCTAGATGTCACGAAAGAAGAGTTAAAAAAAGCCATCAAATCCAAATCCGGTTCATTTGCTCTGTTAGTTTTAATAAAGCAGCTGCACCGGATGAGATACCAGTGGAGATAATCAAGTTACTAGGCAACGAGACCATATTAAAACTACAGATACAATTCAAAAAAATCTATAACCTGGGTATATATCCGGATGGCTGCAGAATAATGCCAGGAAATGCAATGAATGCAGACTCATTATCTTGATGTACTACAAACTAATAATCGTTCTAAAGTACACGAAAGACTATTTAAAAAGTATGAAGCCGTTGTTGGGGAGACGAAATTTTGTTTTTGAGTAGGATTATGGACCAAAAAAAGTACTAACGGCGACCCAGTTGCTGGTCTAAAATGCTACGACCAGTGCAAACCAGTATGCATTTGCTCTATAGACTATGAAAAGACGTTTGACAAATTTACAATATATGTACTAACAGAAGAAAACATGTTGAGGGAATGTGAGAAAAAAAGCTGGAAGAGTTGATAGACACGAAGGAGAGAGTGGGTTTAGTGGACACTTGAGTGACAGAAAAGTAGAGGGTGTAAGTGAGAGGCAATATGCCGGCAGGATGGAACTCAGTGATGCAGGGTCGCGAAAGAAACCGCAGATGGGAAGGGCAAAAAGAGGGCTTGTGATAGGAATGAGGAAGATAGTGGGAGGATGGAAGAGGGAGCCATTGACGGAAACTACTAGTAGGAAAAGTAGAAACTGGTAGAATGATTATTTGGGTGGAGAGAGTCTACTACAGCCATTCCCAAACTAATCTATATCGGCCACTAGGGGTCGAGTCCGAGCTGGAGGAGATCCATTTCAGTGCAAATAAAAAATTGGTGGTGCATGAGATGTAAATGGGATCCACGAGTCTGGATCCTATTTATGAAGGTCGTCACTAAAATTTTAGCTTCCTGTAAATATAATATATAATACATAATCTAGCTAACACAGACACTACCTATGGCTTCTTTCGATCATTGTAGGATAAACCTCTGCTCATGTGCCTTTTATGTAATACAGTATTAAGAAATAACGTTACGATAAAGGATCATTTGAGAAGGTGTCATCCTGCTAAAACATGTATAGATTAAAAATACTACCAAACCTGAAGGAAAAACTTCAGAAGAGATCCACGGTGGACAGCATTTTGGATTTGACTTCAAAAATACAAGGTGATAGATTACTAGTGTTTTAAAATATGTCGCTACTCATAACAACATCAGGCAGAGGTTTTAAAAACAGTTGTGTACAAACCTGCTAGTGATATACTTAAAACTCCTATGAGCTACAATAGAGTTTAAAGGCATATCGTTGAAATGAGTTATGGCGTTGAAAGATTGTTGTGTAATTATCTGTAAACGAGCCAATTCTCTATACGACTGTATAAGATTACTATGCCTGGTAATAAAGCACTACCATTAGCATATTTGAAAGAGTTAAGTGGAGTGGTGGAGTTGCCGGAAAATACTACGTGAGTGTGATAGTATCAGTGCTTCACGGAGAGGGAGTGTAGCCTTAAAATTTAAGATGATAGTGGGAGTAAGGCAGGGTGACCACAGCAGTTCTTGAAGAACTATTATGTCTACAACCATTCGACCTTCTTATAATATAGACTGCTGTAAAAACAGCACGAGAAAGGTAGAATCATTGGACACAGGAGTATACTGAGTGAAACTATCAAACTAGACCCCCTCATAGAAGGTAAGTGCGACAGATTTCTACCCATATACAGTGTTGTCAAACATTTTCAGACCATCATCACACTAGATGGACTCCCACAAGGCACTAATGGATCCAAAACTAAGACGAGAGCTGGCTGTGGAATATTCTCAGCAGAACTCGATCTCAAGATAAGAGCATCTCTTATAAGACTCACGGCAGTCTTCCAAGCTGAATTAACAGGAATACTAAAGTGTGTTCAAATTCTAGCTAAACGTAATATTAAGGATGAACATATCCAAATACTCACCGACAGCAAAGCAGCTCTAAATGCCAACACATTTGTGTCGAAAGATGATATATTCATGTCTACACATCCTGGAGGAGCTAGCTAAACATAAGAAACTAGAACTCTGCTGGATCAAAGGACATATTGGCAACAAAGAGAACGAAATAGCAGATGAGCTTGGCAGGAGGGGATCCTTGCATCCTCTAACAACCCAAGAGGATGAAATACTTTCTGTAGTTACTACAGGAAAAAAATAATAGATCATGCTCTTAACAAGGTAAGATGGCGAGAAACGCCGGGCTGAAGGCCATCAAAGGATGCAATTAGGCAACCTTGTAAATTGCAGCTACGGTCCACCTTAACTTATCTAGAACCAATCTAAAATTATTGACCAACATCTTAACTGACCACTGCCGGCTAAACAAACACCTACATACGATGGGACTAGTAGACAGCCCGTTATGCAGAGAGTGCAATTAGAAACTAGAAAGAGTAGAGCATGTAATATGCCTCTGCCCAGCTCCAGTAAACAGTATGCAGCTAATACTAAGGGAGCGTTGGCCTAGTATGGCCATCATTGACAACTCCTCACCCACCAGAGTTCTGCAGCTCGTCCGCAGAATTGACTCGTGGGACGAGTGAGTAGCCTAGAAGAGAGGTTTCACAATGGGACCATTTTGAGGCTTAAGTGTCTGTAGCTATGCTATTCTCCAGCCAACTGTCCAGAACTATCCAGAAGGCGGGGTGACATGTACGCCTTTTTCTGTTCAATCTGTACACAAGTTAGTAAAGGAAAGAATGTGAAACTACCTTGATAAGAGAGCAGTGCTTGTAGAAAAATCCAAATGGATGATGTATAGAAATAAGGGTAGAATGGGTAGAGCTGAAGCGTTAAAATGGAAACAAGAGTGTGAATTCTTATAAGTAGGCTTTAGGTTTGACTTCAGAGTAGGTTTAGGAAGTATTTGTAGTGGGGCCAAGCAAACGTCATAATGGGTTGGGGTATAGCGAAGAGATATTGGGAGATTTAATTTAGTAATAGCGTGTAAGAACTGGAATGAGTGTGTTAAGAAAATATTCTTGTATGGAGGGGAAGTATATATTTAGTATGTATGTATGAGATTCCGTAAGTGGCATATAATAGAAATGGAGTAAAGCCGGCTGAGGAGTATGCTAGGACTCGAAAGATCGACGCCTATGACGGTGCTCCGGCAGCAAACGAATCGCATAAGCATTGATAGGTGTCGTGTGAGAAGCTAGTGAAGCTCGAGGAAAGATTGTTGGAGTTGCGGGACGAGAAACTATTTCGGGAGGTGAAAAGTAGATGTAGGAAAATGGCAGAGATCTGATGGTGATTTGATAAAAGAAGGAGGTATAAAAGAGTGGGTATGTCTGTGATGTGGGTGGATGAAAAGCTGAGAGGAATGAGTAGTTTAGGAACTGATGTCAGGGAGAATGACGGATTTTGATTGGCAAAAGAGGTAGGAGAGAATGACTGAGAGCTCGTACAGCCCTGGTTCTGTGGAGTGGCAAGTGCGGGGCGAAAATTGGCCGGCCAATATAAATAGGGGAGGGTGAAGCAGTGAGGACAAAGTATGTATGGCAAGAACGAGATGTGATTTGGAAGAGAGAGGAAGGAAAGTATGGATTGAGCAAGGATATACCGCGTGTGCACTGTGTATAAAGGGGAGTGACACGTGGAGGCATCTCGGCAACGAATGTGAGGGAGTGAAAGAAGAGTGGATGGGGAATTGTTGAATGGATTCAGAAATGATGATAAAGGCGTGTAAATCTGCAAAAGTTTTGGAAGAGGTAATGGGTGAGGGTAGACGGGTAATAGGGCAAAGGAGGAGGGTTATATTTCTAGTTGTATTCCATAAATGCGAATATAATTAAAACTATTACCCTCCTCCGTTGCATTCCTTCTCTGCCCGCGAGTTGATTTTTTTGTAAAGCATTAGAGAAAAAGTTAACTCGATGCCAAATGTTTTTTTCTCGAGGCTGGTTGGCTAATTTATTTTATTTAACTAAATGTTTGTAATTTTTTTCTAACGATATTTCCTGTTTATCATCCTTCAAATAGCACTGTTTCCCTGATGATTTAATGTTTACGTGTCTATGAAGAGGGCCCCGATGAAAGAAGCACCCGTCACTGCAGTGGCCAAGTTGCCTCGGATTTATATTTGTCATAATATAAAATTCAGACTAAATAAAAACGAAGTGTCTAAGATTTTCACTATAAGGGAAGATATATCATTAAATGTTATGATGTGTAATATTCTTTTTATTAATAAAATACGCATCAAACATACACAGTTGGCCAAGTGTCGGGTTGTGGAAATAGTGCCGCACAACGAATATTAGCCATCAACCAATATGTGTGTGTGTGTGTGTGTGTTAGTATTATATATGTTTATTACAAATTTATTTTTGGTTTTAAATTACTAGTTGTCTTATAATCACTTAATAAATACTATGTTGGTAGACCGCGGCCTATAATTTCAAATACAGGTCGTCAAAAAAGTTTGGCCACCTATGCTCTATAGAAATGAATTTACATTTCTTTGTTCATAAATGGTTTAAAACATGACGAGTTCTGATCTCGTATAGTCCGATGAAATATTACCCTACGTCAGTCTGTAATCTTGATAACATCAGTATGTTAATGTTGTTTTTTTTTCAATCATTGCTAATTAAGTTATACGCCAGTTATATTTCTCTCTAGACTTTATTAATTCCTTGATATTTTATTATTATATTTATGATGAGTTATAGATAATTTTCAGTCAGTACCAAAATATTGAACTCCTCGAACATTGACATAGTATGGCACCTATACACACTATCGATATCACGCGGACCTTTCTTAATGTCGTTGGCCAATTAACGGGACAAAATCTGCAAAATCTATCGGGTCAACTATGGGCCATCCGGATAATTATCGGCGGATGCTATTGTACGATACGTTTGACAATAATTTTATATTTGTTGGGTAGTATTAGGCTTAACACGATTATTGTTACAAATTAAAACAGTTCTATTACTCATATAAACATGTAATTGTATTTGTAGAAAACCCTACGAATATGTATGCTTCATCAAAAGATTGTGCAAAGAAAGTTTTTTCATATTTAAATTAAAATTCAGTTTTAAATTGTATACAATGCTGTACACGTTTCAATTAAAATTCTTTAAAGCTTCATTTACAAACAGCTACAACAATTTAAAAACGCAACCGACTAATTCTACATCCTCCACCCGCCATTAATTCATTAACCTTGCGATTTGCGTGGACACTTTCCACGATAATTACAATAATTGCATGTAGTATACTTCTGTTTTATTATACTTATATTTTGCGAAATGCACGAGCCACAGTCGCAACAATTGAGTTCCAATTCGCACGCTTTGCGGCGTAAACGCGACGCCCGGCTCTTGCCGGGCAGTGCTCGGTAATTGTTTTTAATATCGCGCGTCGGATGAAAAAAAAAGTAACGTAAATTTTTATTGCGGCCTGGGACAATGCGTCGCGTTGCATAACGTATGTACAATGCGCTGGAAACGCGTTTATTCTAATTCAATTATGAAATTTAATGTTCGTTGCTATTGTGCGACTCAGGAAATCTAATGACTGGAAATAGATAATGTATAGCAAATGAGTACTGTTGCTACAATGTACCACACGTTATTACGGTTTAGTAATGTATGTGATGGAATGAACTAATGAAAATTTGCAAGGATTTGTGAATTTCAGCAGATAGTAAAATAAATCCTGTTTCATAAACTTATAAACTCTACATAATGTAAGTGCACATCTCTCTTGCACCGAGACGCCAGCCCGGAACTAGGGCATATAGACCTATAATCCTGTAGTCTTTCATGCTGTTATATAATAAATAAATAAAACTTTATCAGGTGAAAACCGGTGGAGCCATGATTAGGGGAGCCGCCGGTTAACAGTATCACTGACAATGCCTAAGACATGATTAGTACACCACAGATTAAAATTTGTCACATAATAAATTAATACATTGGGAAACTTTGCGTGCCCCGTATAGACAGTTAATAAATAGATAAAAACATAAAAACAACCCTCAGAGAATTCACAGTGAATGCTACCCCAGGTTAAAAAGCAAATAAAAGGATAAGTTAGCAAATTGGTACATTATAATTAAATAAGTATTGCAGATTATCCATGCATACAACCCAAGTAATCCGGCATGCAGGAGGGATTGTCAACCTCGTACCTACCAGCATACCTTCGCTATTCCTATTGTCTGACCCGCTCTTCCCGGGCCCGATCGTCGTTGACAGTGGCCACATAGCAATGCACTTGATTCTACGCCTCCTGTCCCACGATTATTATGCCAACCATATATTAGGGGTGCGATTCATTCCTATCTGTTCTTTCATCTTCGCACGTATGTAGCTCAGAGAGGGCAATCGAAAATGGCATTGCGGCGGATTCAAATGAGGCCTCGCATAGGAGACACTCCTCGGTTTTCTCCAGGATCATATATTTAAAGTATGCCCTGAAGCAGCCATGCCTCGTGAGTACCTGTGTTAATGCATAGCCCACCTCTTCGTGGGATTTTTTTTAACCACGGCGCTATTCCGGGATAAACCAACGGGTCAAACTGGCTTTATCCTCCAACTGGTCCCATTTGAATTGCCATCTGGTCACGCTTCGGGTTCGTGCAGCCCTCACACCTAGGGCGTCCTTGTGCCCATCCATGCCCTTGCCCATGAGCATGCTTTATCGGGGAATACCGGAGATAACCAAGATGGCTTTTCCGGATGCCGTCTGGGACCCCATTGCCACCCTTAGTGTATTCTTTCTCTAAACTGTCCCTGCTCCATACTGCATTATGCATATAGCAACCCGTGCCAACATCTCACGTTTCTGGGTGGCCGGGGCCTTTGGTGTCCCAGCACCCTAGCGCTTGACGACTCGAAGTGTTTTCTGAAACCCTGCTCCACAGCAACACCCAGATACTTGACCTTCTTTCTTGAAATCACTTCCGTTTCACCAATGGTTAAACGGATCTCGGCATGCTTCTTCCTGCCCTTCAGAAGTACCACCTCGGCCATCTCTTCGGCAACATCTAGGAAATTGTCGGTCCGCCACTGCCGCAAGCCCTCCAGGCTGATGTTAACTCTGGCCCTCAGTTCGTCTTCACTGCGTCCCGTCGCCATAATGGCCACATCGCTGGCATAGAGTATAACGTTCGTGCCCTCCGGAAGGGGGACTCTTAGAATATTATTATACATTATATTACCAAGGATCGGCCCCAGCGCCGACCCCTGGGGTACCTATCTTCATATGCTTACCACGATTAGCTTGCGGTTCTGAAGGTGGTTACTGATCCTTCTTAGGGCATGCATCCGCGGAGAGACGAATATCCTCGCGTCTCTCCATCGTCCTCTCTGAGTAGGTCATGTTAACGCGTTACGTACGTCAATTGTGACAAGCTCGCAAAAAGTACGACCCACCTCTCGCCTGTTTCGTCACCTCCAAGACCTGGACGGTGGACCTTCCCGGCCTAAAGCCGTATTGTTGGGCCCATAGCTCCAGAGGCGCTTCGATGGTCGGCATAATCCTCCCCAAAACCAGTTACACCAGCAGCTTGCACTTTGGGATTGAGCAGTAACAGCGGTCGGTATGCCGCTAGGCTTTCCTGGCGCTTCCCTGGCTTGTGGATCCATACCAATTTAGTGCTCTTCCATATTTGGGGAAGAGTGAGAATCGCCGCAACCAGCTCCTCCCGTGCGAACAGGGTAGTGTCATCGGGGGTTTGGTCGGTGTAGACATCAGCCCCCTTTCATCTTCAGCCGCCCCATTGAACAGCTTTAGGATGATATTATTTAGCTCCTCTGGGCTGAGCCTCGGTGGAAGGGGATTCAAGGAGGTCATCTCAGCATATTTTCTGAGTACTCTTTATGACTGCTTTGACGGTCCTATTTGTATCGCGTTAGTGTTCCACTGCCGCTTCTCTAGATGTTCCACCCCACCACCCCGTCTCCCCGTGCTGCGAGGCATTCCCATCGCTGTGTAGTAATACTCTCGAACCACCAGTATACCGCTCTTTTGTTCCCCCTGCTTCCGCATTTTCGCATGGCCTCCGAGCACGCGGCCCGCATTTTCGACAACAGTACCTTAGTCGCACATTGCCCGGTTCCTACCCATTGTTCGAAGGCCTACGAGATTTTTTCCAAGGGTTTGTGGGTTGAACTAGATCTTGTTCGTGTGATCCTTGTTGTGCGCTGAATGTACTCCGCCGGGTAGCCCCATTTCAATTGAAATTGATGAAATCGCCGGCTATTAGTAGTTCTTAGCTTAGGCCGTAGTTATCGTTCGTATACCTCCCAAGAAAAGACTCATGATATCATTGACGCTGTTTGAGGACACGTACATGTTTATCACGTGAACTCCTTCAATAAGGCCGCAATGTACTCCGCTCCCTTGGCCGCTCGTCATGCGCGGATGTATTTAAATATGCCACTCGCGGGGCGCTGCCAGCTCCTCCGAGACCCTTCACCCTGTCCGTCTCCGCGCCTTTTCGTTTGTCTCACTGGCACACACAATTATGTACTTGTTCTCCGTTGTCGTGACCTACGGGAGGTGGTGGGCTGCCATGCGCCTATTTAGGTTCCATTGACAGTCTTCTCGCGCGTCGGCCTCCCTAGGTCATGCGCACATTTCTGCCTTAATAGAGTGACCCACCGCCTGACATGATGTAAAACGGTGCGGTCCAGTCGCCAACATTTGAAGCATTCTCGCTGTTCCTCAGAGCTGATGCTGGCACGAAAGTGTACGAGGTTTACCCTCACTGTGCCTCTTCCGCAGATGAACCACTCAATTTACTTCGTCGTGTTGATGGCGACCGCTTAAATGCTTCCATATTCCAGCCCTAGGGCTTCCACCTTCATGTTTTTGACTGCCCTTTCTGTGTCATCAGTCTGTTTGATCAGGTTCGCTATGACCCGTTTAGTTGTGAGGGGGTCGATAGCCTTTAATTAAGCCACTGTCGCTGCCTTTATGAAGATCGGCATTGTCCACCTCATGTGATCGGCCTGGACCCCGTTTCCGGTACCTCAAGTATCCGGTAATAGCCTTAGTGATTTTGGTCACCATAGGTTCACCAACATCTACCTCTCGGACATACTTGAACGTGTGGGTATATGTGGTCCATTTCTTTGTTAGCATGGTCGCACATAGAAAAAGTACCTAAAATGTCTAGTGATCATCCCGTTGCGTCTAGGAGTCCCAGTGGTGTGGATATGTCGGCACACCCTCTAGGTATAAGTTCTTGCTCTGAGAGGTCTCTCACCACTTGGTATCCGTTCCCGTTTTTCCGCCGAGAGTCCTGTCCAGCGTCCACCAGTCTGACTGTTTCCTACTCTCTGAAAACTGTGACCACTCCTCCCACCGCGGTGTCGTGCATTTGAAGGTCACCTACGGCCACTCCTGCTCTCCCAGGGCTCACGTTTTTTCATACGGCCCTTCACTATCGAAGAGCCGTCTGATGGCCTTTTTGCTGTGCGGTGAGGGGGAGGGTACGCACATACGGCATTCCTCACCGTATACTGAAGAACTGGCCTTGTATTCAGGTACAAGTAATACCTACTAAACCCTAAATCCTTGCACTGATCTCTTATTAGCATTCGGGCTAAGGCGTATAAACCTGAAATCTTTCATGCTATGATTAGTGAGATTCAGGTTAAAAACATCATAGTAAATGCCGAAAACCAGATTAACGCACTCAGGTTTAAAACTCAACTTTTAATCAGATAAAAATTAAAATAAAATTAATAAATAGATGAAAACATTAAGGAAAAAAACAGTCCTCCGGGCATTCTCAATGGATGCTGTCTGGGCTAAAAGAAAAACAAGTAAAAAACATTTTATAAATATATAGGTAATTAAATAAAGCAGCTTTCATCACCTGTCTTCTGCGGCAGGTCTATTGGTCGTTTCCCTCAGAGTCGCCTCGTGGGCTGCCCTTCTGAGCACCTCCACCTGTTTCCCGAAGCGTGCCGTGCGTTTTGTTAATTTTCTATTCACTTGGAGTACGTCTTCTTCTTCTTTGTTGAAACGTCCTTCGCGGTCTCGTAAAGTAACTTGAACTCGGATAGACACTGCTTGAGACCGGCGCATATACATTTCGTTGATTTTTAGTGTACGTCGCTATGTCACCGAGGAGCTGACCTATTTGTTCTAGCATGTCCTTCTCAGGACAGTCCTCTGCGTGGTCCGGGGACTAAAGGGCCTTGCGATTGCACAAGGAATTTCCCGTGGGAACCGGGGACCTGGCTATTGTGTTGTTCCTCCGGAATGCTTATTCTTCCCTGCCACCATTGTTCCTTATTCCCGTCTTCCTCCTCGCCGGACCGCGCTTCACATTCGTGGCTGTGTGCATGGAGAAGATATGCTCACCAATGTTCCTGTCCCTACTGCCGGAAGCTTCTTTGGGACCCTCCATCCGACTAACTGCATGGTGGTAGCTGCCTACGGTGACGAGCACTCCACTACCGAGTGCTACGCTACCCGAGCTGTGGATCCCCCTGTTAGATTAATCTATGACTCTTTTCCTCAATCATTATCATCATTGTAGAATTGGATTTAAAAGGGTTACCATCTGTCCGCACTCCTTGAGTTGCCTCGTGTTACTGTTAAGAGCTCTCTTCTGAAAGTAAAACAACAGGCACAGAAGATTCAGTAGATCTTGATAATGTTTCCCCTTAGCCCATTCCGAGCCCCGGATTGGCGAATTATCCGCTGCCGCTAGGTCGACGAGTTGCAACACGGCGTGGTACTCGGGCGGTGCACCGTCCGGGCCTCGACCTCAACCAAAGTTTTTTTCTCCAGTCCTCTTCGCGCCTACCCGGGCTGGCTTGAAGTGGCGCGGATTTTTTTTAATAGAAGTAGAGAAGTGGGTAGACCCCTAGCCCTCGGTACCTAATAGCATCCGGCACGGAAAGAGCCAGAGTGACTAAAGAGTTGGCCAAGAGAGGCCGATAATTCAAAAGTATGAAATTGATTCTAGTAGGGACGCAATTAGTTGTGGTGAGCCCCAGAATCTCCAGCAATACGACAGCATCCCTCTACCTACTATGTACTCGGCCATAGTAGGGCGTTTTGCGGATGTTATCCTGTTGGGCCCCCACACTACGAAAAGGTCCTAATCTAGCTGTACAAAACTTCCAAATAAGTTTTCCAATACATAATTGATCACTGATGATGGATATCACATTAAAAAATCCCTGGGTCGGTAGTTTGATCATGAGACACTCAACAAAACTTTTAAATGTGCCACATATGACGCGTCGTGTATATTTGTTAAGTTTGATTGAACATTTTTTTTAATATACTATAAGAAACATTATGTTGACAACTCGTTTTTACTTGAATTAATTAAGGGGAAATTTTTTTTCTTTCTGTGCCCCACCTCCACATTTATATTTCTTACGTGACCGTTTAGCTAAAAGGCTTGCTTGCCCACTAATATACATATTACAAAGAAAGTAAATTTAAATACAATATTAAACTAAACAAAGGGGTACCTTATACATCTGTAATTGATAAATTGTAATATAAAGTTATACTTTTTGATTACACAGCTTGAAACCCAAAACATCCAGTTTTGTTATATGACCATATTGTTGATGCTTTGTAATAGGTGCTATAACTTGTCGTAACACTAAAAATGTTATCTGATCCAGACTCCAGTCGTTTTTGTCTACTTTGATTTGAAATGATGCAAATGAGGGCTAATACGAGACAAATGAATGTGTTTATGGCGGTGCTTCCGCATGTGATGTAACACTATGCGAAAAATTCGGTTTACAATGCAAACAGTCGCAGTTGGGCAATATCGAAATGATGCGGGCACGGGAAATGGAAATAAATGCAGCAATCATGGGAAACTCAAAAGAATAAATGACATGGAAAAATATATTTTGTAATATTTCATGTGTAAAGAAAATGCTACCTACTTTTTATTAAAGGAACCTATTACAACGCTATAAGCATTTTATAAAGTACTGTAATAGTAATGGCCTTATATTCATATTATACTATAATTTACTGATAGTTCACTATTTAATTATACTTTTGATGTTATTATTGTGTAATTGTATAGTGTTTACTCAGCGGTATTTATTTTGAAAGGAAGGAAGTAAGTAAAAATAATTTGTATTTTACCACTTAAAATTATAAATATTTATTTGCAACTTTTGCCATTATGTAACTGCCAAAGTTATATAAATGTTAAATATCAGAAGAGGTAAGAACGTTCACTAACCATAGCTCAGTTACCTATTCGTAACTTGGCTTGAATACATTGTTATCAAATTAGCCCGCAACGAAAATTCGAGCAATTTTATTTTTCTCCTCACTCGTGTGCACTACAATATTTATGTATTAATATTTATTTCTACAATGCACATAATATATAAAAACTATACTAAATTTATTAAAAAATAATAATCTATTTATTATATACAATTATTTATTTAAACTTAACCCCCTTTACAGTTAGATGTAAGAATGTATATAAAACATGAAAGGAGAGAATAGGAAAAGAAAAGACAAAATGAGACGAACTAACATAGGCCAGGATAATATAAATACCAAATAACCAAACAGTATTCAATTATGTCCCCATTTTCTATTCCATCAACATTTTTATGATTCGTCAATTTTTGTTTTCAGTATTTGTAACCATGTTATAAATATGTAAATGTGATTTCTTTCCTACAATATTTGAATTTATTAATTTGTATCATTGTTAATAATCTGGTATTATAGCAGCAGCACACATTAGTCGGTTGCATAATTACGTGTGTCTGAGGGAAAGGTTAACGTTGCCGCCCGCATTGTCCATTGTCTCGTGTCGCTCGTTTCGGTTGCTGGTGAAATAGAGCCCCGCTGCACCGTTCGCCATGGGAACGACCCATTTCAGGTTCATTTTGGCTTTGCGAAACAACAATCTGAAGTTTCGGCCTTTATGATTCAAGCAAGTTTAATTGAGTGTTCTTGGAATGACGGCAATTGTTTATAATTAACCGATATCATTAGCGGCTTTATGAGGCGAAGAATTATCAATAATTATCAGAAGATAGACGTAAATAGATTGCACTGTTACAAATGTGTACTTTATAATGCGAAATAGATATAAAGTATTGTACTAGTGAAAGCAAAAAGGTAGATTGATCAGAAATACACGTTTTAAGGTTCATTCGCAAACAAAAGTACTAATGCATGTATTTGTATATGAATAATCATGACAGCTCAAACAATTACATGGTTGAAGCGAACAAATCTATGAAAAATAAATGTGCATGTTTTAGTTTTGTATTATTGACCGGAATTTATTTTAATTTTGATTTGGATTAGATTTTGGAAATGCAGTCGTATGATAGACTTGATATTATTATATGCACTTTATTCGTAACAACATTTCGAGCAACTTCTGCTCTTCATCAGGTTTCCTGAAACATAGTAGGTAAACACCCGAAAACATGGAAAACACTAATCAACTTACAGATCGTGGGGTTAATAACGTGCTCGCTCCTTTAGCAATGCATAAATGCACTCTTTGGTACATATTATAACGGAAATGTTTTGCACATGTATAGCAACAGATAATGCAATTAATAAATAATGTTATGTACATCAATGAATAGCATAAATGAAAGTAAAAACCAGTAAAAATATATAAAATTAAAATTATGTACACAATTCAAACGTCGACTTATTAGTGCGGATGGGTTGAGCTGATCACATCACATTCGATTTATATCAGCTAGGAGATTTGTGCTGATTTCCTTCACAGATTGTCAAAATATACTATAAATAGTCATTCATCGCTGAACTTGTTGCCTCAACAGGTTTGTGTAATTATGCTGATTCCTTTAGCGTCTATTTTGTATATATAGTATCTGGTTCCTTGGTTATATGGAACATTACCAGGAGAAATCTTAACCTAAGATTGGTTTCGATGTCCAGCACCTTCAGTTCTTCGTAATTGATGACATGGTAAGTACTCTGTATATGGGTGGCTAACGCAGAGGCTTCCATTTTATATTTAACATCACTCCTATGCTGTGTCCTCCGTGATTTGAGCAGTTCGCTGGTTTGGCCAATGTACACCAGATCGCAACTTAGGAAAGATACTTTATAGACGACTCCTGACTGTAGAGGTAATTTGTTCTTCACTTTGCTGTAAAATTGAGCTACATTTTTTGCAGGAAAATTTGGTGTTATCATTCATTAAGACCCTTCGTCAGTCTATATGTTATTCCATCTAAATACGGCAACGTATGATATCTGAACCTTTGTGCTTCTCGTCCTTCGACTTCGATGTTCCCGTTGATTTTAGTGGTTGTGTAAAAGAGCTATTTGGATACTAGTGTTCTGGTGTAAGCATTATCTTGGAGTAATTGGGACTATTCTGCCTTATTGTTGAATGACAAATATTTATTATTCTTTGTTTCAGAGCTAGAATTATATTTCTTTTCATTTTGTAATTATGGCTTGAGTTAAAGTTTATATATCACCCGGAACAAATGACTTTCTGATACCAATCTAGTTTCCCTAGAATCATGTCAAGGAACGGTACCGTCTTTTTCTTTTTCAATGGTAAACTGAATGTGGTTATTGTAATCATTGAATTTCTCTCAAAGTTCTTCTATTTTATTTATAGGGACCGCACAAATGATATCATCAATGTATCTATTGATGCATGGTAAGTAAATTTAACGACGGGTCTGGGATGACCGTATCTAAGAGTTTATTCATCACAAGCTCTGCCAAACATTTCTGCATTGACATGATGGTGCGGCCTATTTTTATGTTTGCGGCGATTCTCCTCACCTCTGCTTTGCCATAAGATATACTCAGGTCCCTGCGGATATCCGAGTTACGTATGTACCACGGTGCATTTATTTTGGAATCATTGAATGGAGTTTATAAGAACTAAAAATTAACCTAATTTAGTGATCATACAATTGTCACTAATTCTGTTCTTGCGCGTTTCAACATCTTTAGAAACTAACTCCAGGGGAATGCTATTAAAAAGCACACCATATCAAGACTGATAAGTACATAATCAGGTGGTAGTTGATAATTATTAAGTAATGATGCGAATTGGAATGAATCCGATACTTTGTAATCATTAATTCCTCTACAAGATGTTTTTATAATGTTTACTGAGGAGACCACTGGTACTTCTTCTTTTTATATTTTAAGAAAGCCATAAATACGTGGAGGAACTGCCTTGTACGTTTCTTGGCTATTATCTCATCAATGTGATTCTTACTTTTAGGTTCTTCTATTAAGTCGTTATGTTTATTTTGTATTGTAGTAGTAGGATCTATATAAGATACTAAATAAATCGTATACGATATATCATTTAGAATGTCCATTATTTTGTTATTGTAATCTGGTTTGACCATAGCTACTGTGACGTTCCCTTTATCCAACTTTAGAATAAGTATTGTTTAATTTAGTTTTAAGAACCTTTTGCAAGGTTTGTATGTTGTTTTCATTTGATTGTTACTAAAATTGGAATTGTGGTATATAAATAACACCAACGGGAACATCGCAGGCGAAGAACTAGAAGCACAAACGTTTAGATATCACAAGTTTCTATATGTAGAAGGACTAAGATATATACTGACAAGAGTCTTAAGGAATGACAACTGCATATTTTAATCCAAAAATTCTCTAAATACAGGTCTACTATACAGCAGAGTGAAGGGGAAATTACCTCTACTGTCTATGTTAGAAGTCAAAGGATATTGCCTAAGTTGCGACCTAGTGTATATCGATCAAATTGGCTGGTTGAGTAGGTCACTCAAATCACGGAAGACACATCATTGGACTGACGCTATACACAAAATGAGAGCCTGTTCTTTAGCCACTCATTAGTGCTACCCATGTAATCAATAACGAAGAGGTAAAGGGTGTGGACATCAAAACCAATCTTAGGTCAAGACTATTCCTAGAAATGTTCCATATAACCAAGGACCCAAATATTATGAATTCCATGACAGGTATTAAAGGAATCAGCCTGATTTACACAAACCTGACAACAAGTTGAACGATGAATGTAAATTGATTACATTGCCCAACAAAATACATTTTTTGGTTTGGTGCCAGAAAAGTAAGAACTGAGTTTGGATATTTATAATGAGCGTATTCCAAAAATACCTCTTTTTTCATAGCAGCTCCAGTTTCTAAAATACAATGGGTTTAACATAATACAGACCAAAGGGCGCCTTTTTATTGACAGCCCTTTCCCATTGGCCATTCATTCTACCAGTCTGAATAGTCTGGATAGTTGGCTGAGGGGTAGCATAGCTACAGACACTTAGCCTCAAAATGGGCCCATTGTGAAACCTTCTTTTAAGGCTACTCGCTCGTCCTACCACTCAATTCTGCGTACAAGCTGCAGATTCTTGGCGTGTGTTCTTCGTCATCTTACCTTGTGAAGGACAAGTGTCCGATGCTCTATTATTTTGTACCAGCAGAAAGTATTTCATCCTCTCGGATTGTTAGACGATTCGAGGATCGCTTCCTGGCAAGCTCATCTGCTATTTAGTTCCCCTTGATGCCACTTGATGTGTCCTTTGATCCGGCAGAGTTCTAGTTTGTTATTTAGCTAGCTTCTCGAGGCTGTGTAGACATGAAAATAGCTCTTTCAGCACAAATTTGTTGGCATTTAGTGCATTCAGAGCTGCTTTGCTGTCGGTGAATATTTGAATATGTTTATCCTAAATATTCCGTTCAGCTAAAATTTGAATACACTTTAGAATTCCTATTAATTCAGCTTGAAAGACTGAGTCTACCAAGTGGTGCACTTATCTCGAAATCGAGTTCTGGTGAGAATATTCTATAGCCAACTCTCGTCTTAGTTTTGTATCCATCAGTATACATGGATCTGTTAGCGCCTTGTCCAGTGTGATGATGGTCTGAAAATGTTTGACAAAACTGTATTTGGGTAGAATTCTATAGCACTTACCTTCTATGAGGGGGTCTAGTTGGATAGCTCGCTCAGTATGCTCCTGTGTCCAATGACATATAATATATCAGACCAAACACAATAACAGCTACAAATTCCAAACCTAAATATTAATATTTTAGAAAAACTACAATAAATCATATATAGATAGCTAATGATATAAATAAAATCGATATAATCGATATAAAAATGTTTGAACAACTCGCTAAACGTCTATAATTCATTATAGATAAAAGCTTCAAAATTCAAAAAATCAAAGGAATTGAAAAATACCCATGGATGGAGTAAAGAAATACATTAAAAAAAATAGCATAGAAAAACCACCAATGAAACAAACAATTAAACAAACCAGAAAAGAAAGAAAACATCGTCACAAAAATAACCCCAATAACAACAACCATAAAGCGATAAACTGACACCATGACCTTCCACCCGGTAAATCGCGGGGAAATTAATGATATTAATAGACCATAAATCACGTGTATTCGACAACATTATAAACAACATAATAAAAGAAAACATAACTGCACTGATACCAATAATACTGAACATTGTAAATAAAGTAATTAAAACAACAATATACCCAAACCATATTGAAAAACCTTTATATCTCCAATACACGAAAAGGGTGACAAAAGCAACCCGTCACACTACAGACCGATTTCACTTTTATCATCATTATACAAAATATTAGAAAAAACCAAATCACCAACCACTTAAACAAAAACAATATAATATATCAAGCACAATACGCCTTCCAGAAAGAATCCTGAACGATATCGGCCATAAACGACTCGGCAAATTACATTACAAATTACAAGTTCCAACTGGATGTAAACAAACTGGTACTATAGATATGAAAAAGGCGTTCGATGTGACATCAAAAGATTAACTTCTGACGAAAACTATCGGCAATTGGATATAAGAAAATTCACTAAAGCTAATGAAGCCATACCTAATACACAGACCACAAACAACAAAAATAAACAAGTTGGAAAGTAAACCTCTTCAGGCACAATATCGAGTACCTACCACAAGGAGAGAACCTCCCTCCAACAATGTACATTATATACACAAACAACATATGAATGAATTAAACCTTAAAGGGAAACTGTAGGTATATGCAGATGATACTTGTTTAGTATATACAGGAAAAAGCTACGAATAAATACAAGAAAATGTCAATATAGATATGAAATTATTAGAAGAATGGTACTACAACAATTTAGTGACAATAAATGAAACGAAACCGGTATATATAATCTTTAATAGCAAACAACAACAGACAACAGAAAGCTAAATTTCAATGAAAGGAACAAGAATAAAACAAAACAAATAAATTGACTATCTAGGACATAAAATCCAGGATAATCTAAAATGAAATAACAACAATTAGCAAAGAAAAACTAAACAATAATTTGGAAAATAAAATTATACATAAACTGAAGCAAGAAAATTCATATACCACCCACTATTTACCTCCCAGTATAACTACCTTATAAATGTACGGGGAAATACAAGTGAAAAGAACATATGTAAGATATGACATATTCAACAAAATAAAGGTCTGAAATTACTGTACAACCTGGACACAGAAGAAAAACAATACAAATGAGGTGTATTAAAAAGTACAGGAATTAAACATACAAAAGACGATAACTTTAAACAACTTACTTATTATAGACAAAATTAAAAACAACCAAATAAAACTAAGTGCTACACTAATAACATACAAACAAATACACCATCACAAACAAGAAATAAGAAGCGAATAGTTTACAAAAGCAAAGTACAAACAAACTCTAACCATGGAAACAATACAACATCTTAAATGAACACAGAAAGACACTTAAATACATCCCACTTAAGTTGCTGAGAATGACAACGTAAAGTAAAATAGCTTCACAGAAATAGACAAATTACATACATCCATAGTCCCGGATGGAACAAATCCCGAAGTGAAGACAGGGGAAAGAACACCATGTTTTTTTAGACATAAGTACATGTTGCATGTATATATATATATATATATATATATATATATATATATATATATATATATATATATCGTACTACCGGAATTGTAATTTATTTTTATGACTGATGGTTAGTTCGAAAATATTGTGTACCAAAACTTGTTAGATAAATATATATTATACCAAGTTATCGAATTAGAAGAAATGGAAAAGATTAGTTCATTTATTGTGAAAGTAAATTGAAAACGGGAGTGTCATATAGACTGCCCACATTACAGCTCTAACGTTTGGATTGCAGATACTATACATATGTTGCCGTATTTAAATTTCAAAATATATTTTAATTTTTGCGAAAGGTGGATATCTCTAAATAGTTTTTTTTTCTATTTTATTTTACTCATCTATTTTAGAATTGATTTTATGTGTGAGATTAAATTTGTTATCTATTTATTTTATTGGATGCCTTTTCTGTTGTTACCCTTCCCAACAAATGTGTGTAGTCTTTTTTTATATCTGCGCTTATTTTATTATAAATCAAGAGGGTCAAACATTTATCAAGCATATATTCTTAATGTCATACGAAGTTTGGATGTATTTATAAAAACTGCTTTTTTTCTGCTTGTCTTTCCACAAGGAGAACATATATACACATCGGAACTTAAAACCATTTATTACCACTGCTTTTTCGCAACAGCATTTTATACATTTTTTTAAAAAATTGTCAGTTAATTTTGAACAACTGTTGGCCGTTTAGCATGCTTCTCCAAGCTACTGGGAATATATTTACTACAGTAAATATATAAGATAATTCTCAAATATTTTGATCAGTAAATATTATGGTTCCTATATACAAAATCAGTGGTCGCTTGGACAGTAGACTTCGAGGCTGATTGTAATAAAAACAAAATGCCAGAATAATGGTTTATACCCAAAATAACTATTACCAGTAATGTTGAAACATGTCTATGTAAAGAGTTTATGATAATGTACCATGGTATATAGAAAAAGACAAAATTAAGTGGTGCGAAAAAGCACCACTCGCTAAATATATGGACATTAGTACATAAGCACGACCATTAGATTTTCGTATATTTATATATTGATACACGATGCGCAGCGTAGTGTTTATTTGGGTTTATTATTTCTGTTGAAACTCACATCAGCGTTCACAAGCAATCAGATTGTTTAGTCTGTAGTACTGTGTGACAACAGAACACATAAGTGTCCTTTATATATATATATATATATATATATATATATATATATATATATATATATATATATATATATATATATATATATATATATATATTTATATATAATAAAATGCTACAATAAACGCAAGGGCGGTGTCGACTTGCATTGTAATATAATTGGAAACTACCGAATAGGAATTGCAGGAAAAAATTGATGGTGGTCATTATTTGTTAATACATTAGACAGGATTATAGTAAATGGATAATAATGGATTTTATGTCATACTTAGCTTTTTGATTACTGAAACTTTCAAATGGGACGTCCAAACAACCAAACTTAACGGTGCCCGATGAAATAGCTACGATATATGCTAGTCATATAACAAAAACTGTTAAAAGTATGATGTATAATTTGTCACAATCATATTTTTTTTTATTTAGAATGGTGTAAAAAAACAAATAAAAATAATAATTTTAACGCACTTTGCCAATACTGCAAAGACGCACTATCGTTTTTTTTTTTTCGAAAACCTGATATATTTATATAATGTTGTTAG
The DNA here is from genome assembly GCA_963942505.1 of Lordithon lunulatus. NCBI lineage: Eukaryota > Metazoa > Arthropoda > Insecta > Coleoptera > Staphylinidae > Lordithon > Lordithon lunulatus. The sequence continues at coordinate 37,886,510 of OZ012672.1, read as the reverse complement.
TAAATATGTCTTAATTGTGTTACAATTATTAGAAATAAACGCTAAAACATAAGAAAAAATAAGTTTTTTATGGCCTTGATTAAATATGGGTTAAAGGAACGGAAATGAAAACAATTTTTTTCTGAATAAAAAAGACATTATTCAATATTATAGAATAATCTTTCATTGCAGAGTAATTCCAGTAATACCTCGAACATGTAGCAACTTGGTAGCCATGTTTATATAGTACGATAGTAGGATGGTTTGATTATATGTATTTCCATTATTGCAGTTTGTTGACGCTATGATTCTCATGCATTCACTTAATTTTACAAATGTGAACGTCGCAATGTATTTTTGTGATCAATTATCACAAGGAAGCGAGAATGCGAGGACACGTTTAACGTGCAAATCGAAATTACCGCGAGCTCTTCGCCAAACAAATACCGTTAACTTTTTATCAGTCTTAAATGTCGTAACTATATCGATAAACAACAAAGCTCAACCAAGCAAAACACAATATTTTCTGGAAAACTATTCTTTATTCATAATTACATAATAAATTTATTTAATAATTTAGTAATTATATAAAGAAAAGGTATATTCGACATTCTGTGGATCTCGGGTAATTAGGACAATCGGTTATTAGAACCCATCCCGGACAAAACGTAAATTCTGAGTTCCAATTTTAGGTCATATAGACACCGGTTTATTCCCAAACCCAATCCCCAAAGTCCAGATCCCAAAAAAATAAATAAATGAATTTGTGTTGCATATTTCGGATAATAATCCGGTTACTGCACTGTTTTCACTTCTTATGGCAATAATATTTCAAAAAGGCTTCTATCTTTATAGGACTATCAACCGTGCGGCTTTTCCACCCGTAAAGGGAGAAGCTCAGAGGAGTTCAATCATCCGGTATATATCTTAATTTCGTAGAAAATCTCTGATAAACTGTGGAAGGTGCTTCGCAAATATTCGCATTTAATTATGTAATTATGAATAAAGAATAGTTTTCCAGGAAATATTGTGTTTTTCTTGGGTGAGCTTTGTTGTTTATCGATATAGTTACGACATTTAAGACTGATAAAAAGTTAACGGTATTTGTTTCGCGCCTATGAGGTTTGAAATCAAACTCCCCTATGCGCAGTACGAGACCGACGGCACTACCAGCACTACTAACTACTAGGCCCATTGAGCTGGATGAATATTTGTTGTTGTTTTTATAATTATGTATTTTATTTTACAATTATATACAACATATAGGGTTTCTAGTTAATACATACCTTGTCTTCATTACTACATAATAATATAAAATAAACAAACAGCCGTTTAATTTGGGCAAAGGGCCCTTGTTCCTACATCTCCCAATAAACGGGATTCGACTGTTCGACTAATGAAATTTAATTTAGATCCGAGATGTTATCGTTCCTATTTGTTGTTTCTATATAAACAAATATTACAAATTTATCGTGAGAAAAAATAATTAATCAATCAAATAATCCTTTCTAAGATTTAATTTATAAATTCGTGTAATAGCACAATTACTTATGTATTAAGAGAAGGCATGGCGAAAGCAATTTGTTACGCCCAGACCGGCCTGAATCGGTTGCGAAATCACTCAGAAGCGGTTCCGATTTTAATTAGTCGACACCCCACACACATGTGCTTGCCTATATCTCTTCGTAGAACTCAATGAAATGCAGAAGACACGTTTGTTTTCACTCTCAGTTTGGAAAACTTTCGTTTGTGAAATTTACATTAATGAATGAATGATTAGTGACACATTCTACTATAACAGAATTACAATTATATTTATGATACTGGTATATAATTGGTTTCGTTGTTTAAACATTTTGATCGTAGAATAGTATTTTTGTGAGTATAATTTTGTAATGTTGTTGTATAGGTGTTAATTTCTTGAATAATATACAAAAAAGACCTTTATTTGGCATATCAGCCCAACCCTTCCCTTTTACACAAATTCCAGCCGAAAAAAAACAATACTTTAACAGAAAGAAATAAAAAAGAAACCAAAAAAATACAAATTATCATAAACTATCATTTAATCATTTTTCTAACCACTAAAATAAACCCCCTCTGCCCTCGCCAATTTCATTCCCACGTCAGCCTCCTGCAGATTTTCACACCTTTCATATTTATATACATACACATAATATATATGAGTAACTGTTTAATGCCCATGTTTCTGTTCTGTATGTCAGCACTGAACAGACGCATTGATCGAGTGTAAGCGAAAATACTCAGGGGTACTGAGTATTTTTGCTTTGAAGATATTTCTTGAAAGCTCAATACCCTAAAAACACGTACGCACGATCAATGCGTCCTTCCAGTGCTGACACAATTGATCAACCTACCTAATGCTGGCCAACTCATTGATATTCGTCGTTATACTGCATCTTGGTTTATTTGTTGGATATTTTGAGTTTTTGACCTAGATAAGTCAATGAATCTACACGTTCCACTCTTTGATTGTTTGTTATTAGCTCTTCTACATATTCGTCTGTTACGTTCTACATGAATTTTGTTTTCGCCAAGTACTTTACATAAAAATAAAATGAAAACTAAAGTGTACATTTTTTATTTTATTCACGCCATATTGTTTACCATTCTTCTACTTGAAATTGTTTCTTTATATTTAAGATATGTACATTATACCACGTAAAACTAACTTCTCATTGTCTTAACTATGAGAAAATTCCCATTACGATACAATTATATAAATTTAAAGATAATCTCACAAAGTGTAATTTGTTAGATAATAAAAGCCAAATCGCACAGAGTACTGTTCGATGCTAAAGAAAACTGAACTACCCTTTGTCCACCCGCAAGATTCCCGCTCTGCGACATGGAGGCGCAAAACTTCCCGTATCCTGGACCAATATCATCATACGACATCCTATACAAGACTAAGCTGGAGACAGAAAGACCATCACCATCCAAACCGAAACATCGAACTACCGATTCTTTCAGGATGGTGAGTATGGAGAAAGTTCATTCTTTTTCACTGAAGGTCCAATCATTAAACCGCCCCTGGCGTGCTGTATCGCTTTAAGTTTTGCGGTCATGCACCAGGTTGTGAGGAACGATGAAGAATTGTGCGGATCGGGAACGACAAATAGGACAATACGCACGGAGCAGAAAATAATAATAAACTAAAACAGCTTAAGAGCAGCTCTATCACAAGGGATCTCCCATAAAATGGGCAGGAGTCAGAGACCGTCACATTCGAAAGGCAGAACATCAAGAAATAGAAAACCACCAACCGATAAAGGAATATCAAAAAAAAGAACATCAAGAAGTGGGCTATCGAGAAAAACAAAACGAGGAGAATCAAGAAGAACACGAACTCCATCTCATTATGGCAAGTATCACATTATAGTAAGCTCTGGAAGTTAAGAGGCAAGCAGAAAAACCGTGAATGGTTAATAAAGTCGATGCCGGAGCTGCATTCGCAAATAGCTTTACGCCGCTATCCATCGTGGGAAATTGCATGCTGAAATGTTACGCCACCTACGGGATGGACGCCGCAGTCGATATATACTAGTTCTCGATAAGCGTGAACAATTGCTCAGATGCTACCACGAGCCCTACGGTTCGTGCTTATCTTAAAGAGTAATCATGGCCTACGAGCAGATTCAGCAAAATTTTTCTAAGGGGCTCATTGTCATCCATGTTGTCAATGATTAGTTTACTCAGACTCATCATACTACAAGGTAGAGATATGATACATGGAGTGGCTCTCTATATCATTACAGGGATGTATTGGAAAGTAATGCCGATTGTTCTGATGTAAGAGGCCAGCATCACAAGAGTTGGATCAACTGGAGATCTAAAATTTTTTCGACGGGCATAGATGCGGTTACAATTGGACTATTAGTAAAAGGATGGCCAAGACTACGAACTAAAGAAGGATATTATCAAAAAAGAACACTCGACATAGGAAAGTACTTTAAGAAAAAGTGGTCAGGAATACAAATTATTTCATCTAGCTTCATGACCATTCGCATGGTTTTTTTACACGTATCGTCAAACGTAACGCATCTACGCAACCGCAAATCTAAACAGAGAAATCTGATTTATCGCACGTCTACCGTTACACCACATCATCCAGGAGGATATATATCAGAATGAAAACTCCATACAACTAAAGTTCGTTAGAAATGGGAAGACCTTAATATCCACTCGATTCCTGAGTGCAGATGATATCAACCAACTTAAAATAACTTTAATGTTTTGCCAGCAGTCTGGTTTATACTAAATTCATTCGTTAGAAAGCTTACGAATTGGTCACATCTTACTTACAGAAATATCAACGAATGTTTCATTGCAAATTGGTGTCTTACCAAACCACACGTGAACGTTATACCTGTAAATACCGAGTATAGCTACAGCGAATCAAGCCACATCAAGAAACTGATTTATTACAGACAAGCCTTTTGGAGTGACTCAACGTATATCCTATAGAACTCCAGGAACACCAGCCCATCCTACTAGCTAGACATATCACTGTAGATGGATCAAAAGTACCACGACACATTTTTATATGTCGCTCTAGGAACTATAATAATATTCGTGATGATTATTATTGGTCGCCTCATATTTAAATTATCTTTACAACTTCCGGACATCTGGAAGAATAAGGATTCCCGGTAGTCGAGGAGCGAGCTTTTGAAATTGGAACTGCGTATTTCATGAAGCCATGTTGACCGAGGTCTCTCGGCACAGTCCCACATACCTGCTTCTCAACATATTCCAGATTGTAATTGCTGGCCCTGATCTTCCCATTCCTCTCCTATTAATTTTCCATTCTACTACTTTCATAATCATGCTTCTCTCGTTCAAGCACTTTAATTATCTCATTCCCTACACTTCGACGCTATATAATATAATCGCTTTTACACAGATATCCCACACCTTATACACTAGATTCATATTTCTCATACACCAAGATTTCCATTTTCGCAACCCCAATATTCAGGTATCTTTTGCTTGCACTCCTATACATGTCTCCTATAAAATCCTTTACAATCAAACTTAAAACCCAAGTAATTGAAGAATTCAACCTACTCAGTTGCTCTGCTGTTGCAATTCCTGCCCCCTCCTCAGTACTTCCTGCATCTCGCCCTTGCATGATACTCCACATACATATATACGACGCTTTCATATCCACAAATAGCCCTTAAGTTTCCTAACCTTTCTTAGGAATTTTCTCGATTAATCTCGGTAGCGAGAAGATTTTCTCGCTCGTTACTCTTCATTACCTAAGCCCTTAGTGACTCTCTGGTAGAATACTTCCTCCGTCGACCTCCTCTTCCAATCAATTTTTCACCATACTCATCGCAAGTTTATACCCCCAGTTATCAGCGTAATGCCTAGATAGCTCTCTACTTATGACCTCTCTTCTTCTATCAATTGGCACTATGATTTTCACACACTATTCAGTCAGTATGTTCCCTTCTTTCCCCATATTATATATATATACTATATAGCGTCTGATTCCTCACTTTTCTGGAGAGAATTTTCTATTCTTCTGTGTTTGCACCTACCGAGTACAATGTCCAGCTCCTCCGCGAGGACAGAAGGAGGAAACAATAGGAGAAGAAATAAATAGTATACTATACTAAATACTATGTAACTATAGATATTCTGTAATCTGTATTATATTAATGATAAAGTGATAAAAACTCGTTTTCTCTACTTTTTATATTTTATGTATCCAACTGCTGCTTCGCGCCAGACATTACTTTATATTTCCCTATCCCCCCATGTAGGCCGATATCTATTTTCGTCTGCTCCTTCCCTTCCTTCATTAGATCGTCCTCTTCGACCTACATTCCCCTAATGTATCTGCCAGCCTTTACAAATCTTCTAGTTTGCTTTGCTCGCACATCTTGTTTTAATCTTGTTTTACAACTAGCACTTCTATCTACCCTTGAGAACCATTTCTTTATTTCGTTGCGTGCCACTCCTCCTCACCGTTTATCGAACCATATATGCTCCCCTTCTCGGCTTTATTTTTTATTCAACCATGGTACTTTCTTTATCTTCACTTGTCCTTATCTTCTTCCATCTCACCTGCTTCAATTTTGCTACAAAATTCTTCGCACTATTCATATCTCAATTAGTTTTCCCTCTCTTCTTCCCTATATCATCATCATCTGACCCCCAACTTATTTGTGCTCTTCTTCTTGCCCGCACCAGATATAATCAAATATATTGAACCACTGCCATATTCTTGATCAGTATTTCTTTCCTGACATTACCCTTCCGCACATGCATTGAGCCTGTCCCTCACTTTTCACTACTTTGCGACCATCCTAACCGCCCAGCCCAATCCTCCCCAATTTTCTGTTCCAATTCACCCACATACACATTTGAATTACCTTCAACTAACCCATTTCGCTCCCCCTCCATGTTATTCAGTCATGAACAGATATATATATATATATATATATATATATATATATACTATATAGTTATACAGTATAGACTATACAGTTCCCACCATCAAGGTGTATGAGGTGAGAATTGTATACACTAACAGAAACATAAAGGTGATTTCACCTCCGTCACCACTTATCTTCCTGATGACACGAATTACCAACTAGTAATGAGGTTTTAGAAAAAGTATGCAGTGGAATATCACACTATTTTTTCTAGTTGATTAAATGCTTTATTTCTGGCTCCGAAATTTATTTTGTAAGATTCATGAGCTTTTACGTTTCATAACTAAATATTATGGTCAAACATTTTTACAAAATAAGTCCCGTAACCAATAAAAATCTGTTTTAGCCAACCAGTAAAAATTGTATGACATATCGTTGCATAGTTTTTGCTAAAAGCTCAATAGAATTTCACAATTCGCCCCAAGAAAAGTATAGGTTAAACCTTTTGACTCCCATCTGGAAGACTTTCACGGGTTTGTCTAAGGGAACAACCCAGTCCTATCCCATCGACATACCGACATAACGTAAAGAATCAATAATATAATTTAAAATTAAATTTCTATGGTATAAAAATAATAAAATCAGTTGTTACCGTATCGTCGAACATATCGAAAAATATGCGCCTCTTCAGCGGATGCATAGAGTAGGGGTCTCTTTGCCCTCTAATAGGTAGTCGGTTGCTCCTCACCAAGACTTAGAACACCGACACTATACCCGAATATCGCTTTGAAACCGATAATTGTGTTTACTTTTTAGCCTTGGTAAATCGATCCTCCATCGCCATGACTCAGATGATTCGATTTATTTCCTTGCAGTTATAAGTTTACACTGATAATTGTGTCCTTATTCCTCTTGTGACGGTTCTCCCTCACGATTCAGAGAACCATTTGGAGTACTTTCTATCTTCCTCGTAATGCGGCCTGACGGTTTATAACCCTCCCTGTACCTATCTTACGAATAGCTGGCTATGGACTGCAATTTCCTCCAACAACCCCGCCAAGCAGAACATCGATAACACAGTAACTAACTATTTAATTAAAATATGCGACAAAAGTTTATTTCTTCACATATGATGAACACATCAGGTACATAATTCTCATTACTGGTTGAGTTATACCATATTTATGGAATGCTGTCCAAAATATATACTAATATCTAGTTTCCCTTCCCTTGCTTCTCCAGTCAAAATTGTTACTACTTAACAGAGCATAATTATGTGTACAAATATAAAATTCAGCCATTTTTCTACGATATTCTGCGATAAACTACATGTTTATTAGGATAATTAATGTTATTTTTTTATGCAAAAAAATAAATGGTTTATTACCTACTAAGCAACGGTAGGCAAATGTTTTTTATACTGAACACTATGATCTCCTGCATATTTTATACATTTCTTCTTATAATAGAGAGTTCTGAATGTAATAAACCCCTAATATATTACAGCATTAAAGAACATTTGATTATAAGTGAGACGAAAGTGAAGTGAGTTATGAGTCATTTAAAAAGAACCATAGCTTTCAACTTCCGGCTAGGACATTTAGATATTTTTTTGGTAGTACTTCTTATTTTGATATAATTTTTCCCAAGTATTTAAATCTGTGAAAGTATTAACATAATTTAGAGAGTGCTGTTCGGCATTATATTATAAGAAGAAATATAATAATACTTTGCTGTATTTCCAATTCAAAGAAAGACGTAAATAATATTTATAATAAATTCGGAAGAATCTCTGCTCTATAAATGCCCTAATTATCCCAATGTATTTTTTAACAATGCGATGGGCAAATGTTTATTTCTTCACATATGATGAACACATCAGGTACATAATTCTCATTACTGGTTGAGTTATACCATATTTATGGAATGCTGTCCAAAATATATACTAATATCTAGTTTCCCTTCCCTTGCTTCTCCAGTCAAAATTGTTACTACTTAACAGAGCATAATTATGTGTACAAATATAAAATTCAGCCATTTTTCTACGATATTCTGCGATAAACTACATGTTTATTAGGATAATTAATGTTATTTTTTTATGCAAAAAAATAAATGGTTTATTACCTACTAAGCAACGGTAGGCAAATGTTTTTTATACTGAACACTATGATCTCCTGCATATTTTATACATTTCTTCTTATAATAGAGAGTTCTGAATGTAATAAACCCCTAATATATTACTGCATTAAAGAACATTTGATTATAAGTGAGACGAAAGTGAAGTGAGTTATGAGTCATTTAAAAAGACCCATAGCTTTCAACTTCCGGCTAGGACATTTAGATATTTTTTTGGTAGTACTTCTTATTTTGATATAATTTTTCCCAAGTATTTAAATCTGTGAAAGTATTAACATAATTTAGAGAGTGCTGTTCGGCATTATATTATAAGAAGAAATATAATAATACTTTGCTGTATTTCCAATTCAAAGAAAGACGTAAATAATATTTATAATAAATTCGGAAGAATCTCTGCTCTATAAATGCCCTAATTATCCCAATGTATTTTTTAACAATGCGATGGGCAAATGGGTTTTATTATAAATCCCAAATAGCGCAATTATATCATTAACATTATTACTCTATTAATATTAACATGCTACATGATTTTTGGGTATATAAGCCTGTTCAGATCAACTAGAATCATTCTGTAAATTCTATTACGTCTACTACTACTACTCAAAATGAAGTTCGCCGTAGTTGCTCTTATCGCTTTGGTTGTGCTCGCAGTTTTGGTAAGTAAATTGTATCATATATGATCATAATCACCCGCTATTTGCCTTAATTTAATAGAAAACCTCTGAAAAGCATTAAAGCATTAAACTATGCTCTGTACGAGATGAACGGCTACTTGCAGGTAACTGAGCAGGTTATCCTTATACATTTATTTCACACTACCAGGTCATTAATTTTCTCCATTCATATTTTGATTTTCCATCAACTGTATCCCGTTCAATCTTCTTTAATATGAGAATGATGATATTATTGGCCAACAGTGTCTCCTTTAATTATATAATCTAACAAACAAATTCACGATGTTCATTTCAGTGTCAATTCAGCAGTGCTGAAGAGAATGGTGTCACAGAAGCAAGTGTTGGTAATGGTGAACATTCAAAGAACGAGGCAGGTGAGCATTCCGGAGAAGAACAAGGCAAGGGAGGCAAGGGTAAACGCGGTGGCAAGCGAGGTGGCAAGAAAGGTGGTAGCGGCGAAGAAGGATCCGAAGGGCGCCGCAAGGGTGGTAAGGGAAAACGTGGAGGAAAGGGAGGACAAAAAAGTATGTTAAAAGGTATTGTTAAGTTTAAAATATATGAAATATGTTTTGTTTATAGAACAAGAAAATAACGAGGAATAATTTATATGCAGTCCATGGAAATTAAGAATGACATCTTATTTACGAGTTAATTATATTCTCGTGTACAAGATAATACTGTTTTAATAAAATTCTTCTTTTCATAACTATTTTTTTGTTTACGAAATTGTAACATAAACCATGAAATCACATTTTATCAAACAGAAAAAATTACATACTATTACTTACTATAAAATTATTATGCGTGGTAACATTTACCCAGAATCCATGGGCCGTGTTTGGTAAGCTCAGCTACATTCTGAAAGATAAACATGTCCCTTTGTATTTAAAACGCAAGGTCTATCACACCTGCATCCTTCCTGCTGCCACCTATAGCCTACAAACAGTGGCAGTCATTAAAAAATCAGCAGTAAAACTTAGGGCAACTCAAAAAGCCATGAAACGCACAATGGTAGGAATTAGCTTTAGAGACAAAATACGAAATACCGATATACGGGCAAAAACACAAGTAACGGATGTCATGGAGAGAACAGCGGACCTGAAATGGCAATGGGTAGGACACGTGGCTACAAAAAGCGCAGATCTATGGAATCATAAAATTACATTCTGTAGACCACCAGAAATAAAAAGGAGTATGTGCAAGATGGATCGACGATATCAAGACTATCGCGGGAAGTCAATAGATGGGGACAGCCAACGATAGGTAAACATGGAAACAGATAAACACCCTATATCCAACAATGGAAACACGAGAACCATAAAGAAGAAGAGACCTAGACAATTCGACTATGAAATATGCATGCCTTCGGGTATGGCGGGCACCTTGTCAGCGCACAGTTAGTATACAACTTAGCACGGGTATCGAGGTCACAAATCGCATCGTGACGAATCATTTAGTTAATAAGCTAGGGTGATAATTGTATAAGGCATTAGTAGTGTAAGCTGCTAACTAATCACAGGTAATAAAGGCAATATCGTACTGTGCGATGTTAAACTAACCTGAGCTACCCTTTGTAAACCCTCAAGCCCCCCGCTCTGTGAATAATGAGTACTTCATATATCTCCAGCACACATAATACGATGAGTACTGTTTTGTAGCATAACTAGTGCCTACGCTGAGACTTTTGATTGGTATAATATTGATCCATTATTTTTTTACGTATGTAACTATAGTGGTAAATTTACTATTGCTAATTCGGTGTAGTTAGGTTGTATATCTAAATTACTTAAGGTGGGCATACGCTGCCATGAATTAAGAAATAATACCATATAAATCATAAAAATAAAGATTCTATTATTTTGCTAGCAATAATAATAATAACATTCACCAAATATTTTATTTTTATTACTTATATTGTAACAATAAAAAATATAATGAAAAATATCTATTTGAAATTGGTTTCGTATTTCTAATTTTACTTTAACTTTAACACACCTTAACTGTCACTATTTTTTCTTTTTATTTCTTTCTTTCTTGGTCTTTATCCTCTTGTACCTGTGTTGAGTGTCGAGTCTATTTTTTACTTGCTATAAATTACTTCGAGGTAAATCATTTTTATTGGACGAGCTATTATTACAATAGTATATTTTTGACGGGTTTGTTTCTAATCAATCAAATTAAATATATACAACATTTATTAAAAATAGAAAGTATTACAGCGTAATGTATAATAAAAATTACAAATAATAATACTACACGATAAAAAAACATAGTCTTAGTAATTAGAATAAAATTAGGTGTTATATACAACAACAGAGGGTGCAAGCGATCAGGGTTGGCGATCGGTCGTATTTATTTTAAAAAGTAAGGCACAAAGATCTCCCCGCATCGCGGCCCTATTATGCGACATTATTTTCTCATTTTCTTTACGCGTTTTGGGTACCTAGAACTGGATGTTGTGGCCCCGCAGGAAAGCGTCAATTTGACCACCGTTGTAGCTTTGCGGTTGCTGCACATTTGGTTGCACGTAGTAGAACTGCTGCGGGGCAGTTTGTTGCTGCTGGTTCGTGCGCACCTTTTGCTGTTGCGCGTATAAGTTGGCTGAGTTTTGGAATTGTAGCTCAGCTTGCTGTTGCTGGTAGAGTTGTTGGTTTTGGCTAGGACGTACCTGCCGGTACAGTGGGCTTTGTGATTGAAGCTGTTGCACGTTCAGTAATTGCTGGTGGGGTTGGTGTACGTAGGGTTGGATGCGGTGGTTGAGTGTGAAGTCGCCTTCGGTTTGTGGTAGGGTTTGGTAGAGCTGGGTGTTGTATTGGCCGGAAGCTGGGTCGTAGATTAGTTCGGATGAGTAGACTTGGCCTGAGGCGGTGGGGGCTGCTTGTTTGGCGGGTTTCTGCTGCACGTGCTTGGCTGGTGCTGAGGGGGTTGGGGCGATGATGTTGTTTTCCTGTTGGAATTTCTGGAATTCAGCGTCGAAATCAATGCCGCCTCCGCCGCGGAGGGAGGACGCCGTTGAGGAAGGTAATGGGGCAGGGCGTGGGTGGCTAGCGAGTTGCTTGGTGTAAAGCAGGGCGGGACGTGGCGTTACAGCCACTTGGAGGAGTTGCGGTCTGTAGGTGGTTGCCGGTTGTGCCGAGCGTGCCGTCGAAGCGGTTATGGGACGTGGGGTGATATTTATGGGGCTTACGCTGTGTTTGTAGATCACTGATGCGGGGGTGGTTGATGGGGCTACCGGCACAACACGGGCCCGTTGATGGTACACAGGCTGCTCTTCCTCTTGCTCATATTGCGGACGGGAAATATAAACTGGACGAGCGCGGATTTGCTAAAACAAAAATAAATAATATTACAATAGATACTGTATCGAATAATAATAATAGAGTGCAACTTATTGTTGTCCTCAAACAATCATGTACTACAAAAACAAATAAACGTTTTCTCAGCATGGAAGCTTCTATAATCTTAATTGTTTATAAGTTTCCTTATTAACGGCACTAGGCTTTATTTGATATTACTTTAGATCTTTATGTGAATTCCTACTATTTTGACATAACCGTGCTTTATTCGTCTAGGTTTCCTTTATTGTAACAGATACGTTGGAAAATTTATCTAGTGTCCTAGGGCTATTTATTAATATCACAATGGTGTAGATCTATTTTCAATGTGTGTGATATTTTGCCTGTTTGTTGCAGAATGATGAATGATTCCACTTGATTTTGTATTTTACCTATGTAAATACTAACTGTATAAAACACCAACAAATAAATATCAAAAACATTACTTATTAAATTAACTATTATTTATTCCAGACATGATCTATCGCCGATAGGCAATGGCAGTAGTGTCCAAGGGCAGGGACCTGGAAATAGCAAAGAGCAGACTGGCAGCAGCGGTCGAAGCAGTGGTCAAGTGGACGACGGACAGCGGCCTCAAAATTGCTGTCGATAAAACAGAAGTCGCCCTGCTCTCGACCAAGAGGGCAGGAGTCGAAGCCACTGCCAACATACCATTGATGGGGAAATCACACCAGATAGCCCGGACAATAAAGTACCTGGGGACGGTGCTGGAGGCAAACGTGAACCACACCGCCTAGGTACTAGCAACCACAGCAAAGGCAACAAGGACGGAGGCTGCACTGGCGAGACTACACCCAACATCGGGGGACCCTCGGGAAAGAAAAGGCGCCTACTGGCACTGGTGTCGCACGCCCAGCTCACCTACGCACTTCCGGCCTGGTCAAACGCCACCAAGATCAGGCGGAACGCCGACAGACTGCGAAGGGCGCTGCGCACTAGTGCCATAACAATCAGCATGGCATGCAAGACAATATCAACGGATGCGGGCGAGGTCATGGCAGGAACAACACCAGGGGATCTCCTGGTCACAGAACGAGCTTACATCCACAGGAGCAGACGAACGGGAAAGTCACCCAAGGAAGCCCTGGAAGAAGCCAGGAGAATCACACTCCGGAGCTGGCAGACTAGATGGGCAGAGTCAGAACATGCTGCGTGGACGAGGAGGGTGATCCCATCCGTCGAGCAGTGGATTACGAGGGGGCACGGTGAGCTGGATCACTGGACCACCCAGACCCTATCCGGGCACGAAGTTTTCCAGACCTACCTCCACTGGATAAGGAAGGACCCCAACGCCTAACTGCCGATACTGCGGTGGTACGGACGATACAGCAAACACCATCTACCATTGCCCCCGCTGGGAGATGGATAGGAGCTTACTCTGGAGCCAGGTAGGCGAGACTAGACCAGAAGACATCGGCAACATAATGCTTCAAGACAAGGACATGTGGGACGCGTTCGCGGCTTTCTTCCGGAAGGTGATGGGGAGAAAGTACGACGACGACTTGCGGGCCCCACACACCGACTGAAGAGGACGGACGACTGACCACTTCGTTCCCCTTTCTTCATTTATGTTCATACCCTACCATGTTTCCATGCACACGAGACCGACTGACAGACTTACGTAGGACGGTCCGGGGGGCTTAGGAATGCCTACTAGGCGGTCAAGCCCCTCGTCGACAGAACCTGGGCTTTGGTTTAGTCGGTAGGCGCCCCGGTCAATACGCAGGGCGAATCCGACACTACCCATGCCTATCACCACAGTGGTGATAGTGGGGAAGATTCGAAGATTCCACCCCAGAAGAAAAAAAAAGGAGACGAGGCGCGGTCATTAGCCTCGTGCCTCTCGCCGCGCCGGCACCGCGTCTTCGCCTAAGACACGGTAGGCGAAGAGGCGAAACTCTTTCACGCCGCCTCTATGTAAACATAAGGTGCAATGTCCACCCCTTCACTGCATATGGACATCACAATCGCCTGTGCGACGTCGCGCTTGCGCCTCGCCTACACCGCGCTTGCGCCCGGCGCCGCTTATATGTATATATCTCAAATAGAACTTAAACGTGAAATTCACCAAGCTTGGCTTGACATACCCCAGGCAGATATTGATAACCTCATTTCTAGTATGCCTCGAAGTGCCTTGAAATTCAGCTTGAGAAAGAATAAGGGAGAACAGTAACATGCTCATTAAAAAAGCAGGTATTATCAGTCCCAGATGAGAACACCCTGACCAGGGAAATGGGCAGGCTATTGCTTTGCAGAAAGATGTTGGCTCACAAAAGGCTGGAACAGCTTGGCCAAAAATTACCCAAGTCCTCCATGAATCCCGATTCGTTTAGCCGAAGGGCCTGCGACTCATCATTAATAAATGCTCAGTGCAAAAAATCCAGACAGCAAGCCTCTGCACACAAACATACATGTACTACGGTAAGAAACGCAACGGAAATGTATGATGATTTTAGAAATATGGAATGTTTAAGGTTGCAAAACAAAATGAACGATATCCTTAGAGAAACAGAAAAACTGAACTTAGACTGCATAGTAATGAACGAAACAAAGAAGTAATGCTCCGACGATGAGATACGATCATAGGCACTTACCCCCTCTGATGAGTCTCCAGCAATGGAAATAGGCCTATACTTTGATACACTAAATGACCTAGTAACCTGTATAGGCGACGAAATATAGATTATTCTTATGGATGGTCTAACTGCGAAAACAGGAAGCAAGAGATCATCCCCAGTAGTAGGAAAACATGGAGAAGCCACAGTCAATAACTGCGGTGAACAGCTGCTCCATATGTGCTCGCAAAACAACCTTAGGATTACGAACGACCTCTTCGAACAAGACATTCATAAATACAGTTAGGAGGATTTGAAGAATAAAATGGGTTTCATGAGTTCAAAACATATAATAAATAGGTCACATATCTATATACATGACGATCTGATCGTGGAGGAGGAGGACTTACAAAGGAAAATTAGGGAAAGAACCAAAGTGTGAAGGCTAAGGTGGGGTACCGGAAGCTGAAAATTGCTCACGAGTAGTGGATCTGGCAGTGGCACAGTCTGATAAAAAAGTACTGAAGTGGGTGAGTTCGATGAAGCAGGAATATGGGGTGGATGGAAGAGAGAAGGAGGAGCAGGGCAATTGCACGGTGGACTTTGGAACATTCCCGGTCTAAGGATACAAGGAACTGAGGTAAGGGAGAGATTGAGGGATATTGTGTGGCAAGAAAGACAGGTGAAAATAGCTGAGAGCTCATAAAATCCTGACTGCGTGGAGTGGCAATCGCGGGGGGATTCCCCGAGATAGTTAACCAGAGGCGAGTGAAACAGGGAGAATAACGTGTGTATGGCAAGAGCGAGGTGCGGGTCAGAAGAGAGAGGAAGCACACTGTGGATGGTATTAGGGTACAATCCTAGCGTCCTTGTTTACTAACCTACCAGGTGGCGTGGGTTATCCACTCCATTTGGTAGGGACCACACAAAAGGAAGAAAAGACGACTGTAATAACTACAGATGCATAGCGATCACCGACAGTGTAGTAGTAGAGTATGCGGGAAAGTGCTAACAAAAATGATTGAAGAAGAATATGACCAGTATGATATAAAAGAACAAGCAGGTTTCAGAACTGCACGATCGTGTATAGATAATATTTACCAATAACCCAAATCATGGAAAAAGAGCAGCAACGTATAACAACAAAATCCATCTCCTGCTCCCACAGTTAACTAAGATATATGATATGATGAGTACCAAAAACTGTGAAAAGTACAGGAATAGAGCCTAATTAATTAACTCTAATACAAGTTTTAAAAGATAAAGTAAATGTAAATGATAAAGAAGACCTGAAGTATATGACTCAAAAACTGATCAAAGAATATGAAAAAGGTGGACTCGAGTTGCACCAAAGTAATAGAAAACACATGTGTGTGCGGGAGGACATGGAATATCGCACATTAAGGTGACACGTGACGTAGTTCTAAAATGAATTTTCGGGTTTAGATTTTTGTTTTGATGATTCTTATGTATATTTTAACGCTGTTAAAATTATTTTTTGTAGCTATTGCAATCTTTAAAATGCATTTATCAAAACACTGTTTTGAAGTTACGATAGTTCGATTGTAGATAATTTGGACATAGAATTGGAGGACAAGAATATCGGAACATGTGAAGAATACACATATCTCACAATAACACTTGCTGGTAACAGAAGATGCGATAGAAAATTCAGGAAAGGATACACAAGGGGAAGAGGGCCATTAGAGCAATAAACTTCATAATGTGGTCTAACAATAACTCGAATAAAAAGATACTTATATATATATATATATATATATATATACGTATACGTATATTGTCAAGAGAATAGTGACCTACGGATGTGAGGTGTGGCAGCTAAAGGAAAACTAACAGAAACAGCTGCTAGTAAGGTAAATGGACTAGAGAGTCTCCCATCTAGGAAGGAGCAGGAACGAGAATCTAAGAGATAGGATGAAAGTCTAAAAAATTATTATACAGGAAATACAAGTTCTCCTAATACAGGCACCCCTGGATAGACGGAAACGAGGCAGACTAAAGTGCACCTGCAAGTTGGAAATTAAAGGAGTATGCTGGAGAGACATTTATAACCTGTAGATTGGAACGAATATTCTAAAATTAACAGGAACCCATTAAAGAATGATGACTTGTAAATATTATTGTATGGAAGAAGAAACTAACTGTGAAACGCAAATAAATTTAACAGGCTTCCAACCTTACAAGACTCCTGGATTCCATTGAAGAGACAGAGCTCAATAATGAAAGCTACGAAAATGTCTCAGCATAATGGTCAATAGGCCGCAGTCCTGTGGGATTCTTTGACGAAACACCAATCTCAGCAGGATTGCATAGACAGCGCGTTTCTTTAGTTCACCACTGTTGTATGTACAGTCAAACACGACATGCCAGCTGTAGTACTCATAGGCCAATAGGACCTAGAAGCTGCTGCCGATCAATCCGGTGCTGGCAACAGCAATAAGTCATCGATATGCGATCTATCAGGGATATTTGGCTGTAGATCTAAATTACATAGCGATCAGGGTTGGATATTTGGCGGCAAATATAAATTACGGTGAAAAAAGGTAATTAAAACAAACGACAGTGAAATATAATCGCGCAATCGCAATAATATGTAATAACTGCATAAGGAACTAAGGATTCGCGAAATATGGAAAAATCTTCAAAATTCTTGATCGATATAGCATATGTGGAAGAAACAAAAAGAATAATAACAAGACGCAAACATCATGATGGACGGAAGAAGTAAGGGAGGAAATACAATGAATATAATATATAATAGTCATGGAGAAATTATTTAAATAAGAGATCAGATGGTCTTTATAACGGAGGAAAAAATAGAGTTAAAGAATTGGTACGACTTGAAGTTGAAATTTTGTTTTGTTTCAACTAACCCTTACATATTCGATTATTTGTGTAATATTTGTAGTATACCGCCATAACTCGAGTTATAATAAATAGGATTAAGGTAGAACCAATGATTAATATAATCGCGCTACTAAATAATAGGCAATTAATACTTTTATCGAGCATCGTTAGAATGGGTGTAAGAAAATTAAACGTTTTGCAAAATAATCAAATTTCAAAATTGAAAGATCGGTTGCGAATACGGGCCTGACTACTTTTGTAATGACAGGTCGGTCGGTTTTAAAACATTAACATGGCTGTTATATATGATAATTCAAGTATACCTGTACGGGTTGTTGTTTCAAAACCTGTTCAGGTTCTGGCTGTTCCTCCTCTTCTTGTGCATACGTGTTTTGGTAAACAGATACAGGTTTAGGGGCAGCAGTAACGGGTCGGATTGGTCGGATCGGTCTGGTCGGGTAGTTCGCTGGGCCGGAATCAGGTTTATCTTCTTCTGGTCTCTCATCACGATCAAGCTCCTCGTCCTTCACAGCGTTAGGGTCGCAAGGGTTGCCAGATACGTACGTGAACTCCCTTTTGTTGCCATCAGGGTCTACATACCCATACTTTCCACGTACAACGCAATCAGTACCACGAGTTTCCTCCTTGAAGCTACCATCAGCAGCCTCGTAGCCGAATGTAAACGAGCCATCATCGTTGACTTTGTTGTAGTTACGGATAGTTTGGACTGGAGGTTGTTTTGGGGCTTCTTTGGTTTTTACAGATGATTTATGGCTAGGTTGATTGCGGGATGGGATGTAGTTTTCTTGTTGCGAGCTTCTCGGTGCAGCGGCTTGACCATATAGGCCGTTGTACTGGTCTGCGGATGAGATGTAGACTACGCCTTGTTCGTCTTGTGGATCTGCGGCGTAGTACTGGATGGTTTCTTCCTCTTCTTCTTGGGGCAGTGGACGAACGCGTACCCTGCGACCTTCTGATGCATTCAGTAATGCTGCCGCACACACCAGTAATGGTAACCACTGAAAAGAAATAGAAGTTTAAATAAGAGAAATAAGGTAATTTATAGTAATAAAATAATATAAATCATAATTATAGAACTGCGAATAGTCGTCCATCTCATAACGTCCTCAAGATTGGTGGCTTATGGAACATTTTAAGATTCAGTTCTTATTAAAAAATAGAGTTTGTACTGGAATGAATGTCATGTATTATGCATTTGCAATAATTAAGTATAAGTTTGTTTAAGAGGATTATTAACATAGATATCTGAATGCATAGATAATAATAGTAACTTTATAGTATATTCAATAAAATATAACAACAGTCTAGTAATATAATGTATGCAAGCACATTTATAATTACAAAACTGTTCATTACATCTAATGCCGTGTTCATCTTTGTCGACATTTCAATCAGATGTTATCAGCACTATAAGTCTCAACTAAGTAACATAAATTTGAAAACGAATTAAATAAATCATGTTTATTTTATAGTTCTTTAATTATCAATATGCGTTTGTAAAAAAGTGATTGCGCTCGTGTTGCATTTAATTAAAGTCGCTGTCGTGCTCGTTTGCATGCCTTTTATATGTGGTCACGTGGTGCATTAATTAATTAACAGGTTTACCGGCTCGTGAAACGTTACTTGCAGTAAACAACTTGTAACGAATTCCTTCTTTAATGCTCGCATTCAGCAGCTGTTTATTTAATGCATTTGATGTGCAGCTATCGTGAAGCAATCGTCGGAAGAATTAGTCGCACTAAAGAAAATACCATTTTATTCATTAAATTACTTTAATTAAATTAGATATATAAAAAAAACTTCTAGCTTTAGGCTTTTCCGCCGGTCAAGGGAGAAGCTCAGAGAAGTTTAATCACCCGGTATTTACCTTAACTTCACAGAAAACCTCTGAATAACTGTGAAAGGTGATTCGCGAAAATTCGCTCCACGCTGGGAAGCGAACTCAAGCTCCCGAATGCTCAGTACAAGACGGACGACGCCACTCGGCCACTGAGCTGGGTTAGATATATATATATCTATATATATATATATATATATATATATATATATATATATAAATAAAAAACGTTGGTTGATTTCTAGTTTCAAATAATATTTATATATTTTAATATGTTCACCATGATCATTGGTTTTGTTAAACCATCTATGTTTTTAGGTAGGTAAGTAGATATTATAACCAAGTTATTTGTAGATAAGATCCAATAACCTAATTGAACTCCTGTGGTTTTAAATCGGCCTAATTTACTTTATTAGTATTATATTATAATTGGTGTCATTTGGTGCTGTAGCTTTGGAATGAGAATAGTTAATATCTATTCCATTCTGTTGCGTTTAATCGATTAGTAATTAATCAATCAAATTTCTCGTGCATGGAAAAGAGTGTATACAGAGTTCAGCGCTTTTGAAATGATTAATGAAGAAAGTTTGGTTACTCTTGACCAAATTAAAAAAATCCACTTTCTTTGAAAGAAAACCAAGAAAGAATAATAAAAATAAAGTGCAAAGAAAAAGGACGATAAAACTATTAGGTCCACTACTACTACTACTAATAATAATAATAATAAGAGAAAGGCAATTCTCGCACAGGTTTTTTTAAATAAAAATCGCATGTAAATATAATTTATTTTATACAAAACAAGATGTATTTTCAAGAATGTGGTATATGTATAATAAAGTACTATAGGCTACATCCTATTTTTAACACTGTATACAGGAATAATAATGTTTAAAATAATTGTGACTGGCGCCTTCACCCAAAATTACTATTCCTACAGAACATTAAAAATAAAAATTGTATTAATGTACTATGTTTTTCAAAACCTCGTTAATAACTCGGACACAATTTTCGAAGAAAACCTAGGTGTTGACTATAGACCAATTAGACTCGGTTGTATAAAGCACATTACTGACTGATTCTAACCTCACTTTTGACAACTTTAACACATACTGAGATGTTTCCATATACATATAAACATACATATAAGCAAGGAAATGGAAAGTTAAGAACAATTTATGCAACAACTAACAATATAATCACGGATTATAGTTGCCTCGCCTTTGTGCAACCGAGCCTTAGCGTAATATATTAACTTGCAAAAATACTCATATCGGTATAAAGTTGTACTACAATCTATAGCAAAGTATTATATATTTCTATGCTAAATACAGTTGATCAACTTGGTCATGCATGGCTTGTAACATCTCCAAGTTTATATTCAGTGTCCGATTAGTTCCTGACATTTTGTTATTGATATTTGATATTGATATTGAATGTTTTCATCTTGTTTTCAAAATTTTCCACAAAATTATTGTCAAATGTTATACAAATAGTTAAATTATTGTTAATTATTCATAGAATAATATTAAATCCCACCGATACTGCTAACGCCATTAGCTAGTCATACAGGAACGGATTGGAGGCCTAAACCTGCGGTTAAAATTTGCTTGCGGACTATCCGTCGCCCACTAACGCGCTCGTCAAAATAATTTTATCAAATCCATCAGCGGACCAGATGCGTTCGTTTTTTTTTATTATTTATCCGTAGATCAGGCCATTTATCCTTGGTTGAAAGCTCACGAGCACGGGCCACGGTTTTGAGTGCTTCAAGTTAGTTCTTCGACAATTTTCTCATAATTCTTGATTTTTGATTATGTGTTTGTTGTGTAGTGATCATAATTTAATTATTTATTAATTCTATCGGTTATACATTTTATTAATATTTCATAACGAAGACCTTTTTTTGATCAGGTTAATTATTTTTTCTATACTTTATTATAGTCTATTTATTTTATTATTCAAGTGAATGCATCAGGCCTATATTGTTTACAACCTAGAGCGTTGTCTTGCTCAGTCCAGACCAAATATGATATATTATTGTATATAATATAACACCGGATTAGTCGTCAATTACACAATAGAGAGGGTATTTCATAAGATGTCATGCCGCACATAAAACACTTCGATATTAAGTTCTAATATATCATACCATATGGCCAAATTCCACCTATTATGAAACACATTGTGTATTAAAACAATATTTAATAATTCCATTTAAATGATAATTAGTTTCAGATTAAAGACCATTAAACACCATTGCCTTCACCATTTGCCTTCACATAACTATGACTACATGTTTCATATTGTAGGAAAGGATATCCAATTGTTTCAACAAGTAACATAATAAATTTAATTATTTATACCATTTTAATATCCATACAAACATAGGTGTCCTATAGAATATTTTAATTAACATTAAGTAGTTGCATGTCTACCACTACCGGAACAATTTCACGCGTCGTAAACCGGAGAAAAAAAGTATGGTAATGGTCAAGCATTTAATAGTTGCTACGAGTTCGCGTGTCTGTAGATGGAGAAAGTGTCGTGGCGCGTGCCCGACTTCTTATTGCAGCCACAGGTTGTCGCTCTGCTAGCCGGAAGTGGATCAACTTGCCGAATTTAATACACCCGTTCTGGGCAACGCTGGTGATTGATTGTGCAATCATGCGAGCGTTTTTCCACACGGCACTTTCTAATGACTGAAATCAAACACGTTGGCTATGTGATAGCCGCACGCGATATTTAGTCGTGTAAGTGTAATTGGTTTGTTAATAGATCCATAATAAAATCATAATCTTCGTAATAACTGTATTTGGCGAACTTGTTTATATACAACTAGTCATAAGCAGTGAATTAATCGTTAAGTGATATAAGCATATGATTATGGTAACAAGTCGCAGTTTGTTTGATGAAATATTATTTTTCACTCAATGCCCAGATTACTTGTTGCCTAGGTTTGTATATAGGCAGACTTTAGACCCTATTTTGAAGCAATTTAATTTATATAATTTATGTACTGGAATAATTTCATGACAGTACTTAGGAAATAGATAACCCTATCCTGAGATATTTTAGTATGAAATTACATACGAAGTATTTAATTTTAGATATAAAGAAAGTTTTTTACAAACCGTAAGCAATGAATGTAATAAAATAACTTTGGAATCGCTGCAATTCAGGCAACGAAACAAGGAAAAAACGAGATCAATGTATTAGATCAGATTACATCTAGAGAAGAAAGAACTATAGAATATTCTATTTGTAAATGACTAATTCTAATAAACCTTAATAAAATAATAATCTATGAATGGTATTCGATTCAAAATAATTTTTAAACACATTCCAGATCCATCTAAATCAAAATAACTGTAAGAGTCAAATATTTTCGATGTCTCACTTACCATATACATAATAAGTACATTTTAAACAATGGCGAGAACAATATACACAGCCTTATACCGGCCCAACTAGCATACGGTTTCCTCTACTATCCCAAACATGACCAAGTATATTTAAAAACTTAGAGGATGGTGAACATTTCATTTCATTCGTTCACTCGCCAAAATCGGACACCCTAATAATCCATTACATAACCTTCCAAACATCCTCCTATACTGCTCCGCAAACTTAATCCCAATTAATGCACATACAAAAATACTACAAAGGCCACAAAATAAATGTATTAAATCAATTTTAGAATATGATAGGATTTATGGTACTCTACAAAAGAACTATACAAACAAACCAATCTCGCCAGTCTCGCCTTCGTCTGCAAAGGCTAACGCAGCAACTATACGATAGGGAAACCTACAAAGCTAGATGAGTTAAGCAAATTGAAGAAATAGCAACATTCCTGGAGGGGATGACGGCCCCATTGAAGAAGGGAAGATACCGCCGACAATATAATCGCAAACATCAGACGATCTTTCGACAAACAAGCAACCTACGAGGGAAGCCGCGACTGTACTAGCCCAATAATGGTCCGAGGCCATCTACACAAAGTAATCATCGTAAAGGGCCTGGAAGCCAAGCCAGTAATGGACACTCCAGTGGTCAGATGACTAGAAACGACGGGCAGGGCAGTTACCAGCGGCAGAAATAAGAAACTAGGACGACCAATCCAAGAGCTATCGAAGCATCTCGACTGTATCCCATACAACGGAGGTCCGAAACTGCCCGGGACCCAGAAACAAAATAATATGGACAACACATAATTTCTAACATGACTGACATACTATGGGACACTTCAGGCGAGGAAGCTTACAGATATTACGGAAACGGACGGGACTAAAAAATCCGACTTGAACTGAGCAGACTACCTACACAAGAGGGACGTAAGATTCCCGAATTACTTTTTACGGGAAACCGAATAAGCGGAGACACCAAACGGCCAGGGGCAAGAAGCGATCCCCACCCCAGCGACACAATCCAGAACAGAACTAGTGAAAGCTTAGTAAGGTTAAATATACGAATACCTAGTCCGCAGAATAAAGGACATTGACAATAATGCGCGGATCGACAAGACAGATAACATACAGGACCTGGACGTGCAGGCCAGGAAGGCCGAGGTGGAGGAGGCTACAAAGGCAACATCGTGATCTCTAGGGTAGAAGACCCGCGGCCGACCAGGTATTGCTCCCCAACGATTACGGTCATAACGTCTGAGCAGAAGCTGCCGCACTCACGGCCAGCCACATCCGAGTCGGCTTCGTTCTCGTGCTGTGAACACGGCCACAGAACGGACACATATAGGGGATAAGACAAACGGAAACTCTGCCTCGGATGTGGAGAAGAGGGCTACCAGGCCAAAAACTGTCCAAAAGAAACCCCATACTGCGCAATTTGCGGAAACGAAGAACACGCAGCTGGGGCTCTGATGATCCCAAGGAAAGAATGCCGCGGGAGCAGGCTCTTGCTGGTGGCTGCTACAAACGAAGTGGCCCACGCGATCATCATAAAATAAAACTACCTTAGAATCAACCTTTCGTGGGTGACAGATCGGCCTATGGGGAATGTCGGCATCAAACTCCTAGGCGACCACCAGAGACTCGTCACGTCCCACGGATCACCCACGAAGGAAATAGTATTATTCCGACCGTTGTCAAAGGTGAATCGGCATCCCACCTAGATATCAATTTCGCGTCAACGTAGCTGGCAAGTAGGGTGCAGGTCATGAAGGAGGAAACGCTAACCGAACACCGATACATACTCTACAGCATCAAGCCCAGCATAGGGATCGCGCAATACCAACGCTGGAATAGTGCGATGTATGCTATACACCATGAAAACAGACCTCCTTAGAGCCTCCAACTCACAGAGAAGATGAGTGTACTGGTGAAACCAGGAGGGAGCATAAACACGAACCGAGGCCAATGATGACAAGCACAAAAAGAGAGGGTGGCTGGAGCCCCAACCGAACCCGCTCCAATCTCAGTATCGAGCAAGAAAGAAATAATGCAGGCGCAGCTAGAAAATGCATTGGTAGACACTTGGCATAGAGGTCGACGTAGAGCCTAACATACAAGAGCACAATGAAAAGGATCAAAAAGCACCGGCCTGGAGCGGAATCCTCGGTAACTGGAAGGGTGAGGGTGTTGGTGATAATCCTCTTCCCGCCCGCAAGATGCCCTCATCTCGAAAGAAAGGAGGAAGACGGCAGTATGGGATCAAGAAGTGCCGATCCACGACCGACGCCATCCTGGCCGTCTGCAAACGAAGGCACCCGGCGGAAGAGGAGACACTACATGATTATCCTGGACGTCACCAATACGTTGACTACTATACCCATAGGTAGCTTTCATAAGGGCATTGAAGCGGAGAAGGGTTACTACGGCACTGGTGAGAATGGTTTGGCTGTTGACTTATTTGTGTTGTTTGTTACTTTAGCATAGCAAGTATGTATAAATATAGTGGGCTAATTAGTTTTATGTGGTTCACAGTGTTAAACATTTTAATAAAATCAATTCAAGCAGATTTGGACTAGAACTTGTAGCCTAAACAATGCATCTCTGTTTCCTAGACTAGTGTTTCTCAAACTTGTTGGCCCTCGAAGGGGGTCGAGGCATTTTTGCACCTAAAAATTTCAAACGACTTCGTTATGAATGGGTATGTGTAGAAAAACATCCCGAATGATATGTAAACATTTTTTTCTGCGACCACCCAAATAGTTTTGACGACCCCCACTTTAAGAATCAGCTTCTAGATTCTCTTTATATTATCTTTTTTTTGTACTATGAGGTGGAATTTTTAAAACACACCTGTGCCTCCTTACCACCACTAAGTGTTAGAGGCATAGATAGTGCCGGAAAACTGATTCTCAGCCCCCCTCTGATAGTAGTATCTGCCTTCCCAGGCGATTGGGGTGGGGTACCTTTGCTTCTAGCTTAGTCAAGATCCTGTGTCGCCCCCCACGTGCCAGCTGTGGCTTCCAAAGGTCGTATGCGCCGGATCGTCCAGTGACCGTACATTAGATTGGCCGACTTACCAATCATGTGTAGGTAGTTCTGGAGTACGCCGTGCTCTGTAAGAATCTGAGTTAACCATTCGTTCGTTTCCCCATGTTCCAATTTCACCAGGGGTTTCAGTTGGTGGAACAACTTGCCTTGTCCACCCTGCGCTCTGGGATTCCTCCCACTGTCTCTGCCACGATTTGTTGGGCTGTCTCTGGGGATTGTACCTCCTTGGCTGCGGTATACACCAAGGCCCTCTCTTGTACCAGTAGATCTGCTAAGATAGATGCCGCTAGTACTTGATGTGATATGGAATGCCCGGGTTTTACGTCGCCTGCGAGGTCTGGCTAGTGTTTGTCCCAAGCATCATTCGGATCTCGTGTTTTACCGTTGTTTCGTGCCCCAGCAGTCTGATGTTGAGTGGCCCTTGAATGATTGCCCTTCGGATGGAGAGTAGCTAGGGTTAGTACGGTGTCGGTCATCCACTCCTCTATCCTTGCTACTGCTTTTTTTGTCATTGTCTCGTTTAGATCATCGTCATAAAACGCGACATTCATACCATATATATATATATATATATATATATATATATATATATATATATATAAATATATATATATAAATATATATATATATATATATATATATATATATATATATATATATATATCGCTTACTAGTGTTCTGAATCTGCAGTTTAATATAAGATACCAAATGATACATTATTGTTATACAACCAGGGAGGCTGGACACTTGAACAGACTTGTAGCATTCGAAATGTGGAGTCTATAACGTATACAAGACTATTATGGACCGAACATATATCAAAGAAGAAGTCTTTCAAAAAAGAGCTAATCTTGGACATATAATGAGAACCCAAAGTTACGTATCAGGTCGTATCTTAGGGTTCTCATTATATGTGCAAGGTTAGCTCTTTTCCGAATAACTTCTTCATTTGATATATGTTCGGTCCACGATATTCTTTGTCCACATTGCGAAAGCTACAAGTCTGTTCATGGTGGGCAACTTAAGTATCCAGCCGTATAACAATAATTTACCATTTGGTATCTTATATTAATATCGTTCATAGTGGACATCTTCAGTATTCTTCCATACAATAGAGGGGAAAAGGGATGAATATGTCGTTGCTCCGAAATATAAGGATATGGACAGGGATGAGCTTTGAAGAGTGATTAAGAGCAACAGCAGAAATAATCGCCAATCAATTGAAACAGTCTATAGAGAATGTAATAACATCGGTCGATTGCATTTTATAAGCTGTAACATTAAAACCTTACTCTCCACTATTAATTTTAATACAAATTTAATGTAATAAGTCATTAGTTTAATGCATATTTACAACACATTCATCACTCGGTAGCGTACGATTGCGATCGTAATTAACAGCAACTTTTTGCGCAATTGTTTCCTTTAGCAGCATCTTAATTGGTCGCATCCTAAATATGCAGAAATTACGCTCTGCCTTGACACTTAACAGGTAGCATGGTCTCTCCTCATATTGTTGCGGCTTTTATTATTAATAATTAAAGGTTGCGCGTGCGGGAACGCAATGATGATGGGAAAGTAACAACAATAATTTACGCGGAATGCACTGGGGTTCTAAGAAAAAAAGTATTTATTTTAATGATTATATATGGTTGATCATGCGAAAAATCAAGTGATTCGTAGTTACTTCTATGGAGATTAATTAATTTTAATATCTATACTAACGGACTTTGATTTTAGATGATTTGTAGAGACACGGAGAATCAATATTTATTAAGGCTATCAGTCAAAGCCCTTACTGCCACATTACATTTATATATATATATATATATATATATATATATATATATATATATTACATATGGCAAAGTAAACAAATCTGTATTTCCTAAATCTATAAGAAATAAGGTTATCTTTTTAAACCTGTCTGGTATATTATTTTTACACAGACACAAAACTCTTTGTATTAGTTCTTAGTTTTCTAGGATGTTGAGGAGATTCTTTTAATTGAGTATATGACCAAAGGAAGGACTACAATAACGGAAAATATCTATAAATACACAATGAAAGAGGCTTTACAAGAAAAAATAACCCACAATAATTTTCAGAAAAACATACTTCTGCACGACAATTGTAGGATGCATAAAGAACGAATTATTCAAGCAGTAGTCAATGAATGCGGCTTTAAACATTACAACATCCATCTTATAGTCCCGACCTAGCCCCCTCGTAGAATTAATGTTACATACAACAATGTAATCAAAATTATTCGAAGAATAGTCTCGCATGACTGAGAAGCCTTTACATAACCTTGATTACATTTGTATGTAAAATTAAACCTACGATTAATCTATAAAAAGTGCAACCATATTTATCAAATAAGCGCTAATGATATATTTACGATTTTAAATAGTGTACTCTTTACATTCATTGCACTAAAATGTAATTTAAGTGAGCGAAAAGTTTCCGTTTCATGCTTTGTGAATTTTATATATCGTTACACTTCTTCCGGCTTGAAAATTAAAAATGCATATGAATTGCTGCGATTATAGTCGTTTTAGAATCTAAAAATCGATTAAAGGTATCAGGAGAGTAGAGAAGCACCCCCAATTGAGTAAGACAACATATTTTAGTTGATTATCTTAAAATCTACCAGCTTAAAACAGTTTATAACCACTTAGTATAAGCTTGCCGTAGGTCATCCTGCTCAATTGTGGGTGCTCAAACCGATGTTCTCTTCTCAGGTAACTGCGTAACAAAAGATCAGTCTGCATTGAATGTACCAGAGGTGGCCAACTTTTCTGTACATAAGATCTCCTTTTTATCTTAAAACTGTGTGGCGATAGACGTTAGTTTTAGTGCTCTATTTATCAAGTATGTATACTAATCGGTTTATAAGATAAGACATTGCAACGATCGAAGGGTCGTTCGCGATCGACTTGTTGGCCACCCCAGGAATATACCAATGGCGGGTAAATACAGATCCGAGAGCCGCAGGCAGCTCTTCGATGAGTCAAGTGCGGCTCCCATATTGTGAACATTATGAAATAATTATTTTCTTTTTCATAACTATATTTTTATGTGTTCATATGTTCTTATATGTGGCTTGTAGTATATGGAATTATATTAAATAAAACAATATGAAATTGTGTATCCACATGTAGCTCTTTGTAATATATTAAAAAACGGATTGCGGCTCTCTTTGCCCACCCCTTAAATATAAATAATAATAATAATAATATGTATTTATTTTCCATAAATATACAAAGTACAAATACAATTGATACGCGTATATATATATATATATATATATATATATATATAATGTAGCCTGAATTAAGTACAGTAAGTACATGGAGGAACATACGTCAAATTACCTTCTTGCTTTAAATCTGTTTAGAGTGTGTTTCAGTTTATTTTGTATCGGGAAACAAACCATTTTCTATAATAAAGCTATATGAATAAAGAAATTTCTAGTTTATTAACGTATTGTTTCTATTGCAGTCTCTCTTTCACTTCAGTCCTTTTTAGTGAAGTAAACCGCAATTAATTATGAGAATTTATAATAAAACGAGAATTTCGAGCATCTGCATATGACTTGTGTGACTTAATTTATTAACTTTCGATTTATCGTAATTAAAACTGGATTCCGTTTCCTGCCCAGGAGAAAAACAACAGCAGGCGGAATGCGAGCGATCGTACGCCTCGGCGCGTCCAGTTCACTTTCATCCATGGCAAAATCCATGTTATTAGATTATATGAAACTCACAATCAGTTCAGGCCGGCGGACACATAATCAGCCTCGGTGTTGGTTAAGAAAACAAGGAAATTACTATTGCGACTAAAGCAAAAAAAAAGAGGAAAATTACCATAATAGTTTCCATAACGATACGCACGAAGTATACTTAGATTAAACTCAAAGACAAAAGGTATTTTCTTAGTTTTTTTTATAGGTATTCGTTTTCACAACTGTCTATATTTGTCTGTATAAGTGATTTTTAATATAACACAAAAGTTTATATTCATTTGTAAGCAGTGAGATTTTAGATCAATTGTCTACGAACCTTCGTTTTGCACAATACTATTGTAGAGATAGTATAATTCAGTGATAAAAAATATGTGTTATATGGAAAATCACCTATATAGGATTTAAACAGTTGTGAAATCTAACGTCTATTTTTTTTAATTTCTAATCAAATACACGAAATAATAATAAAAAAGAATTTTGTACAACATTTCTTAAACTATATTGTATTATATTACAGCTTCTCTAATTGTAGACCGTGGATTTGTTTTAAAAAAAACACACTGGTCTTACATAAAAATACTTTATTATACAGCGAGAGACATGTTACTCGTCTCGCTTACGGTGTAAAACTCTTCGTCTAAGACGATATTACGCACCCTTTCCTCCCACGCATATATATATATATATATATATATATATATATATATATATATATATATATATAAACCAGACGGAACCTATATGATATTTTCATAATCGGAAAGTCTAGTTAGTAAACAATGACCGGCCAATTTCCCCAAAAAAAACTAATCAAGATGAAGTTACGTGAGTTAATAGCCATATGCAGAAAATTAAATTAAATTAAAATTAATTGAAATTAAAAAATAGGCAGTCGTTTTTTTTTTGCCGAAAACGTGGTGGACAAATTTATCACAGACTATGGACAAACTACGGACAGACAGACATTTTCCAGAGACAATCTGAATCGTCTGCTAGGCGCGATTAATAGAATCATATACAAAGAAGATACTGGAAAGTATTGATGGCGAAAGTCATGTTTTATCTGTATGGAGACATCAGGCTTGCATATTGAGCTTCAAGAGAGACTATAACGATACAGAACGTTGGAAGATAAATAAGAAAGTGAACCACCCTGTAGCAAAAAAAAGAAACCAATGTGAATAATGTACGGAAAAAGAAAGTCACCAAATATAAATAGCAATAATTCCTATGTGTTTGAAGTTTATTGAAAATTTCTGTAAAATTTGCATCAAAACTTGCTAGAAAATAAGTAATAAATATAACATATCTTATGTGATTATGTGTATATCACCCCAGAACGGGTGGCCTGCGATCGAATCCCTGCCCAGGGAAGTCAGGGTACCATTTGTCGTTGGGATAGAATTGACGGCACTTCGGAGACGAAGTAGCAAATTTTAACACTTACATACACATACTAACACATGACTGAAAGTCCATAGCCAGTTACAAATTGTAAGAAATACAGTAACTACTATAACTAATATTTTAGCTACTCAATTTAGTATTGTTTTTCATCATGTGTTTTAAAAGAATCACGTGCAAATCATTAAACACTAATTTTTAATTCTGAATGATATAAATCATCCAGAATTAATTTTTTTTAATTAATTAATACGTCTATAATTTGTCGCTGTACTTTTTATTAAAAAATGCATGTAACCCAGTCGACTGTTTTATTTAAACCTCAAATTCAAATTGTCATGGCCATTTCCGGTATATGTACATTATTTTTCTTCTTTTTTGTTTAATTTATTGTTGATTACAATAAACATGAATTTCTGCAAAATTTCATTAAAATACTAAAATAAGTAACAAATATGTTCATATAGGAACCTACACCTTACGAATCTACCCGTTCGCAGCTAATAAGAGTCAAGGCACCATTTGAAGATAGACTACAATCATTTCAAGAAGTCCGACTGGCCCCCGAAGAGCTGAATATACTCAGAATCGAAACTTGAAGTAACTACGATTATAAATGAAGTGTATGTATCTTTTTGTGTTTGAGTGTGTCTGTATGTATTTCCATGATTTCCAATCATAGTCTTATTTCCTCTAATCGACCTCGAAAGCAACAAATAATGCTAATAACAAATTCGGTATTGTTAAAAAAATTGCAAGGTTGCTAGCTTTTTTTCTCGTGCACCAGGATGCACGCATGCCTAACCTTGATTCGCATTACGAATTAAAAGACCGAAGGCGCTTTCCGATATGTACGTAGGCATTAACCTTTGCCGTCTAATATTTATTCAATCAATTGCACTACGACTAATAATAAAACATGAACCATTCTACAGGATTTGGCAAGACATTATTAATGTTTTCAACATGCGTGCTTTAAATTAATTTCGATGACTTAATGAAATGCAAATTGAGTAGGTTTTAACATTTAAATTATTCATTGATGATTTGATGATATAATTTTTAATGGGTTTATATGCAGATTTTGCGAGGTATTTTGGGAAATCTAAGTTGCATAAAGCGTTTCACACGAGACACGTTTTTTTTTTCACAATTAGCATCAAATTGAGGAATTAGCGGCTCGTTACGGCCGGCACCTATCCGCGTATGCAATTTCCGCCGATTTGCATAAAAGTGAGAGTGATTAATGCGTTTGGGTGGTCGTGGGAACCACCGCGAATTCGTCAACCATTTATCTTCATTGTGCGTTCGTTATTCATAATGTATATAATGTAATATAGTTATTACCTTTACAATGACTCTCACTCAACTGGAGACGTTTTAATGTTACGGGGATATCAGGGTTTATTTGGTATTGTATATTCTGTGTTAATAATAGTTGATCTGAGGGCAAAAGTGTTTATTAACCTAGATTATGGATGAAGCCATTATTGACTATTAGAATGGGTAGGTTGTGATAGATGATGGGCAATATCTTCAGTTGTGAAACTATCTATAAAACCTATCGAATGAAAACTATCGATGTGAATTAAATCAGTAGTTTAAAAAAGGGAAAAATCGCCAAAATAATTACGAAATTATATTGAATAATAATAATTAATTCCCACCAACCTGTAATATATTTAGCCAATACAACAACGGGATATGGTTGCTGCGTTACAAAACCTAAATAATAATATTGTTAATCTTTAAAATTGATATAGATATAACATTATTTTTCTTCTTTTTTTATTAATTTATTGTTGATTACAATAAAAATTGATGGAATCTTTCTGCAAAATTTCATTAAAATACTAAAATAATATTTAAAATTGATATATGTAGAAATTCTAGCTCTAAGTTTCCATCAATTTCCCACAAATTTTAATTTTGAATTGGTTACCTAATTAATAACTACCGACTCATTTAATAACTATCTTTATAGGGCTATCAGCAGTGAGGCTTTTCCGTCGGTCAAGGGAGAAGCTCAGAGGAGTTTAATCACCCGGCATTTACCTTAACTTCACAGAAAACCTCTGAAAAACTGTGAAAGATGTTTCGCGAAAATTCGCTCCTCGCTGGGGATAGAACTCAGGCTACCCAATGCTCAGTACGAGACGGACGACGCCTCTAACTACTCGAATGGGTTTCAATTAATATTAGCGCAATTAGTCCATATCTTGAAAAAATAGTTACTGTTTACGGACCGTCTAATTGTGTATAAATGTAGTTTGCAAACGTGTTATTATTAGTAGTTAATATGTGCAATTAATAAAAATTGAATTTAAAATTATTTATAATGAAAGTACTATTTATGCATTACATATTAGAGATAACAGTAATGCAATTATCTTTTAAACTTTATATTTTATTGGTGGTTACATCGATTATATTTTCTCTGATATATAATTTAAATATTCAAATTACAAGTATCCAAATATAAAAAAAATATATCTAATTTAATTATTTAAATTACAAATAATCGATAAATTAATAAATACTACCATCGACCGCCCAATTAATATTATAGTGTCCATCAATTGTTGTAATATACCTTTAATAGTCAATAATTGTCGGTTTTTAGGCTTATAGTAAAACAACTACGGCGCTGAATAAAAGTGTATGGACGGTAAAATAATACAAAAACATACGAATATTAGAAACAGCATTCGGTCATGATTAAAGTAAATTATAAATAACAGTTACTCGATTTTATAAATATAATGAATGTAATAATTTAATCAAATGTTATGACATTAATCAGAAGTTACAAACACCGCAAAATACCAGTAATGTCGAAAGATAATGATATCCCTAGAACACCCTAAGGTGGGGAAAGAAGTCATTATTGGATATAATGATTATTTTGTATTGTTTATACTAACAACAGTTCCTATTTCTGTAATATCTTAAATGGTATAGCACTAACAAACAACAATACTTTCCTTATAAAGTACTGCTGCATTTGGAAAGAAAGAAATAAATCCTAACATAAGCAAGCAATATAGAATTACATGAATATTCTTTTCTGCTATTTCTTCAATATAATATTTAATAGTAACAAACAAGAAATACGTACCATTTAAATCTCTAGTTTATCTTCAAATGCATTTCAATTATTCCTAATACAACTAGACATATACCGAATTAGGAACCCACATGCGAATGTAGAGTTTATTCTTTATCTATATTCTGCATTTTAAATTGGTCCATATATATATATATATATATATATATATATATATATATATATATATATATATATATATATATATCTGACGCGATATAATATTTTATTAATATTAATGCACCTATTTAAGAATTGACTTACACATTTGGCTACATATTGTCTTTACAAATCATTCAATTTCAAGTTTTTCTACATTTAGAAATGTTAGTTTTGCGTAACTTCCCTATGGCAAACTGGACCGAAACTTTGATTTCTCTACTAATTCGGTAGTAGTGCGTGTGATTATTTTTCGACGCACATAAGGAAAAGTCTAGATATTTCCTGCTAGTCGAGATATAATTAATCAAACTAGATGTTTTCCTTTCGATTTTTCCTAAAGCATCCAACGATACTACTTAACGACATGGAAAACTGTATTGCATGTGTTTCTTTATTTGGAATACAAAAAATGTTGGGAAGTATTTACTAATTAAAATAAATGAAACCGCAGCAACATCGTAGGTGTGGCAAATGCTACTACTGTTATTTTAGATATAATGTAGCGTCACATATTAATAATAAGATTTGTGTATACGTTTCGTAATATGTATATTCCAGTTTCATCATAATCGTCAATTAAAAAATTTCCGATTTAATTAGTACGCGCGAAGGTACAGAGCCTAAAAAGCGAGTTAAGAATATGGAAATACATATATAAAAGTGCACAGAAGCAACGAAAGGTATTGACGGAACTCCACACAACCTGCCAGTGTGCAACCAACATGGGGGGATGCCGAACTTCGTGAGACGCGAGTCGGCATCTTTCATTAACGTAACCCTCGTGTTCATACCACTGATGGGGAGAGTAGGCAATATAATAACGAGGCATTAGGTTATAATTTAATTTAATTTTTAAGAAAGATTTCAGAATCATTTAATCCTCAATGTGTATTTTTATAATTAAATTCATTGAAAATATGCCTGCTAGTAACTATTAATAATTTACTATGAAATTATCATATGTATTATCGTATATGTGTCTACTCACCAACGTCAAGGTACTAATTTGTAGAGCAGGAGAGATAGGTTAGAAAGGTTCGAGTGTCTTCTGAAAATCTGGAGTCATTGAGTCACCAAAGATATATATACATATAATATAATATACACCATCCAAACCAACAAACTGGTCGCACAGCCCGGATCCCAAGAACCGAAGAAATGAACTTGAAATACTGAGAGGACAATAGAAGACGCGCACAACCAACTAAGCGACAACACTAACAAAATGTAGGAGCTATGAACTAGCGACTCCATGCCTACGAACAATCATAATCAAGCAGACTAACCCAGAGAAAAGAAAAACGTACTGGTGGTGCCGCAGAAGTAAGAAGAGAGGCGAACCAGTTTCAAATAATAGCGTGAAGAGCAGTGGAGAAGAGCGGCTGGAACCCCCACCAACCTCCTCCAGGACCAGTATTATACAAGTCGGTGAGAGTACAGGCACCAGAACAAAGAACGAGAAAGCTGTGTCGAGGACGACCCGCGGAGGTTCCCCTACAAGATAGTAATGAAGAGAATAGGAGCTCGCCCGTTTGGATCTGAAGCTACGGTCCCTGGGGGAGTAAAGGAGGTGGAGGCTGCCCTCTTTCTTCCGGGCCCAATCACAGGACCAATAGCGAAAGCATGTCAGGACAACAGGGAGATCGCCCTAGGGCAAATGCACTGAGGAAGAGGCAGCCTTAAATAGACTGCCGGGCAGAATTGCCTCTGGACCAGATGGGCTGCCTAATGAGGTACTCATAGCGGCAGCACCAGCCATAGCGGAAATCATGAAGCAAATCGCAAACCGCTGTCTAGAGAGGGGCATTTTTACTAGGCGCTGGTTGATATTGATTCCGAAGCAAAACCGCAAAACCGATTCAAGATCCTATAGACCAATGCGCTTACTTGACGGAACCGCCAAAACATTATAGGCTGATCGCTGACCGCCTAACTGATGCACTGGAAACTGCCGGAGGGCTGCATAGTCGAGAGTTTGATTCAGAAAAGGCTGATCGACAACAGACGCGTTCTACGGTCTGCGAGCGGGTTGTAGAAGCTAACAAGGGAACATAGAGACGAGGTAGGTACTGCATGATGATCACTCTGGACATCGCCAACGCATTCAATACACTGCCCTGAGGGACCACCATGCAGACCCTGCACCGGAAGGGAATCCCCACCAAACTCTGTACTCGTACCGGGATACCTGAGTACCCGTGACGTGACCCATGAAGCAGCCGGAGAAGAGACTACACACGAAGTAACAGGAGTCCTGGGCCCTTCTTCTGAAACATAGCATAAGACGATGCGCAGCGCATCTAACTACCCAACGACATAACGGCGATCGCGTTCTCGAACGACATGGTATTGGTCTTGCAGGAATAACAACCAAAGCGTGACAAGCGACAGAGATGATGACAGACTGGATGACTATCGCCTTACTATCGTCGTTGCTAAAAAGTCGCCCTGCTCTCCACTAAGAGAGCAGGTATCCAGGATGCCATCGAAATAAGGATGCAGGGGACAACGTGCCGATTGCTAGGAAGCTGAACTACCAAGGCACAACCCTGGAGGCCAACAATAGCCACGTGGCCCCGTGCTGAGGACACCAAGGTAGGCCGTAAGGACTGACGGAGCCCTGGCAAGGCTGCTTCCAAACATTGGTGGCTCGGATGAGAAGAAGAGGACGTTGCTAGCGACGGTACGCGCTCCGACCTGGGTCGGTGCAACATCGACCCATACGAAACTGAATTGACTGAGATGAACGCTGCGCATCAGCTCTCTTCGGATCATCCGAACATACCGCATCATCTCGGCCGATGCAGCGGAAGTCCTAGCCAGCTTAACACCGGCAGACCTACTGCTAGAACGGAACGAGCCCCAAAGACGCGAAAACAGACACAAGATGACCAAATGACAGCACAGGTGGAACGAACCCCGAATGCAGGGTGGATAAAGAAATTCATCTCCCAGGTGGAGTCCTGGATGAACGTGAGCACGGGGAATTGGACCATTTGAGCGGCCAGCTGCTAACCGTGGATGGTGTTTTTCAAACATGCCGGATAGAAAAATCCGCATCGGCAAGGTAGTAGTACCGATAGTCCAGACTACATCTTGTACCAATGCCAGCGATTGTACCGCGCGCGAGCCGTGCTTAGGCTAAAACTGGCAGAAGCTGTCCCCAGAGAAATAGGAATCAGTATGCTAGAGGACTACCAAAAATGGGAGGTTGTGGTGAAGTTCTACCAGACCGTGATAAAGCAGAAGTTACAGTGACGATCTGCTATAGTGACGTGCCATGATACACGCCACACAATGGATTGAGGAGATGAGAGGCAAGAGCTACAAACAGACGTGAGGCGGCGCGAGGGGCTTAGAGTGCCTCCGAGGCGGGCAAGCCTCTAGCGACAGTTAGGTTTTAGTCGGTAGGCGCCCCGGGGAGAATCCGGGGAGAATCCTGCGAGAATCGGACACTATCTATGGCTCTAACACCAGGAGATAATAGTAAGGCACATTGGTCTTTTGAAGATTTCCTTCTCACAATACAAAACAAAAGTTATTGACATAAAGCATTACAATAAATGAATGGATTGAGCATTTCTAGGGTGATTGTGTATATAATAGAGTAGATACAACCCAAACGTGGGACCCATTAGAGTCATCACAGATCCAATAGGAAGATGTACCTTCGTACTTCTTCCTATTGGAACTACATAATAAATAATTACTCGTGGAGTTGTGGCAAGATGGAGAAGAATGGATATGTGAGTATCACACGAGAGTTGTTAACAATGCATGGGCAAGCAGAGAACAACTTCCGGCAGGCTGGAGAGAGGGTACAATTGTGCCGGTGTTGAAGAAAATCGACAAATAGAGCATCGCAAATCACAGAGGCATAACGCGATATAATACTTATATTTAATAAAACAGCGATTAGAGGAGTTTATAGAGGGGAAGAGGTTAATAATATAAACCCAAGTTGGCTTTAGGGAAAGCAAGTCCACAAAAGAAGCATCTGTTGGCAATCAGATACACAATTCATGGTGAGCTACAGAAGAAGGTTGAGAAAATGTTTGCGATATGGACAGTCAACTGTTGGTACATTTTATGTATAGATTAGGTGAGCCAGCACAACTGTGCGAGAGTGTACGTTGTATATATGAGAAAACATGGGTAAGCGTGAAAGAGGGTGTAAATGTGTCAGACCGTTGTGAAATACAGAGAGGGCTAATACAGGGATTCCCGCCAATCCCCATTCTTTTCAATTTATTTAATGAGGAGCTTGAAAACATGCCCCAAGCCCCAAAGAGGGCAAGCGGAAGGTGTTGTGACTGAAAATCATGTGCTTTTGGGTGATGTGATGCTATTAGCAAAAACGGAAGGAGTGTTGTAAGAGGTGATAGAGACATTGAGAAAGTTTTATAAAAGAATAATGTTAGAGGTGAATGTAAGTAAAACCTAGATAGCTATTTTTAGTAAAAATACGAGAAAAGGGCAGATACAAACTTGGAAATTGTAAGAACTTCAAGTATCAGGGTTTCATGTTTGAAATTGTGGGAGCAATGAATGAGCATATTAAGTATGTATGTCGTAAGGCTGGGCGACCTTCGGGTCTTTCTGCCGTGTGTTCGTGTATATGTATGTGTGTTAGGACTTGCTACTTCCGAAAATCGTCCCCGAGTTTTCGGAAATGTCCTTAATTGTATCCCAATGACAAATGATACCGACTATGCGGGACGGGATTCGTACCCGGGCCGCCCATTTATTAAGGGTGGGTGATAACCATTGCACTATATCGGCGTGTCTTATTTTAATTTTACATCACATTGTAGTGATCCAGAGGTTTCAGAATAAAGTACTCAGAAGCAGTATTGACGCACCATGCTACGCAAGGAACAGTTCAATCCACTGCGATCTGAAGATTGGTTGTGCAACAGACCACCAAATGAGCCAGCAGGCACGAACAACGCCTGCTCCAGAATGTGTTCGCTGAGGACGTCCAACTTCTCGACAACACAACTATACAAAGAAGGCTGAAGTGGGTAAAACCCTTTGAACTAGTGAATTAACAAAAAAAAGGAGAGTATGTGCGAGCATAGTGAAATGCAACTAGTTAGTGCAAAAGCAGAGTGTGGTATATATGTACAACGAGTACAGCCTACAGGATCATTATTGAATAAAACTATAGACTCAGTACTAACCCTAGTCATTTAAGTTAAATTAGAAGTGCTTATTGATCATCTTTCTGACCAGATTGTACTAACATAAATTCACCCTCGGGAGTCTTTAAGTAATAATAATAAATATAAAAATCATTTTAGAGAATAAAATCGCATCACTTGAAGAAAAATGTATGAGTAAAGAATATCGCAACCTAGATATTAAAACAAGGGTAGGGTATATGTCAGTATCAAGGTATATTAAAGTAAGGAGAGAGAGCTGATAGGAGAAATATCGAAGATCACTGATAGGTAGAAGGGAAATTTTGAGGAACCGCTGAATACAAATTTGAAAATTTAGAAGCAGCAACTCAGGAACATAGAGAAATCGACCAAATATTAATTGAAGATGAAGAAATTACTATATATTCAATGAAGAGCAACACGAGGGCACACGAAATGGTGAAATACTTTAAAAACATTCATTCACACATTCGCTCATTGGCATATGTTGTCCACATCGACTCTCTGAAGAATACACAATCAGCCAACAACGCCGAACTATAGAAGTTGTTAGGCCTCACTTTAAATAATTGTTCAACCACCATACAATAAATATTTAAAAAAAAATTCTCAATCCTTATATGGTTGCAGCGAAACCCATGTGTTTTACTCATCATAAGGAATAAGGAACAATTTGAGATTCATTACAAATGTCAATTTCATCTGTTCAGAAACAACTAAATATAATAATGTAATTTATAAATATATGTTAGATCTCTACCTAAACTAAAAAAGAACGTTATTATTATATAGTATATTACGAATATTAGTATTGTGTTGGTAATGATATTATATAACGTACCGCAAATATTATATCTCGGGTACTATAATTCATACATCTATATTATCCACCAATAATTAATCCAACCAATTAAGTTCTTTATTGAGGTTATTATTGAAGTGTTGTTTTATTTGTGTGGTCCGTGGGGAATTTTGCAAGGTTATAATCACGTTGCGCACACCGGCAAAGTCGCTCGTGAGAACATGTGCCATTACCCGCCATTGTGCCGCGTCCCGCGGCTTCGAACTACTGACCTTTCCCTTATGCAACCGCGATCCGTTACGCAACCAGGCAGTCGCGAACCCGAGAGAAATTGAAACCGACGGAATACAGTCAGCCTCGATTCCATATAAGAATCAATTGTTTACATATAAGTACAATTAAAAGCGAATAATTGTAATAGGCTAACACAAGTGTTTATATATCTACATAGTAACTAATTGCACAAAGTAAATAATATTCTTATTTTATTTCAATTGTGTATAGAGATTTAGTTCATAACTGTCTATAAAGATTTTACATATTTTAACATGTGTCAGGGTTGAATTTATTTGTTCCCTCTTTAAACTTAATATATGCTTAGGCATGTACTATCTGAGAATTAACTTATGTACAAACAATGGAATACATAACTAATAAAATTTATATTTTAAAAATATATTATTCAGTAAATAGTATTGCCCAATTTAAACTACTGAAGCACAAAGCAAGAAATATTTGACAAATCGTATATTTAGTGGGCCCATGTCAATGCTACGGATGATAAAAATGGTAGTAATAAAAATGTATAGAGAAGAAATTGAAGATATAGACACCGTAATGAGGCCAGTGGAAAGTGAAATAGGACCAGAAATGGTGAAATTCAGAATCCTCCGGCACAAATAGGTGAGGAAGCTGGAAGGAAGTATGAGTGACATAGAAAATGCCAAGGGTTGGTCTCCTTAAAAAATATATAACAAAAGATTCTATTATGATCCAACACACAGAGGTAGCCTTTTTCTTGAACGATATTTCTTAATCAAAACAATTATTCAAATATAATTTCATTGAATGAATAAACATTACAGAACAACACCACGTATCTCATTTTACCAACTTTTCATGGGAGCTGGAAAACTATTTTTTAATGATCATTTCACTTACAGAAGCCTGCTTAGCCTGGGTATTCATTTATTTAAGCTCTCCTGAACACTATGTACACAATAAGTTAGTTACATCGGCTGTGAGATTACGCGTCCAGCGGTATGCAATACTCAATTTCGATTAAAATTGTGCTCTGTGAGCGACGATATGTTGTTGAAATTGATTGGGACCTTATTAAACGAACATGCTATTTTTTATAAAATGGCTACCCTTGACTAGCCAATCGGCACGTGGTAATGCAAGTATAGTTATAGCGAGATTTATTTCAAGGTTATTTCCATACTAGAATAATTTTTGTTTCTATTAAACTACGAATGTGTGTTTATTTCCTTTATTGTTCTCAATTATCTCAATATGCTAGAGCTATTACCAGCCTACATCCCCATAAACCTACAAACGCGTTTTAAGTTTTGCATGTGAGGCTAATGTGCTGTCTACATTGGAATATAAGCTGCAATACATTTCTTCTTGTTCGTATTTTATTAACATAGCTTTAATTTTTGTGTTCTTACTTAACACCGCAATCCATCAATGACTACATACAACACACATAGTATGTGTCACAACTTACTAGTGCAAATGAAAACATCTCATTGTTATGCTTACAACTCGCCATAAATTACTCCAATCGATTGTCGGAACCACCTGCGCGTGTTTGCGAAACTCCTGTCGCCTCCCTGATCCGTCGAATAGGTTGATTACCCCATCAGCATAAATCATTCCGATTTATTTTTGCAGCGAAAACAATGCACGGGGGCGGGAGCGTCACAATCCATCCGCTAATGAGCCCTATTATAGTGGGGTTGCGGCACAATCGACGCTGTCTTTTTTTCCCAGACGCAGTTTTTAATTGGTGATAATTGTCGGGACGAAAATGAAAAAAGTGCGTTCACACGGAAGGCTCCCGTTGTTGGGAAAGTGAGAGCGCGGTGATTATATAGCAGCGGGCTGCAAAATTATCGATAGCATCTTTGATGACTTAATATCAAATGGTATTGATATATAAGTGGCCGATAAATGTTCAACAGCGATAACTACTTAGTTAAGTACAAGCTGAGGAAATCATTTGATATGTGTATTTATATAATTTAAGGCGCTTTCGTTTAGCATGGTTTATCATTTGCTAGTCGCCCCCGTGGTGTGTAATATAGCTCAGGTTTTGCGGTCGTGCGCTGCCGGTATAATTATGCGCATCGGAAGCGGCAAATAGAACCAGAAACAATAAGCCCATACCAGCCCAGAGGGATAAACGAAAGGCACTTTAATAGATTATATAAATTTACCTTTATTAGGTATACAAAACATACATATATGCATGACAAATATTCTGTTGTTACAGAAGTACAATATCACGATTTAAATTTAAATCCTATACTTAAAAAATATATAATTCGAATATAATAATAGTACAGTGTGCAATAATATAATTAATCAAACTTTTGCACTTTTTGCTTTTTGCAATTTAAAAATATTCCTTCTGAATGTATCCGCAATTAACCTACCCTTGTTCTATTATTTTTTATTTGCTCTATTGCCATATATACGTTCTCGGTACCGGCCCACCTCTACCATACTTATTAAGAAAAATTGTAATTTTGTCACCCCTTCTAAGTTCCTAGGCAATTCTGTAAACTCATGTGAACTAATTCATACAAATTAATATATTATTACTCTTTTGAATTTTTACATAATCTAGTTAGATAGAGATATATACT
This sequence comes from Lordithon lunulatus, assembly GCA_963942505.1. NCBI lineage: Eukaryota > Metazoa > Arthropoda > Insecta > Coleoptera > Staphylinidae > Lordithon > Lordithon lunulatus. The sequence goes on along the minus strand of OZ012672.1, from coordinate 37,842,956 downwards.
CTCTTAAATAGTAGATTTGGAAATTATTTGATATATGTATCTAGAGAATAATACCATACTTTTAATTTTAAAACATGGCTAGGAAATGATAGATGTTAGAATAGGCAACTTACAGCGCCCCCCTAAAGCCCGTATGACATTATCTAGTTTCCTATGTTGTTTTATATATAAGAATTGATATATTAAACTGTAAACTATTTTTAAATGGAAAATTAACATTGTGTATTATGGTGTTGTTATTGTTAAATTAATTTATTATTATTCCGCCGCTATATCATTTTCTACATGTGTGCATGATCTATGTATTTTGAGCATCGAAAACAATATAAGACACTAGATAATGTCATAAAGGCTTAAGACTGGTAAAATTTAGACGTCAAATTCACGAAGCTTGGCTTGAATACCCCAATTAGATATTGATAACCTTATTTCTAACATACATCGAGTGTTCATTTTATTTTATTTTGTTTATTGAATTATTGTTCACCTATATATTTCGCTTGTATCTTCAAATTGTGTTAATTTCATTAAAATCGTATACATACTTGGTGTTTTTATTTGTTTGATCTCCACCAAATGAATTTATTTATATAATATAATATAGGAAATATTAGAATTTCTTTCATATAGAAGGATAGAGAATTAATTCTCTCTAACTTGTTTTTTTTGTGATAACTACCTCTAAATTATCTTAGATATAATAAAAAAAATCTAAAAGTATCCGTAAAATATTACGAATAAGAAAATGATACAGAATATGCTAACTGAAATTGAGAGTACCTGTGATTAGAGATAGAAACGACAATTACAATTATAGTTACGACAAGAGTAATACTATACAAACGAAAAGCATTATGATTATTTATAGAAAATTTTATTAAAACAATTATTTATTACAATGATATTACGAATAATTATTGACTTACAAATCATTACTAACTGCTAAAATGATAAATGTATTCGGTGAGCTCGTTGTTGCAAGGCGTTCAAACAAGGTGTGTCCTCGTGGGTTTAAATTTTATTAATTGTTTCAAAAAAGTATCTGATTTATGGGCGACATTTATTGTTTAAGTGCGCGGCCTTGGCGCTACATTTTAGCCGCAAAAAGCGAATTTATTTGGCCACTCGCAGGCGGATGGACGCGCCGAGGCGTAGCAATCGAAAAAATAAAGTGATGCAAATCACGTCGTAAATTATAATCGAATGTATCGTTGTTGAATTGTGAGGTAAGCGTATTGATCACGATGGGAACTGAAGGAGAACTTCCTGGAGTTTATAGTTTATCAGGTAACAACAACCATAAATGTACATAATTAAATTGAAATAACACTATGTTGAACAATCCGTATATTGCAAGGAACATTAAGTTAGATTTATTGAGCAGCTGTAAGCAACATATTGTAATGCATATAGTAATAATAATAAAATATACGGATATTAATTTGCAACTATGCATGTAATAGAATTAAAATATAAATGGATATAAGGGAAGTTTAGTATTGCGTAGTAATGCAAGGACGTATCTTAATTAATATAGATATCATATAGTAATTATACTATGCATAGGTTCTCAAACTGTGGTACATGTACCACTGGTGGAACAATACGTTGTTGAAGGGAGTACCTTCAAAATTAATTGCATAAGAAATTTCTTTTGTACTCCCTACAACAACGCATTGTACCACCAGTGGCACATGTACCACAGTTTAAGAACCTATGCATAATTTTTCATTTTTCAAAAATAAATTCACCCCGACGTTTGTATTTAACGAAGAACCACCATAATTGTTTTCTCTAAACATACCCATATTCGTTGCCTTGTATTTAGTCAGTATTACAAAATATTATCACGGGGGTACAGGATTTTTAGCAGTTTATTTAAGTGGTACAACGTTTATAAAGTTTGAGACCCTGTACTAAGGTATTCATATATATATTTGGTTCGAAAAAAAATTAGCGAGCTCTCTAATAGTAGAGAAAATTGATTAAAATCTCGTAGCTTCGGTTCTTTATGATACACTTCAAATTATATTTTTTGCTGGCATTTTGTGTATTTAATCTCAATATAAACATACTAAATATAATAAAATTATTAATCTACATTATTGTAAATTCTCTTCCTGAATTTTTCTTTTTCTTTCAATTTTAGGTATGAATTCGTGATCGAGAATTCCCATCTCAATTTAGTCTTAAACTTATTTGTTACATTTGCACCTCCGTTAATAGAAACTTCATAGGCAGAACCTCATTATCATGAGTGTAACAAAAGTGTAACAGCAAAACAAAAATATCTTCAAACCAAAAGAAGAGACATTTGTGAGAAGTTAGGAAGCTATAAAAAAACTCAAATGTGTGAACAATCAAATCTAAACTTTATAGTGAATCATTTATGATCTAACTGACCCCTTAGGAGGAAAGTTTAAACGCCATCTGGCGGAACCACATCAATTAACAATGCACCCCCATATGGTAATGACCGTCATCATGTCATCAGGATCACCGAGTAGTGTTATCTATGGAATAATATTCCAACAGAGTGCTTGAGATATCAACACCAGGTCAATCTTATAAAACATATATAAGTGTGAAATTGACGGTTATTACCATATAGCTGTGCATTGTTAATTGATGTGGTGCCGCCAGAGGACAAACGTAGTCCTAGGGGGTCAGTTGTATATAACCACTCGAGATGTTGTGTGAATTCTGACTACACTGATGAGATCTAATAAGTTCGAAATTTAAATATGTAGAGGAGGATTCACAATTATATACGTGAATCATTTGTATTTGTTACATGAAACCATGGTCTGTTAAGGTGGCATATTAAATGTATCATTAAGTTTGTCAAAGTTTGTGAAGAAAGTAATAATTAATAAAATAATGGCATTTTCAAGGATTTCTCCATGCAATTATTGAATGGAGAGGATGGCGGTGTCGCACTTGCAGCTAGATGTTTGTACTACGACACATTTTTCTGACACAAAATTAAAAGAGTAAACACGTCCTTAAGATATTATGGATAGTTTGGTGTAAAAGCAAATGTAGCTAGGCTGGCAGTGCCCAACGGAAATGTAGATGAGGAAGCCTCGGAGGTTAAAGTTTATCCACATACCAGTACAAGAAGAAAAATAGTTTGGCTATAAATACTAATCACGTGGCAATTTGGTATTTTATACGAGAGCAGCAGCTATATTGTTTTCATATATAAAAAGTGCAATCGTTGAACCCAGCTGATTACCCCAAACGGATAGTTCTGCCGTTGGTCTCTTCAAGTTCGTACAAGATCGCTACATTTCCTATTCCTAAAATCATTTCACGGACGAAGCTTGCTTTTCCAAGGACGGAATAAAACATTAATATTGCACATCTGGCCACATGAGAAGATAACATGAGGATGTCCAACCACGTAAACATCAACAACAGTTTTCCATAAATATTTAGTGCGGGATTATTGTACGAGACATATCCAGAAAGTAAGAGTACTGAATTTTTGTAGGTGTTAAATTTTTTTATTTATACAAAAAAATTACGTGAAACTTTAGTACATAATAAAAGCTATTTTTCGACATAGTCGCCATTCCTCTCTATGCAGGTGGTGTAGCGAGGTGTCAATTTGTTGATGCCTTCCTCGAAGTAGTTTCCCGCCAACTCCTTCGCCCACTTCTCCAACTCCTCCTTTACGTCCTAGTCGGTTAAAAACCTTTTTCCACCCATGTGCAGCTTCAGGAAGGTAAAGAGATAGTAATCTGAAGGTGCTAGATCAGGGGAATGTGCGGGATGGTTCAGGACATCCCATTTAAACGAGGCGAGCAGTTCCTTCGTGGCGTTGGCCGTGTGTGGTCTGGCATTCTCGTGCAGCAGGCAGACTCCTTTTGTCAGCATGCCTCTCCTCTGGTTCCATATGCAGTTTTCACCTCATTATAAATCTCAAATGGAGGTTTTCCCTTCCAAACGAGATAACGGATGACGCCGCGTATTTCGCACTTGGTGGGAGATTGGATTGACATTATTCACGAAACTTGTTGTCGTGTGAACAGTTCTCAACGTACTGACCTCGAACTGGTCTCGGTGCAAAGGGGAGGAGTCAGGCTACACTGCCGTGTGGCCAACATGATGAAAATAAAATCCCTTCGACCGTGAGAGCCTCAGTACTCTTACTTTCTGGATATGCCTCGTATATTATATAGTGACATTTTAGTTGGACCATATATAATACCTCCAAGACTAGATAGACAATTGTTTAAAACGAACTTTAACTGAAATTGTTGAAAAGTACATCTAGCAACCAGGCAATCCTATTGATTTATGCATGATGATGCATCACCACATTTTAGTGTTATATCTATAGAAGTGTTGGATGAACACGGATGGGATTGAATGGGTGTACAAACACCTGATATGAATCCACTAGATTACTATTTGCGGGTCATTTGAAATCCTTAGTGTACAAAGAAATAGAAATCGAGACATTGAATGAGTTTTTTATTCTTGCCTGAGGATATAGGTGTCCCTTAAGTATTTTCTTCTATCTCGGTTTTAAGTCAATTAATACCAATTTAGCCCTGCGGTGAATTCCAGATCGTCACTACACTGGGACCGACCGGCCCTCCTTTACTTCATCATCAAACAATCTAATCAGCTTCCCACTCCATTTATCCTGGTATCTCGCTACATGTCCCGGCCAGTTTCATTTGGTAGTAGCAATACAATTGACCACATATTGGACTTGTTGTTTTCCCTGATCCAGCTATTTGTGTTGTGATATTTTACGGATATGCCCTGTATTCGTCTCTACAGCTCTTTGATTTATATTTAGTTTTTCTAGAATCAATTTTGCGAATGTGCAAGTTTGTGATCCATACGTGGTGACCGGGAGGAGGCATTGGTTATATAGTTCGATCTTTAATTTAAGGGGTTATATACCTTTATTTTCTTCAAAAAAATCGATTTTTTTTATTGCTTTATCTGAAAGTAAAACTCTTTGAGAACATTTTACGAAATTTTCATGGAGATCCGAGCAATAGATCGAAAGTTACAGCGTTTCGAAGCGGGGTGCGATGTTTCCTGGAACATCTACACCATTCTCGACCATACAAATCGCGTATGTTTTGTAACAAATCCCTTATAATCAGTTGTATACGAGCTTCCGAAGCGTTAGCATCGATTATCGATTTTTTTTCTCTGCTGCTTGTTTTGCCGTCTATTCACAAAATCAGTATGGATTCCCGAAACAAAATTACACGCTAAACTCGATTATCTCGAAATGGAGTTTTCCAAAAGAGCGTTTGCCGTGATCACGATTGCCGAAAAACTATTTGACCGATCTTCTTCATTTTTTTTTGAATTGTTTGTAATTAATGTTGTCAGTACTTGAACGATTCCTTTTTTATGCATAAATTTTTATTTTGCAAATACGAATTTTTTAATAAAATTTTTAGAGCTCAAAACATTGAGTTTTTGGGAAAAACGTTCCCGTATGCTGAAAAAACAAAATATTTATTTAAATAATCGTTCAAGTACTAGGAAGGTCCCTATACTAGTGAAATTTTTAGGTTTTATGATTTCAATTGACCTGCTTGACTTTCATGATAATCACCGCAAGGCTCATCAAAAAAAGAGGGTTTCGGGGAAAGGGCCATAACTCCGCCAATTATGAATTTTTGTTTATAAACTAATTCTTATGTTTTTCACTAAAAAACGTACTATTAATAAATTATAATTTTGATGTAAAAAAATTATTGCTACATACCTTTACAAAAATTCAAACTCTCCTCAATTTTTCCGCACAAAAAGGTATATAACCCCTTAAGCAGAATGTCCCTAGCTAAGCATGTATTTTACTTTTCAAATGACTGACCCTGTATATCTTATTCGTTCGTTTATTTCCAATTCTTGGTTGAGCTTCCCTATGTTGTGTCCGTGGTATTTGTATCTGGTTACCCTTTAGATCTTATTGGTTCCCAACGTTACTTATTGTTACTCTTCGCCTTCATTTGTTGTCATGTACTTAGTTTTATCGCTGTTTATTTCAAGGACTATGCTTTTTGTGACCTTGTAGATATCTTTCATTTATATGACTAGTTCTTCTTTGGATTCTGCTATTAATACTATATCATCCACAAACATCAAGTGACTTAATCTTTCGCCATTCACATTGATGCCCCTATTTCACCAGTCTATTGGCTTCATTACATCTTCTAGGACTAGGGCTAAAATCTTGGGTGAAATAGTGTCTCCTTGGCGTATTCCCCCGATTATTTTTACTTTGTCAGATCATCCATGTAGTTGAATTTGTAGTGTGGTATGTCGGTAGATGTTATTGATCTGATTAACATTTCTATGGTCTATTCTTGCGTTTTCGAGGCCTTGCTAGATTGCTCATATTTCTGCTGTACATAAACTTTTCTAAAGTCCACAAATGCTAGAGCCCTAGAGGCATGTTTTATTCTACCACTTTTTCTATCAGCACTCTTATCATTTGTAGGTGTCCCTACAATAGTGCTAAACCCTTGACTGAACCCCGTCTGTTCTCCTGCCTGGCAGAAGTCCAGTTTTAAAGTTAGTCGGCTGGTTATTATTTTTGTGAATAATTTATAGATTTATGATAGAAGACTGTAGTTTTCCAGTTTTTCGGTGTCTCCTTTCTTGTGGATGATTGTCACGAGGGCATTATTCCAGTCTTCAGGAATATCCTCCGTTTCCAAGTATCGGTTGAACAGTATTTCTGATAGATTTCCCAGCGTGTTTCTTCTTAGATTTCGCATTTCTGTTAGTATTCCAAACTCCCCTGCTGCTTTTCCGTGTTTTATATGTCTCAGTGCCATTTTTATTTCGCCCTTTGTTCTTGCAAGTGTATCTTCTGAATTCACGTGTAGCACTTTCCTTCGGTGGCCTTATTCGAATATATAATTCTCTTTATCTTTGTTGCATATAGATCTGTATAAAAGTCTTGGATAGTCTATCTTCAATTCGATTTCCCTCTTTGTCTTTAATTCTGATGATCTCTTTTTTTATGTATCTTGTTTCCCTCCTGAATACTTTGGCGCCTTTGTGTTTTTCTAGAACCTGTTTCGCGATTTCTACTTTGTACTTTCTGATGTTCTCTTTTGCTATTTTTTCTTGCAGATTTCTTTATCTCACTGTATTCTATTGTTGCCCTTTTATTAAGCACTATAGTTGTCTTCTTTGTTCTAGCATTTTTATTGTTTTGGAGCTGGGTTTGTTTGTCTTTCTAGGTATTGGTTGTATGTAGATTTCCCCATCTTTCTAGAATCTGTCGGTTATATTTTTGTTTATTTCATTTATGTTGTTTGTGTCCCATTGATGCTCTTCAGTGTGTTATCATTTCGGCGAATATACTTCACACTCAGTAGGGTAGGAAAAACCGGGCAGCGTACGTCTCTTCAGCGGAAGCTAAGAGTAGGGGAGGGGGGCTGTTTGCGCCCTAAAAATAACGTGCACGCATCCCTAAACGGCAGTCAAACCGATACTTGAGTTTAACTTTTTACCTTTTCAATCCTCCCTCACTCACAGCCATCAGCTTATACTGATAATTGTGCCCCCTTATCCCTCTTGTGACGGTTCTCCCTCATCACGACTCAGATAACCGTTTCGAGTACATCCTATCTTCCCCGTAAGGCGGCCCGGCGGTTTTTAACACTCCCTGTGCCTGTCTTACGAAGGGCTGACCCCGGCAACGAACTGCAGTTTCCTCCACGAACGCCCTCGACGCCGAGCTTCGATAACATTTGTTTTCTAGGCACGTTTTAAATTGGTGTGGGTCTTGTTCCTCTGTCTACCTGTTTGGATGTTGATTTTCCTATTTTTTTATATCTTTCTAACTTTTGGTTTATTCATATGCTAGCTCTTACTATACGGTGGTTACTCACTGTGTTAAATGTGTTTAGTACTTCGACATTTTGTACTATTTATATATTGTTCGTTAATATATTATAAAAGCACCTTACACGGTCAATATTACTGTCAATCCTCGTACTGTCAGTATTTGCTTGAATCCTCCTTCAATATTTATCAAGTAATCAATTATCGGGATAAATATCAGTATTCTATTCATTCCATGATTACTATTCCTTACACGATCAGTAATACTGCCAATATTTTAGAATAATGAAAATTTTAAACATATTATCGTACAGTAATACTGTCATTATTCTAAAATATTGACAGTATTATTGATCGTGTAAGGTACCTTATAAAGGCACTTTACACCATCAATATTACTGTCAATATTTTAGAATAATGACAGTATTAATGTACTATAATATGTTTAACATATTCATTATTCTAAAATATAGCCAGTATTGCTCATCGTGTAATGTATATTAATGTTGCAATGAAGAGAATGCTGATCTTTATCCGGATAATTGATTACTTGTAAATATAAAAGGAGGATTGAAGCAAATATTGACAGTACTAGGATTGACAGAATTGTTGATCGTGTAAGGTGCCTTATAGAGTCAATTTGGTGGTAAATGTTCTCATTGGAGCTTACCCAGGTCCATTTTCGCTATGGTTTCTTTTGGAAAAAGGTCCTAGCGTTATACAGGTGATGTTCTTCAAGGTAGTTAACATAGAACCCCTTCTATTTCTATTCCATAATCCGTGAATGCCTACATATTTTTCTCCCGATATTACTAATTATTTTGATGGTTTATTCTCTTGTATTCCTTTAAAAATATCTATAAGTTAATGACCTCTTCATCTTCAGTGTTTGTAGGATATTTTTATTGTTATGTATAGTACCCTTTCTACTATCGCTTTGAGCGCTTTTACTCGGTTAATATTCCTAATCCTCCTAGGCTAGAGTTGTATAGTTTATGTCCTGAGTTGAATTCTATATAGCCTTCTCCTCTTTTCTTCGTCTCATTTATGCCAAGTAAGTCCCATTTTATTTTGTTTAGTTATGCTTCTTCCGTTCGCTCTTCTGATGCTAATTATCTGATCTTATATGTGGCAATATTCATCATCACACAATCTGGCAGATTGGAAAAATTAGAAACGAATGGTATCATGTGTAATCTTGATTTGAGAGTTATATTACAGAACACACTCAACTAGTAAGAATGAGTCCCATAGGGGAGAATGTTGGGATTCCTATTGTTTATAGTTTATGTTAATGATCAATAATGACAATTGTAACTAATATTTCCTATTCGATAATATATAGTTCAGCAAGTTTAATTGGAATCGTAAGTTCTTATGGTTAGACCCATAAAGCTTTTTCGTTGACGTAGTACTGATAAGAAATGAAAGTAAATCAAAGCAAAACAATGCCCCGTACAATTGGCCAGGGCACCAATCTAATCTGGAGTGTTATTAAATCGCACTCGATTAATCTAATGCCGGGCTCGTTATTTCCGCTGCAATTGAAAGTGCGGGGAAAGAACGGCGCCCGCCCGGGAGCGATTTCTAAATCGGAGCCCGACCTTGGCGTTTTCATAGCGCGGCTGCTCGCGAATGAAAGTGCTCACGATTTGCTCCAAACGCGAGGCGCATTCGTAATACGGTGCTCGTTTCGAACACAAAATTGTTTGTTACGCCTTGAAAAGCAAGCGATTTAGCGGACGCAGCGTGGAAATTAATGCATTTAGAAATGATTTCATGGAAAGGTGTAGCAAGGATGATCTTGAATTTGTTGGCAATCTGAATAATAGCAAGGATAAGGAGATTATGAGTTGAGTTTAGCAATTTTAGTATGCAATTTATGTCATTATTTCATAAAACTATCATAATGCATGATAATTGTAAAGCTTACAATATATAAGATATAACATTATATATTAACATGTAACAATAACATAATCAATAATTGAAGCTAAATTAAAGCTTTATGAAGTTATAAAACTAAACAAGTGAACTCACATACACCCAATTAAAAGAAGCAACATAAAAATTCTAATTAATAAAGAATTACATAATTATAAGAGGAGAAAGAAAAAGGACATCACAAAAAACAAACTCTCTGTATAAAAGTCTACTTATGCCGGACCTACACGTAGGAGCGTAACTATCATTTTTGGGGCCCTGGGCCAGACCTCATCACTGACCTTGTGAATGGTCCTTTATTGTCAGAACCACGGATGAGCGATGAACCAAGAAAATAAATTAATGGAGACAGCTACAGGAGGCGCAAAAACGACGTTCAACAAGGTGGACGGACGATATTAAACGGATGCGAACAAACTGGATGCAAGCGCGCAAAATAGAACTGAGTGGTACTGCTGTAGGTCACCAGTAGTACATTTTACATATGAAACATTTTGAAAATTTATGTTCAATACTTTTTCCAATTACTTTATTTATTGTATTCACGTCACATGTTCGTTCTGTATGGGAAAATAAACGAAAAATACGTAATTCTGACCATGAAATGATATTTTCTACGAAATAAAGCCAGGCAAAGATATAAGAGAAAGGATCTAAACTAAAGGATCTCGAGAACAGGTTTCATCTGATTCGTAAAATCCAATCGAATTATCGTACTATAATCCTAAATCCGCCACTCAATTGTTTTGGTACTGTCAGTTTTTGTTTTTGTTGGGTGGGGTCCAGCAAGTCACCAGGGCGCGGCCCGCTCATTCCCCGAACGGCTCGCATAACAATCGGCGAACTAATTGAGCGGTGATTCACGATCAAAACGCCTTGCAATAATAACATAACGGGCGATTAAAATGGGGTTGCGTAATCCGACCGCGTGCGTTGCGGAAACCGGCTCGTGCTCGCTAACCGACCCGCCGAAAGCAAGCACGGAGAACGGACAACTTTCTGCTAGACTATGCAAATATCAACAACAAATTATTCAGTGTAAATCCATTTAGTTATAAATAACAAAATAAATGCTAGATTGGCATATGCTGAGATACGTTGTGCTTGCACAAGAGATTGTTTTTTTGTGATGTAAATTACGAGTAACATGCTTGTTGTACATTTTTAAATGTGTTATCTATTGTTCATCTTGTATCTTTTTTGATTATTCTATTCTATAATTTTAAAAAGATTCAGCTCGCCGTATTGAATAATTCGAAACAGTTCTACAGTAAGGGTCTAACCATATGTTATAAGAGTCAATGTCTTACAATGGAAAAACATCAATATAATAGATAACCTTAGATAAACATATTCCAAACATATTTTCGTTTAAATAAATACATCAATATCGTTATTTTAATCTATAGTAATTTTCGTTCTTGATTGCCAACAATCATCCTCTATTATGGTGAAATATATAGCAAATTGTTCCTTCTATTTATTTTTTATGTTTAACTTTTACGCTCCTATCTCGATATGCCGATTTTTATAATAAAAATTTTCCAATTTCCTTCGGGCATCTGGTGCACTGATATGTTCTGCACTAAGATCAGTAAAAAAATTAATCGAAATATCATATATATAGCATCATTTTTTTTTTATCAACCCAGCTACTAAAATCGGGATAGGAGCGGAAAAGTTAAAAATACAAAATAAATAGAAGGAATAATTTGCTGAGATTGATACTTTCCATTTTCTATTGCCATTTTGTTATAAACATTGTGTAATTTTTTTCAGATCAATTGGTTGGCGGAGGCATGGTAAAATATAATAAAAATAAAAGTTGTTAGACTTGGCCGCCGAACAAATAATAATAAAAAAAAATGTTCAGGTATCTGGTGCACTGATATGTTCTGCACGAATATCAGTAAAAACATTAAACAAAATATGTTACATAATTTTTTTATCGACCAAGCCACTAAAATCGTGATAGGAGCGGAAAAGTTAAAAATACAAAATAAATAGAAGGAACAATTTGCTGAGATTGAGACTTTCCATTTTCTATTGTCATTTTGTTATAAACATTGCGTAATTTTTACAAATTAATTGAATGACGAATGCATGATTAAAAATAATATTTTACCTTACAACATATATTATACAACAATATAAAAATATATAACTATATATTATGGTGCGCAAGACATAAACATAAGAATCGTCAACATTTGTATTTTATTTGTCACCCCAATTGGTCAGTACAGACCTGCAAACAGTCGTTGCGCGCGGTATAGAGCCTGGGATCTTAGAGGTTAACTTCACACCGGTATGGCTTCAGACCATCGCCTTAGACCACTGCGCCACGGACCGCCTCTATCAATTAAGTAGGTGAGTGGTTACATAATTTCAAAGTTACATGCAATATTATTTAATATTGTAAAATAGTTATGTTGGGCCCATTGAAAATGGAGACAGATCGATCATCGTCTTGATAATATTGCCGGATTTATCTAAAATTTGAGCAACTTTCTTTTTAGCAATATTATAAATTGGCTGGACCATTAGTAGAGGCAACAGTTTTCGATATATTGTCAGATTTTTGACATTTCTAAATTGCTGGTAGTTTTAGAAACTTGCCGGAAATATTCCCGTAGTATTGCAGACGATACAATAATATTTATGGATAACGAGGGTGTGCTACTTTTTAGAGTGAATGATTGCCTCTTTTTAGAAAAAATTTAAGACGTACCAATTAATTTGTTTCAAGATTTAGTATCACAATGGCCACCTATTTTAAATTTTTCGTTTCATATTTCTTGTTGTTCTGAATATAATTGTGCACATATTTTGGTAATAACCAATATTTAGAAAACAAATATCTGTAAAATATCCTAGTTCAAACATTATCGACTAAAATTGTGCATGTACGCAAATTGCACAATATTTTGCAACATTTCCCATCTATTTATACGATAGTAATTGGATCAACTCATTTATTCTCGCTATATTTTTCCAATCGCAACCGTTGCGTGCATATTTTCATTCTGCGTACAAGGTTGCATTCTTTGTGAGCTTTATGTTTTCCTGTCGGCCTTATTACATCGCCGGCCGATGCAGGAATTATGAATTGATATTGCTAGCGCAATGTCGCTGCCCCGTGCCCGGCACAGCATTGCGACAACTTTTGCAAATTGAAACGTGCAAGAGCCGTAACAAGGCCGCGCGCGGCGCGAATTCCGCGTCCCAACAATGCCCGGTGGTTACGACACAAACAATGCAAGAAGGAATGACCCCAGGAGACAGGACACGCCGGGGAATTAGTTCGAGAGGTTGGATATATTAACATAGAGAAATAAATGTCAGCGATAATACTAGTGTAGATGTGTTTTCATAAGATATCTGTGTTTTGTTTATTATTGTAGAGGCGGACAGATAGATACGTGCGGTTCGAATAATGATTATCCCTCGAACCTTTTGTGGCAAATATATATGGTATATAAATGATTATAATCCATAAAGACATACATTTTTTTAAGAAGGTGTCTTAATCTCATAATACACTTAGAAATTCTAAAAATACACTATGGTAAATGAAGAAAAATACCAGTCGATCGTTTAGTCTTAATCTTATTTGTGATGTACAGTATCACAGATTCAAGTCAAGTGATTAGATCTAACAAGATCGAAATCTATCTAGATTTCGATCTTGTTAGATGATTCTCCTCTTATAAATACATATACCAAACATACATATATACCAAACGCAAAGGAGGAGAATCATCTAACAAGATCGAAATCTATCTAGATTTTATTTATATATATATATATATATATATATATATATATATATATATATATATATATATATATATATATATATGTATTTATAAGAGGAGAATAATCTAACAAGATCGAAATCTATCTATATTTCGATCTTCTTAGATGATTCTCCTTTTAGCAATCTACATATCTATGTACAGTGCTAAGAAGAGGATTCACACTTATATATTTTTTGAAGCAATATGTTTTAAGTTGTAAAAAACATATTGGCCACTATTTTATTACCATTATAAATGTCTGAATAAAAACATTTTCTATTTACTGTTTGCAATATCAAGATGCATCGTAGGAAGGTTCGATTTTAATTGTCTTCACTGCAAATTTAATAATGTGAAAAAACGATTACAATTACAAGTAATTGTAATCGTTTTTTCTTATTAATAAATAAAGATGAAATGAAAGCGAAGTATGATATTTGACGATTTTAAAACTTATAATACATAATTCATAGCGAGTCTTTTTATGCAAACTGTATTCGTTTGGTTTTTGTTACCTTTACAACCAAAACTATAATTCGACATAACTAAGTCTATAAGTATTTAGTCTATATTTATATGTAGGTGTAGGTTTTGGAAACAAATATGAATACGCGTTTTATATCTTACAATTTCCAAACGCTGTATTCCGAAAACATGAGTCAATAATATATTTGAGCCTGTGAGAATGAAAGTGGTTAATGTCTCTTAAAAGCATTATTATTATTTGGAACTGATTTTGTGCAATGGCTTTTAAAGTATTAATTAATATTTGTGTGTGTATTTAATGTCTCTTGAAAGCATTATTATTTTGGGCTAGTTTATTATTTTCATAATCAAACGAGACAATGAAAGTGATATAAGCCATATTTGAATTGTTTTGAAAAGGAGAAGATTTTGCGTTTAGTATTTATGTAAATCGACGTGCGCAGTTACATACTTGAAATCAATTTATTCATAAATAAAAATGTAACTGCGTACGTCGATTTACATAAATACCAAACGACAAAATCTTCTCCGTTTCAAAACAATTCAAATGTGACTTACACCACTTTCATTCTCACTGGCTCATTTGATTATGAAAATAAACAAGCCCATAATAATAATGCTTTCAAGAGACATTAAATACACACACAAATATTAATGACTACTTTAAAAGCCATTGCACAAAATCAGTTCCAAAACTAGTTTTCAAAAGGTAAAGATGTTGGCACATATATATGGCAATACAATGGAATTGATTTGAAGTGCACGTCAGTAAAATTCAACAGGAATGTGTGTAGACCGGTCCACTTCGTGAACTTTAAACAGAGCCGCTGGGATTGCAACATATTTATTTAATATAACTTTGCAAAGGTAGTCATCAATAATGTCTACATAATGCGGTTTTAATGCTTCATGGAAACTAGAGCATGTTGAGGTATGCATATCTAAACTCTCATAATCTCGTTTACAATTTAAAAAAACTGTTGCATCATCTTAATTTTATAATATCTGTGATCTAATTTGATGCACTAAGTAACAGTTTATTAATTTTATATTAGATTGATGATTAAATCAACTATCTAGCCAACTCCTATAAGCCCGTGTGATTATTTCTATACTTTTTCTCTCAATACATATCAAACCTAATATTGTGCGCCCTGCTTCTTCTTCTAAACTATGCAGTTGCAACTTCTAAGATAACAATAGACCCAAGTACCTTACTAGTTTTTATCCCGACTAGACTAGACAAAAAACTGTTAATAATACAAATATGTGTCACAACGTGCACTGACAGCACAAAATTCTCAAAAGACAGGTCGGATAGCTTAGAAACATTGTTCTCTTTTTTATATTGTGGGGATAGAAGACACATCACACAAAGTTGCAGTATGATATCTTAGTTTCATCCTGAGTCACCGGTGTGAAATTATCGTCTAAGATCCCAGCTTCTATAAGATTCTAATAATAAATAAATTCCAATTTCCTTTGGGATCTGGTGCACTGATATGTTCTGCACTAAAATCAGTAAAAAAAAATTACAACAAATACGTTGCATAATGTTTTTATCGACCCAGCCTCTAAGATCGGCATATCCAGATAGGAGCGTAAAAATAAAAAATAAAAAATAAATAGAAGGAATAATTTGCTACGATTGAGACTTTCCATTTTACATTGTCATTTTCTTATAAACATTGTATCATTTTTTCAGATCAATTGTATGACGGAGGCATGGTAAAAAGTAATAATAATGAAATAAAACTTATAAAATATATATAAAAAACTTATAATCTAAATTTTCCAATTTTCTTCGGGCATCTGGTGAACTGATGTGTTCTGCACCAAGATCAGTAACTTACGTATACGTTGCATACATTTTTATCGACCCAGCCTCTCAAATCGGCATATCCAGAAAGGTGCGCAAAAGTTAAAAATTAAAAATAAATAGAAGAAACAATTTGATACAATTGAGACTTTCCATTTTCCATTTTCATTTTGTTATAAACATTGTATCATTTTTTCAACTCAATTGTATGACGGAGACATGGTAAAAAAAAATAATAATAATGAAATATGTTCGACTTGATCGAGAAGAGGGAGGAAGCCAGGCAGAGGATGGAGAGGAAAAATAACGTGTTGGTGTCGGGTATAGGAAGCTGAGTATCTCAGTGCCAATACGCAAGGTAGTAGAGCTAGGGAAAAGAGGCGCCCGAGTCCTGATAGAATTAACCAACTGGGACGGCAAAATGGGCATAATACATTGATGACGATCTAACCGTATAGGAGAGGGACGTACAAAGGAAAATTAGAGAAAGAGCTAAGGACGAAAGAGCCAAAGGATTGGAAGCTAGGGTGGGATATCTTAAAGGGAAGGGAGAATCAGGGCAAAGTGAACATAGAGCTAGCAGAGTGGGAGAGGAGTTGTAAACAGATGGCAGGGTCTGAGGTGGAGCTCGGCAGTTCGAGTGCGAGACAGGTGGTACGAAGGGAGGCGTTTTCCCGGAAAGAGGTGGAGGTGGCCCTGGGATAGTTAAAACTAGGAAAGGGAGCGGGGGAAGATGGGCTGAAGGCAGAGGCTTTCAAAAAGCTACCGGAGGAAGGAAGGGAGAAGATGCGACAGAGTATTAACAAGGTGTGGAGTGGAGAGGAGGAAGTGCCGGAAAAGTAGCGTGTGGGGGTGGTGGTCCCGGTGCACAAAGGGGGAGAGGCCTTGGACGTAAACAACTATAGGAGGATCACCATTATGAGTGCCGGTTATAAATTAATGATGACTATGGTGAAAAATAGAATGGATAGGGAAGTGGAACAAAAAGGGCTGCTGCCGGAATGCCAGGGTGGGTTCAGAAGGGGAAGAGGGACGATGGAGCATATATTCACGCTGGCGAGAATGGTGGAGGAAGCGCTGGAATGCAAAGGGAGAGTGTATGTGGTGTTTGTGGATTTAAAAACTGCGTAAGACTCAATTCCTAGGGGGAAACTGGTGGAATGTATGGATAGATTGGGTATGGAAGAGGAAGGAGTGGAGTGGGTGAGAAGGATGTATAAAGAGTCATGGGCGAAAGCAAGAGTGAATGGAGAAATTACTGAGACATTTAGGGTGAATGTGGAAGTAAGGCAGGGGTGCCCGCTGAGCCCCCTCCTGTTTAATCTGTACACGAGCGAGTTGCAAGAGGTGCTGAGGAGAGGACAGGCAGGTGGTGTCGTGGTGGGTAGATCCAAGGTGTGGATGTTGGCGTATGCAGATGACGTGGTCCTGGTGGCCAAGAGAGTGGAAAAGATGCAAGAGGTGTTGGGGAAAAGATGCAAGAGGTGTTGGAAAGCATGGGTAGGTACCTGGATAAGAGGGGGCTAGAGGCGAATGTGGAAAAGACCAAATTGATGTTGTTTAGGAATAGGGTCAGGAGGGATACGGACGAAGGCCTTAAATGGAAGGAAAGGCTGATTGAGAGAGTGAATGGCTTTAAATATTTGGGCTTTTGGTTTGACTATGGAGCAGGGCTTAGGATGCATGTGGAGTGCATGCAGGCGAAAGCAAGAATGGCTTGGGAGATTGCGTGCAGAAAATGGGGGAGTTTGTGGGGTGGTAACCTCGTAATGGCGTGCAAGATCTGGAATGCTTGTGTAAAACCTATATTGTTTTATGGAGTGGAAGTGTGGGGATTGCGTTAATGGGAGGTAATAGAAAGGGAGCAAGGTTGGTTTCTGAAGAATCTGATAGGGCTCGAAAGGTCAACACCGAGAGCAGTGCTGTTGCAGGAGACACGTCGTAGGAGTATGTGGTGAGAGTCGTGTGTGAGGGTTGTGAAGTTTGAGGAAAGATTGCAGGATTTGGTCGAGGAAAGACTGGTACGGGAGGTATGGATGAGGTGTTAAGAGTAGAACAGAGAGTAGATGGAGGAAGGATAAGAAAGGATCTATGAAAGAGTGGGTATGTCTGAGGTGTGCGTAGAGGAGAAGCTGAGAGAAAGGGGTAGCCTAGGAACTGAGATAAGGGAGAGATTGAGGGATATTGAGTGGCAAGAAAAGCAAGTGAGAATGACTGAGAGCTCATACAACCCTGGCTACGTAGAGTGGCAAGTGCAGGGGAAACGGGAAGGGTTGGGTTGGGTTGCCAAATAAAGGTCTTTTTTTTTGTTCGACTTGATCGCCGAAAAGAAAACTTATAATCAAAATTTCCCAATTTCCTTCGGGCATCTGGTGCACTGATATGATTTGCACTAAGATAAAAAAAATACGTTGCATAATTTTTTTTCGACCCAGCCTCTCAGATCGGCATATATAGATAGGCGCGTAAAGGTTAAAATAAATAGAAGGAACAATTTGGTACGATTGAAACTTTCCACTTTCCATTGTTACTTTATTATAAACATAGTGTAATTTTTTCAACTCAATTGTATGACGGAGGATGGTAGAAAATAATAATAATGAAAAGTGTTCGAAAAAATAAACAGAATATGTTGCATAATTATTTTATCGACCCAGCCACTAAAATCGACATAGGAGCGTAAACGTTAAAAATAAAAAATAAATAGAAGGAATATTAAATTAATATCCCTATTCAAAAAAAAAATCTGAAATCAGGACATATATTTCAATCTGGCAACTTGTAGACTTCGGAATGATGTTTAAATCACATTCACTTGCCTACAAGCCTCCAATTTTCAAAAATGTCATCAGTACGTCCGGGTTTTTCTCTAAAATGACAAATAAAAAATGGTTCCTTCTTTGCAATCGAATCCGGAACCGCAAACAATCTGCTGTGCGTGCAGTACCGCGGCGCCGCGCGGTATAGAGGTTGGGATCTTAGAGGCTAACTTCACACCGGTTCCTGAATCCGATAAAATAATGCCACTAGATAGATCTAGATGTTGCTGTTAACGAAATAATGTAATATTTATCAAACGACAGTGAAATCAAATTCACCGTTCAATTAAAAGTTTATTTGGTATTTTGTTCCCTTAATATATATATATATATATATATATATATATATATATATATATATATATATATATATATATATAAGAGAGAAAAACAGCAAATAAACTTTAGTATATTTGTTTCTTGCTGCCATCATTTTAAGCGAGAAAAACACAACAACAAAAACAACAACAACAACAATAAATTTTCCGATATCACTAAATATTATCGCTAGAAATTCATGTCAAGCGAATTGTATGGCATTGCCTGAGCTTATATGATATAGCTGTCAAACACTTTCCCGTCGTAGGTTTTTTAACACCATCTGAAATGGCATATTGTCATACAACGCAAGGATTTTTTTATTTAAAGAGAAATGATATTTTATTATAAAACTATAACAATTAAAAGTTCATATAAGGTGCATTCCTCCAACAAAGATAACTAAAAAAACATTTTATTAGAATGCTATATTTAATGAGCAATATATTTAATGTCATTACTTTCGTTACAGTTCATGTCGAAATTGTACATTAAATAGAAAATATGGTTTTACGACTAATTAACCTGAAAATATTTGGCAGTTCTCACATGCTCAACATATTTGTATGATGATTTTATGGATCAAATTGTACATGTGGTACTATTTTTCTACGCTCAATTGCTCCTCGCTGCAAACCGAGGAAACGTTCTTGCCGCACAGTCATGCGTTTCGAAACGCTATAAAAGACGCTGTCGTTTACGCAACGCGAGAAATTTTACTCGGAACGTAATAGACGCGCGTGCATTTTTTTTTCACATATGGAGCGAGGAAAGCGCCGCGGCGAGACAATCGGCTCCGTACAGAATTTCATGGTCCGCGGCCGCAGCCCGGAGAAAGCCGCTCCATATTTAATAATTTGTTAATTAGATAACGCGAGCGTCGGGTGCGCGTCGTTACGTCAGCGATTAGTTGCGCCACGCGCTGGGGCAGATTCCGCGAAATTATTTGGATTAATTGGCATTCGTTAAAACTGGTGATTTAATGGCTGTTTTGAGGTCGTAAATCAAACGGCGGCTAATGGATGGGGAGTGCTTTCTAAATTGGACGATTAATAATTTGTCAGTTTTATTGAAATACTGTTTGCGGTAGTTTGGAAAACGAAATCGTGTTAATTAATTAAGGTCTAATTTCTTTCGTAATTGATAGGTTCTCACCCATTCTAAAATTCCTAAAATAAAATTAATTTATTCATGTCGATTATTATATTCTTATGTTTAAAAATATATAGCATGCCATTATATATATATATATATATATATATATATATATATATATATATATATATATATTAAATTAAACACATTATACCATATTAGGTAGAAGCTACCCCTTCCATTTATCTTCTCTATCGGTACTACTGATCGACTTAATACCCTGCCTGAACCTCGCCGATTAATCCTATACAACAAATTAAAATTATTTTTACCATGTATTATATACGTTTTTGTGTTGTCTTTGGAGACAGAGAGATTATTATTATTATTATGAATATGGACTAATGCCGAATATGATACAATTTTTATATTACAAATAGTCTATAAATTATAATATTTACCACGTCATGTACTATTTTCAGATATCTTCATTTTGACCTTTTTCAGAACATATATAAATAAATTATAACTTGAAAAACTTCCATTTAGTTGTTTCAAAGATGAAAATTCAAAAATAAAAATAAAATGAAATGCCACATTCCTCCAAAATTAATATCCCTTTGTTCCTATTGGAAAAAATCCCTGGAATCAGGACATATCGGTCAATCTGGCAACTTGTAGACTTTTGAATGATGTTTAAGTCACATCATTCACTACAAGTCTCCAATTCCTGAAAAATGTCATGTCATCAGTACATCCGCGTTTTCTCTAAAATATTCGCCCCAGCCAATTAGCGTGTGACCAATTAGATAGTGAATTTTTGATATTTAATTTCTAAATTAGAACATGAGTATATAATTAATTAGCAAAGGTTATTCCGTTAAACGGTCTATAAATCAGTTTACTCTCCGTGGTGTAGTTGGTTAGCGCGACGGCCGCCATTACCGCAAACGTGGGTTCGAGTCCAACCGGAGTGTGAATTTTTGAGAACCACGAATTATTATGCATTTATAGATTCTTAAACGGAATAACGTTTACTAATTAATTATATAGTCATAATCCAATTTGAAAATAAATATCATAAATGCATTATCATGAACAGTTGGAATCATATTTATAAAGTTATGAAGAGGAGAAGGCATTTCCTCTTGCGTTTTTCTCTAAAATGACAAATACAAACTGGTTCCCTCTTGGCAACCGTGTGTTCCCGACACGGTATATACTTATTTTTGTTTAAAGTAAAATTTTAATTTGCTACAAGATTTCTATAAAGTTTCTATTACATAACCACACGTATTTCTAGTTCCTCATAGCATTTTTGAATTAAATTTTGTAAGTTCTGAAAAGTGTGTGTCATTTGAATGCATAAAAAGCATATTACTCTCATTCCGAATCATTATGTAGACTACGAATGAGATATTATATATATATATATATATATATATATATATAATAATTTGAATGCATAAAAAGCATATTACTCTCATTCCGAATCATTATGTAGACTACGAATGAGATATTATATATATATATATATATATATATATATATATATATATATATAATTAATAGTTTCTCAAAAATGTCACTCTCCGGTGGGACTTGAATCCACGTTTCCGGCTATTGCGGCCGTCGCGCTACCAACTGCGCCACGGAGGATGGCAGTGGATAGTGAGTGAGATGTTCATTATATCCAATTATTCACACAAATTGACGCTTGAACTT
Source organism: Lordithon lunulatus (assembly GCA_963942505.1). NCBI lineage: Eukaryota > Metazoa > Arthropoda > Insecta > Coleoptera > Staphylinidae > Lordithon > Lordithon lunulatus. The sequence continues at coordinate 37,821,108 of OZ012672.1, read as the reverse complement.
CGCAAACAGGACAATACTAAAGTATACTAAACACACGAGAGTGATATATGTGTTAATGTTATAGATATTGAATATACAAAGTGTAAAGTGTATCATTTATAAATATATTTGGTTTGATGTCATAATAATATTATAACTTGCATTAATATTCTGATTCTTCACTGGCTGAAAAAGAAATTAATATAGCATTTTATTGTGCCTAAGGTAATTGTGAGAAAAATATCTGTTTTCCGCTATATTGTTGTTACCATTAAACCGTATTCATTCTGAAAATTTAACTTTGTGACTATGTTCAACGAGACATTAAGAGACGTTTAAAATATCTCTAAATTTAATTACATTAAAGCATTTCAAATATGAAATTTAAAGTTATTATCGCTGTACTAGCTCTCTACCATAGCATTGGGCAAGTTCCAAATTATTTTACTCAGCTAGAAAAAACAGTTACGTCGTGTATTATTTAATAACACCCTTGTAAATTAACGTACACAATACTATTTATATATTATTTTTCGAAATATATAAACAAAGAATCAGGAGGAATTTTAAGCCGCTGCGGCTAGGATTTAGTGGATTTACTTCACATAAGTATGGTATATTAGATAACCAGCTAGGAATATTTCGCACGACTATTATAGTAACTACACGAGGCGACCGCTGTAACGTTTCAGGGAGTGTCAGGTGCAATGATGTAATTGGAAGGGGCTGAAATAATAATAGCAAACTATGCTATAGTCAAGAAATTCAGAAGGGATGCGTTAGATAAACACATAGTTGAAAACGAGTGTGGATCAGATCATATGCCGATGGAAGTGGTGGTAAGAGGAAGGAAAAATGGGATGGACAAGACGAAGGGGCAGGCAGCGGAACGAGTCGTAAGTAGTGGCCTATGAGTTAAAATTTGTTAAGTGGGAGGAGGTACAGTTGGAGAACAAATTTTAACTTGGGACCCGCCAGATCAAATTGTATCTACTCTAGTTGGACAAGAGAAATTCTGGTGGCGCTGGTCCACCTGAAGGTGGAAAAGTCGGTGGAATTGTAGGGGTTGACTGCCGAGGCGTTCAAGAGGCTACCGGAGGATGGGAGGGAGAAATTGCTGAAGTTCATCAACCGGGTGTGAAGTGGAGAGGAGGACGTACTAGTCGAGTGGTGCGTGGAGGTGGTAGTGCTATTGTATAAAGGGGCAGCCTTGGAGCCAAGCTAATATAGGGGAATAATTATAATGAGTACGGGATACAAACTTGCTACATCCATGCTGAGGAATTTGCTAGAATAGAAAATGAACAGAAAGGCTCTTTCCCGAAAGCCAGGGTGGGCTTAGAACCGGAAGACGGACAAGGGAGCAGATTTTCACGCTAGCGAGAATAGTGGAAGAAGTACTGAAATCCAAAGGCATAATATATACGGTATTTGTGGACTGGAAAGCATACGACTCAGTTTCGAGGGGCAAGCTTATGAATCGTATGGAAAGGTTAGGGATGGAAAAGGATGTTGTGGAATGTGTGAGAATGATGTACAAAGATACGTGGGCAAGACAGTGCAAGACAGGGCAGGTGAATAAAGAAGTGTCGGAGAAGTTTATAATGAATGTGGGTGTTAACCAGAGATATCTTTAAGTCTTCTCCTGTTCAATATTTATACAAGTAAGTTGCAGAAGGTTTTAAGGAGAGATCATGCGGGAGGGGCTGTGGGAGGAAGAACGAAGATGTGGATGCTGGCATATGCAGATGATTTAGTACTTGTGACCAAGAGCGTGGAAGAGATGCAGGTGATGTTTGAGGTAATAGGAAAGTACCTTGATATAAGGGAAACTTCCAAGATACTTAGCCAGGGAAGAGTGGAGCAGGGAGGTCAAAGTGTACATGGCAGGAGCGAGGTGTGTGTCGGAAGAGAGAGGAAGGAAAGTGTGGATGGGTCTGGGTCACACCGCGTATGCTCTGTGTATTAAGGAGAGCGACAAGTAGCAAATAATGTGAGGGTGTGTAAGCAAATGGGTTTGAGATTGCAGAAGACTAAATGAATGGTTAGGAGAGGATAGGAAAGACGTGGAAATCTGCAGTTGACTGACCTGGGAGAGGAAATTGTCTAGTCTAGGTAGTAGGAAGAACGCATAGAAGCGAATATGTATTTTATATAAATATATATATATATATATATATATATATATATATATATAAATATATATATATATATATATATATATATATATATAAATATATATATATATATATATATATATATATAATTTGTATTTTTGTTTCTTACTTTTAAAAAAAATTATATTTATTATTAATTTTGAATTTTGGAGCGGTTATTGCAAATCAAGGTCGCTTTTATCTTGATATAGGATCAAAGACTACACCCCACTAGTCTGAATAGTGTGAATGATAGATAGGGGTATGGCAGAATACGTCTGAAGAAAGGATAGAGGAGGGTTATATGAAATAGTAGGTATGTCTGAGTTGTAGGTGGATGAAAAACTAAGAGGAGGGGAAAGCTTGCCAACTCAATTCATATTTTTTTAGTAGCAAGAGCGACAGGAAACATTGAATGAGAGCTTGTACAACCCTGGGTATGCAGGGTGGCAGGTACGGGGCTATATAACCGGGTTATGGTTGAGCAGATAGATGAATCGTAAGAGAGTGGAAGGAAGGAAAGTGTGGTTGGAGCAGACCACGTGTGTACTATCTAGTAATGGGAATGAGCAACAAATACGAGGATGTGAAAGAAGGGTGAGGGGGGTTGCAGAAGATGAGTGAATGACTAAGAGAGGACGGTAATTGCGTGGAAATCTGACGAAGACTGACCCGAGAGAGGAAGCAGTTGAGGGACAGGCAGCAGTAGATTGGATTTTATACATGAAAGGGAAGTTGGTATTATGAGTTGCTGTAATTTTTTGTTTGACGTTGAGAGCTTAATATGCCAAATAAGGGTTTATTTTTTAATAATAATAATAGGAGATTAGTGATCAAATAAAGATCATTTGTTTATGTTTCGTCTGCTGTTATAGCGAGAATGTATTACCAAATACACTGGTATCTGACCAATTCTGAATTCTGTGGTTGCAACGTTTTATCTGACAAGGGGGTAATATGGAAAATAGTTTGGGAACCTCTGTGTTAGAAGATATTCGGAAACCAAAAATTAATTACTTTTTTATTTTTTGTTTAGCTAATTATTCATTGTTATTATTATAAATTTTATATATTTATTAATTTGATTTATTATATTTTGATATTGGAAAACTAAAAATATATATCTGAGTAAAAAGTATAAGTGCGAATTAACATCTTAGTAATCTACATATCTAAATTTCAATTGATAAACCCCTTGAGATCTTGTGAATTTATCCTCCATAGCTGATTTACACTGACGAGATTTAAGAAGATGTAAATGGATCTGTAGATTGCTCCGGGCCAAAAAAACATGGTAGTTTTATTCATCTCCTTTATTGAAAATTAATTATCACGTAGTAGACGCCAAACCATTAAATTTCTTTATTTATGATATTTGCAAACATTCCTCAGGCCCGTCGATATTTAATTTTAAATTGCCAACTTTGAATGGAAGTGTCACATTTTTTCGATAATATTGAATGACGTCATCGACTATTTTTTGATGACAACCCAATTTTTATATTATTGATTCTGATTACTTTTCTGCCACCAGCGGTGTATATTATGATATAGGTCACATAAGGAAATTTCCGAGATTACACGGCGGTTATTATTTCGACTATTTTATTAAAAATTTAACAAAATGTATCTGAGACAGAAAATACAGTTTACCCTTGACAATTATTCAAAAATTGTATATATTTGATTAATTAATTAATTAATCGATTACAATCAAGTGGATTTATTGTTAAAAATATCGAGAATAGTTATAAAAATAAATAATTCAGAATGCAAATTTAGGAATATATAAAGATGCATTACAACCGCACAAAAAAGATGAAAGCTATTTACAATTACTAACCAAAACTAATCTTTACGGGGCTATTCCGCCGTTCAAGGGAGAAGCTTAGAGGAATTTGATACCCCGGTATTTATTTTAACTTCGCAGAAAACGTCTAAAAGCTGTAAAAGGTAATTAGCTAAAATTAGCCCCGGTGGGGTTCGAACTCCCTAATGCTCGAGACGCACGACGCCTCTAACCACTCGGCCACTGAGCTGGGCCTAACATGTTATATTTCCTAAATAAAAAACGTCCATAATATTGGATTTTAAAAGGCGTCTACTCTGTAATAATTAAGTTTAAAGAATATATAAAACGATTTTTACTTTTATCACACTTTAGTTGCAAAATGTAACTAATGTGTGATAAAAAAACAAAGTAAAAAGTATTTTATTTGTGCTTATTCTATATTTATCATAATACGTTGATAAAGTAATGTGCAGGGGCCACATCAAATTGTTTTATTAGAAGATATCTTGTACACAAACAAAATCGTGCATAATAATGAAAAGCTACACATTTAGTAATTTCCTAAAATCTAAGATGACCTCAAACTTTTATTGTTTACGATATCGAAAAGGTGTGAATCGTACCTAGTATAGGAAAATCAATAATATTACTTTCAGACTTTTCCTTGAAAGAAAAGCATGTCGCTACTAATTTGACAAACACACGACTCATATTAGCAACAAAAGTCGGGTCAAATTTCACTTCCATTTCCAGGAGTGGCGCGTTAGTAATTCTTGAAGGCGTAAGAAATTTAGTTATGTGGCCTTATATAAAAACGGATAGGCAATACTTTGTAGATCATCCGGTCCTTAACACGGCATAAAGACCCGATGATCTACAAAGTATTGATTATCGGTTTTTATATCAGGCCACATAACTAAATAATATAATATATGTGTATCTGAAATTGTCCCCGAGTTTTCTAAAGTGTCGTTGATTGTATCCCAACCACAAAAGTCCCAGGATTCAAACGCGGACCATCCGCTTGTTAAGCGGGGGTGCAAACGGTTGCTCTACGTCGGCGTGTCCAATCATGGTATTTGCATTATATTCTCAATTTAACAGTTATCAGATTAAATTTTACATCCTGCATTATACGGCTGAAATAGTGTCTCAGTAATATTATTATTATTTATAATAGAAAAATAATTGAGGATCCCGATATAAGAGATAAAAGTGTGATAATCAGTATGTTCAATTATAGTGTATACAGTATTGTAACTAGATTTTTTTAAATTTGCTAAAATATACAGTGAAAACAAATGCGAAGTATGTTGAACTACATTTGAATTTCTCTTCTTGTTCAATAATGGCAATAGCCAAAACTATTTACATGTCATTTAAAAACGAAAGTATTTTTATATGTGGTCTATTTCAATTTAAAAAAACATTTTGTTTCGAATGCATTTGCTAGTTTTTCTTATAAAATGCTTATAAATATTTTTGAAAATATGTATTATAGTCACCTAAAATAATTTGTTCTTCCAAGTAATCATTTGGGTTTGCTATTAGGCAATATTATATATATTTATATATATATATATATATATATATATATATATATATATATATATATATATATATATATATATATACAGGTAAACGTCGTTTTACGCCGGGGTTCCGTTCCGAGAGACACCAGCGTAAAAAAAATCGGCGTAAAATAAACACAAATATAATGGACGATATAAGGTTAGGTTCCGTGTAAAAAATCTAAGAACAATCTAACATGTCTATTTAATACATATCCTATATATATATATTCAAAATAAATTATAAATGTATTCAATAAATACAGTTTAAATTCGTTTATAAAATAAATACTAATATCTTCATGCAAATAATAATTTGTTTTTAAATAAATACTAATTCACTAGTTCGTCGATACTAAATTAAATTCTCACACTTGTAAAAAAAAAGCATCCAATTTTATTTGCTTTGATTGTTGCTTCTATTCTTGCAGAATCATAGCATAAGGTCGAACTGCAGCTGTGACGCTTCTTTTAACATTTGAGCTTCGATTGAAATCACATCTATCTCACAGAGCTCATCTGCTAAGCTTTCTATAGAATCAAGGATACGAGTTAGATCGGCCGTTTTTAGGGTTTTCAGATCATTTTCTTTCTCATCTTCCTCTTCTTCTTCTTCTTCTTCTTCTTCTTCGGGGTTTTCTGATTGAGGGCGATCTAATACCTCCATTAACTCTTCTAATTCTTGATTTGAGAGTGGTTGGTCATGCACGTCTAACAGTTCGGTCATATCTTCGGTTGTTACGTCTTCGAATCCACATTCGCGTGTAAGCCCGATAATGTCTGCGTTTATCTTAATGTTATCTATCTCTTTTACACTTTGGATGTCACTTCGTCATCAGCAGACCTCAGATTTTTGATTCATACAAAACTAACTCTGAAACAATTTCACACACACAATAGGCTGCTCGCACGGCAATAGAATAAAACAACGTGTAAAAGTGTGTCTGGCACCAACCGGCGTAATTGTGAATCGGCGTAAATCGAACCGGCGCAAAACGACGTTTACCTGTATATATATATATTAAAATCTATGCTGGTAAAAATCGGTGTCGAAAAATAGTATTTTTTATTTTGTAAATAAATCAATAGTTTTTTCCAAATAATTGTAATTGTATATTAATTTGAATAAATAATTTTTTAATGGATTTCAACCGATACTTTATTTTAACAATTTTGGCAATTTAAAATGCATTTCATGCAATGTGTATTTTTTTTTTATAAATATAGTGCAAAACATGATAAGGCCACATCCAATGTTTTTATGAACACATCTTTAAAACAGTGTGTCCACGGTTTATTTATCATATAGCTTTAATAAACTGCTATTTCTGATCATACGCATACATGTTAATCATTAGGAACATTTATTGTTTATTCTAAAAAATTACCATAGGAAAAATAAATAATAAATACGTTATAAAGGTTGTAACAAAAAATAATGAAAACAGTTAAAGCTCTTAACTTGGTGTCAGTTTACGAATAATTTTTACCATGAAAATGTAAGTAGTAGTGGAAGTAGTTATTATATTTGCTACAATTTGTAACTGGCTATCGGAAATCGGGCCTTTCCTCCATTTGAAATAAATATGTATTGCTACCATGTTCATATTTTATTATAATATAACATCCTATATTGGTATAAAGACATGATAGCCTTAATAAAGATTTTTTCTCTTTCTCTATAACATTATATTCTAGTTATTATTAATCTATCATTATGTTATTTTTTTTAATCCAAATTTGTATAATATTGGTGAAGCATAAACCAAACCCACGTATATTAAATACATACAAAATCCATTTGATGAAACTTATTTATTATTATTATACATAACAAGTACTATAATCCTGTAAATTACTAAATCATGATAACATAAAATAATTATGCATCTAATAAATAATGTATTTCCAATGCGTAGAACAACAAATTACGATGATGCAATTGAAATAATTTTCAACTTTTACTTACCGCTGTTTGTAGCCGCATCTCGCGAAAAGTTGTGTTAATCCAAAGAAATTCTCGGGGGCGGCAAAGCGCTGCTTACTCGTGTTGGCGGTCGCGTAACTAAACTAAACGCAAATGAGCGACTCTATAATGGCGCGTTTGTAAAACGGTTTCACTTTTCTTGACCGGGGAAAATGAGAGCGGCGGCGGACGGGGGCCCGGAGCGAACGTGAATGCCTCCGAAGGCGACCTCGAGGTGCATTTATAACTTGCGATGGCTCTTTTGCACGTGTGGGGATTTTCCCTACTCTATCTGCAAGAAGAGCTTGAAATTGCAGAACCACTGCCAAATCACTGTTTTACTAATATGGTCGTTATTGTAAAAACAGCATTAAAGCATATTAAAATATTTGTCAGTAATAAGTTCATAATTACTTTGATAATAGTCCACCTTAATATAGAAGTGCTGAAGCCAGCTGAAGATGCCGGCATATTTGCCGCTTCTGAAAAATATTGACGAGGGGTACATTGGACATGGGTTACTAATTCCGCGCAATTACAATTTCCATATTAAAGGATGTTTCTTATGAGAAAATCTTTAATTTACATTATTTAAAACAAGTATGATATTGATAAAAAACCGCACTTGGTGTAGTCGAAGCTTAAAATATAAGAAATTAATACTGGTTCTGGGGCAGGAACAGATGGAGAGAAATTTGCACAAGATCAAAACAAGTATGTGTTTAAAAGGATAAATAAAATGATTTTAACATTTTTTTAATCACACTTTAGTTACACTTTGCAACTAGTTTCGGCTAAGCTCTAGCCATCTTCGAGCTCCTCGAATGACTAAAGAAACTGTACTCGATCCTTCTTTATATATAAAAACATACAATTAGACACATCTTAACTATAAAATATATTTAAAAGGAGCTAGGGGTGCACTATCTAAATTTTTTTGGGATTTCGTGACCTAATTTCTATACGGCAATATCGTACTCGAAATGAGAGAAGGAAGAATAAATAAAAACTACTTTAGTGATCGGAGGATCTCGAAAATAGCGAGAGCTTAGCTAAAACTAGTTGTAAAATGTGATAAAAAACAAAGTAAAAATTATTTATTTATCATTTAAAATAAATTATTACAAAGTAGAGGCCTTAATAATCCAATATTTGAAGTAATTATTTTTTTCTTTACAGATTTTTGTGCATATATTCCTGGCTAAAAACTAAAATTAATTTACTATAATATAGTCTTCTACTACAGTAAGTGAGCTATTTTTTTTTTTTTTATCAATATCGCACTTATTTTGTTGTGGGGTAAATGCTTTATGTACAGCCGGCATTTCTCGGGACTCAGCTCCTAACGAGCCATACCCACTAAAACCTCAAACCACTTGCTCTAATGCTCTAACACCAGCCCGGAATTGATCGGTCATTGTAACCTGGAAGCTGGGAGGCCTGCGCCTCCTGCGCAAGACATGAAGGAATCTAGTAAATATGTTCAAAGATTAAATACAATTTTTGTTTAGAAACATTCCACATTCCCGATATAGAAAATGTGATGCATAGTCTTTTTCAAACAGAGAAAGAAAATAAAACATATATTTAAAAAAATGCCTGTCAAAAATCTGATCCTTGTCCAACTTTCGGATTATCATCACCTTTGATAAAGACTCTGATTGATCAAAAGTATATAAATAAATAAATATTTTAAGAAAAACACATTTTAAAACCATGTACATTTATAACGGTGTGGTATTATTACACATACAAGATACAGGTGTTGAGTAGTTAAAAGGAAGAATAAAATATATTAGCTACACCTGGTGTTAAAGGCTCTAATATATAGTTAAATAAACACGGACACACTGATGACAAGGGTCGCTTCCACCAGTGCAGCCACGATACCTAATCTAATATAACGGTACAAATACATTTTGGTATTACTGATTGTGGTACAGTGATTTTAAAGATTCCCTGATCTCTAATTTATTATAATTATTGTTGTTAGCTGTTGCTCATTCTGGGCTTCCCTCATGTCTTTTTATTTGTACCGATTTTGTACTTCTTGCTGCACTTCGTTTAAGACCATCGCTTCATCTCTATATTGTATGTGTGTCACGTCCATATCTTATTCTAAGCGGCGGTATACTTCGCGACGTCTTGAACCATCATTGTTTCCTTATCTACGTGCTTTTTGTCCTTTAATGATATGCGGCAATGTCAATAGCTCTTTGGTTGACCTGTATTTCTCGCCCGTCTCAGATAGTTCATGTCTACCTCGTTCACACGACGTTCCATTTCCGTGTTTACCGGTCACACTCATAATACACCGCCGACTCCACTATAGGCTTCCTAATGCATCTTTTGGGCTTTCTCGAGATGTGCTGATGCCACAACACGGAGATTAGACATCTCAACACTCTACGGCTACTTTCTATTCCACACTGGCTCCATGCGAGCCCAATCCAAAATTGGGAAACATATCTCCTAGATACTAGAATTGGTGGTTGTTTAATTTATGTCCTGTCTTCCAGCATGATGAATGAAAATGAAATTAACCTGGGAGTTTACTGCCAAGAATTTCGTTTTATAAATATTGATTATCATTCCCCGTTTCTTATACTCATTATTCAGGTGCTGTAGCATCAACTCCAAATCAAAAGAATCGTGCCCTATAACCGCCTGGTCATCCGCAAAACCGTTATGCCCATGGCAGTGAAGCTTCTTCTCCTTAACTATCAGCACCATTTCCACTAAACCGCGTTGGTGAGAGGCAGCATTCTTGTCTTAGTCTCTTGTCAGGTTCTATGGGCTATTGTTTTCTTATTCCCAATATAAGTTTCGTACTCACTATAAAGCAATTTTATTGCAGCAATAATGTTTTCTACCAATTCCTGATCTTCAACTGCCCTCCAGATTCTGCTTCGTCAAGGCCCTCCACAGAAAACCCCATAGTCCGCGTACTAGATAGAACGTGCCGATCGGTGACCAACCTAGAGCCGAAGAAGGCGGGAAGGGTCGTGCACGAACTGGTGGACCAGGAACGGATAGAAGGTTAATTAATAACCATCACCAGAACCGCAGAGGCTTCAAAACGCGAGAAGGTCCATCCTAGAAAAGTGTGTGGACAACACACTAAGAGAACTGCGATGCCACATACATTGACAGCTTTAAAAGCTCGCTGTACCAAGGCACAAAGAGACTGAGGGAAATAGCAGAGGAGGACGGTTCCACCTACCTGAGGATAGAAGCGAGACTAAGGCATACCTACAAGGAAACGGTAGCACCAACAGGAACCCAACAAACCACCGCATATATCAGCAACGCCAAACCACAACGAAGCAACGAGGAAACAATAATAGAAAGCTCGTCCGAGGCAGAGATATATGCGGATCAAGGTCCGGTGTAGCGGTTAAAAAGTAGATGATCTATGCGGGGCAATAAAGGCAAAGGCCCTGGGCACGGATACCACAGTTAGCTGGCCGGGAGTAGTCCTTCACACCGATCACAAGGAAGTGGATAAATATAATATATATAAACGAGACGAGGGCGATAACGGTGACTACAACTAAACGCGGGGCAGACATCGCCACACCACGGGTCGGTCTGGTACAGTACAAGCCGACCCAAGGTGATCATCACGCAGTAAAGTTCTGGTCACCCAGGCGAACATAGGGTCCTATGTTCGCCTGGGTGACCTATAGTATTGCGTCAGTTGTGGACCGCACTTTCCGGATGTCAAACTGCAGGTCTTGTAGGCCTCCTGCGGATTCGATGGCCTCAGTGAGGCGATCCAAAATATATCGGTTTTGCTACCCCGTCTAGACAGGGAGGACGGTAGGCACTCGGGTCTGCAGTAGGTTTCCCGGGCTTTGGAAGTAGCACAAGCCTGGTCGATTTCCATTTCCTTGGGAAGGTTACTCTTAGCCTACACATTGGCGATCTCCGTAGTCTTCCTTGCTACCGCCGGGGCGGCTGCCTACAAACATTCGTTGGACATCAGACCATCAGGCCCTGGTTCCTTCTTGGCAGGTACCCTGTTGATGGTTGTCCTTGCGTCGTGTTCCTATAATTCTCGGCCTGGGGGGATTCCTACTCACGTTGCGTTGCGTTGGGCCTATTTCAGATCGTAGTGTCGGGCTCTGCGGGAATGAAGCTACTCCCACTGCATTGACCCCTCCGGGTACTGCGGTCTCCGGCCCATCACTATCACGACTTTGTAGGGGAGGCCTCACGGGTTGTTCTCGACCTACATACAAAGCCTGCACCAGCATGTCTCCTGGGTGAGCTGGATCGCCCGGTTGGTAGCGCTCTCAAGCGCAATGATAAGTAGCACCATGTCCACTTTCTCTATCACCCACCTCGTCCTCTGCGGGGGATTTGGACGATTTTAATTACGTGTGTGTGGCCACTGCTTTCTTGTTACTCCTACCTATTCCGCATCGGCAAAGCGGCTACACCCAAATGCCGAGACAATCTGGGGCGCAGTTGCCAAATTCCTCAAACTAGTGAGTAGAAGTTCGAGACCGACCTGCACTACGAACAATAACTTATATCCTTTTCCACCAGAAGAACATACACAGATATATTTGGGACAGACCGCCCATAAATAAAAAATCTATCTAGGATTTCATTATCATGAAACAATAATGATGCATGTAAACATTATTAATTATGGTACGAATTGCGGATGTGAGCGAAGATATATTTTTTTATCAAGAGTAAATCCAATAAGAACAAAGGAATTCAGTGTAATAAATAAAGATCAAATCAAAGACGAGTGCCAATATTAAAATTGGAACTCTTTCAGCAAGAGAGTATAAGAACGCTATACCAAATCAGTGTTTAGTCCCGTTTAGTGGGAGTAGAGGTTAGAAGAGATATTAATGAGGAACATTCCCGAATCAACAACCCAATGCATCAAGCTGCAAGGGAAGCTCAAGGTATTATGAACAGGACTAGAAGGTCTCTTCTGTTACTCATGGCAACCAAATAAACAATTGCTCCACGAACGCTAGTGTAATACTGTCTTACGTCAAATGTCAAAACCATATATATCAATTCATAAAAAGGTTAGTAAGAAATACCCCAAGAACTACCAGCTCATTGGGAGGCTGGTCCTGCAGGCCCGAAAATAACAGTTACATTAACAATTAGAAAAACTACAAACATTATATCGTTCATAAAATAAATAATTTATTTATTAAATATTAAAAGAAGAATTACCAATATTTTTACAAATCCCTCAAGAACTATATAATAATAGTTAATGCACACACTTTCAATATTTTTACAGGGTATTCTAAGTGTCAGTTTCTATAAAATAAACAGATATTCTAGAATGTATGAATGTATGTATCTCTATTTATATTCAAAAGAATGGTGCTCTGTATGACAATATAAAATAAAACGATTTAAATTTTAAAATTTAAAAAATATTTGCCAATATTTTATTATGAACCAATATGGTTTATATACTTTGTTCAATATATAAAACCTTATTCTATATACGCTATACAATAAAAATATGCAACTGTTAATTTTGTGTTTAATATTTTTAATAGATTTGCAGATTTTGTGATTTATTTAGTTTGGGGTGTGATACTCCACCAAATAGATATTGATTGTGAATTCTACACAGGTAATTCACCCACTTACAAGTGTTTGTGTTTTTGTCCTTACCATAGAGAAATTTAAGTTTTGTTCTTACACAGTCAGTTAAAATAAATAAAACCATTACATAACGATAAGAGAACAAATACCCCATTCCCCCACCAACACGACATAACGAGCATGCCATGCAGGAACTGTATGTGAATACGAACTATTTTAATAAAGAAAACGACCTGTGGTTAGTATTCTGGAATACAGCATTATTTTTATCTCTCACGATTCAAAGAAAATCTTTACATGAATAATGTATCCTTTTATTATTACTAGACTGTTTATAATGATAAAAGAAAGTAAATTCAATTTTCCATACGAGCTCTTATAGGAAAGTAGTGTCTTAATCACCGAAATTTGTATATTGTTTTTGTAACAATAGCTAGACGATTACCCGGCAGAATAGATCAAATAAAACAGTAGAATTGTGGTCACTTTCTTAGGTCGGTTATTTATTTTTTTATTATAGCGCATCCTTCACCCAATTAGAACCGCATTATGGTCGAAAGTTGTCATTATTGGTTTACGGTGAGCGATGCCGGCGTTTATGTCGATTCCTTCAATATTGACGCCGCTTTCTTTTTACCGTTGAGAAGGATCAATGAAATGAAGTGCAATAATGATGCACAGGTTCAAGGTTAACAATCATTGAATTATATCTATCTTTAGTTCGTGTTGAAGTGCTGAATGGTGTATGAATTGCGAATTTAGTCTGGATATATTTATAGTTATATTATATAAAAATTATTCTATGTTTTACTAGATATCTTCGGTGCTCTAATTTCTTCCATATCCCATTCCACATTAAAATAACTTTAAAAACTCTCTAATTATACGTATATTGCGATCTTAGGACTCCTTTACGGTTGACATTTACGAACCAATCCTAGCAACTTAAAAAATCGAATTCTCAACTATTCAAATCGACAAGTGTCTACTTAATGTGCTGCACTGGATTGTCGTTGACATTGTAACTATATTTATGTATACTTATATTTGTAAGTACATAATTTGGTATATATTATAATTATGTTAATTTTCTTGTGATGCTGTATTGTATTTGTGTCAAATAATTTTTTTTAAATAAATATAAATTCATATACTTATATACACATAAATTAACATGTGTGTGTGTGTGAACCTACCTCTTATCAATCTATATATCTAGATTTCGATCTTGTTAGATCTCATCAGTGTAGCTGTAGGAGGATGAATTCTGATACAATTAAATTTTACATGATAATATATTTTAGATAAGTAACAGTAATTAAAAATAGGTTTAAATATAATTGACTATTTAAAACTATAATTTTGTATTAATTTCACAATTGGTAAATTAACAATAGTAAAGAAAAACCTAGCGATGCATTATTTACAGGCTCAATTTTGATCGCCTATTTTATGTATTTGTTACAGACATGGTAGTGCTGCTGTGAAATGTATTTTTCCTATTAATAGACTTCCTTGAGACCATTTCCTGCATCGAGGAAACTTTTAATTGTTAGGAGAATCCGCGTAAACAAACAAAAAACGTTCTCTTTCGTTCACGCAGAACGATCGTCCTTTCCAGCTCATACGAGACATAATATAAAAGAAACCTTAGCGTGTAATAATTTGTTTTTCTTACACACATTATATATTATTTCAAGAAAATTATGCACACATTCTAAGATGGAAAATGTTGATATAAAACATATCCATAGTCTATATTATATATGTTAATGTTTATTACGAAAGATATCAAATCAATTATTTAGATTGTTATGTAATTTTCGTATACATAAGTTATGCTTACATCTTTATTTTATAAAACCAATTATGGGTGAAGTATTGTAATCCATAAAAAAACAAATGAATTTAGCAGAAATCTTCTTTATTAAAAGTGTGCTAACAAGGGTTTTTGAGGATGGCGTATCTTACAGAATTGTACAATTCGCTGAGACTAGAATACATGCTGATAATAGAACGTATCCGGGTAGTGTGCTGAGACAATCTCTGTACCGTGGTCGAAACTGACCCATGGGGCCTACCCTATATGATTGTAACGAATAAGATCGGGACACGCTCGTCTGGGCCAGGCTCAGTACTCCACGGTGGTCGCTAGCGCGGCAGTGGAAGCGTTGTTTCCCGACACAGATGCAATCCCGGCAGAGACACACGATGAAGATTACCATTGCGAAATGGAACGAGAAAGATATCAAGGCTGCAATCATTAGACTTTTCAAGGGGAGGGCCCCTGGACCAGACAACATACCAAACAAAATTCTCCGGGAAGCAGTACCGGCTTCAGCTAGAAGCAACACCGGCTTAGCAAATAAGTGTGGAAGGTGGAAGACCGCGCGCCTGTTACTGCTACCAAAACCAGGCAAGGGAGTATCGGAGGAGACGGGGTCGTACAGACCCCTATGCCTCCTAGATGGCACCGCAAACATTCTAGAGAGGCTGACAGCGGAGTCATGGAGTCCTTGAAGAGACCGGGGGCTCCAAAATCAATATGACTTTCGCCTGGGCCATTCAAGAAGAAGATGCATTATGTGATGGCCATCCAGGATATTACCAACGCGTTTAACTTGTTGCCATGGGTGGCTATCACCGAGGCATTGAACCGCAGGGGAATCTCGAAGGCCCTGCAGGGAATTATTTGCTCGAAACTGAACGACCGACAAGTGACATATGAAGATGCAGGCAAAACCAGCTACGTGCTGAGAGGGGTGGTTCCGCAACGATCTGTCCTGGGGCCCCTGATATAGAACCTCACTTTTGACGACTGTGGTACTGCCATTTAGAGGACGTCGTCAAATCTAATAACCTCAATCGCCTCTTTACCGACTACTAGGAAATAATGGCGCGAGGACTAGACCTGAAGCCCACCAAAACCAAGTTGGCACTGGCAACCAAGATGGTCGACAAATGGATGAGAACCGTACCATCGGATTAATAAAACGGAGGTAGATCAACTGTCCAATAAGAGATCAAGAACAGCAGGAGCAAGAGGAAGCACAATGTGTATACTGGGCACTAAGCAAACACTAACCAGCGAGATCAAATACCTAGGAATCTTATTGGAATCAAACCTACGTTCACACGGGCTAGGTTGAGCACGCTGTAATCAAAGCGGCCCGAATCGAAGCGGCATTATCGAGATTATAACCCAATATCGGTGGCCCTGGCAACGCCAAAAGGAAATTAATGGCAACGATTTCCCGAGCGCAAAAGACGTACGCAACTTATTTTTACCGGCCACGGATATTTTGAGGACCCGGCCGGCAGCGGTGAGAAGTCTAACGGATGACAGGCCGCGACCGATGAGTGGGACTGTCACTTGATCACTTACATACGGGCCATGTTCACAGACCTTGTCCGCAGTTCTTTATCATGTATCAGTTCAGCTTTGTTATATTTTGATGTGTTCGGTGTATTGTTTATGTTTTACTTATATTTATATTTAAGAGCAGTAACACCCGTATGGTCACGAAGCACTAGTTACAAACGAAACTCCAACAGACTCAGATCTCCGATGCAGTGGAGGTCCTAGTTACCACAATACCTGCTGACCTTTTTGTTGAAAAGAGGGCGGAAGAATACCGACTGACCAAGCAACCCAGAGAAGCGCTAGATACGGCAAGGACGAACACCTTAAAAAATGGCAAGTACGATGGGATACCACCACCAAAGTCGAATGGATCAGAAGAACAATACCAAAAGTCGAGCCCTGGTTCAATACAAGACGCGGGCTGGATTATTGTACCACTCAGACCCTATACAGGGATAGAATTTTCTAGAAATTCTTTGACCGGATAGGGAAGAGAGACGTCAACATGCCTATACTGCGGTAGTCCAGATGATCCGGCCTACAGGATCTATGACTATCCAAGATGGTACACCGAGAGAGCAGAGCTATGGATTCAAGTGGATCAGACGTAACCAGAACAACTGGGAATAAGAATTCTAGAAAACAAGGAAACGTGGACTGCATTCACGGGCTTCTTCCAGGCAGTAATGGAAAAGAAATCGCGGACGACCTCCGAATCCACTGACAGAATTTGGACACATGGCAAGATATGCTGGACACCCCGTCAACCGCACAAGAGACTAGAAAAACTAACTGACGTCAAGAAGACCAGGAGGGCTTAGGAATGCCTTGAGGCGGTCAAGCCCTCCTGGGACAGTACCTGAGTTTTGGTTTAGCCGGTATGCTCCCCGAACCATATGCGGGGTGAATCCGGCACTATCCATGCCTGTCACCTAGTGGTGGCCCGAAGGCATGGGTTTCGAAGATTATACCTTAAACGACAAAAATGGATGACTTATGTGGCAACTGTCTCGATGATGATGTGTATATGTGTAAGTGTGGCAGGCCCAGCATACTTTCTATTACTGCTGTATATATAGTTCACATGGCTTTTGCTAATCCCAGATAAGAAATCAGTTGGTTGCTGGATAGGGGTTGCTATTTGACTGAAGATAAATACAGCTAGAAACACTTTATGACCTAAGTGTTTCCAGCTGGTGGGCCCATTAGCTAGCCATACACGAACAGATTATTTTTACGGGCCACGGATATTTTGATGAAACCTGCGGACCCGGCCGGCAGCGGTGAGAAGTCTAGCGGATGACAGGCCGCGACCGATGAGTGGGACTGTCACTTGATCACTTACATACGGGCCATGTTCGCAGATCTTGTTCGCAGTTCTTTATCATGTATCAGTTCAAGTTTGTTTTATTTTGATGTGTTCGGTGTATTGTTTATGTTTTACTTATATTTATATTTAAGAGCAGCATAGTTAAGAATAAAAAAGTATAGACTTAAAAAAGAAAGTATAGACAAATTAATCAAGATGTATAAAGGCCTTCTTATGGAAATTAAATCATGAACACTACACAAACAAAAATATAAAAAATGAGAATTATGAAGAAATTGCAGAATTTCGGGATGTATACCCTGATATGAGGTTCATAGTCTCTCAGGTTCTGAAATAAAATCACATGGCTGCCCTGCTGTCTTTTAGCAACCCATTTTTTCCCACTTTGAGCTTTTTCCTCATTCCAGAAAAATAAACTCACGTAGCATATACTCCTCCTGCTGCTACTTATCGTTTCTTTCAAAGATACACACTTACACACTAACTTGAAATACAGAAAACCGGGGCCCGTGCCCATGGCCTGTGGCTAAATAATAATTTAAAAAAACTGACAGATTTTATATCATATACGAGCGGATCTAGTCCGTGGACGGATTTGGAAATAAAAAATTGATAGACCCAGCTTACACGTGAGTCGGCGACTAACGGTCCTAGATCCGCAGATGTGGTCCGCAAGTTAATCCGCAGATTAAAGCGCGAGTTTGGCCCGTCAAAAAAATCTGTTCGTGTATGGCTAGCTATTGTGAAATCTCCCATTGTGGACAATAACTCAACCCACCTACCAACAATTTGTAGGACTTTTGAGTATTAGGAGGTGTAAATCCTGGGTATACTAGGTCAGGACTGATTGGCAGTAGGCACGGCACCTAGGCCCGTTGGTAACTCGCCAGAAATAATATAGCGGGCGATGGAGACATACCCGGAATATTTAGTGGGGCCCTACAATCAGACAATTTTCGAAATTATGGAAGAGTGTGGTTGCCCACATCGCAAAGCCGGGGAAGCCGGCGTACAGACTGCTCTGCATGCTTGACGTCGATGGTTAACGACGCCGTGAGGGTGTTCGTTGTTGTAGCACTAGCAGCTCGCGGGGAAATACACAAGTCGATAGATCTATGCGCCTTCGTGCGTCACGATGCTAAAACGGTTGCGTCTAGGGGCTAGCTTTCAAGCTGGCACGGTAGAAGATCAGCATGGCCCGCTGCTGAGAAATGGGGTTGGAGGGGACTATGTTCCGCCTAATAGACACATATCTCCAAGTGAGAGTGTTACTGCTGACAGACTGAAAAGAGGCACGGCTGGACATATGGAAGATGACATGCATCGTACTACAGGTACTACAGGGTTCGGTCTTAGGGTTTGCAACGATATCCCTGCAGGAGGGGTGGTTGCAAGGCGATGCCTGCCCTGGCCAGCTAGTTGCGAAGGTCGAGGTTCAAAACTATCTACTAAAAAAAAATTCACACACAGCTAAAATTCCGGCTTCAAAAATTATTTGGATTGCTGAAAGTCTTACCTTTTCCAATTAGGGCGCCACTTGAATTTGAATAAGGAGAAACGCAATTTTAGATAAAGCCAAGAAAATAGATGAAAATCTAAAATTTACATGGAGAGAATGTAAATTGAAAATAGAACAATATTAATGCGCATAGCACCTGCTAATATATCATTCAACAAAAAGTTATAAAAGTGCTACAATAAGCTATGCATAATCTTTACTTAAAATCAGATTCACAAAAAAGACCCTTAATAAGAAATCTAGTTATTTTTCAGGTTATACACTCTCTACCAATGATATAGTAAGCTTCCCTTGTACGAGACAACATGCAGAGTTTGATCAGGACTCCTAATTATGAACTCGAGCAGTTTGGATCTCTCTATAATGACTTACTATCCAAATTATTGTAATAAAGTATGTAATAATGCAAACCAGTAACACTTACTCAAGAAAACTGTTACAGGTTAACTCTGTGGAATGTACCACTACCCGGCGGTGTAAACTCGTCGAGCATGCAGACGGCTTAGTTCTTGAGGCCACGTCATATACCAACGACCAACTGTAGGTTACAGAGTATTCAGGGGTGGCTTCACGAAAACCAGCTCGACCAGACCACACATAAGACAGATGCGGTTCTTCTGACAAGGAGATGGAAGCCTAAGGAGGATAAGCTTCACATTAGAGAGACGGAGGTAGTGCCTTGTACTTGTAATAGACCAGTGTTTGACGTTTTGAGAAAATGCCAAAGAGACTGCAGCAAGGGCCAGGAGGTGCGAGGCGGCCCTAAACAGAACCAACTATGTTCGAAACACGTGGTTTTAAGAATCGCATCCACGGACGAGTGATTGCATGGCAAGGATGCAACGTGGGGCGCACTAAGAACTTTTCGAGCATAATGAACGGTGTCCCGGGGCACATCCCTATTCATCGCTGGGATACTCTTGGTAGATCTTCTGGCAGAAGACAGGACCAGAAGATACCTTAGCAAAACCAGGAAAGAGGAGAGGGCAAATGGCAGGCCAGGTTGGTCTAAGGGCGAGCCGGCAGAGTCATTCCGTTGTTGGGTTGTGGGGTAGGTAAAAGGTAGGCTACCACCTAACACATATGCTGCCGGGGCATGGATGCTTCAAGTCTTACCTCAAGGGGGTGGGTCTGGAGCAGCGGCATAATGCGTGATTTGCGGATGTGAGCGCGATGAAACTTCGTATTTTTAAGGTGGACAGATTGGACCGTGTTGGCGAGAAGGGTGGGAGAGGAGATCATCCCGGATAACATGATCACCTCTTGGTAAAAAATAAATCTGGCCGATCGTCTAAATCATCGCCCACAGAGGGAAGGAAGAAAAAAGAAGACGACACCTCCCCGACAATCCCGGGAAGACTGAACGGGCAGCTGGGAAGACTTTTAAAATGTTCTACGTCATGGTGATACGGATATATATATAAATGCACAAGCCCATGTCGCTACAGTTATTAGAGAATAATTCTTATCTTATATATGGCATGTTCAGATAGATTCTCAGCTTTTATTGCAATGGTATATATCCCGATTGAATGAGGAATCGTGCGCACATACATGTGTGTAACGCTATTTAAAGCTATTGAACCACTTCAGTTATCTACCCTTTATGAAACGGCTCTTATAGCGTAAGGAGGAGGTATTAATAGCACGAGAAACAGGTATTAGCAGATATATTTTAATAGCTTTAAACACCATGACGTGCAACGCTTTCTGTTTTAATCGGACTATACAGGAGATATACTGGGTAGAAGAATTTAGAATTATGTACTTGTCCTAGATACTCTCGATCAACATGAAGGGCGTTTCTAGAAGAGTAGAAAGATTTAGGATTATGTACCTGTTCTAAATACTCTCGATCAACATGAAGGACGTTTCTAGAAGAGTAGGATGATACCTCAATTATTAGTGTTTATTGTATGTTCTGATTATTAAAAAGTGTGAAACATTGTATATTAAAAACTAATAGTCTATACTCAAATCTATAACTTTTTTATCCCTAGAAAAGGCAGCTTGTTGTATTTGTTGTACTCGTATCTCTATAATACTAAACAGACGAACCTGTATGTTTAATCTAGGGAACTATAATCTTTTAATGTTTCATATTTGTTTCGCGCACACACTTATTGGTACGTTTGATAACTATCTGGATATCATTGGTCAAACAATTGCTTATCATTCTTGGAGACTTTCATATGGTAGATTAGTTTTCGGGTCTATATGGAATAAGTAGATACATTACCATATCGTATTTCCTTAAAAAGTGCTGTGCAGTTGTTCGAGATAATTATCTTTCGTATGTGAAGATTCTCTTAACCCTAATGCCTAAATTTCAATGTGAACTGATTAACTTTAGTAATGATTCCTCGTCAGTTATGTTTAACTCTAAAATAGCCATCTTTGTTAATTTGTACGATGAGGTGCTCAAAAAGACTAATAGATCTCTAGGTTTCATTGTTTAAGCTGTTGAAAATTCAGTTTAATGCTTACTTTATGGCAATAGTTCTTGATAGTTTAGGATAGTTGGGTAGAGGGTAGAACAGCTACAAATACTTAAATCTATCCAGCGTGCAATTTGCAGGAGATTGGATGAAGTGAATGCTGTCCATAATTGGTCAGCACTACTTTAGCATTAGTTGCCTAAATGTTAGTATTATATCTAGATTCCTAATAGTCCATATAACGTAAATTCACTTCTGACTTTATCCGCCGTAAAGATTATATTGCATCGTGCTTTCTAAGGAATATGGAATATGCTATTATGCTACTCAAAAGGTGACTTCGATGTTCGAAATTCGGGATGATAGTTTCATGAAGTAGTCTTTCTTAGAACATCTTGATCTTCTGATAAAAAGTCCTGTAATTTTCATATTGAATTAATTTAGATGATTAACATATCCTTCAATATGTTCACTTTAAGGCGTATCTTAATAATAGTACAAAGGTAATGCTAAATCCTCGCTCGGCGCAGCATTAATACCAGGAAGACAAAAGATAAACTCTACTGTACTACAAACAAACACACATAATAATAAGTATGTAATATATTATATAGTTTGCGATATCTATCTGTGTGACAAAACCATGACATATGGACTCATAAAGTAAAACCACATATATTATTTCAGGGTAGCAAAACATACAAAAGTTTATTATAAAACGAATCTCTCCGACCAATTTGATGCTGTGTGCAGTTTTGCAGTTTAGTTTTAGGTTATTTAAGCCCGACATTGAAATGTAACACAAATTCACACCCGGATCTACCTACAAACACAAGTCACATGCGAGGGTGCTTTTGCAGGAATCTACAACACAGATAACTTAAAAACATGTGATTAACAGCAGCAGATAAGTCTAAAAACCCTTTTCTTTTCCCGATTGTTAAAAGTATAGCTTTTATCACCCACATTTTGAATGAAGCGTGGTTTCCATCTCTTGAATGTAATAACTTGTTGTAAATTAGTTAGTACTTAGTAACAAAAAAAAACAAAAATAAGCTAGTTTAAATATTTGAATCTTCCAGCGTCAGTCAATATAACACCTATCCAACCCCAAAAGTCTTGACACGTCTGAAACGACTAATAGACCGGGTCAAGCATACTTCCAAGCTGTGATTCTGAAAGAAATTACAATAGTATCTTCAAGCCACTTTAATAGTTTAATATTTATATAATTAATTTTCAATTATAATTTGGGGCATTAAATTAAAATTATATTATCCATTTATTTACCTTTTCTATTGTTTAATCATCATATATATTTTTTCATGCAATTTTAAATTATTTACTGGTAATTAAATTTTGAACAGTTGGGTAATCAACTATTACTATTGTTGTTTACTTTCTTATTAATTTCAATTCCTCATGCTACTATATCTTTACAAATAAATTTTCTAATTAAATGCATTTTAAATCAAATTAGTTAATATGACCTTAAATACCATAGCGTACATATTGGAACAGATATATTTAAGTTCTGATGCCTCTCACTCAATGCATTGATATATACAGTTAATGAAAATCAATTTGTTAGTACCAAAAGCATTTATTTTATAACCATGGCATTAATTGAAACTTATTTTAATGCATTGCCGTCAACAGTTAATTAACGCAAGCATCGTTTTATTTTAACGAAAAAAAACACTTTCTCTGCTAATTTTAAGGTCGGCCAACTCTTAATTTAGTCGCAATGCATATTACATATGCATTGAAAGCAACGCATTCCAAGCGCGCAATCGTTATATTTACGATTGGAAATTAATTATGAATATGTAACAAACGAAATTTGCAGCTTCAACTGGCATAATAATGAAGGTTGCTTCCTTATAATGATATCCTTATTTATGCAATGATCAATCATTGTAACATATTTAATAGTGTGTAACATATGTATGTATATAAAAACAAAAGGATGGTAGGATTTCAAAATTTCGCCACCTCTCTAAACATAATTAAGAAACATACTCTGTGACCAATAAAATTCCATTTAAAGAAAATTACTCTGCTCACAGATAAAAATAGTTCACGTAATAAATTACATTCTTAATTGTTTAGAAATTCTCAATCTATTTTAATTTAATAATATGCAACGATGTCCACATCCTTATTAACTTATTACGATTATTGACATTATTAAATTAAACACTTTCTATTTCGTTCACTATGTCCTTTTGTTAGACGCATTCCCATCGTCGGAACGTGCGATTCACTTTTTGTTCCGCGTTGTCGGTACAAAATGCATGCGTTTGTTCTACGATTGTTTACAGAAAACACGCGAAACAGCCGCATCTTGTACTGGACAATGGTATTTAGTCACATCGAAATATTAGCATCATGCTAAATGTAAAAATGTCGTCACGTTTTTTTATTATTTTAAATTTTCCGAGATGGATATAAAATTAATTCAGACAAAACTATACAATATGATAAATACATAAAAGCCATACTATTACAATACGTTATTACTTCATATGAAATACAATACCTAAGATGCAATCATTTTATGATATATGACTAGCGGATTTAGTAACTTCCGTTTTGGAGTGGCTACAAATGTGTATTGCAGAAATCAGAACCAGGAATTCACAGCCTTCAAATGCTTAAATACTTTACGGTTATACCTCACGGAACATCGCTGTTCGCAGGGGTGTTGCTTCGATTATAATTCACTTTGCTTTATCAAGAATTATATTTTTTATTTAATTCATATTATGTACAAAAGTACAAACTAGGTTTCTAAACAAATATATGATGGATGCTTCGTTAACTAAGTATGCAACAGGTAATATATAAGAACTCCGAAGGAGTCAAAGTGATTCCAACGCTACTCTTATGTCTACATGGTGAACGCGAGTAACATCGCAAGGCATAGGCCCCACCCAAGTCAAGGTGAAAGATAACTTGCTAACGACTGCATGGCGCAGGGTGAGTAATGTGGTCCCTAGGGCTGATTACAATAGGGTGTCGCGTGGCACCAGACAATACCCTTTGTAATTAGCCACAATCACACGGAGCTCTGCGCGGGTGGACCATCACTTCCCTAGCAACTCGTGAAAACAACAAGGACAAACCAAAACAATCAACAAAGAAACAAAAAGAAGATACATTTATGATGGTTAGGGTATTCCATTACCTACCAGGCACGCCGTGCCCAAGTTGACCATGGTCTACAAGCCCTCTGGCATCAACAAGCAGGGGTAAAGAGGTAGTGAAGGCTAACAGGCAATCTACCGCGCAACACGCCTGTAGGTTTAAACTGCAGAGGAGACATACTTGATGTCATACGAGGTCGTTATAGCCGCTCAACTTTTACAACCCACAAAAGGCCACGCTCCGAAACAGCTGACTGCGGATCGGCAATAGGACAAAGTCTTAACACGCCAACCCTTGGAAAGGGCAGCGCTGAAAGCACTGGAAGGAGAGGATGTCTCGAAACCGTGTGGATGTGGTGGAGAGGCTAAAGTCCTCCAGGATTCTGATAAGGCTGCAAGTGATTGGCCAATCACGAATTGAAAACGACTCTGTAGACAATTTAGGGCGTTACCCTAACAGAGAAGGCAAGTATGAACACGCGGCCCTGGAGGCCAGTATATGTCTCCCTACTACTGCATCGAAAAATTAAAATTCCGTACGAAGACCTGCCCTGTAGGTTTATCGAATCGACAGAGAATGGGAAAGAAACTGCCCCGGCAGGAAATTAGCCAGCGATTCCGACCTCTCCGGAATAATGGAGGGGATCAGGACCCTACAGGCGAACTTCCAACACGTCAAAGCTGCTTCAACCATAACATGTCGGAGATAATATCAAGAAGGCCTGGCCCTGATACAAAAACCCTGGCTACACGAAGAGAGAGTTGCAGGCCTAAACCCGCAACAAGGTACAGTAGTATACAGTAGAGCAAATGGGAAAGCACGCCCCTGCTTAATATACAACACAAGGATAAGTTGCACACTAATACCGAGGCTAAGCACCTCGGACTTACAGCTCTTTTAACAGCACCAACCGAAGAGACTAGTGGTATGTTCGGTCTACTGAGGTTAGATGTCCCCCGCAGATACTGAGCGAAATTGACGCCTACTGCGAAGGGAGGAACTTCCAACTCATCATCGGCTGCCACGCCAATGCCCACCAAATCACACGAAGAAGCACCAACATCAACCCCAGAGGTGAGTCACACCTTGAATTTATTTTTTAAGCGTCGGGCTAAACATATCCAACACGGGCAATAAACCTACCTATGGCAGTGCGGCGAGAAGTCTTTTATATGACGCTAAACAAAATGATCTATAAAAACAAACAAAACAGGCATATGTCGGACAAACCGTCGTTTTCCGATTACAGGTACACCAGATGCGCTTTTGTTTAGCATGGTTTAGCATTGCTAGTCGCCCCCGTGGCGTGCAGTATAGTAGCTCAGGTCTGACGGTCGTGCCCCGCCGGTTGTAAGGGCCGAGGTAGTATTATGCGCATTGGAAACGAAAAATAGAACAAGAAACAATAAGCCCGTCCCACCAGTCAATTTTGCGTGCGAGCTACAAAACTCTGGCGGGTGAAGAGTTGCCAATGCTGGTCATGCTAGGCCAGCACTCCCTTAGTATTAGATGCCTAGTGTTTACTAGATCTGGGCCGAGGCACATTACGTGCTCTGCTGTTTCTAGTTCTTCATTGCACCCTCTACATAACGGGCTGTCTACCAGACCCATCGTGTGTAGGTGTTTGTTTAGCCGGCAGTGGCCGTTAGGATGTTGGTCAGTAATTTCAGATTAGTTCTAGATAAGTTAAGGCGGGTTGTGGCTGCAATTTTATAAGCTTGCCTAATTGCCATCTTTGATTGCTTGCAGCCCGGCGTTTCTCGCAATCTTACCTTGTGAAGAGCATGTGCCCTATGCTCTATTTTTCAGAGTACCTGCAGAAAGTATGTCATACTCTTGGATTGTTAGAGGATATGAGGATCCCTTTCTGACAAGCTCATCTGCTATTTCGTTCCCCTTGATGCCACTATGTCTTTTGATCAAGCAGAGTTCTAGTTGGTTATTCTTAGCTAGCTCCTCCAGGCTGTGTAGACATGAATATAGCTCTTTCGACACAAATGTGTTGGCAAGTTAGTGAATTTTGAGCTGCTTTGCTGTCAGTGAGTATTTGGATATGTTTATCCTTAATATTCCGTTCAGCCAAAATTTGAACATACTTTAGTATTCCTTTTAATTCAGCTTGGAAGACTGAAGTGAGTCTTTCAAGTGGTGCACTTATCTTGAGATCTAGTTCTGGTGAGAATATTCTATAGCCAGCTCTCGGCTTAGTTTTGGATCCATCAGTATACATGGTTATGTTGGCGCCTTGTGGTATACCATCCAGTATGATGATGGTCTGAAAATGTTTGACAAAACTGTATTTGGGTAGAATTCTGTCGCACTTACCTTCTATGAGGGGGACTAGTTTGATAGCTTCACTCAGTATGCTCCTGTGTCCAATGATTCTACCTTTATCATGCCACAGGTTGAGTGGGTGTTGTTCTCATAACGCCGGTGATGGCAAGACAAAATTTATTGTAATACTCCCGCATTTCTATTGAATTAAAAGCACTTAAATCCTTATTTATAAACATTATCATATAATACGACAGTTTCTAGTTTAAAAAGTAGTATTAAAAAGTAATAAGGTTATTTAAATATTAATAGGTCCGTCCGGTGATGCAGCAAGGAATTTATGTACCGTAACAATAAATAAACCACAATAAATATTTTTTAGCGACATCTTCTTTGTATGGCGCACTGCTATTTTTTTTTATAATCATACATTGCTTGTCATATCTCAATACCTAGATGCTTTATCTCACTAACTTGTTTTAATTTTTGTCCATTTATCTTGAGCTCTAGCTGTGCTAAATTCGTTTTCCTATTACCTATAATCATGTAGTTTCTTTTCTTCCATATTGGGAAATTATGGCCTAACTAAATCTCCAATACATCTTCTCCAAAAGAATGCTTATTTTCTATCAGGTAATTCACACTTGTGGAATTCGTATGGTTTAGACCATGTGTTCTAAAACCTTAGAAACGTTGTACCACTTAAATAAACTGCTAAAACTGATATACCCTGATGTTATTTAGAAATGAATTGAGAGGAACACAGATAATGTCTTCAGTGGGGGTGGTGGAACAACTGCGATGAATCACTGTGTATAGATTTAATTTTTTTTAATAGTTTGAGAATCTATGAATTAGACGAAAGGCTCTAAGGTTCATTTACAATATTTAAAATAAACACCACATTAATACAGGCTCCAGGACAACTAAAAGTTATGCAATTCCATTTTTAATTTTAAAAAAAACACGGATAGTAAAACTTAAAGAATCAACCATTTAAATCAACTAAATCGACATATGAATTTCAATTTCACAATTGTGAACCTTATAGAAAATAGAGATACAATTGGAGAAGATCTACTGGAGATAATCCAGTTAGGCCATAAATCGCACGAACAAAACAAATAACAAGGATTACAACTTTGCGAATCAACTCATTGAAAACATGTAATCTTCTGAAGAAGATGTACTGAAGGTAATACATTTAGACATAGGTCGAAATATAAATTTCGGGAATTTGGTGAATCTAGAATTTTTCAGTTCGTGATTGGTCCGCGCGTCCCGGGGTCTTCGTCGTCCTACAACACGAAAACCCAGTCTTAGTTTTCGCGCCGCTACATCGGATTGTTGTTGTGTTTTCGACTTAAATACGATTCATCCTACAATACTAGACATGAGACGAGTGAAATTAACGAATGTGTCTAAAAGCTATAAGGCCGGAAAAGCGCAATATTATTGATATTATGGACGTAGAAAGTGAAATTACATCTACTAATGTAGAATGAAATAATACATCTGCAAATATGGAACATGCAAGTACTTTTGTAAATGTTACATATATTGTAGATACTAATAGTTGCAGTGGAAGTGATGATGAATGTGAAAGGTATGTAAATAAGCTGCACATATTAGTAGTATTATAAGTATTATGAGAGTATCTTGTACAATTTTATAATTGAATTGTGAATTATATATGGAGAAAGAGGGAGAACTGCCTAATGTAATAGATTTAGGATAGTTGATATAAGATATTTATTAAATAAGAGTGTATGTTTACAAAGTTATTAGTGTATATTTAGAAATATAGTGGTCGAAACATAGTTATGGGCATCATTACAATGCATCATCTGGCTTGGTAAGTAGTAAGTAAGTGGTAAGTAACTGTCGTTTAGCTGTACATATATTAAATTTTTTTCACAATATTTGTTATAATATTTTCAGGCTATCACTATCACTATTGACATGTTTTCCCGCAAACTTTTATTTATTGGGGTTAGAAATAAATATAACAGTATAACTAAATTTAATCAATCACGTGTTTGGAAATCATTTGCAATGAAGGCCTCTTTATGCAAGAGTGTAGGAACACATCAGGCACTACACTATTCCCATTATTGCAAAGTACAGGTGCGCACCACTATCTGTGTTCAGTAGTAAATAAAATCATTACAAAAGCTGAACTTTAATAGCTTTAATATGGGAAAATGATTAAACCTCACTCGACGTGATAGTTTTAAAACAAGAGCATATTTATATGGATTGAGTTTCAATGAAAGGATAAACTGGCACCAAGTTGCTTGGAAACGGACATTTGGTAGCAACGTTGGAAATTACATGCTAAAAATTAGCAACTGATAGGAAAAAAATATTACGCACTAGAAAGCGTTCTAAACAGATAATGCTACTAATATTACTCTGTTATGGTCCAAATATCTCAAAAATTATTTTGGATAAACATCTTTAAAGGCGAAAGTGGACAATTTTACCTCTAGATCTAAAGGTACGTTATTTCAGAATCATTGATTATAAGTAACCAAGGAACAACTCAAACAGTTGGGCAGTTTATTAACCTGAATTATTTATGAGAAGGGCAATGTTGGCTAACTGCTTCCAATTTTGGTAACGTTGTTAAGCGAAGACAATCACTGCCATATCACTCAATAGTAAAGAAAGCTTTGAACCATAATGTATTTGAAACAGCTGAAATAAGAAAGTGGATATTGAAAAATTTGTTTCAATATTGAGCAAAGTGGTTTAGTTATTGATGTACAGAATGGACATTTGGGTGCTTCCCTAGATGCTAAAAGTGAATCATTACATCTTATATGTATTATCTAAATAATAAGTGAAGAGGATTGTACTTAACAGGTATTTTCTTTAACTTAACACAGAGAACTTGTGAAATGTGATTCGCAACATTTCGCCCACAAAGTTTGAGTTTGAGTATCATATTCAGTACAAGAACGGCGCCTAACTACTAGGACACTAAGCTGTGTACACAATATATTTCTTTAATCTTAATTATTAAATTCAGAATATGGTCTGCACCGACATGGAAAAGGCATTGATTTTAGAAGTGGCACCTTGCCTTTTAAGAGCTTGTTTGTATACCTAGGCCTTAAACGAGAGGATGGCACATTCACGGTAACACCCTCCCAAAATATCGAGGTACTCCTAGACTCCCACTTTCCTGGCAATCAACCTGGAGGTCTCAACTTGACAACTGATCCTCATCTACTTGATGAGGAGGATTGGCTGCTAGCTGACCAAATGATAAGTATAACTACAATAGAATGAGCAATAGCAGGACTAGATGGAATATTCCCAGCACTACTACAATGGGGGTTAACCTACATTATAAACACATTGGTGCACATATTTAAAGGTTACATTGCTTTTAGGTACATACCCAATACATGGAGAGAGGTCAAAGTGACCTTTATAACCAAACCAGGCAAAGTAGATTACACACTTGCCAAGTCATTCATTCCCATCAGCCTGACATAATTTCTATTGAAGACGTTGGAAAGGCTCTGTGATCGTGAAATCAGGGACGGGTCGCTGAGAACGTACCCCATACATCCGAAACAGCATGCCTACCAACCAGGACGCTCAACGGAATCAACCCTACATCTGGTGACCTCTAAGATAGAGGAAACACTAGAGCATAAAAGTTCGTTGCTTGCCACCTTCATTGATTTTGACAAAACAACATTTAAGAGTATTGACAATGCTGTAACATCTCACGGGATTCACCCCACTATTAGAGGCTGGATAAAAAATATGCTTGGTCTAAGAACAATCCAAGTAACACTAGATGACGTAACATTTAAAAAAAATTGCAGGAAGAGGCTGTCCTCAAGGTGGAGTCCTCTCACCCCTTTTATGGGACCTTGTAGTTGATAGCCTCCTCCTGGAATTAAACAACTCAGGATACTATGCCGGTGGCTATGCCGACGACATAGTGATCATGATAAATGGCAGTCTTGAAGGTGTACTCTGTAATCTCATGCAGAGTGCCCTACAGATTGTTGAGAACTGGTGCGATAGCCATTCGCTAACAGTTAACCCAAACAAGACAGAGCTGATATTATTTACGAGGAAGAGGAAACTCGAGCTCATGAACATGCCAACTCTTTTTAAGGTCCCTCTGACTCTCACAGATAAAGTAAAATATCTAGGATTAATCATGGATACAAAACTGAACTGGAAAGAGCATATAACATCCAAGCTGCAAAAAAACTTGCATCTCATTCTGGCAATGCCGCAGGGCGGTTGGTAAAACATGGGGCCTGTCTCCCAAGATCACCCAATGGATATATACCGCGATCATAAGACCAACTATCGCATATGGTGCAATAGTCTGGTGGTCGAAAACCAAACAAGTTACAACAATCTCAAAGCTATCACACATCCAGCGGATGGCGTGTCTTGCCATCACCGGCGCTATGAGAACAACGCCCACAGCAGCTCTTGAAGCACTGTTATGTGTACAACCACTCGACCTTCTTATAAGGGAGGCTGCAGTAAAAACAGCATTAAGGCTATCTTCACTCAACCTGTGGCATGATAAAGGTAGAATCATTGGACACAGGAGCATACTGAGTGAAGCTATCAAACTAGACCCCCTCATAGAAGGTAAGTGCGACAGAATTCTACCCAAATACAGTTTTGTCAAACACTTTCAGACCGTCATCACAATGGATGGTATCCCACAAGGCGCCAACATAACCATGTATACTGATGGATCCAAAATTAAGACGAGAGCTGGCTATGGAGTTATCTCACCAGATCTCGATCTCAAGAGAAGTGCTCCACTTGAAAGACTCACGTCAGTCTTCCAAGCGGAATTAACAGGAATACTAAAGTGCGTTCAAATTTTAGCTGAACGGAATATTAAGGATAAACATATCCAAATACTCACCGACAGCAATGCAGCTCTAAATGCACTAAATGCCAACACATTTGTGTCGAAAGAGTTATATTCATGTCTACACAGCCTGAAGGAGCTAGCTAAATATAACAAACTAGAACTCTGCTGGATAAAAGGACATAGTGGCATCAAGGGGAACGAAATAGCAGATGAACTTGCCAGGAAGGGATCCTCACATCCTCTAACAACCCAAGAGGATGAAATACTTTCTGCAGGTACTCTGAAAAAAATAATAGAGCATAGGACACATGCTCTACACAAGGTAAGATGGCGAGAAACGCCGGGCTGCAAACAATCAAAGGTAGCAATTAGGCAACCTTGTAAAATTGCAGCCACGGCCCGACTGGGCCCGACTTAACTTATCTAGAACTAATCTGAAATTACTGACTAACATCCTAACCGGCCACTGCCGGCTAAACAAATACCTACACACGATGGGTCTGGTGAACAGTCCGTTATGTAGAGGATGCAATGAAGAACTAGAAACAGCAGAGCATGTAATATGCCTCTTCCCAACTCTAGTAAACACCAGGCATCTAATACTAGGGGAGTGCTGGCTTAGTATGTTCAGCATTGGCAGCTCCTCACCCGCCAGAGTTTTGCAGCTTGCACGCAAAATTGACTGGTGGGACGAGTGAGCAGCCTTAAAGGGAGGTTTCACAATGGGCCCATTTTGAGGCCTTAATGTCTGTAGCTATGCTACCCTCCAGCCAACTATCCAGATACCTAGGCCTTGGCCTCCTGCAGCTTCTGCCTCTGCGACACTCTGTCCGTCGCCGCTCTTCTCCAGCCTCCGATTCTCATAGGGTCACGCGAATTCATATGTATTTCATCCTCCCATCGTATTCAACGTCTTTCGACTGGCATTTTCTCGTACATTCGCCTGTTTAAAGTTCTCTGTGGCAGTCTGTCACCTTCTATTCTTGCCACATGCGCGGCCCACCGCTCCGTTTATAGCCTAATGAGATTAACATATGGATTTCTTGATAGAGTCTGTAACAGCTCGTTATTGGATCTGGACCTTGAGATGTTGCCCTTTGATGTGTTTTAGCATCCTTATTACTACTTTACTTTCGAATTTGTTGAGTATGTTGTTTGTTTTGTTCTGTCATTACCCATCTATATCTCGCGATGTATCTTATTATTTTCTTAAAAACTCTCATTTTGTTGTTGCGGTGTATTTCCTTTTACTTTAGCACTTGTGCCAGTGCGACGTACGCTGTATTGTCTATATTTATTCGTCTGTGGATCTCTTTTGCAAAGAGCCGCGTGAGTTTAGTTCTGCCACCAGGTATACGAATAGATTCACCATCTCGATGTTATCATTCATCACAGTTCGCGTTTCTCTGCGTTTTTGTGTTAACATCTTATTGCATGTAGTTTACCCCGGCAGCGGAAATAAAAAAGCCCTTTTCGCCACCATCGCACTGCAAGCAGCAGCACGAGACCGATACGACCGACGACCAGAGATCAGAGTTACTACCCTGGGAGGCGATCCTGGGTTACTCGAATAGGAAGGGCCCGGGCTTCTACAGCGAAATCATTAAGGCAGTAGAAACGCAGATAGCATCAGATATGAAAGCAATTGCGAACATATGCCTGGATGAGAGAAAGTTCCTCCAGATGTGGAAGAGGGTGAAACTTGTCCTCATTTCCAAGGAGGGTAAACCAAACACATTGGTGACTGCATACAGACCCTTGTTGTCACAAGTTGGAGACAATGGCGGAGGAGGCTAAAGGCCTCTCGTCTACTCAATGTAGCTTCCGAAAGGGGCGTCCCACGACAGAGAGACGCGATATTGGCTGTAACGAACACCACCAAGAAATGCAACTGCGGCGCATTAAGGAGTAGAAGAAATTGTCTGATGGCCACCCTCGAAGCCAGCAATACTTTCAACTCCCGACAGGATGGGTCATACAAGGGTCGGTCCTAGGGCCTCCGCTATGGAACCTCACATATGACGCGGATGGGCAATGTCAGACGGAGTACCTTTGCAGATGACATGGCAGTCTTGGAGATGGGAAAAGACATGGCGGAACTGAAAAGCAGAATGGAAGAGGTGGTGAGAAGGACGGACGAGTGGATGATGTAGCTTCACCTCCAACTCGCGGCCGTTACGACCGAGGAAGCCCCCCTGACAACCAAAAGGTCAGGACGCAAGACAGCGACCCATCAACAACTTTTTGGAGCGATGGTTGCAATCCGGATTCGCCTACGTTACTTAGGGGTCAGGCTAAAGGCCCCGTGCTGGAGGCTGCAAAGGCTACGGCCCTCGCCCGACTGCTTCCCGACACTAGGGGACTAGGGCCTCGGTATGGCATGATGCGGTGGCAACCGAGCGGATTCAGAAGCAGGTGCGTAGATATACACACACCAGCGCGTTGTCGCACCATTACTACCGATCGGTGGACTTACTAACGGAAACGGTACCAACGGACCTGTTGCTCACAGAAAGGAGTGCTGTGCTACCTTTCAGGCCATCAAGCAGGGCGCCAGGAAAAGGAAGGCTTGCAAGGTGAATAGAGAGGCCACCACGGACAGATGGTAAGAGAGCTGGGCCATCAGTATGGGAGGAGTATGGACGTAAGTTTTAGGACGCCGCAGTCGTAATCCGAGACGACACAGGTAAAAGCTACAAAAAGCTCGCAACTCAATTAGTTTTCAGAAACAGTCATGCGATGAAATATCCCAAAGAATCCCAATCGTAATCTGCGGACCTTAAGCAAACACAGAAGAACACACGAATGGCAGCGTAGAGCAAGCCCGAAAGTGAAGACACTATGGGCAATTCATGCTAGTTGGTGCTCTTTCAGGTGGCAGAAAATGAACTTAAATCTAGTGGGTAATCTCTACGAAAAAAATGTATTTTCTCATCATATATATGACAATATGTGTAAGGTTTGACTAGTTATATATAAAAAGTTTATTAACAACCACGCAATAAAATGATTAAAATCGTGTATTTTTTCTGATAAAACTATATAAACTGATCAAACAATAACTGTTTATCCACTAGTTCGATGAAAACCGTTGATATTTGAATCGCTAATAGAAGCCGCAAACGCGGCCTTATATTTACTATTATGGCATGGGTTATCTAGAAACTAAGGCTGATGCTTCAGATTTTCTTAGTCATTCGCTCCTGTAAAAGACAGCACCTGGCTGGTGTCAGAGCTACACCCTTACTGTATGGACGGTGCATCGCGGTGCTCAGATCGGCACATATCGACTCAAGAGCATCGCCTGCAGGTTATATGGATAGGGGTTGCACCTGGCGGCTGTCAGAGCTATCCCCATGCTGTATGGACGATGCATCGCAGTGCTTAGATCGACGCATATCGACTCAAGAACAGCGCCTGTGGCTCCGTTATGGACATGGGTTTCACCTGTCGAGTATCAGAGCTACCCCCTTGCTGTATGGACGGTGAATCTATGTGATCAAATCGACACATATCGACTCAAACGCATCGCCTGTAGATCCTATATGGACATGGGTTGCACCAGGCTGGTGTAAGAGCTACCCCCTTGCTGTATGGACTCTGATTGGCACATATCGACTCAAGAGCATCGCCTGTAGGTCCTATATGTATATGGGTTGCAGCTGGCTGTTGTCTGGACGGTGCATCGCGGTGTTCAGATCGACACATATCGACTCGAGAGCATCGTCTGTAGGTCCTATATGGACATGGGTTGCACCTGGCTGGTGCCAGAGCTACCTTCTTGCTGTATGGACGGTGCATCGAGGTGCTCAGAACGACAAATATCGACTCAAGAGCATCGCCTGTGGGTCCTATATCGACATGGGTTGACCCTGTGTATTAAACTATATTGCAACACCCCTGCTAGAACGGAACTGTTCGAAAATGTATACCGGAAAATTTCTTTGTATCCCGACGGACGTTTCTGGACCTAGCTTAAATGATATCCATGCAAAGATGTTTATTGGTTCAATAACTGTCCACCACGT
The DNA here is from genome assembly GCA_963942505.1 of Lordithon lunulatus. Lineage (NCBI taxonomy): Eukaryota > Metazoa > Arthropoda > Insecta > Coleoptera > Staphylinidae > Lordithon > Lordithon lunulatus. The sequence goes on along the minus strand of OZ012672.1, from coordinate 37,785,070 downwards.
AGGTTTATAATTGAACAATTAGATCGTTGCATATCCCGGGCTGTATTAAGGTCAGTTGCATAAGTAAGCTCGACAAGCAGGATTATCAAGTATTTTTACACACGGTGAAGATACTATTACCCAACTGACTAGAAAGTATCAAAATATTTAATGGGCGTCATCTAAAATTACTTAATAAGGTTAATTTTGTGCTGCTGTTCTGTATCGAGCTTTTAACGTTGTTTAACTAATTTATGATTACAAAAAATTTCGTATATGTATGACTGCTACTGGACATTTATGTCGAATAGCTGTATAAATAGTTAGGTAAACTCATTAAATTACACCTAAATATAGTCTGGCTTAAATGGTCCGTTGCCTGTGGCACAACTTTCGTATAGGCCCGTTTTAAGGAGGTTACCAAAGGCCATAAAAATATAAAAATATTCATACATAGGGCCAGATATCTTTTTGCTGGATGACTGAAAGGAAGCAAGACACGATCAATTGTATAAACATGACATGAAATGATTCGCATCGAAAATAATAATGTTACTATGATGTTTCATATTTTTTATTTGTTTTAATATTTTGATATTTGGAACCATTATTTTAATAAGTGTATTGTATTTTATTATTTATTAGCTTTTAATTATTTCAATTGCTACTTTGATTTGAATTTTCATAATTCAGATTTCTGATTTGTATATTGTGTGTATTTAAATTATATTGTAGTTGGAAGTAGTCTTGTGTAAGCCTGCTAGCAAATTTAACACAATCAATTCATGGTATCACAGGAAAGGTAAGCGCGTAATACCAGAGATGTAATACGGTGGAAATCTGAGGTGAACATTTAAATGTAGGGAAAAAACTACCGGGCCTTTTTATGTAGGCCCTTACCTACATGGTATGTGGTTTGAAATATATCTTACCAAAATTGTCTTAATACGTTTATAGGCATTGTCGCTTATATATATATATATATATATATATATATATATATATATATATATATATTATATCCACACGGTATAATCAAAAAGTATCACAAGTGATCAACAGAACAACTAAATGAAAACTAACAAACTGGACAGCTGGCGGACGCTAAACACTTGCTCTGCCTGACATGTCCCTTTTGCACCAACTTGAAAACCATCCAGCAGTTACCAACATTTTTTTTCACAGTGAGCAGAATGAGTCGAAAATAGTACTGCGATACGGCTCCCCATCAATCTATATATCTACATTGATCTATATTTTGTTTACCATAAAATTGTCGGAGCACCCTAGTGCATAGGGCCCATAAGACGAATCTGACTAAATTTGCGCTGCTTTACTTAAAATTGGTATTAATTTTATTGCAATTCAACGTAAGAGTGCCTGAGTATGTATAATTATTTTCACAATCGATACTTTCTATGTTCACTATTTTTTTTAATGAGGAATACAAATGTTTTATTGTTTTCATTTGGATAAACTTGCAAGTTTCTATTCTATTAACCCTGCATTTGAACAAGTTTCTTACATTCCTCAAACATCTCACACACTTACACTTGCTCCAAATAATGACTAAATACCCGAATTTTAATTAGTACCGCGTGGTAACACACGCATGAAAAAATACATCGACACATGAGGACACAATGGAATCCATTTGCGTCATGCACTTTAAATTTTTCTCATTCACGCATTGTCGGTGCGTTGTGAATATAGAAAAATATAATCATTGCGCCAGCACTCGCTCCCATGACGCACGAACGAAAATCGAAACTTTCGCTAGTCGAGCATCTAAATCTGTCAAATATGGAGCGTGTGCCTTGGGGCAAACGATGTTAGATACCGGACCAGTTTGAAAAATTTCACCGATAATATTTATTGCAATGCGGGGCGGTTATGCAAGGTGATCGCTATTCCATTCATTCACCTAAAATTTGGCAACAGACGAACTATGCTTGAATTAATAAGTATGAGCCTAAATACATAAATGCAACAAGTGCAGAAGTGAATTGATTAACCCTGCTCCTTGTATATGTGAGGATTACGCAGACCACTTTATGCGAATTACCGACCAGTGTAGTGTTTTTGTATTTTGTTTATGGTGAAATAATATACTTTGTAGATTTAGCTATACACAATATAAGTAATAAATGTGAATATATATATATATATATATATATATATATATATATATATATATATAGCAAAAAATGGCAGTTTATTATATTTAATAATACTTTCAATTTTTGAAATAATACGCAGAACATTTCTTTTCGAAAATAAGGCATCAACATTTTTTACACACGATGGACGACTGACAAACATTGAACAACCTTCCCGCTGGGAATTATTTGTTTCGAATTATTACAATATTTTGTCCATACTAGCGCATATTAAATTAAAATATCTGATGTGACCATATCATTATAAATGAACTAGATTTTTATGTTTTTAAAAATAATATTTATTTCAAGAAATTAAATATTGTATATATTTAAGTTAAAAGTACAATATTTATACACTTTTTACAATTACACAGGTGTCGTTTTAGTTATACAAATAATTTTCTTTCATTACAAATAAAATACTACCAATAATAAATAAGATTGTTGTAAAAAAAATCAAAAACGTGAAATTTTGTTTATCTTCATTCCTTTCCCCGGTTCGATTAACACAAAAAACGAGTTGAGGCAGAGTTGACAAATATGCAGTAGTTTTTTCGAAGGCGTCGAGGAAATTTTGTATCACAGACAGCGGACGAGGGAAGAAAGACGATGGACGACAACGAATGAAAACGAAAAAGCGGCACCTAGTTATGATATATCGGCGGACGTCTTTCCCATTACTATCTGGACAATTAACAATCCTCCGGATGAGATTTCTATATCTGTCAACACATGAAGACAAGTATACCCAGAACTCCGATGGGAGCCATATAGTGCTGATACACATACAGCAAACTCACACAATGGAACATTTACGGTTTATTACAGATTGATCCCACACCTACCACTAACAGGAGAAAACATACCCGAAAGATTAATATACATACACTCCAGAAAAGTGTTACCTTAAATCAAAATAGACGAAATAATATGGGAAAAGTTGGAAAAGCGTTCTTCCAACTAACCTACTAGTACATAAATATAATGTAGATCAAGAAAATGGCTTGGAATTAAACTGGACGTCACCTTTATAGCGGGGGAGGGGGAAGAGTTGATTTTCGCTCAGTACAAATTCTGTTCGAAAATCACCTCAATTTTGTTTTAGCTGCATATAGAGGTCCCGGACGCGGTCGCTTGGGCGCTGCCGGTGTCTTCATGTGTTGAGGTGTGGTGGGCGTAATTCTTGGAGTCGTTGGTGATGGATGTCTTCTGGGAGCCTTTGGTGAGGGGTATCTTCTGGGAGGCGTTGGTGAGGGGTGTTTTGGTGATGTTCATGAGAGGAGTCGTTGGTGAGGAGTGTTTTTTGGGAGCCGTAGGTGAGGGGTGTCTTGGAAATGTTGGTAAGAGATGTTCTCGTGGAGCCGTTGGTGAGGGGTGTCTTCGAGCCGTTGGTGGTGGGTGCCTTGAGTTGGCCATTGGTGCTGATGCCTTGGATGGTGCTAGATAGCCCCCGATGCTCGGGTAACGAGATGCGTCGCACTAGGCATAATATCAAACAGGTACAGAGAAAGCCTACGGAAAACAGCAATGCTCAAAACAGGTCACCGATTCCAAGATTCATCCGTAAATATACACAAAGCACATCAAACAGTAAGTCAATATGCTGCATCATCCCAATGTCACAGACAGCAAAGACAAAAAATAAACACGCTCATTTGAACTAATTTACCTTTTTTGTGTAACCAATGAATTAGGTGTTTATGGAACCCCCTTGTGGCGGCTTTAGATCTATATATTGCTACCTTTCCGTTGCCTATAATCTGGGTTAGAATAAGAAATTTAACTGCCATTTCATCTATATAATTTTTACGCCCGTACTTCCATTGTCAGTGGAAATCATTCTGACTATAACCACAGGTCGCTAGAGTTTAATGTTTGTTTTCAAAGATACAGGTTATTGGATTGTATAATATGTTTTACCCAATGTTTACACGTTTGCTGGATGGAGCCTTCTTGACGACGGTGTGAAACCATGGCTCGAATCCACCGCTATTCAAAAATTTGGAACGAATTAATCCGGCAAGGATGTTGAGGTGGAATCTTCGAAAGACTCTCACGTCACCACCACTTGGTGGTAGGCATGGGTAGTACCGGATTCACCCCACGTTCCAGCCGGGGCGCCTCAGAGCTAAATTAAAACTAACTCCACTAGGGGCTTGACCGCCACTAGGCATACTAAGCGCCCTAACGCAGTCTCACGTCAGTCAGTCCTTATTGTGTCTTGTCTTGCCTCATTTGTCTTGTCTGCTGCTCAGTTTCGTCCATCTACAAATGTAGGTCCTAATGCATCACAGCGTGGGGTCACCTTTTCCCACTTCTAGACAGAATTGTTCTCGGTACCACTGGTGGCAGTTTTATAATGTGTGAGCTGGGTCATCTAACCCATTGCAGTGGTGGCAGCCGGGTGTTTCCGCTTATCCGATGCGGTGCAGATAGGACTGGACAACGACGTGCCTAGGTGCGCAGGTGCTGACTCCTGCGCCAACCAGTGGTCTATCTGACCGTGGCCTCTCTCTCCAGTGGCTTCAAGTGGGCTAAGATCTGTCTCAACCATGTTGCGTTACTTGTCGTGTTTCATCGTCTCTGCTATTTATTCAGTGTGTTCGCTCTGGCCTCCTTCTCAGCGTCCTTTGGTGCAGTACCCCTCCTAGTCTCCCTGTAGACCGCCGTTCGTTCATTCACCAGCAGGTCTGCCGGTATCGTCGCGGTACCACTTGCGCATCGGTAGAGATGGTCCTGAAGCCTCGGGTGATTCAAAGGGCGGTGATGCGCAACGCCCTCCTGAGCCTGTCCACATTCCGTTACGGTTGCTAGCAGTTTCCTCTTCTCCCCACCCGAACCATCGATATAGGGTAGTAGCCGCGACAGTGTAGCTTTGGTGTGGGTCGTTTTCCTTGCGGCAGTCAGTAACTTGGGCTGTGTGGTTGCGTTTGGCTTGAAGCAGGGTTCTTAAGTTTTGATCTGCCGCCCGATGTCGTGGGGATTCTCTAATATCTTCAGATTGTTGGCGCCTTGGGTGGCTGCCCTCCGAGCTGATATCTTCCATTTTCTCTGCGACGATTGTGAGATTGGGGTCTACCATCCAGTTTGCCACCATCTCAACTGCCTGCCTGAGGTTCTGCTTTGTCCTAACTAGATCTCTCCCGCGGGCGACAATGGCGAGATCGTCAGCGAATGCGAACGAGCTAACGTCTTCAGCCAGCTCAAGGCGAAGAACGTCGTTGAATGTAATTTTTCAGAGGAGGGGGCATAGGACAGAGCCCTGCGGCACACCTCCTCTCACTTGGAAACTGGCCGGTCCCTCGTGTACTACCTGGCGGTCGCTAAGGTAGTCCTTGATTATTCATTGGAGAGCCTACGCTATCTTCCTGTGTCTTAGGGCCGCCGTTATGGTCAGCCATGAGAGAGTGTTGAAGGTATTGACAGATTGCCCATAACTCAATACTTTCGTCTTCTCCACGTCCCAGCATTGGCTTCTACAACCATTCCGCGGACAGCCAATATGGGACGCTAGTCGACCATCTTTTTCGGAGGCCATACTGGTTTTCGTGGAGTCCTCCATTTATCTATAGACTTCACTATCTGATCCGCGATCAGGCGCTATACCACCTTTTCCGTTCCGTCTAGGATATGGATGGTATGATCTCTGCTCGCAAGGTGCTTACCCTTGCTTGGGAAATAAAACCAGAGCGTGGATTTACATCTTTCCGGGAAAGTTCGTTCTTCTAGGCATTTATTGGCGATAGCAGTAATGTCTTTTGTCGCGATTGCGGGGGATTCGTCTCGTAGTAGTTCATTAGCAACTTCGTCCGGTCCTGGGGCTAGCCCTCTGAGAAGCTTAGAGATTACTTGCGGGATCCGTTCCACTTCTCTGCCAGGTATCGGAGTCTCCTCAGTTTCCTGTAGCTCTGCGCTATGCTCGTCATTAAGTCTGATGGTCGCACTGGTTGGGAATAAGGCCTCCACCATCGACCTAGTTCCTTCGGGTACTGCAGCGTCTGGTACTGGCGGGCGAGCTCCGATATTCTTCATTACTAGCTTGTAGGGTGGGCCCCATGCGTCGCTTCCCAGCTCCTTGCACAGCTTGGTCCAACACTCCGCTCACGGTATTGCTCCCGGAGTAATTCAGTCGGAGCCCCCACCCAGTTGGCCCGATTAGAAGCTCTTCCTGGCGTTGTTGTAGCACCAGGCGACTCTCCTTCTCCGTCCACCGGCTGTGATTCTGGTTGGCACCGCTGTAGATCATGCATGTTTCGTCCTTCTTGCTTGGCCATTCACCATTTACGTCGCATGCAAGTCTGGTTTGATGTTCTCCAATGCCTTGAGACTAGTAACCTTCCTTTTGGGGGTTGATGCTTGATAATGGGACTGTTGCTGCTGTGGAATAAGCTGAGCGTTACGGAATACGATGTACTCATGGTCGCTCAATTTTTCTCCCCCAGTACTAATCACCGGTGCACTCGCCTCTTCAGCCGTGTTGCTGCAAGCGTGACGTCTATGTGGGACGAGTTGTGAAAGCCCTGCTACCATTGCAGACTCTGAGGTTGAGCGCTGTTACTAGTTCCAAGATCGCCGTCCCTACTCAGTCGATGGACGGCGACCCCCAGTGGACTGACTTGGCGTTGAGATCGCCGGCCACGACGACCTGCCCTTGTTGACCTGTGTTGCCTCCAGAATGCCCAGCCATTGTTTTGCGTCCTGTTTTCTCGCCTCGTACAACGCCCACTGTTATAGGTCCACCTCCTTGCAATTTTCCGGGCGGTGCCCGTCCAGCCAGCAACGGCTGCTACCTATAGTTATTTTCTGCGGCTTTGTTACTTTACACTGCTCCAGGTCGAAACGTATCTTTGGTACGTGAGCAACTCCGCTCTTCGTTCCGTCATAGTTATGGTAATGGCTGTCACGGGTCGGCCTGCGCATGCCCACTCTGTAGTATTCCGTGTTTCCATGCATTGCGGTTTTTATCGCCACTTTCACCTCTTCCTTGATGGCGAAGCAGTCAACTCCTCTCATATGTAGGGGCACACCTGGTTGCCTGACCCTTGATCGTGTCCCAGGTGCTTTGTCAGCGATCACAGCGTAGAGTTTGTCCATTTTTTGTGCCGTTGTCTCTGACCCGTATTCGGAGGTATTTGTTGCTTATTTCATTCATGCGGACCATATTGTTCTTGTGGTCCACATCCTTGACCCTCCAGGTCACTAACCTGCTAGGTTGTCTAACTAGGATGGCGAAGGACTGTCCTACTTGTGGGGTGACGAATATGGACTCTTCTCTGCTTGGCTTCCTGATGGTGGCTCTGGTTGGGTTTTCCTTCGGCCATTGTTCGATTGGGGGTTCCACGGCTTCGTCGTCCCTCAGGGCCATCTGGATGATATTTCCCAGAAATGGGTGTTCTAGGATTTTCATTGCATCCAAAAAGGATCTTCGTTCATTCCACTCTTAATTGTTTTGTTCCTGCGACTTTAGCCATTACCCTGAGGCGGCGTGAGCCTACGCAGAGGGATCTTCTATTGCTGGTATCAGTGTTTGTGTCGCTCATGATTTAGTGGGTCATCCAAACAGTTTATTAGGCCGTCTCGCGGAATTTTGGACCTATAACGTTCGACGCTACCTCTCCGCCTTTAAATTCCCTACCAACGAGTTCATGAATTACTCGTTCAGTTTTTGTTCTGCTAGTGATCATCCATCGTATTCGTATGACGGAGGTATCCGTCACCGAGCGTAGAAAGACGTGACTATGGGCATGCCTGAAGGAGATGCTGTAAAATTTAGGGGTAGGAAGGGTGGAATGTATTTTGTCTTTGTCTCCTTTCCTATGAAATTAAAATCTGCGATAGGATAAAGTCGACGCGAATGGAGGAAGTCTCTGCTTGGAAGTCTGGACCAATTTAAGCTGCTGATAGACCTAAGGCGGAAAAGGCAACTGTAAGAAACTATTGTTTCGGGATTCGTACTGGCATCAGTCTATCTACCCTCGGACTCACCGCATCCACCACCATCCATGGAGATGGAGTAATTAGTATCCAATGGAAAGAACGGCAATATTCACCTAATCATAATCTGTGATTCCAATGCAGATCATACGGGGTAAGTATCTTCTATACTATCTTTCAGGTGCTAACTTAGGGATAATAAACCGTGGTTGTGAAGCAATATTTGGGACGTTACATTACCAAACGATAATTGATATTACCCTGGCTAGTTTTGAAATCCGAACGCAATAAATGATTGAACTGTTTAATCTGCAGCATCCTACTCAGATCATCACAGATGAATCTCGTACTAAATTAACTAAGCATGGCGGACTGAAAAACAAAGTATAGGAGCTCAAGTATAAACGACAAAGATGAATTCTTAAAACTTCTGAGGAAAGACTTATACACGTCCAAATCCTATGAAACTGTAGAAGAATTATTAGAAATTCAATTCCCTGGTGGAAAACTTGACTCGAGTCCAACCTGGCATTGCCCGCTCGCATAACAAAGAGAACTGGAATATTTCTGAGATGGTAATGACAAACTCCAAGATAACTTGGGCTATACAAGACCTACAAATCTCCGAGCTTAGATGGAATGTTTCCTGCCCTAATACAGTAGGGTCTTAGGTACATTCATCGGCCGCTGAAATGTATTTTCAAGGCATGTATAGCATTAAGAAACATTCACACAAAGGTATGGAGCTAGGTGAAGTGACTTCCATATATAAACCAGGCAAAGATGACTGCACCTCTGCCAAATCTTTTAGAACCATTCGCCTCGCATTCATTATACATTTTCTGGATAGGCTATGTGATCGACATATAAACAGCTAGTTATGCATCCGCTTCATGCCAAACAAAATGTCATATCTTTGAGAAAAGTCCTTCGCCCTACACGAAGTCGTGAGTCGGATCGAGAGATCTATGAGGCCTAACATTTTCTGAACTGGAAGTATTCATAGGCACCGACGGAGGTTTTGATAAGGCTACTTTTGATAGCACGGAGAGCGCTCTAATTAAGCATGATATCGAACAGTCGTAGAATGAATGCGAAAGATGCTCATGTGGAGATGATGTCAGACGAATGGTAACTGGGGACTACCCACAAGGGAAAATTCTATATTTACTACTAGGTATGTAGTAGTCGATAGTCTTATAGACGAGTGTAAATTCGGAAGCACACTAGACGCTGGGGTTCGCGGGTGACATTAAAATCATTCTAAGGCCCAATTCACACATAACCGGCGTCGGGCGTAGGCGCGGTGTAGGCGAGGCGCAGGTGCGACGTCGCACGGGCGATTGTGATGTCCATATGCAGTGAAGGGGTGGACATTGTACCTTATGTTTACACAGAGGCAGCGTGGAAGAGTTTCGCCTCTTCGCCTACCGTGTCGTAGGCGAAGAGGCGAAGACGCGGTGCCGGCACGGCGTGAGGCACACTAAGTGGGCATTGCACCACATGTTTATATAGAGAGGGCTTGAAGCGTCGTGCCTCTCGCATCGCCGGCACCGCGTCTTCGCCTCTTCGCCTAAAGCACGGTAGGCGAAGAGGCGAAAGGCATAACTCTTCTACGCCGCCTCTTTGTAAACATAAGGTGCAATGTCCACCCCTTCACTGCATATGAACATCACAATCGCCTGTGCGACGTCGCGCCTGCGCCTCGCCTACACCGCGCTTGCGCCCGACGCCGCTTATGTGTGAATTTGGCCTTACAGGGAACTGAGAAAGTGTACTAGGCAATATTATGCAGAGTGTACTAAACATAGTAGAAAAATGATGCCCAAAACACTGTGTGATGGTAAGCCATAAGAAGACTGAGATATTTCTGTTCCAAACATTGTAAAGGTGCCAGTCTTTGGAACAACGTCCAAGTTGGGATCACAAGTAAAATATCTAAGAAAAGAGACCATGGAGGCAGCCACCAGACTGGGTGCCGTGGACCTATGGATGTGTACGGGTGGCATAGACGAATATGAGTAGATTCTAATAACGGCGTGCCATTCTTCTGTTCAATCTGGGGTCAGACAAAATGATGCCAATCTATGTATTTAACAGGCATTTTTTAATCTGTTCGCGAAAAGAAATCTGACTTGTCAACTTATTTCGATATATCAGTACATAGAGATAGCTCTAAAAGCTACGACTACGGAGCACATTCTAGCTAGCTATAGTTACAAATTTTAATTTTAACACGAATAATTTTAGTACAGTCCAGCAAACTGTTTGCAACTGGCCGTTGTGCGGAAGAGCTCACTACCTGAAAAATCGAAGGTACAAGCATATGTATTAGCGCGGATAACAGAGCGTAATTACAAGCACTAGAATAAGTAAAACTGACATCTAGGCATATACACAAATGCTACCATACTTTTGACAAAGTTGTCACCAGCAAGACGTTAAATCTCCAGTGGATTTAGGGACATGTTGCCGATGAGCTCGCATGCGCAGTTACTGTTCGTGCCATCTCGGCCCTGAACTGCTGATACCATTTCCGGCTAAAGGCATGAGCATTGCCTTATAAACTTATATTCTCAAATCTCACCAAAACAGATGGCGATGCCTTATGACGTGAATGATGCAAAAGATTCATACTAGGCCCGAGTACCGAACTGGAGTTTGTCCATGTCTCTTGAGAAACCTTATAAGAATTGTAATGGGCCATGGTACGCTAAACGCGAACCTGAACAGCGCAGCCGATCCACTATAAAAAGGATACAACCAACAAGAGGAAAGAGCGGTTCATGCTTTCAATGTCTTGCTGTGACCTACGAAATGCTAGCAATGGTTGGCACCCTGGTTCTACACACGCTAAGCGACATCCATGGAAATATCATTCTACAGTTTTTACAACTGTGGGATGGACGGAGGAATAACAGCTGAAAAGTTAACTGGGAGATTCACAAAGGTCCCCCATAACTATACTACGAGCAGTCTGCAGATGAACCCCCAGCAACATTATGTTATTTTAAATCAATCAAAAGTTGTGGTAATGATAGGTCGCACCAGAGCTTATTTTTATAATCAAGGATAGTTGTAGTAATCTATAATTCGAGTTTCTTATATATTATTTTTTTAATATAAAAATAATTTATATTATAACTGGACCACATATATATTTGATGTCACTTTTAATAATTAGTAGCCTAATATGTTCCTTAACAATGTTAGGGTAATTTTATATGCTTTTATACTGATACAAATGTTTTGCTAAGAAGTTTAAATAAAGATCCATCGTATTCATAGTTGGAACGTGACATTACTGCAACCCAGCTTAGGATCCTGCGGCCATGCATTCGACTCGATAAATTCTATATAACTTGAAACTCGTGTGCTTAATGTAGGAAATACGCTTTCAGAATTTGATCCAATCGTATATATTCCTATGGAAGGTATTCCGATGACGACCATTTGCTGAGTATCTATATCTCTTCTAACTAAAACAGAGTAACCTTCTCCCTAGAACGTATAAATTATTAGTATATATTTGTGTACCTATATTTCTATATTTTAATCGTTTGTATATATACAATATGATATACAAATGATTAAAATATAGATTGTTCTTGAAGTGAACCAAAACATTTTATAGCTGTTGGAAACAGTATAATGTGTAAAATTCCTTCTTGGAAAAATTAAGAAATTACTAATTAATTTCTTTGTATTTTGAGGACCCGTAGATCTCACGGGCAATAAGATAGGACCAGCGCGACTAATCTATTTATTTGGCAAGTATAGGACCAACCGATTAGGACCTCCATCATAGATGTATAGCATGTCACCCTCTATTTACAGAGGTATCTTGTCTAATATCTGTTCTAAAACGTCGAGGTATTCATCGGCATTAAGACACTTCACTAAACGTAACAAATGCACGTTGGCCCAGCCTTCGAAACACATTTGCTTTAGAATGCTTGGTTTAGAAACGAGCACGAAATTCACATTCTTCATCTCTAACTGAAGTTCTTTCGCCAATTTATACACACCCTATATATATATATATATATATATGCGGCAATTAGGGCTGAAAGAAACCTCTTCTCTTCACATCGATATATTTCGGTCTGACTTGCTAAAGCCTTCGACCTTGGTAGACACATACCACATGGGTCAACAATAAATAAAACATCATATAAAAATATTTGGATCATAGTGAAACGCAGTAATGCAACTTCACACTTAAACTAGATGGTACTTAAGTTAGGTCACAACAGGTCGTAGTGGCACAACCCTATCGGCCGGCATTACGAATTCATAACTCTTGGTGCGTGCACCGTGCTGCTCAAACACATGCGAGTTATCGCTTGCCCAACCGACGGAGACGTTCTTATGACATCAGGATTAGACAGTGATACTTTCCACTTCCACTACAACAATATTTAAACTTTTAAATAATTTTCGTATCAGCTATACTCCAACTTATAAAATGTATCAGTTATGTGAGATGTGTTAACTTCATCTCAATTAGCTCAGCTGCACTGATGATGTAAGAATCTGTAATTTCTGAATTTCTGAAGAGGTGAAATCATAATTATATATTGAAACCTATGTTTTTCAGTCTATATGGGCGCATAAATCAATCACCGATTATAAAAAATGTGACTATCAACTCTCATCTCTCCGTGTGTGTGTGTGTGTGTGTGTGTGTGTGTGTGTGTGTGTGTGTGTGTGTGTGTGTGTGTGTGTGTGTGTGTGTGTGTGTGTGTGTGTGTGTGTGTGTGTGTGTGTGTGTGTGTGTGTGTGTGTGTGTGTGTGTGTGTGTGTGTGTGTGTGTGTGTGTGTGTGTGTGTGTGTGTGTGTGTGTGTGTGTGTGTGTGTGTGTGTGTGTGTGTGTGTGTGTGTGTGTGTGTGTGTGTGTGTGTGTGTGTGTGTGTGTGTGTGTGTGTGTGTGTGTGTGTGTGTGTGTGTGTGTGTGTGTGTGCGGTACTAGTTGAAAATGTGAATCGGTCTGGTAAAGGCTATACACTGGCATATTTATCTGGACTCATTTCTCGATTATGATAATTCTCATGTATTATATAATAATATAATTCTTACAGTTAGTTACTCAGTTATTAAAAGTATGTGTTAGTTGAGTGTAGAGAGGGACTATTATTAATTGTATAATAAACATTATACTGCGAAAAGTACAGCTTGAATTTACCGGACCAGATGATCCTAATTATAATTATAAAAAAATATCACTCCCAGCTCAGTGGTCCATTGGTAAGTAATTAAAAAAGGGGTTTGTGTGAAGTTACGATCAATTCCGGGTAAAACTTCTCTCATGATAGCTCTATAATGATAGCAGTTTTTTTTAAATATTACTAAATGTAATATAACAGTTCGATACATTTCTATAAATCCATGCTCACTGACATATCGCACTTTGAGATGACAACTTTTGTGACTACAATAAAACAGTTTTTTGATAAATGTATTTTAAAGATTGCAAAAGTTTCAGTAGTTTGACCATTGAGTATAATATTAACTATGTTTTGTTTAAATAATAATTTGGTTTATGCTAAATACAAAAAAATGTTTATAGAAGCGTTAAAATATACATGAGAATCATCAATACCTAAACAATTGAAAGTTACGACACTCTCAGTGCAATATATTTTTGGGAGTTATAACGTCTCCTTTGGATATTGATTTTAAGATTGTATTTTTTTTAGAATATACATTTAAAAAATGTATGCCTACCTGTAACGGTTTTTCAGTTCGATTTTCCAGTACACATATTTGCAAATAGTCTATGACTCCATAAGGTATTATTTCTATCCTAAAATTTTGTTGACACCCATCGGATTCTACTTCTTTAGCTCCAACTGTGAAAAAATGGTCTATGTCTTTTAATTTACGTTCGAATATATCCATTAGCCATTCTTCTCCAGTTATTGTTTTGGTGAGTTGAAGGCAAGCGGGCTGCACATTACTACTAAATTGCACGTTATTCTGCAACTCAACTAGTGCAATATCGTTATAATAATTAAGGTTGCTGTATTGACGATGCTTGATTGTTCTCTCGATTAAGTGTCTGTCGTCGTTAATGGTGTCCGTAGTTCCCAGCTTCACGAAGGTTATTCTATATGCACAACAAAAATGTTAGATAGTTAGTTTTTGCACTTGGCTCTAGTCGTTGAGTGAAATATAACTAGATATTTACTTAAAGTTCTAGTGAATACGTTATTATTGTCGTAGTAACATTACTGATTCTATTAAGAGCTCTATTGTTATATTATATTAATTGAAAATAAATAGATCGTTTTGTATTAGTAGTATTATCTCGAGTCAGGCAAAGTGACGTTTCTGTTAAACATTTTTATTTCCACTAGTGCAAGTAGGTAATTTAATCACAGGGCATTTCCCGGGCTGCTAATTTTGAGCGATCGTTATGAATATAGCGAGAAACAAATTGTCGATTTTTCACGCTAGCTGTGCTTGTGATTCTATATTCCTAGGGTGCACTTTTTGAGCGATCACTATGAAAATAGCGAAAAGCTTATATTATATTTAGATTAATAATACTAATAGTAATTATATTTAGATATTAATTGCTTAGTTAATGATATTAGTTCATCGCTATGAACCATGTACGCATTAAATCTTATCCATGTACTCCCGTACTTTATATATAGTTATTCGTATACAATTGCGTGGAATCCTGGATGCTAAAATCGGAATCGCATACAGCGCAGCACTAATAATTTTTAGCTTTCTTAAGCCCGTATGACATTATCTAGTTTCCTATATCGTTTTATATATAGGAATTGATATATTAAACTGTATAGCTATTTCTAAATGGAAAATTAACATTGTATATTACGGTGCTGTTATTGTTAAGCGAATTTATTATTATTCCGTCGCTATATCATATGCTACATGTGTGTATCACACTATGTAGTTTATGTCTGCATCGAAAACGATATAAGAAACTAGATAAAGACGGGCTTTACAATTAATTACAATTAGTGAATACATTGTTTTGGTAAAGCCGCGAAGAAATGGTTTCATATGCACCCAGTTAAAATTACTGCTTTTTTAATGCATGGAATTAATTGTGCACGAAAACTAATTTATTGTGTCTAGTTTGGTAACAATTTAAACAACAATTAGTTGAATTTAACCTAACGAAATCTGAATTATTGTGATCGATGAAACAGCATACTTTTTAAAATCATTTTTACCTAGAGGTGATGCAATGGGCAGCAGCAAGAACGATCCGCTCGCTTATTAGTGCTCCAACGCAAGTCATCTTTGTTGCCGTTGGTTTTGACAGCAACTCAAAAATTCTAACCTGTTAAAAAATATTTAAACATATAATGTAATAAATTCTAACCTGTTAAAAAGTATTTAAACATATAATGTAATATAAAGAATGAGTTAGCGGGACCGACGAGAATCATTAAGAACGACTTCACAGTGAAGGAAAGCGTAATTCACAAGGGGCATGGCAATGAAAACGATAGAGGAAGGGAGGAGTATGAGAGAATTTTCGTTGATAACCAATGATTTCAATATTATGAACGGAATAATCATTACGAAACAACTAAATTATGTAGGATAGGAAATAAGGAGCGGACATATGGCAATGAAAATGGATTTCGATAAAGGTATATCGGATTTTGGCGGCATATGACACTGGAACTAGAGGGAAAGATGAGCATGGCGAGTTAAGGGTGGATTACTGGAATATAGCGCGACTAAGGAAGAAAATGTTGGAAGGATTATGGAGAAAAGAACTGGGGAACTGTATGAACACGAACGTCATAGTGGGTTTGTTGGAGGCATGGGTTTGTTGGGACTGAAATATGAGGGTGGTGAATGGATAGAAATACGCTCACAGAATAAGTGACCAACAAGGAAATAAGAGAATGGAGATAATGTGTATATGTATGACAGTTAATAGGATAGGAAGTCCTGTTCTTTAAGTCCTCTCCCCTTATATCTGTACACAGGTGGGTTGGAGAATGTAATACGGACAGGGCCAGAGAGTAGGGTTATGGTAGAATGATCCAAAGTATAGATGTTAGAATATCCGGGACAAGATGCAAGAGATGTTAAAAAGTAAGAAGGTACCTTTAAAAGAGGGGGTCAGTGAGAAATACCAAATGGATGATTTTAAAAAATAAGTTTAGGATAGGTAGAATGTAATAGTTGAAAGTACAAAGGGAATAATGATTCAGATTGTTTTCAGGTTTTATACTTTTGGATTGCAGAGGGTTGTGGATAGTTCTGGATAGTTGGCCGGAGGGTAGCACAGCTACATACACTTAGGCCTCAAAATGGGCCCATTGTGAAACCTCCCTTTAAGGCTGCTCAATCGTCCCACAAGTCAATTTTGCGTGCAAAACTCTGGCGGGTGAGGAGTTGCTAATGCTGACCATACTAGGCCAGCACTCTCCTAGTATTAGATGCCTAGTGTTTACTAGAGCTGGGCAGAGGCATATTACATGCTCTGCTGTTTCTAGTTCTTCATTGCACCCTCTACATAACGGGCTGTCCACCAGACCCATCGTGTGTAGGTGTTTGTTTAGCCGACAGTGACCAGTTAGGATGTTTGTCAATAATTTCAGATACGTTCTAGATAAGTTAAGGCGGGCCTTGGCTGTAATTTTAAAAGGTTGCCTAATTGCTACCTTTGATTGTTTGCAACCCGGCGTTTCTCGCCATCTTACCTAGTGAAGAGCATGTGCCCTATGCACTATTATTTTTTCAGAGTACCTGCAGAAAGTATTTCATTATCTTGGGTTGTTAGAGGATGTAAAGATCCCTTCCTGGCAAGTTCATCTGCTATTTCGTTCTCCTTGATGTCACTATGTCCTTTGATCCAGCCGAGTTCCAGTTTGTTATATTTAGCTAGCTCCTCCAGGCTGCGTAGACATGAATATAGCTCTTTCGACACAAATGTGTTGGCATTTAGTGCATTTAGAGCTGCTTTGCTGTCGGTGAGTATTTGGATATGTTTATTCCGTTCAGCTAAAATTTGAACACACTAGTATTCCTGTTAATTTAGCTTGGAAGACTGACGTGAGTCTTCCAAGTGGTGCACTTATCTTGAGATCGAGTTCTAGTGAGAATATTCCATAGCCAGCTCTCGTCTTATTTTTGATCCATCAGTGTACATGGTTATGTTGGCACCTTGTGGGATACCATCAATTGTGATGATGGTCTGAAAATGTTTAATAAACTGTATTTGGGTAGAATTCTGTCGCACGTACCTTCTATGAGGGGGTCTAGTTTGATAGCTTCACTCAGTATGCTGCTGTGTCCAATGATTCTACCTTTGCCATGCCACAGGTTAAGTGAATATAGCCTTAATGCTGTTTTTACTGCAGTCTCCCTTATAAGAAGGTCGAGTGGTTGTAGACATAACAGTGCTTCAAGAGCTGCTGTGGGCGTTGTTCTCATAGCGCCGGTGATGGCAAGACACGCCATCCGCTGGATGTATGATAGCTTTGAGATTTATGTGACTTGTTTGGTTTTCGACCACCAGCCTATTGCACCATATGCGATAGTTGGTCTTATGATCGCGGTATATATCCATTGGGTGCTCTTGGGAGACAGGCCCCATGTTTTACCAACCGCCCTGCCAAAATGAGATGCAAGCTTTTTCCAGCTTGGATGTTATATGCTCATTCCAGTTCAGTGTTGTATCCATGATTATCCTAGATATTTTAATTAATCTGTGAGAGTCAGAGGGACCTTAAAGAGAGTTAGCATGTTCATGAGCTCGAGTTTCCTCTTCCTCGTAAACAATATCAGCTTTGTCTTTTTTGGGTTAACTGTTAGCGAATGGCTATCGCACCAGTTCTCAACAATCTTTAGGGCACTCTGCATGAGATTGCAGAGTACACCTTCAAAACTGCCATTTATCATGATTACTATGTCGTCGGCATAACCAACGGCATAGTATCCTGAGTTGTTTAATTCCAGGAAGAGGCTATCAACTAGAAGGTCCCATAAAAGGGGTGAGAGGACTCCACCTTAAGGACAGCCTCTACCTGCAACTTTTTTTGATGTTATGTCATCTAGTGTTACTTGGATTGTTCTTAGACCAAACATATTTTTTATCCAGCCCCTAATAGTGAGGTGAATCTCGTGAGATGTTAGAGCATTATCAATACTCTTAAATGTTGTTTTGTCAAAAGCACCTTCAATATCAATGAAGGTGGCAAGCAACGAACTTTTATGCTCCAGTGTTTCCTCCATCTTAGAGGCCACCAGATGTATGGTTGATTCCGTTGAGCGTCCTGGTTGGTAGGCATGCTGTTTCGGATGTATGGGGTACGTTCTCAGCGGCCCGTCCCTGATTTAACGATCACAGAGCCTTTCCAACGTCTTCAATAGAAATGAGGTTAGGCTGATGGGCCTGAATGACTTGGCAAGTGTGTAATCTACTTTGCCTGGTTTGGGTATAAAGGTGACTTTGACCTCTCGCCATGTATCGGGTATATATCTAAAAGCAATGCAACCTTTAAATATATATATATATATATATATATATATATATATATATATATATATATATATATATATACCAATGTGTTTATAATGTAGGTTAACCCCCATTGTAGCAGTGCTGGGAATATTCCATCTAGTCCTGGGGACTTAAAAGATGAAGAGCTGGATATTGCCTATTCTATTTTAGTTATACTTATCATTTTGTCAGCTAGCAGCCAACTTTCTCATCAGGTAGATGAGGATCAGTTGCTAAATTGAGACCTCCAGGTTGATTGCCAGGAAAGTGGGTGTCTAGGAGTACCTCGATAGTTTGGGAGGGTGTTACCGTGAAGTTGTACAGGGTCTTTTGAGATTACTCTCTTCAGACGAGCAAAGGGTTACGAAGCATTTTGTTGGAGTGTTCAATCAAAGCATAGAGAAAATAAGACAGGTGGTGGTAATAGTAATAGTATGTAGTTTAGTTTGAGGAAAGATTTCAGGAATTGGGGAAAGAGAGGCCGGTACGGAAGGTGTCGATGAGGTGTAGAAGTGAGAGCGGATAGAGAAAGGATGTATGAAGGAGTGGGTTTAGGAACTGAGGTCAGAGCTTTATTATCTCCTTGAAATAATGTTGAATAGTATGAAAAAAAGGTGATAATGACTGAGAGATCGTACAAGCCTGGTTATTTGGAGTAGCACACATGGGAAGCCCCCAAGCTACATAGCTAAGGATTCGGAAGAGAGCGGAAGGAAATCATGGATGGAGCAAGGATACACCGCGCGTAGGGCATCGTGATGAGTGGCAGTGAAAAGAGAGTTATGACAAATAAAGGTTTTGGTCATTTTAGAGGGGAAATATTGTAATATATTAAGTAGGGAAGGAATATATCGTTAATTGGTGTACATTTCTATTATCTGGTGTTTCTTGTGGTTGATATGCCTAATAAAGGTTAATTTTTGTGATGAACTTAAAACTGCCTGTTAACAAAATGCAAATCTAGATTTCAATCATGTTAGATATCGTCAGTGAGAACATCTAGTGAGGATGAAGGCATAGTATCTCCAGTGGTTCACCGACAGTGGTTCATTTCAATACACTCGTAAAAATTTATAAATTATGTCTGATTGACTGACGGAACAAGATTGACGTAAGATTGGAGACCCGAAATTTGAGCTACATAATTAAAAAGTTTTCCCTGCCGTGGTTAGGGTCATAGAAAAAATATTGTATATAACCCATGTATTTCATGCATTCCTGTTATTTTACACACTAACGTGGAATATCTAACCTTCCGCACTCGTTACGTAATGTATTATTACTAAATAAATGTTAATGACCCAATTCTTGGCAGGCTGTATTCTAGCAAAATGAGTATGAAAAACACTTTTACATCGTCTCTACCTAATTTTTGAGAGGCATTTTTCACGAAAAATGACAAATAGTGTTAATAATATAAATATTAATTTTTTAATTAAGTCATAGTATGAATTGCTTACCAGATAGGGATACCTTTCGCGTGCCGGCGCTTGACCCGGAAAAAATATCCGGCTCGACACGATAATAGGTGGTGGCTCATTTCGCAGCTTTGCATATTCTTTGCATTCTATATAAAAGAAAATATAGTAATAAATTGAAGTTATCAGCACAAGGCCAATAAAACATATAGAAGTGTGAACCCACCTCTTAGCAATCTACATATCTAGATTTCGATCTTATTAGATCTCATCAGTGTAGCTCAGCTAGTGATTGGCCTTGGGCTGATATCTCTAGCACTCTATTGGAATATTATTCCATAGAGGGCACTACCTGGTGATCTTGATGGCATGAGAAGGTTGACGGTTATTACCATATGGGTGTGCATTGCTAATTGATGTGGTGCCGCCAGATGGCGTTTAACTTTCCTCCTAGGGGGTTAATTGTATCATATTTGTATATAACCACTCGAGATATTGTGTGAATTCATCCTCACTAGCAGAGCTACACTGATGAGTTCTAATAAGATCGAAATCTAGATATGTAGATTGCTAAGAGGTGGGTTCACACTTATATAGGAATCTTAAGTTATTCCGTCATATAATTTATTAAATTATATATTATAAATATGGATTACTCACTTTGTGCACTTTTAAATCCGATAGGTGATTTTCCGTACACTAAAAGTCGATATTACTTAATAGAAATGATTATATACCTAATAACACTAATTTAATTATACCTGAAAGCACTAAAATAGCGATAAAGAGAAACAAACGACCAGCTAGTGACATTATATTTGTTGCTTTATATATGAAATATGTAATGTTTACATTATCATTATCAAAACGTGAATTAAAAGTTCAAGCCGTGACCTTACATATTTATGTCGTTTATTTATGATAAATCTAATAAACAAACACTTGTAATGATACGGTCATCTGGAGAGACTGAGTGAGGAGTGGTTACCAAAACGAATTAAAAACTGAGCACCTATAGAAAAAGGAAAGATAATTATGCCAAAAACGTAGATAGACAGGATTAGAAAGTCCATATCTACAAGAAACATAAACATGGACCAGAAGACGTACAATACTATAAAAATGGTTAATGATGATGCAATTATGCTGCGATGCCCCCGTTATTAGAAACGTTTGCCAAAAATAAAGCTCCCTTCATTACAAAAGAGACATTTAAATTTGGACTAATTTTATTTTAGATTTATGTCACAAACCAAAATCCGCAGATACAATTTTTATCCCAGGAAAATAATGGTGCAATTAAAAAAGCGCTGATTCGGTAGCAGGAACAGGTGAAAATGGGCGTAACAACGATTTGGAACATAATCTTAAAATCGGTTGTCAATGTCCAGGATCCCTATTCATAAACGTCTGTTAAGTAGCATACTCTTGATATTATATCAAGAGTTGCTATGTATGCTACTTAGCAGACGTTTATGAACATGGGCATGAGTGTGTACCACTTGAGAACTGGTTCACTGCTGCCCTATTATCATTGATAGACGTGGCCGACCCGTAGATGGGTAAACGATGGCCCGAAGGATCAACCCATGACTGGACCAACTCTCGCCATAAGGAATACTAGGTGCAAACATAAATAAATGAAACATAAACAAAAAATAAAACAATGCCGTGTTAACGTGTAAAAAAGTAATGCCTGCTGGGAAGTAGGAAATAACAAGAACAACCAACGAAAATTGCCGAACAGTAACCTAAATAGGGATGCTATTTAAGTTAAAATGAAAAATAATTCTGTATTCTAATAACAAAAAATGTATGCCTAGTCCTTTCCGTACCCCCGTTTGTCGTATGTAGTCAAGGAAAAAACCTAATGACAAAGGAAAAGGATGCCGAAAAAACTGGGTATTGTGGCTAGGTACCTTACTTTTTTGCTGCCTGTCAAAATACTGCTCAATTAAAATTATAATAATATTTCATAATAGCTACATTTTTCAAATTATCGGATTGAATGCCATGTATTTTATATATTTTCGCGATTGTACTTCCGGATGAAAATGAATGTCATATTATAAATATGCCAAACAAATCAACCATGTTCGAGCTATGAGCGACTTTATATTTGTATAACTGCAATAAATAATGCGACTTATTTTTATTATATAAAACACAAGAATCAAATAAGATATTCGAAATGTCAGTTCTGATTTATTGCTAGCCACATGTCCTACCCACTGCCACTTAAGGTCCGCTGTTTGCTCAATGAAGTCTATTATTTATGTCCTTGCCCAAACAGAAAAACAGGAACACAGTTCTCCGTGTTCCTGTTTTTCTGTTTTTGTATCTTAATTAATATTATTATTATATTATATATTAGATTGTTCCCTATTCGAATCTCCGGGGGAACTGTATTGAATGAAAAAATAAAAGAAACATAGACCTGCGAAAGAGACCCAGAATTGGTATAAGGAATGTACAAAGCCTAATCGGAACCGGTATCCTAGGAGTATCAGAGACATGATGGCCATGCGTTCTGTTCAGAGGTGGCGTAATTTACCATTCGGGAAATTTAAACAATTAAGTACCACAGAAAAGGTGTTGGGATACTGATATTAGATAATCTTCCTAGAAGTGTTCTAGATCTGTACCCGTATTCGGACCGAATGGCACTACTAAAACTTAACGCCAAACCAATATACATCAAAATTATTCAGACGTATGTCTGGAAGTCAGATTCAGCATAGCGGAGATATGAAGTGATAGAGGTATATCTATGACGAGCTTAAACAACTACTCAAACTTTGGAACTAACATGAGATGAACTTGATAATGGACGACTTTAACGACAATATTGGAGAAGGAAGGGTTGCAGATCATATTGCCCCGTATGGACTGGAAACCTGTAACCTGAAAAGAGATGGGCAATTCCAGTTTTGTCAAGAAGAATCCCTAAGATAGTTAAAACGTGGTACAAAGTACCACTCAGACTTCTGTATTCATGTAAAGCTCAAACCGATCGTACGGAATAAATAGTCAGGAATCAGATAGATTATATATTCGTCATTAAAGGAGACAACATACTTCACCCCTTCGAGAAGGGAGCGCTGATAGCCCTGGTGGAAGAGGTAGTCCTAAAACCGTGTGCGTGTACTGTATTCGTACCGGACGAATACGGTGAGAGGCTAGACACTTCCAAGATCCTAAAATCATGAACAGGAAACGACTCTGCGGCAAATTTGGGGCGATACAAATAGAGAGAAGGTGCACATGTGGACCTTCTCCATGGACACAGGCTCGCATGCGGCCCTGGAGGCCAGCAATATGTCCCCCAACTTCGGCATGGAAATATTAAAATTCCGGTCGAAAACCAGATGACATAAAAAAGACGGGGATATAGAGGAACTAGCCCCGGCGTAATCCATCCAAAAGCCAACTGCATCCGCTGAAGAGGGCAATACCTTCGTAGACAGCGCCGACCTGCCCAGTGAGCCTACAGTGCAGGCCAGACCGACGCGTGTTTGTAGTTGGAGGAGGCAGAAGAAACGCCGCTGACAAGAACCCAGCCGAAGACTCTCCGAATATTTGATGGGATTAGACGAACCTCCAACATGCCGCTTCGGCCATAACATATTGGAGATTAGATCAGATCACGAAGGCCTTGACCTAGCCCTGGTATAAGAACCCTGACCACACGAAGGGAGTGTTGCAGGCCTAAACCCGTAAAACGGTATAGTACTATACAGTAGAGCAAATGGGAAACCACGGGCCTGCATAATATAAAATAAAAGGCATAAGCTGCACACGAATACCGAGGATATGCACCTAGGACTTCTAACAGCACCAACCGAAAAGAGATCGACAAGACTGGTGATATGCTCCACCTACTTCCCAGAAGAGGATAGGTCCCTCTCCTGCATATACTGAGCGAAATTGTTGCCTACTTCGAAGGAGGAAGCCTCCAACACATCGTCGGCTTCGACGCCAATGCCCACCATATCACTTGGGGCAGTACCAATAACAACCCTAGAGGTGAGTCACTACTTGAATTCATATCAAACGTGGGGCTACACTAAGTCAACACGGGCAAACCGACCTTTGTTACGGCAGTCCGGCGAGAAATCCTAGATATAACTCTAAGCAAAGGATCCATTAAGAGCAACATACAAAACTGGCATATGTCGGCCGAACCGTCGTGTTTCGATTACATCCACATCAGATTCGATGTAAGAATACCTGGAATTATCTTGTACAAATTTAGGAATCCCAAGGCGACGAACTGGTGGGCGACAGTGACGTCTAGTACCTAGGTACGGACGAGGTGAAAAATGAGGTATCACTAGAACTGGCAGTCGAAATGAAAAGTGAGTCAGTGGAGACCGCCTGACAGGAAAACTGTTCGAAAAATTTGAAAAGGCAAAGAGGCCGCACAGCTACTACGAAAAACTAAGGAAAGAATCCAGAAGTCTTTTCAACCAGGCCAAGAGAAGCTAAGACTGGGCGACCTACAAAAGGAAAATAACGGAGTACTACAAAAAATCCGCAAAGCCAAAACGGACCGCCGGAGGAAATTTTGCGAGCATGTAAAGGAAACCCTCGCATATGTTAGAATCTAAACTTTATTGGCGAAATAAGGTACTGAAAACTTGTCTTACTACAGAAAGGAAAGGACATTCTCGTCCTACACCTGTGCAAAATACTGAATATTTGGCACAGGTGTAGATAGCTAGCATAGCCTGGAAGTACATATCGTAGGAGTCACGGAAGGCCAAAGTAATCTTCCTACCGTATATGGAAACAACGAACGACCACATACCAAAGTCATATAGACCCATTCGCCTTACGTGTTTCCTCCCGATGACGCAAGAATGGATGCTAGATAGATACATTAGGGATGGTATATTGAGAACTAACCCCCTAAGCAATCAACAACATTCTTGCCAGCCGGGAAAGTCAACCGACTGGATGACTTAGACTACTGACAAAGATACTGAATGATAGAGAGTTAGTCACGGCTACGTACCTTGACATTGAAGAGGCATTCAATGATGCCGTAACATACTCAATGGTGAAATCACTACGGAAGAAAGGCATACCATACGTTCTATACCATTTGTTACAAGAACAGTAATACTATTACTGTTACTTTGGGCAGCCCTAGCAAATGAACAAGCTACTGCAGGCTTAACTCTTCCTGGAAGAATCCTTGTACAGGTTCTTCCTGGAAGAGGAAGAAACATATACTATTCCACTGCGAAGCGCTATGCACAGTGCGGTCTAACGAACCATTACCATCCTTATATATGATGGAACCGATATCGAGGCTAGATCATAGCTCATAGAAATCCTTTAAGACATGCCGGGGACCACAAAAGATCTATAGATGGCGCAGTGGTGTAGGTTCTAGAACGCCATTCGCTCTTAATCTAATCTACCCAAGTACCGAAGTACCCATGTGCCTAGAATAGTTTACATTAGTTCTATACTTTGTTATTTCTTATTAAGAGAAACTGCCCTATGGAACTTTTAGTATCTACATCGTTTATTCCAAGCAATTATTTGCTATTAGGCAATTTCGGATGGAGTTAAAACATCGCCATAAAAAGATAGAAACACGTTCTAGTGTATAATAGGAGTTTGATATAATCGACATAATTAGCTGCAGTAGTTTGTATATTTCACGGTTTTGTCTAAAAATAGTAATAGTTGTCTCTTGATTGCTCCAGAATTTGGCAAGTAATACCATATGCGATTAATCAATCCTAAAACAAAATTGCATGAAATATGGCTTTTGTTTCGCACATATCGCCATGAAATCTCTCGGTGGGTGTGCATCGTAAATCAGCGCGGGGCCGCCGTTGCTGTGATCTATAACGTGCATGGACAATTAGAAAGGCGAGCTGAAAATTGCCCAACGTACCCCTTTTTCTCGCGGCATTACGCCCGACTGCGGCCATTTGAATCAGCGCACACTTGACCTAGGCGGTACAAAGGCTGCCGCGACAACAAATAAATTCAGATAGCGACCTAGAACTTTCCAATTAAATCATTTAGAAGGAGTTACGCAACGGAAAGCGTAGGTACGTCGAAGAAATGATATAAATGAGTGGTCGGGTTTATTCAAATGGACATGTCTTACGATGTATTGTCATTTCTTAACATGTACATTTGAATAATGGTAATCAATTTATTTAGAAAAGGGGCGATGCCTGTCGTTTTTTGTCTTATAGAAATGAAGATGATCAACGCTATGTTAAAAATAGATAATAAGCATTATACTGTTCTTTTTAGATTCTATTAATACTCCTAATTGTTTTACCCATTATTTACTCATATTAATTAAATAAGCTCACAATATTACAAATGCAGGGATATATTTAAAATAATTCGTACAGCTCGATTAACATATACTAGTTTTTATTTTAATATTGTATGCGAAACTACATATTTATATTATCCGTGTATTAGGGATTTCTCATAATTTATGTTAAATTTGTGAATAGCAGCAAAAATGGCTACGAAAAATCTATTATTATTATTATTATTATTAATTTTTTATTAGAACGGTAAAATACAAGAAAACTTAAACAAATGTGTATCGTTTTGTTCTATATTTATCAATACATAACTACAATGAAATATTGCTTACATAAAATTTACTTACTTATGTGAAATACTAACAAGTGTATTAACATGCAGAATATACATCATTCATTAATGCTTGGATAATATTCATAATATGTTCCGAAATATTGCGTGAGCCAAGCCGAAAACGTGAGAACGTCGTCCAGAATTAATTGTTTGCAAAAGTGTTACAATTCAACGAACTAGTTTTATTAGTAAGGCCACGCCGATTGTATTCATAAAACATACATGTCGAAGAAAAGTACAGACAATTATGGATTTCCCACTTGTCAGTGCCGTTCCACACGTTGCGGAACTGAAGTGAAACAATAACAATAAAACAATAAAAATGCAAAAAGTACCAATTTTATTCAATATTCAGTCACATTTAACTCTGTTTGATGGTAATAATTATAAAAAATACACAAGAATTAAAAATTTTAGCGTGAAGAGACATTACTTGCCTAAACACTTTATTTTTTATGAAAAATCAATTCATCAGTCAATTACAGATGTGCTAAATAAATGAAAATCAAACATAAATTGCGATGTGTTGAAATACATGAACATGTTTTGCAAATCAAGAATCTAAGATTTATACCGTATATATATATTATACCGATTTTATTCGCCACATTAACTATTGAAACGAACATAAACGCAAAGAGACGGTGTGTTTATTTTAACTATGTATATCTTTTAGAAATTTGCTACCCATAATTCGCAAATAGTTTTAATGTCTAGGGAATAAACCTAAATATTAATGCAATATTTTTTTATTCTTTATTATTAATGTACAATTAATGTAATAAATTAAATTAATGTAAAACAAAGAGATGAGAAGACTAGGTATCAACGTTCTGGGAATTAGTGAGATGAGGTGGCCTGATGCGGGAAAAACCTGTTCTATACAGACTCTACGTCTCTTTCTCTGGCAACGATCTGGCAGACCACTCAAATGGTGTTGAAATAATACTAGACAAAAACGCAAACAAATCAGTCTTCAACTATGTACCGCACTCGGACAGAGCAATGCTACTACAACTAAAAGCAAACCCCAAAAACATTAATATCATACAAGTCTATGCACCAACAGCTGACAAACCGGAGTCAGAAATATCCGATTTCTATGCGCAATTAAAAGAACTAAAGCATATACGAAGAAAAATGAAATTACCATAATTATGGGAGATTTTAATGCGAAAGTGGGCAAAGGAAGAGTCGCTGGTGCTGTTGGTAACTATGGTTTGGGCGATAGAAATGACAGAGGCGACTGCTGGTGCAATTCTGCCAAGAAGAGAACCTTATGATTAGTAACACTTGGTTCCAATTACCTAATAGACGACTCTATACTGGACACCTCCTCAACATCAGCCACAGCACATAGTATGAAATCAAATAGACTTTATACTAGTCGACAAGAGATATCGCAATGGTGTACATAGTAGAGTGAGAACGTATCCGGTGGCGGACATTGGGTCAGATTATAACCCCGTAATAGCTCAAGTAAGATTCCGCCTTAAAAATATAAAGCGTAAAATCATTAGAAGACCAAACATGAAGGCACTCAAAGATCCAAACCTGCAAGAGAAATTAACGACGAAGTTAAACACTGAACTAAAAAAGACCCGTTCGTCAGAAGAACAAACGGTTGACGCAGTATGGGATCAACTTAAGAAAATATTTCAAACTATTCAAGAAACATTGAAAGCACCAAAGGCTAATAAACGAAAGCAGTGGATGACAGCAGAAATCATAAATTTAATGGATGAACGAAGAAAATACAAAAATGAGGATGAGCAGAAATATAATAAACTGAACTGAAACATAAGAAGAAACATTAGAAAAGCTAAAGAAAAATGGATAGAAGAAAGATGCCAAGAACTTGAAGACGTACAAGACAAACACGATCTGTTCAACCTCCACAAAAAGGTGAAAGAAATAGCTGGAAACACCAGAAGCCATCTACCATCCAGAATAGTAAATGAGGACAATCAACTTTTGACAAATAAAAAGAACTGAAACAAGAGTGGACAAAGTATATTATAAAGTATAAATTTGTTCGATGGCGAAACTAATTTACCACATTCAAATCAAAGTGGAGACACTGGCCCGAACATCATGAAATCAGAAGTTATTAAAGCTATAAAATCCACCAAATCAGGTAAAGCTGCAGGACCGGACGACATGTACAAAGAAATCCTAAAGCTTATACAAGAGGAAAATACCGACATTTTTGTAAACTTCTTCAACAAAGTATATGAATCCGCAAACATACCGCAAGACTGGCTAAAAGCAGTATTCATTGCCTTGCCAAAGAAATCAAACGCAAATAAGTGCGATCAATTCCGACTGATAAACTTGATGAGCCAAGTATTAAAAGTATTCCTAAAAATCCTACTTAATAGAATACGTAAGGTATGCGAAGAAGACCTAAGCAAGGAACAGTTCGGTTTTAGAGATGGACTGGGAACAAGAGAAGCGTTGCTTGGGCTGTCAGTTCTCATGCAAAATGTAGAGACCAAAGGAAGGACGTGTACATCTGTTTTATTGATTATGTAAAGCCATTTGACTGTTTAAAACTCGACGTCCTAATTAACATTCTGATGACCAAAGGCCTCGACCAAAAAGATATCTCCTTCATAAAAAATGTGTACGAACACCAGACTGCAGCAGTAAGACTCGAGGACGATACGACCAGCGATATTGCTATTAAACGTGGAGTATGTCAGGGCTATGTACTATCACCATTGCTGTTCAATATCTACTCGGAGCAAATATTCCTGAAAGCCTTAGAAAGCTCTACAGATGGAATCAAGATCAATGGTGAATTATTGAACATCAGATACTCGGACTATACGGCTATAATTGCAGACAGCGTAGTTGGCCTAGAACGTTTGATGAACCAAATAATAGCAGAAGGTGATGCGCTTGGGCTAAAATTAAATACGGCCAAAACGAAAACAATGGTTAACAGTAGAACACCATATATTCAAGCCAATTTGCAAGTATACAATAATCAAATAGAGCAGGTCGCTAAATTTAAATACTTGGGCACCTGGATCACCGAAAACCTGGATCCAGATCTGGAAGTAACACGCATTGAAATAGCCAGAACAACGTTCCTTAAGATGAGAAAAGTATTTTGCAAGAGAAGCCTAAACCTGAAACTAAGATACCGGTTCATTAAGTGCTACATTCACTCGATACTGTTGTATGGTGTTGAGGCTTGTACGTTGAAGATCAATACTATGAACAGAGTAGAAGCGTTTGGGATGTGGATCTTTCGAAAAATTCAGAGAATATCTTGGGTGGAGCATATCACGAATAATGAGGTTCTTAGACGCATGGGCAGAGATAGAGAACTATTGGCTACTGAGAAACGTAAGACAGCGTACCTAAGACATATCTTCAGAAGTACGCAATATAACCTTCTAAAATTAATAATGGAGGGCAAGATAGAGGGTCGCCGTGGTCCAGAACGAAGGAAATGCTCCTGGTTAAAGAGCATAAGGGACTGGGCTGGTCTGGACTCCCACTCATTGTTCAGAGCGTCACAAAACCGTGCGGAATTCGCTATTATTGTTGCCAACCTTAAGTAATGGAGAAGGCATCTAAAGAAGAAGAATGTAAAATATAATTGGATCATCCAAAATTTCAATTAATGAGAATCTAAACTGTATCTCAATGTTTTCAAAAGAAAAGTTGAGGGCACAAGAAATAGCCAACGAAAAAATATCGGCAGAGCTCGACAAAGTAACATATAACGGATCGCTGTAGAAAAAAAGTGATTAATCCTCGAAAGCAAAAACGGACAACCCCAGAAATAGCTAAAAGAAATTAAAATTAATAACAGATTATATTACAAAATTAATTAACAAAACCAATATTTTCCAGATTTTAACAACGATGATAGATAACAAAGGCATGATAAATAAACCAGAAGAAAATAATACTAATGCCAAAACCCGCCACCCATTTTTTTCACGGAAATAGCGGAGCTAAAACCCTTAACTAATGTATTAAATACGGCCGCTAATAACGGCTACGTACTAAAAACTATAAATAATACCCAAATAAAAATAATGGCAAAAACCGCTGACAATTACAGAGAATAAAAGTGGTAATTGAAAAAGATGTCAGATATCATTCTTAATAACTTAAAGGTGACAAGTTTCCGAGTAGTTATTAAAAATGTACATGATACAACGGAACTAAAACACTGTGGGCACCACACGACTTTCCGAATTAAATGACCTATTTAATTTTATATAACATTTTCGACATTTTCAACTTTTGGACTTTTTAATTTGTTTTGTCATTTTGACTTTTATGAGATTTTTTACTTTTCTTGACATTTTTTACTTTTTTTGACATTTTTGACTTTTTTTTATTTTTCGACATTTTTGACTTTTTTGACAAATTTCAATTTTTTGGCATTTTTTACTTTTTTTTACATTTTTGACATTTTCGACTTTTTTTGACATTTTTGATATTTTTTAACTTTCTTTTTTTGACACGTGAGATTTTGACGTTTTTACATTTTGACATTTTGACTTTTTATATTGTTGGCATTCTGACATTTTAACATATTGATATTCTGACATTTTGGCATTCTGACATTTTTACATTTTGAAATTATGACATATTTACATTTAGGCATTTTCATATTTCACATTTTCAAATGTTCACAGTTTCACATGAAATGTAATTATTAATGTATATTTTCAATACCTAACTACATTTAAGATGCGACAATTTTCGCTAATTCCGCGCTTGATTTACGTCACGCCCGCTGACGTCACGCTGACGTCACGTATATTATTTGTGATATGCGCAATAGGAAATCGCTATTATTGAGAAATCTTCTGTTTTAGTGAACCGATATTGCTCAAATTTTCACAGAGTCGCCGAAGCGCGGGCTCTTACCCGATTTCCAAATTTGGTCGCGATCTGTTGTGCCGTTTTCAACAACCGTGAGCGTTAAATGGTCCGGCACAGCGCCTAATTATGCTCCGCGCGTGATGTAGATTGTGATTCCTTCGCTGTTAGTTAACCGATTGAGCTCAAATTTTCACTGGATTGTCCTGAATAGTGTCCGCAGATATTTGCCAAATTTGGTCGCAATCTGTTGTGTCGTTTTCCCGGAATTTTTTTCACACACAGACAGACAGACAGACAGACGACAGACATACATACCACACACAGACATCGCAAAAATCGGGTTTATTTCGACTATTATGGGCATAAAACGTAACGAAAATTGAAATTTTATTTTGCTAAATTGTACACGGCAATAATACCTTCCTTCTGGTGTAATTTTTTTCCCGGAAAGTTATCGCATATTTCCACAATCTTAGTTTGAAAACGTGAACACGTTTTCGGTAAAACAATACCTTCCTTTACATTAGTGATGTATTCGGAAAGTAAAAAGTTGAGATAACTGAATATGGCCATACAGTTAGAAACTTACACAATGATGTAATAGATTATTGCATAACAAATGGAGTTCCTAAAGAGCATCTATCAGTGGAACTAAACCTCGACCTTTCCTCAGACCATTTTCCAATAAAGGTGAGTTTCTCAATGGTTGTGCTGAGTACGGTCAGCACAACCATTGAGAAACTCACGCCGGCTAAATTGTTCTATAAAAACACCGACTGTAAGTTATTTAGAGTTTGTTTAGAAGATATACTAGACTTCAAAACCGCACTAAAAGCTACAGACGACATCGACAACGCAGTAGAGAACCAGTAGAGAACACGTGTTGTACAAAAAGCGGCCTAGCACTCTACCCCAGAGCCGCACATTATTAGAAATTCACAAACTACCTCAAACTCGGCGAAGGAAGCAATTCTAGAAAAAAGAAAACCATGTAAGACTTGGATGGAAAGAAGATCTCCCCAAAATAAGATTAAACTAAATAATATATAAGTGTGAATCCACCCCTTAGCAATCTACATATCTAGATTTCGATCTTATTAGATCTCATCAGTATAGCTCAGCTAGTGAGGGTGAATTCACACAATACCTAGCATGGTTATATACAAAAATGATACAACTAACCCCCTAGGAGAAAAGTTAAACTCCATCTGGCGGCACCTTATCAGTGTATGATGAGATCTAATAAGACGGAAATCTAGATATGTAGATTGCTGGGGGGTGGATTCACACTTATATATGTTTTATAAGATCTGCCTTGTGCTGATATCTCAAGCACTCTGTTGGAATATTATTATAGAGGGCACTACCCGGTGATCCTGATGGCATGAGCATGTTGACGGTTATTGCCATATGGGTGTGCATTGTTAATTGATGTGGTGACGCCAGATGGCGTTTAACTTTCCTCCTAGGGGGTTAGTTGTATCATTAAACTAAATAAGACTATACGAGATCAAAGACTAATTGCAATAGAAAAAATACTCTGGAAATTAAACAATACTTAGAGGAGCTATCGCAATCTGAAACTACTTATTATTAGATCCGGAAAGCTACCTGTAAACTCAAACAGCAGCAAGTAAATATCCCACCAATAAAAAAACCGATAAGAGTTAGGCTAGGGACAACAATGAAAAGGCGGATTAATTTACGGAATACCTATTAGTATTCCAACCGTACGCTAGAGAAAACGACATGGAAGAAAAAAATAAAATAACTCTAGAATCTCCACATCAGATAGTCCTTCCCACTGAGGCAATTAAAATCAAGTAATTAAATAACACGATTAACAATAATTTAATGTCTAAAAGCTCCAGGTTACGAATTAATAACAAGAGTATTTTCAATTTCACCTCAAACCATAGGATGATTTCTCGGTTTTTCGCATGTCACTCTAAAACCAAGAAAGGGAGATTGGGGATAATAGAGTTGTCGTATGGCAGGCCACCCCCTGAACTCAAAAACACAAACCAGAAGTTGGCATGTCAAACAATTAATGATATACAACTCAAAAAGTACGTTTCTGAAATGGTAATTAGAAGCAATGTTTACGACCTTTAAAGGGCTGTCACGCGATAACGAAAAGAGATATCTACAAGCGGTTTTCACATTTTTCCTAAGTATCCTAAGGAGTATTGATAGGTAACGTAAAATGAATTTATAAATTTTAGATTATTTTGTAAAAATTTTACCTCAAACCATAGGACGATTTCTCGGATTTTCGCCTGTCACACTAAAACTAACGAATGGAGATTGGGGATAATAAAGTTCTCGTATGGCAGGCCATCCCTTGAATGCAAAAACACAAACTAGAAGTCGACATCTCAAACACTAACTGAGATGCAGCTCGAAAAGGACTATTCTGAAATGGTCATTTCAAGCAATTTTTACGAATTTTGAAGGGTTGACGCGAATAGCTGTTTGGTTACAGCTATCGGCAAAAGCAGTGATTCACCTCACATACATCTTTAATACCATACTACGAACGGGACATTTCCTTTTACCGTGGAAAGTAGCTCAGCTAAGAATGATTCCAAAACCAGGAAAACCTGCCGAGGAAGCTACATCATACCGTCCTATTAGCTTCTTACCGATTCTTTCGAAGCTCCTCTAGAAATTATTAACAGAACGACACAAACCGATACTAGACAAACTAAAAATCATCCAACAACACCAGTTTGGTCTTCGAAACAAATATGCCACAATTGAACAAGCACATCGAGTGGTTGAAAACATCGAGAACAGTTTGGAGAATAAACAGTTCTGTTCGACTGCTTTTTTTGGATATATCGCAAGCCTTCGATAAGGTCTGGCATCAAGGATTACTGCATAAACTCGAGCGAGATTTTCTACTTCCATTTTATCAATTACTAAAATCGTACCTGTGTGATAGATACATCATGGTGAAATACGAAGAAGTAACATCAGATTTACACCCAATACACTCAGGAGTAGCGTAAGGAGTGTTTTAGGGCCACTCATTTACCTCTTATACACGGCCAACATACTAACAACACAACATACAAATACATCTGCGTTTGCTGACGAGACTGCTATTATGGTACTAAGTCCTAAAAGCTTCCCAATATCTGAAAGATTCGCTTAACAAATTACAAAAGTGATGAAGTTGAAGCAAAGTCTCTGCATGTAACATTTACACTACGTAAAGGAACCTGTCCACCAGTCTGGAAATGTAACTTGGCAGGAGGCTTACCTGGAAGAAACACATCTTCACTAAACGCAAATAGCAAGGATTACAGTTTTCCAAACTATACTGACTAATCGGAAGTCGATCTAAACTAACACTGGAAAATAATTTTTAGTGTCCAAAGTTATATTAAAACCTATATGGATGTATGGTATTCAGTTTGTGGGTGCAGCAAGCTACTACAACATTGAAATTCTACAAAGATTCCAATTTAAAACTTTACGAACTGTACCACAAATTATTTTTAACAAAACCTTACCTAATGTTAAATTGAAAAGGAAATAAAGGCAGTTTAATATTATTATTATTATTATTATTATATAAGAACATGAGAAAGATTGATATTTCAATCAATAACCGAGTGCCCATTCAAGTATTATATAATAATATTTGGATGATTAGAAAGAGATTTAAACGAGAACTTTCAAATATAGAATGAGACACTGGAAAAACGGAAACTAAAAATAAATAAAGAAAAGTCTAAAGTTATGGCAATTTCGAAACAAGAGAAAAAAATGTGTAGTAGAAGGCGTAAACTTAGAACGAGTCAGGGCAAACACGACGTCGACATAAACAGAGTTACGACAGCAGGAAAATTATATTATGCCATAAGAACAACAGTCATAAAAATACAAGGAGATGGAGATGAAGTATCTCAGAAGAGTGGATGGAATTACAAACAAAGACAAAGTCAGATATACAGACTTAAGAAAAAGCTAAGAGTGACAGCAACATAAAAGAATATAGAAGAACGGCAACTAAGTTGGTTCGCCTATATGAATAAAATGAGCAAAGGTGAACCAGTAAAGCAAGCAAGGGAAGCAAGAGCGTTACGAGAGATAGCAAAAGAAAGACGACGATAGATCTGGAAGAATACAATTGGTAAAACGCTTAAATTCAAAGGAGACAAGCAAAGCAAGTTGCGGAAGAGAGGAACAAAAATACAATTCTACTAGCAATAGAAGTTAATAGAAACCAACCTCTACACTCGACACAGGTACAAGAGGATAACACCAAGAATAAAGGAAGATAATTAAAGCAGTTACTATTGCAGAAATGACGATACGATAAACCCTTTGAAAAGAGCATTATAACAGTATAAATGCCCAAGTGCGAATGTCGAAAAGACGAGACGATGAATAAGGAAAGAATGGAAGCAGAGAAAAGGATTTCTAGTTGGAGAAGCAAATAGAAATCACTATACAATAAAAAAAAGACCTTTATTGGCATTTCCCTCACTGCTCTTCCACATCACAAACCACAACAAAAATATACAAAAAATAAAAATACAAATATAAATAAAAGTAATACTCCGCAAAAAAATACAAATTACCCTCATCTATCACCGCTCCCACTGCCCTCGCCACTTGTCTCTCCCACGTCAGCCTCCTGCAGATTTTCACGCCTTCCCCATCCTCACTTAACCATTCATTCAGCTGTCTGCAGTCTCCCACCCACTCTGCGTTCACATCCTCACATTCTTCGCTAATGTACCACCACGTGTCGCTTCCCTTCCTACACAGCGCAGACGCGGTGTACCCCAGACCCATCCACACTTTCCTCCCTCTCTCGTCTGACCCACACCTCGGTCTTGCCATGCATAAATTGTCCTCCCTGCTCCACTCACCCCTGGCTAAGTAACTCGGGATTTTCCCACGCACTTGCCACTCTACGTAGCCAGGATTGTAAGAGCTCTCATTCATTCTGGTCTAGCCACTCAATATCTCTCAATCTCTCTCTCTTACCTTAGTTCCTAGGCTTCTCATTTCTCTCAGCTTCTCCTCTACCCACACCTCAGACATACCCACTCTTTCATATATCCTTCCTCTATCCTTTCTCCAACCACTCTCCGTCCTACTCTTACACCTCATCCATACCGCCCGCACCAGTCTTTCCTCGCCCAATTCCTGCTATCTTTCTTCAAACTTGACAACCCTTACACACGACTCCCACCACATACTCATACGATTCGTCTCCTGCAACAGTAATGCTCTCGGTGTCGACCTTTCGATACCTAGTAGACTCTTCAGGAGCAAACCTTGCTCTTTCTCTATCACATCCCACTCATGCAATCCACACACTTTCACTCCATAAAATAGAATAGGTTTTACACACGCATCCCAGATCTTGCTCGCCATTACGTGGTTACCGCCCCACTACCTCTCCCATTTCCTTCTCGCTATCTCCCAAGCCATTCTCGCTTTCGCTTGCTTACATTCCACATGCACCCTAAATCCTCCTCCACTGTCAAACCAACAGCACAAATATTTAAAGACATGCACTCTCTCAATCATTCTTCGCTTCCATTTCAGCTCTTCCACTCTACCCCATTACTATACAATAGTAATTTATATTATTAATTCAGGAAGGCAAGTTTCCCGAATAAGCGAATGAGTTTACAGCACGAGCCGAATTCGGGAAACAGCTTTATCGCACGAATAATATATCTAATTTTTTGTACGAATAAATACTTAATAGTTATTTAAAATTGTAACAAATAGGTTATGTCATACTATCAATTACATTTAATTTAAAGTCTATATTTTCTTCTTATTTAGTACCATCTCGTTGATTTTTAATGCTATTTGAAGTAGAAGAGGTGTACACTGTGCTTGCATGCATTTTTACATCTATAAATACACATTTACATTAGTACCGATTTTTAGTTAGCAACACTGGCTATTTCCCGCTCTATTGCGGGAAGTAGTATTTCCCACACCCAAATCATTGCGGGAATTGACTTGTCTTAGGACATGATTACAAAAAATATTAAACATCAAAGAAATATATGGCAGATAAGCAGAATCTAGAGAGATAAAAAAGCATTTAGAAGATGAAGCTACCACAGGTGCCATAAAGCATGGGCTACCAACGATTTGTGTGGAGGGTAAGGACTGGGATTTATATTAATAAGAACTGCGAACATAATTGCATTGTATTTTTTCTGGATGTGAAGAAGGATATAGTATATAGTATTAAGAGTGCAAAAAGATACATTACTATGGAAATCAGAAGCGGTCTTA
Source organism: Lordithon lunulatus (assembly GCA_963942505.1). Taxonomy (NCBI): domain Eukaryota; kingdom Metazoa; phylum Arthropoda; class Insecta; order Coleoptera; family Staphylinidae; genus Lordithon; species Lordithon lunulatus. The sequence continues at coordinate 37,747,286 of OZ012672.1, read as the reverse complement.
GGCGACGGTCTGAAGCCATTGCGTACGCAAGGCCGGTGGTTCGAATTCACCGCTAGTGCAGATACTTTTCAACACAATAGGTCTTTGAGTGACAATAGTATACAAAGTAAATAAAATTAAAAAAGAATATACACGAAAAGCAGTGTAGAAGGTTTCAACATTGGACTACATAGTTGAAAGGTCAATTATACAAGGAGTAACGGGTAATTCATTCATGGTTCCTCTACTGTGTTGTAGTCTCAACTCAGCACTTGTGAGAAATTGAAATGTAGTAATATGGGGCGAGATAGAAGAAGCGGGTCATCTTAATCAATGAACTGCATAAGTAGGGAGTAGGTGATCGGAACATGGTGTAAAGAATTGCAATGGAAGGAAAAATAATCAATAGAGATGGATGATGTTAGTATTCTCAACGGTGATCTAAAAGCAGATGGGGAGGGAGCCTACACGTCTACCTTGCACAAAAGCACGCCAGAATCGACATGGTCATAGCAAATGTTATTGCGCGAAGCAAAATCACATTTTAGAGTCAGATCACAGTCGAGTTGGAGTGGAAATTAAATATGAATGGAAGTGGCACATAGACGAAGAGTGATACAAAAGAGGCGAGTTTGTTATGGAACATCATGAAGCGTGATTTGCAAGAAAGGGTGGAGTAAAGATTAGATCAAGGTGCAAATCATTTACGAGGTTGGCGTAGTCATATAGATCTGACAAATTGTAATAAATGTCGGTTCCAGAAGTGAAAGGACCGGAACAAGGAAACAAGCACCGTCCCCATCGCTATTTAGTAGTTAATTCTTATTTGTTAATAAACTGGGGTATAACAACGTGTAACCCTGCTACTAGCACTAACAGAAACGAACATGCCGCGATATTAATGATAAGTAATATGGAAATCAATTATTATATTAACATTTTTTATCTTTCTGCCTTCCTACTGCTAGTTATCGCTTTGTGATGAACGCTGCATTATTATTTGCACAATCAATTGGGAAGTTTTAGGCTGGGATAAAATATGAACAAATATCGACCATAACAATTATAGATACATTGAAAATAAGAAGACTAAATTCCATATCAAATCTAGCTCTGATAATTCGCGTAGAAGGCTCGAGAAGTAATAAGGGTATAGTCAGGGCTGGTGGTAGAATGAGTTTCCGTAAATGCTAAGAACGATATGTAATCTTGGTTCATTCTTCAGTCATGGTATAAACAATACTCAATTTATTCTAACTGAGAGCCAGCAATATTAAAACAAATAATGAATAACTGACACCAACTAACGTTCCCCTAAATGCAACATACGCCATCATTATTTATATACAGTTTGTATATACAGATAAATAAATTATAGGAAACAGACAATGAAGTAAAAGACGGCCGATTTAACCTAACATGTAGACAATTTAAATGATAATGATAAGATATTGTATTAAAAATAGGAAGGAAGGGGTAGGGAAATAAGCAGATAATTGGCTAAGCTTTACAGATCTGGAACGTGGCTCGCGAGGTGAGTAATAACGGCGGATATAGGTTGAGAAATAGTCCGAGATACGGAAATATATTAAGAGACGTGCACCTAGACACGGGAATTTATTGACTGAAAACACCACGATAATATAATGGAATGGGAGGAGTTTTTCCAGGGAAGTCTTATAAATAATAGTGTAAAGGCAGCCCAAATGTGGACCCCAGGAAATAAATCTTAGGGAAAAAGTGACACCCTAGACTAGAAGGCCAGTTTATGTAAAAAGCACAAAGATTCTATGCGCTTGGCTTTAATGCGCTCAAAAAGGAGGTGTTAGAGACTGTTTGAAATCTGTAAGGACCATCTTGACGATAAGCGAATGACGCTCTAACAGTACTTCCTGAAATCCTAACAGAATCGAGAGCCCACGTTCTGAAACATCCACCTCCTAACAGCATATCAAAATTAAGGTCCTAACAGTACCAGAGGCCATATAAGCAACAATAGTAGCGATAGTATAAGACGGATTTCCCTGTGCACATAGACCCAAATAGCTCTACACAGAGCCATTCTCACAGCACAGTAGGAAATAATAGAATGTCAGGCCATAGATGAGGTTCACCACAGGCTAGTTTATAGTGCTGTTCTCTTGTTGTCGTCGGCAAACCGGGTTAGTGGCCGACCTATGTAAACGGTCGTCGCTAAATCTGGCAACGTGGCCTACTCATCACCATTTGATGCTAGATTTATGTGTTATTACGTCCTTCGCCTAATATTTTCGATTCTTACCCTATCTCGCAAGGGAATGTCTAGCAGGGCCCGTTCCTTTAACTCTTATGTTACCTGTATTTTGACTACTGAGCCCATTGTTAGTGTTAAAGTCTCTGGCACATCTGATAATCACGGCTGTGTGTATCTGATGCCCCAGATATGTATAGGACACATAATTTATGCTGCCATAATCTATTTTTACTTTCCGAATACATCAATGATCTAAAGGAAGGTATTGTTTTACTGAAAACGTCTTTAAGTTAACACTATAATGAAAATATAGTTATGAACAATTTCGAAAAAAACAAAACAATTGTCGTTATTTTATATGCCTAAAATAGACGAATTTTGTGATGTCTCTGTGTGTATGTCTGTCTGTTAACAACATTCCGGTCATCCCATCAAGAATTAGTGAAAATGGTCGCATGCTAAATGTGGTAAGGTAATGTAAATATATAACTGTGAAACTCTGTAACTGTAAAAATGTCAAAATGTCAAAAAATTAAAAATAAAGATTTGTCAATAATTTGTCAAAAATGTTAAAAAAAAGTTGAAAATTTCGAAAATGTTAAAATGTGAAAAATGTCAATGTAATTCGGAAAGTCGTGTGGCGTGCCCTCACGAGATATTTATTTGAGCGTTTAGTACTAAATTTGTCATAAACTTTGTCGTGACTATATTTAGATTCTCTCCGAGCAGGTCTTTGATTAACACATCACATTCACATGTATGATGTTGTCGGCTATTAGGACGATGTAATCGGCGAATGCTGTGGCTAAAAGAGTAGTTAAGAGTTTTGGGGTGATAGTGTACCCTTGGCGAATTCCCCCGCCGATTTTAAAGTTTTTGCTAGTTTCGTGTAGCCTTATACTTGCTTTAGCAATTGGTAACATAATTAATTAGCTTGGTCGATCGATAGTCTATTCGTGCCTGATCTAGAGCAGATTTTATAGCGGGTACTAAACCCCTGTTTCAAAAACTTTTCAAAAAGTTTATGAATATCAGAACTATTCGTTGCACTTTTCAATGAATTTTTATTAGACTGTTATCTAGGTTGAAACAAGTTCAACTTCTACCCATTTTGTGCTTATTTTTGTAAAAAGTTTATACACATGTGATACTGGGCTTATGGTTCCTAAGCTGTGTTATGCCACCTTTTATGTAAAAGATGACTATATAGGCGTTGTTCCATTTGCTAGGTGTAACTCAGTTTGCTACACATGTTGAATAGTGCTTGAATGGTGTAGAGTATTTCTTTTTTGTTTTATGGAATTAATAGCTATGCTAGTGTCGTCTGGAGATTTGTTGTTCATCTCTTTGAGAACATTTTTGATCGCGGCTACCGATATATTGGACTGTAAATCTTTTTGTTGCACGTGACTCTTACATGGGGTTGTGTAAAATTCATCCGCTCTTTTCCAGAATATCTTTGTAGTTAGTTTTCCCGTTCTATCTCTGTTTTAATATTTCTGATCTTCCATTTGACGGGTTTCTTTTTAAAACTATCAGATTCCCATTGATCTCGATAGTTAGTTTTGTCTTCTCTGTATTGTATCGACGTATTTTTTTAAACACATAAAAATAATTTCGTGATTAAATCTCTATTCGCTTTCGAGTTTGTTTCGCGATACTCTCCCAGATTTTATAAGCTGCCTGGCATGTTTGCTGATTTTACTTGTTTGTTTTTTATTTGGCAGTATTTCTTTGTTGCATAATTTATTCAGAATGTTGTTAACTAGTGATGGGGAGAATCGAGAACTTCATTCTCGACAACATTCTAGACTCGATAAATTCGAATCGAGTACTGAGGAAGTACTGAGGAACGAGAACCAAGTATAGTTTTTTAACGTATCGAGAAGCAGGAACCGAGTCTCGCGCATCGAGAACCGGAACCCTCCGAGTCCGCGGGTTCCGGTTCTCGATGCGCGAGACTCGGTTCCTGGTTCTCGATACGTTAAAAAACTATACTTGGTTCTCGTTCCTCAGTACTAGTACTAAGTATTTGTTTCAAATAGAGCACCATATATATGTTAAGAATATTTTATACATATACATATTAATAACCAGTATATTCATAACTAGTGCGAAGTTATCCTTTCCGGGCAATCCCAGGAGCCGACTTCAATATCGGCTTTATATTAACAAACTGTCGTGCTTATATTGACTTACTTTTTTATCAATATCATTGGTTTTCCTCTCTCGCTGAAATGAAACAGCCGGAAATGGATAAATTCAAAGCGGTTATGAATATAAAGTTTAACAGTTATAGACATTTCTTTAGCAAAGTTTGTATATTTTATATGCTTTGAGGTTAATAAAACTGTGCTTCAAATATATGAATGTTGATTGATCGTTATTATAGTTGGAAAGTGACATTACTGCAACCTATCACCGGATTCGGGCGCCATACAATCGACTCAATCCATTCTATATAACTAGAAACCCGTGAGCTTAATGAAGGTACAGGGATATCTCGTAGTAATCCAATCGATGGTATTCCAATAACATAGAATTGCTGATTATTCGAATCTCTTCGGACTAGAGCGGCGTGTCCCTCTTCTGCCTACAAGTTAGAATAATTAAAGATTATGACGTATAAAGTATAAAAAACATACCGTATATGATCTTCTAGTTCGATTTTCTAAAACACACATCTGCAAGTAGTCAACCACTCCATAGGGTGTTTGATTTATCGTAAACTGCTGTTGACAATCATCAGAATTTACTTCTTTAGCCGAATATGTGGATAGCTTTATTAATGAATTGTATTCCAGTATATGCATTAACCAGCCTTCTCTGGGTATTGTTTTGCTGAGTTGAAGGCAGGCGGGCCGAATAATATTATTAAATTGTACCATTTTTTTCAATAATATTATACCAATATTATTATAATAGTTTTTCGGCGAGTATTGAGGATGTGTGACGTTTTTCAAAATAGTGTATCTCTCGCTGTCCACGTCGTTCACATATCCTAGCCTCACAAATTCCAAACTATGCAAACAAAAGAAAGATATTTAGACTCAAGTAGCGAATACTAATTATTTTTGGCAATTACGAATATTGTTTCTACAGAAGATTATAATTTCGAAAAGATGTAGTAGTGCTGTATATTATTTTTACTTCTTACAATTAAAATATTTGTAGCGAATACACATTTATTTAAGAATAATATAAGTTGGGTGTATTACGACTTTATTTTGTACTTATATAGTTTTATGTATTTCATATGTGTATGACTAGCCTCGGCGTTGCGTGGGTACATAAAATAATATCAACGCTTTTGGCCCACCCATCCTACCCAAATTTCGTCTGACAAATCTGATAATGGATAACACTCTTCTTTTAGTTGCTTTTCACTGTTTTCTTTCTAACCTTAGTACGAGGCTTTTCCCGTATATTGCAAACACCACCACATCATCCGCATATGCTAACATCCACACTTTCTTTCGACCTACTACAACACCTTCCACCTGGCCCCTCTGTAATAAATATGCCATATCTACCACAAATCAGTTAAATAAAAGCGAACTGATCTCTGTCTAACTCCGGTGCATAACTACAATCTTTCAGACATATTTACTCCATTTGATACTCTAACTCTAACTACCTGACGAAGAGCGGACGAAGATTAGGGCACGCTTTGATCCTTGGGTCGAGATATCGGCCCCTAAGGCGGAAGAATTAGTACGATCAACGGAGGATAGATATACGCATAAACGCACGGTTTTAACAACCGAGAAAGAGGCGGTCGACCTTGCAGCAGTAAGGCTGAAAGTAGGTATAATTCAATGTAGAGCTACCAGATAGGAAGATCCGTCACAAGGCTGCGGCCGCTGTTGGTTGGATGATCACCGGACCTACGAGTGTAGTAGGGAGGATGCCCAATAAAGAGAAGAGCTAGGGAAGAGGCAAAAGCCAAGGCCAGAGGTGAAGGACAAGGTGGCAACTCAACGCAAGGTAGTACATACCAGGCTCAGAGAACTAGGATGGGACAAACAGCACTGAAGATCCGGAATTCCCGTCCTAGGGCAGAACCAGCAGGTGGCTAGAAGCGATGGGTATCTCTCTGGCCGCCTCAAAAACCGAGGCGACATGGCTGTCCACGCGACCTGCGGGTAAGGGGTCTTCTTCAAGCGCAGCTAACAGTTCAGGGGACGTGGATAGAGGTGGACAGCCACTTTGTTTACCTACGGGTCATTATGGAGGCTAACCGCAACCACAGCCGCCACGTTAAAAAAAAGCGGAGGGAGCAGCGAAGATGATAAGGGCAGTGTCCAGGCTCCTACCGAACCCGGGAGATGTCCCACACAGGCTCCTGGCGGGGGTGGCAGCGTCTAGGCTTCTGTATGGGGCTCCCGCGTGGGTGGCCGCCATGAACTCAGCAAAGAACCGCGACAGAGTTAGATCATTACTACGCCAGGGGAAACCAAGGATCACGAGGGCTTACCGCACTGTCGGGACGGACGCGGAAGTCAACGCGTCCTCCATCCGGAGACCTTTTAATACGGGAAAGATCTGATATCCGTGGGGAAAGGTCCAATGGTAAGGGCAAACAGGAGGCCAAGAAGGGGTCCAGGGAAAGGACACTGTCGGATTGGCAGAATAGGTATCAAGTGGGGGAAAAGGGCGCCTGGACCAGGTCTCTGATCCCGGACGTCAGGCCCTGGTTCAGAAGAAAGTATGGGAACCTTATTTACCACTTAACACAGTTGCTTACAGGTCATGGCTGCTTTAGACACTTTCTCCACAGGACCGGTAAGATCACAACCCCAGAGTGCATCTACTGCGACTCGGTCGGCGACGCCACACGCACCCTAATGCAATGCGGAAAATGAGAGAAGCAGAGGGATGCGTTGAGAGCCGCGATGAGAGGGGACAACCTTACAGCCGATCTACTTGCACAGAGGATCCTAGAGAACCCGCACGCCTAGGAGGCTCTAAGCCTGTTCGCCGGGAAGGTTCTTCAACTCACGGAAAGCCTCCAGAGGTAAGCTCAACGGGGGAACAGTTGGTGAGTATGGCACCTGCGCACACCCGCGCTGGGAAGGTATGTTGAAGTCGGGTACTGGACCCTCTAATAACTAATTTACCTAGCTTATTTTTAGAATTTATCTTATTTAGGTACCGTTTTTTAAATCACCGCAGCCCTGACACTACCACCCGATGCACGCACTGCATGGGCACCAGCTTCCCCCGCCCCAATATGTTCCCCACGGCTGTTACCAGCGCAGCGGCAGTACGCTACCTGGCTTTGTTTTGGCATGGCTCCCGCAAAAGACCCTATTAACCCCCGCGGGTGCATGGCACTCAGAGGCAAGCATTCTCGGTTTTTAAGTTTTTGGGGCTCTAACTCTCAAATCCTATGGTTAAGGCTGCATGGCAGGTTGTTGGTCACACCCTGTAACACATGGTTTTCTTAATTTCTCCACTCGTTTTTTTTGGTCCCGTCCTTGTAGAAATAGGCAACATAGTTGATTTTTTAATTTTGGTTATCTCCTTTCGCTATTCTACCTCTATTTACTTTACTTTATTTTACTTCTTAATGCATGGGTATACTTAATCAATTCTGACGTCTTCCTCCTCATTTTAGTTGCTAACAAGTAACCTCGGTAACAAGGCAATCTATTTCCGCTCCGCTAGTTTTTGGTAAACCTGAACTGTTTTGGGTTGTAACGATCGTAAGCTCCCTATGGGAGCAGGGTTTGATTGTTGGTGAACAGGCCGTGACGAGAGTGTACCGAGAGAGATCCAGTCACGGCTTGGTGTCAGAGGGTCACTGGTATCCGGCGCTTGCGCTGGCAACACCCGAAAAAAAAAGGACCCTTCCGTGAGGGATGTGAGGAGGTTTAGTCGGAGGCGCCTCGTTCACGATGCGGGGTGAATCCGAAGAAGATTCCTCCTCACAGAAATAAAAACAAGTATCTTTCTACACCTATTATATATCGTTACTATATTCCATATATTTTCCCATAGCCTTACTATTCAATATTGATTTCTTTCGATATCTATTTCCATATGTTCAGTCTTCACTCCTTTAATTATTATTCATCTAGCTGCTTACCGCATGGCTCCTTAACATTTCCAATTCGAATTATTTGGCAGTAGTTCCACGATTTTAATTGGTTAATATACACCCAGGTTTCTACTACTTTAATAACATAGCATTTGTCTTTAAAGCTTTTTAGTTTTTTCCACTGCTACACCTTTTGCATATCATATTTGAGCTCTGCTGTGTTCGAGAATACAATCTTTATGCGTGAATTATTGCTTGTTTTTCGCCTCTCTCCTACTTTTATTTATGTTTTTATAGCTCCTTGTCTTTGTTCTGCTAGACGGTACGACCTTCCTGCTCGCTACAGATTGCTTTATTCCTTCTACAAAGAACTTCCGGGCGGCCACTACCGTCCACATTCCTAGCGCTAGCTTCTCGTTTGCATAACCCAACATTCTGACTTAGATGTGCTATGGTCTCTGTATTTTTTTCTTCCATTCAATGTATGTTTCTTTTTTATGTTGTAATATGTATAAATCAGTCTTTTAAACCCTAGTGTTAGTCTATCTTCTTCTTTAGTTAAACTGTATGCTTGATCTTGACTACAACTCCCATCTCATTACTAAGCAACTTCTCTAGCTCTTCGTCCAGATTTCTACACCTCAGAGTGATTTCATGTTCCCATTTCTGTCCCATTCTTGTTTTTCGTTTCTATATTACGTTTAACAATCTTCTTCATTTTATTCCAATGCTTTTCCAACAGTATATGTTTGCGATCACATATGCCATCTTTTCTTTATTCCGAGCTGTATATATAAGGTGCAGCCTTAGTCCTATCCATTGTTTGACATTGTGGATTTCTGCGATTTTGTTTTCTATTATTAGCTGTAGGAATCCTTATTTTAAGTTACGCCGAGATAAGTGGTTTTCCTGCATTCAATGGTGATTAGCAGGTCTCGGTCTCTTTTTGAGGGCGGTTTCGTCTCAAACCTCAGACGCCCCCCTCCGTTTCCCTTAACAAAACAATATTTAAAATATCCTACTTTAGAGCATGATGTACAGTCTCATATATAAAGTGTGTAATATGTATATGTATACTATATATGTGTATAGATGTTAGACACATATTAACTTTAATAAAATATTTGTATCGGTTTAGATTTGAATAAAATATAATGGTATTTACCTGGAAGCGATACAGCGGGCTGTGGCAAGAACGGCACGCTCGCTTATTAGTACTCCACCGCAACGTAGATCTTCCTTCATATCCCTGATTCCAAAAATTGTAGCCTGTTATTAGATTGTGAACAATATATAAGAATAATGCAACCCTCAGGTCAGTTATAATATGGATAAATCACGTCAATAGCCATAATATTGTACTACTGTACTATTGCGAAGCTTTGTTTAGCTTATTATAAAGCAAAATCGACATCGGCAGTTCAAAAGCATCACGCAGAATACGATTTTCAATAGATTTTTAATTAATATTTGAGGTAGTGTTTTTAATGGGAGACTGCTACTTATACAATCTTGGCATAACGTTGGAGTTTATTGAAATTTAAGGAGTTTTATTAGACAAACTATTAAAAATGTTGAACTATAAATTGTTTTACATATATGTTTAGTTACTTGTAACCTTAGTAACTAGTTATCGTACTTCGGGTGTATTATTGTAGGTATATGTGAGAGTTAGGACTCGAGGTACAAGTAACGACACTCGGGGATGTCGTTACTTGTACCTCGGCGGTGATAAATGTTACCGACTATCCAGACCGTGATTCGAATCCGAGCCACCAGTATAATAATAAGCGTGTTAATTCTGCTATTTATTCGGTTAGTTTAAATATGTATATTGTAAAACAAGTTACAATGACATCCGTTGTACGACATATACCTCATTGTTTTCATATTAGTTTTCTTCTTCGTCTTAACAACATAAAAATAGAGTTGAAAGGGAGGAACAGACTGGCAGAGAACGTTCGAAAAGTCCTGACCAACAAATTAGATGGGACAACTCCAGCAACTCTAATGACGAAGAGCACGGTCGTCCATATCAGGGGGATAGGACGATCTAACCACCAGAGAAGAGGCAATAAAGCGAGTAGCGCTAGACAGAGACGGCTCGATAGTCAGTGCACTAAGGCCGACGTACGGCAACATTCAAGTGGCCACAGTAGTGAGCAGATGAGAGATGGCCCAGAGATGACAAAGGTGGGCAACATTAGAATAGGATTAGTATACTACAGCGCCGCCCCAGGATAGATCAATGAAAAGGGTGCCAAAGCTGCTGAGTAGTGGGACTCAACGCCACCAACTACATGGGTGCTGACTGGAGTGAGAGTCATCACGCGACCGGCTGAAAGACAGAGGCAAAGCGCCAAGCCACGGACCGTCGAGCGACGGGTGCCCGATGAGAAGACTCGCACAGGCAACCACTAACCGATACTAACCACCACCTACGAAAAACGGCCCGAGAACGGAAGAAGAGGCAGTCACGGCTACTACGAGACTAGGGGGTCTATTCTGTAAGTTCAGACTGGTCTGTTACCCATGGAAACCAAATAAACAACTGCTGGTACATCCCACGCTTTGCGAACCCTAGTGTAATACTTATGTCAAATGTCACACAGTTGTCAATAGTGACAGAATAATAACCCATTTCACTAATTTAACGTCACTTCAGAAAAACTTCTTACATTTGACATAAGGCCTACGTCCTTCAGGCTACTATGCCTGTTGGACGGCATGGACAAAGCCACAGAGCGACTGGCGGCGAACTAGTTGGAAGAGGTGATGGACCAAACAGGCGAACTGGCACCATCTCAATATGGCTTGCGCAAGGTCGACTATCTAGACGGTGCAAATAGCAGACTACGGTGGAGGCATTGCCTGGTAGTCAGCAATGCCTTCAACTCCCTCCCAAGGGGGAAAATCATCGAGGTGTTGCGGAATTTTCACATACCGACACCACTGTTACGCCTCCTGGGGAGCTAGTTTAGCTCCATGAAGATAGGCTCAGTGCACCGGACAGCACAGACGTCAGGCACCATATAACGAATGGAATGCCACCAGGTTCAGTCTTAGGACACCTGATCTGGAACATCGTACACGACGTGCTCCTGAGGCTGAACCACCCACGAGTGATCGAGACGGTGGCGTCGTCGGAAGCGAGTGGACGTGGAGGCACTGAACCAGAAGTTTATGCGGTATAACGAATTGGAAGCCCATATGACAGAGGCTGCAATACTGTAAACCAAAAGGGCCAATGTGGAGTGCAGGGCCATTCTTCTCCTGGGTGAAACAATCGATGTCAAACGCACCTGGACACCTTGCTGGAGGCCAACGTCCACCGAACGGTCCAGATTCTACAGGCCTTACAGAAGGCAGCTGGGTCAGAAGATGTGATAGCAAGGATACTACGAAACATCGTGGCCCCAAACATCGTGCAAAAAAATCTGCCCCAAATAGGGCGGCAGAAATACGATTTCAACCAACCATAGATGGAACTACTACTATAATCCAACTAGAAACATATAACAAGAGAACAATAAGCACCTCACTAAACTAAAAAAATAAGGTAGCTTAATTAAGTGGGATATCTTAGGGAAGAAATACAGGAAAAACACTGTATTGAAATCAGACCACACATCATACTAAAATAATAGTGATAACAAAACCAGGTAGGGAGATGTGGCCCACCAGCTAATAAAAAATTAGGGCAGTTGGTAACCAAATGCCATCCCATGTCGGATAGTTGTTGAGTTATTTACATAGTAATCAAGTTCAACAAGTGATACAGTGCCCATCCAGGGATACATCCCAACAAAGACATTATAGGACCATGACATATCCAAAGAAAGATAATCAGAAATTCCAATAAAAATCTTTGGCAGCGATTTAATTATCCAGATTACCGGGAGAAGCAAAATATATCATGAGAATATCGTAAACTTGGGCACTGGAAATCAATAGGAAGACAAGCTAGTAAACTACCTACCCTAAGAAAATGTGTATTGTCTTAACATTTTCGTTAGAAATGCAAAGCAAAGAAGTGGAGAAGGGGAGAAGTTCGGATGGCAAAACAAAAAACAAAATTGACTACCTAATAGTAAACAACAACAAAATTTGCACAAATATATCAGTTGTAAAGCGGTTCGATACGGCAAGCGACCATAACAGCTAAGAACAACACTTTATAACATTTTAAAATTAACCTGAAATTCGAAAATCGAAAATACAAACTGTCGAAAATTTAGATCGAAACAAAGACAATTATCAGGAAGAACAAAAGAAAGAATTGTGGTAAATAAACACCCTAAGTATAATCTAAATTAATGGAAAAATCACTACGGTTACTAGGATAATCTGCAGTAAAATTACGTGCAAGAAACAAAAAAAATACAACCAAAGATATTAATGCTTATAGAGAGAAGGAGAAAAACGACAAGAGACACAACAGATTACCTGGAACTAGACAAAGGAATCGTGAAAGAAATTAGGAGAGACATTTGCACTTATATTTTCAGGATAATCAAAAAGAACATACAGGATAACTCCAACACGAAAATCCTAAAATCAAAACTTGTCACAGGCAGACGTAAGATTATAAAAATTAAAGCTCAACAAACCACCTTAAGCTAGGTTGACACGATGCGAGTAATCAAATCGAATCGACCTATCGTAATGGACTAAACTAGATTTGACTCGCGTTATTCCAACCTCCTGAAATACGAGGTGTGTTGAAATAGTAGCATAATTTTGTATAACCTAGACAAATAAAGCTCGGGAGGCGTGGCTTGGTGCACGTATCCTATGTGCAAACTTGAATTATAGCGATAGGATTTTCGGTGTTGACAAAATGGCAGAATTAATTGAATAACGCTACTAATAAATTTAGTTTTAAAGTTGGAAGTTTCACAAGTGGAAACGATTCATAAGATTCAAGGATGAAGCAATAGAGACCACCCAGATAAAGGAGTGGTAAATCCGCTTCAAAATCCGCTTCAAAGATGACCGTACATCAGCGGAGACTGAAGAATGCTCTGACCGGTCCTCAACATCAGAAATGAGATCGTCATTGATTAAGGGAAGACCTTGGTGGTGCAAGATCGTCGAAACATTATCAGACAACTTGCAGGGGAAGCTAGCATTAGCGTTGGATTCGTTTATTCCGTTTTGAATGAGAATTAAGGTGTCAGGAGAATCTCAAGGAAGTTCATGTCAAAGCTGCTGACGATTGGGCGGAAGCAACTCCATTTAAGGATCTTACAGGACATGCTGGATACTGTACAGGGAATACTGGATACTTCCTCGACACAGTGATTACTCGCGGTGAATCCTGGGTTTATGGGTACGACCCATAGGTCAAAAAAGAAAGGCAGTTCCGTAGCAATGTTAATGTTAGACTGACCGTCTTCTTTGACTCCAGGGGAGTGGTTCAATACGAGTACTACAAGGTAAAACCATCGCCAATAAGTATTATCGAGAGGTTCTGCGTCGTCTTCGTGACGATGTGAGACGTAAACAGCCGAACCTGTGGACAGCGGGCAAGTGGCAGCTCCATCACGATACCTACAATGGACCTACAGACAATCTTTACATTTGATACAGACTTTCCTGACCAAACACAGCACACCCGTGGTTCGTCATGCTCCATACTCTCCAGATATGACTTCTTGTCACTTCTGTCATTTTTCCAGACTGAAACTGCCTCTTAAAGGAACCTGATTTCAGACCAGATAAGATAAGATTTTGCATAATGTGACGTATTAGCAGAACCACTGGGAGAAATGTGTGGCTGCTTATGGGGACTAATTTGATGGATTCGTTCAAGATTATTGTATCTGAATACTAATATTTTCATTATTAAAAGTCACATACTATTTGAACACACTTCGTACATATATAGAAGTGCCACATTTTAAGTCAAAATAAACAAAAACCGAGCTATTAACAAAATTCAACTTAAGTCGTTGTCAAGAAGATACCATTTCTTCAAAGGGTTTTACCCTGACTTGACATCATCTTCAAGTCATGGGACACTAAACGCTTTACTGTCGATGGAACCTATCTACTGTTCGCCGACGATAGCTTCATAATCGAAATCCAATAACTATCGGCGATGATAAACAACTAAATGCAGCATGCAAAAAATGGGCTAAGCATTATTTTTTCTAACCCAAAGTAGTCAGTAACCTAAGGGAAACTACAAACATATGCAACGAAAACGCGGAAACCGTAGAATAATACATCTACCTAGGACATGGTATTAAAATACGAAAAGAAAATCACACAGCTAAAGCTAAGATAAAGCGTGGAATAAAATTAACAGGTCAGTTTTTGGCACATTAAAACATATACCAATAAAGTTCTAACGAAAGTCTCATGCATACTACCATTAGCAACCTATGGCCTGGAAATAACGTCAATGTGAAAAAGAAGAAAAAACCATCCAAGGTTGATGCAAAGAGCGCAATAGCGCAATAGGATCTGTATTAGTTTTCGAGATAGAATCAGAAATAAAGAAACCCTACAAAGAAGCAAGATCAAATACAAAAAATGAAAAACGAGACAGATGGACAGTGAAAATAACATAAGGGCGACCAAGCCAAACAAAACGCAGCAGTAGCAGACCAATGAAAATACGGCTATACGACATCATAGTAATAGCAGTGAAAAGATCGTTCAAGGCTGGACAAGGACAAAGCTACGGCTTAAAAATTAAAACTTTTAAAAAAAAATCCAGCATTTAATTTTGTATCACAATGCTTGTAGTTGGTACACACATTTGATCTTAAAAAGTTTCCAACATTGATACTGATAGGCTATATTCCTACAAACTCTCCAGCTCGTCCAACACAGTTCGAGATTATTTATTTGTACAGAAATAGTAGTTTTTACGGAGATAAGTCTGTTTAATGCTCAATTATTAATATTCAACCAGCCAACAGATACTCAGAAAAATAGCACATATTTTGATTACAATATATTGAATTAAATAAGAGTGTAAATTACGTACCATGTAAGGAAATCTTGCAGCTGGCACCGGTTTCATTTCCCCTGGAAACAGTATCCTGCTTGGCAGAATAGGGTTCCCATATTTAATTTTTGCGTATTCTTTGCATTCTGTTTAAAAAAATTTCACTATAAATAAGCAACTTATATTATAAAGGCTATTCAAATCAGTATTTCTAATATTAGTTTAAATTTTTTAAAAAGCAGCAATACGATTAAATGCTTTTAATGATCTTAGTATTTCCATACCATTACTTTAAAAAAATCTGAGATCACAGTTTTATGATTTTTAAATATTATTATTATTGCCGGTATTTCACTTTGAAAATAAAATGTTTATAACATCGAAAAGTGAACTACAAGCTACACGTGATATTCAGAATTATTCACCTAGAATAAAATTCCAGGTATTTTGGGATAAGCTAAGGCAGATGAGAAAGTCAAAAGGGGCACGACTAAGACGATACAATTTAACAACAAAGAGACCAATATAATCGTGAGTTTGCATACAACTAGCGGTTGTTCTACAGAAAACCCGAAACACGGAAAGAAACTACAAAGACTCACTGCAAACAAGGACCACTTCCACAGGTACTGGGACAACATTTTGTCCACCCCAGCATATATTAACAAGGAAAACGCCTTACTCGGCTCAGTAGAACAAGAAACGCGAACACAGGTGAAAAAGATACTAACAGCATCGATAAATTGGAGATGTCCAGACCCAGATAGCATCCAAAATTACTGGCTCATCGTGTTCCCTTGCCTAAGTACAGAACTAGTTAGCAGTTTAAAAAATAATAAACAATCCTGAGGGCGTACCGCAATTTCTTACACCTAGCCAACACCTTTCTTCTCTATAAGAGAGAAAATAAAGAAGAATCAACAAACTGATATACAACGAACAAAAACGATGTATTCGAGGTAGTAAAGACTGCACGAAACAATTGGTAAAAGGCACAGTAATAGTTCCGTGTGAGGTTGCTAGTCCTCCATCGGACGCCTCCCCAGGTGGCGGATAGGGGAAAACCTGCTAGATATAGCAGGTACCGGGGAAATTAAATACCCGGGGCGGACCAAAACTAGCACAGCAGCAGCGTCTGACCCAGAGTGGGCGGCTGCAAACAGCGAACAATTGCCGGAATAATAATAAGGTATCACCTATGAAGATCTGCACATGGAACGCAAGAACAATGTCCCAGGCAGGAAAAATTAACAATGCCGTCCAAGAAATGAATAGACTCAATATAGACATAATGGGAATTAGCGAAATGCGATGGCCCAGTTCAGGATACTGCGTAATCGACGATCACTCAGTCTATTACTCTGGAAACGCAGACAACAAACATGTCCATGGGGTAGGGATGATAATATCCAACAAAATACGGCAAACCGTCACAAACTTCACACCAATATCAGAAAGAATGCTACTCATACAATTAAACAGCACCCCAGTGAAGACAAACATTATTCAAATATATGCCCCCACCTACGACAAACTCGATGAAGAAGTGGAAGAACTTTACGGTACACTATCAGACATAATAAAGCAGCTTAACAAACATGAAGTGATACAAATCATGGGTGACCTAAACGCCAAAATTGGAAAGGGAAAAAGCGGTGCATATATCGGCGAATTTGAACAGGGCGTAACAAATTAACGCGGAGATAGACTTCGCAGAGGAAGAAGAGTATGTAATACTGAACACCATCTTCAAACTCCCACCACGACGCCTATCGCCCCAAGACCAACCCAACAACGTCGTTAGAAATCAAATCGACTATATAATAGTGAACAAACGATTCCGCAATAGCTGCCAATTAGTTAAAACCTACCCTAGTGCTGATATATCGTCAGACCACAACACACTAGTAGGAAGATTCAATTTAAAACTCAAAAAAGTTGCTCGAAAAATAAACAGTTGGAACATGAGAAGACTAAAACAACCTGATATAAAGAAACAGTAACAAGCTTAATAACTCAATGCTGCAAGGAGATAGAAACATCGAACAACACTGAGACGACCCTTGAGAAACTAACACCCTCAATCAGATCTGAGACGAATATTTAACAGACAAAAAAACCAGGAGGAAAAGCTGGATGACAAATGAAATATTACAACTCATGGACGAAAGAAGGAAGGCAAAAAATAACACCACAAAATACAAGAACCTTCAAAAACAAATAAGGCAAAACATAAGAATAGCAAAGGAGAACTGGATCAGAACACAGTGCAAAGAGATAGAAGCCCTAGAAAAGAAATATGACTCATTTAACATGCATAAAAAAATCAGAGAAACAACAGGAGTACATAAAACCAATACAACTGGTAGACTACACACCACAGATGGCAAAATCATCGTCGACAAAGTGGAAAAAATGGAAGCCTGGAAGAAATACATAACCTAACTTTTCGAAGACACTAGAAGCAAGCAATCCGTGGAACCCAATAATCCTAAGGGCATGACAATAACAGAGGACGAAGTCACAAAAACATTAACGCAACTCAAAGACGGCAAGTCTCCTGGCCCAGATAACACCTACAGTGAGCTTCTTAAATTATTTGATGTCCAAGGGGTCAAACGATTAACGAAGATATTTAATAACATATACTCCATAGGAGAAATACCCAAACCATGATTAAAATCTACATTTATACTTCTACCTAAAAAACCGAGTGCCAAATACTGCAGCGAATACCGTACGATCAGCTTAATGAGTCACCTCCTAAAACTGTTCTTAAAAATAATTTACCACAGAATAGTCAAGATATGCGAACAACACATCAGCCGTACACAGTTCGGATTCAGAAACGCACTAGGTACAAGAGAAGCCCTTTTCAGCGTCCAAGTCCTTATCCAAAGATGTAGAGACTTCGATTGGGATGTCCACACATGCTTCATCGACACCAGAAAGCATTTGATAACGTACAACACGACAAGCTTATGGAAATACTAAAAAACATAGGACTCGAAAACAGCGATCGAAGAATCATCGGCAATTTATATTGGAATGAAACAACCTCAATACGTATTCATGGGGAATTCTCAGAAGATATAAAAATCAAAAAAGGCGTCGGACAGGGATGCGTTTTATCATCAATACTATTCAACATATACTCAGAGCAGATTTTTCAAGAAGCGTTAATAGACATAGACACTGGTATAAAGATGAACGGAGAGTACATCAACATATAATATACGCTGATGATACAGGAGTATTTGCGAACAACCTCGAAAACCTCCAGGAGCTGATGACCAGAATAGCGGAAACCAGGCAGAGATATGGACTCTCACTTAATATCAAGAAAACAAAATACATAGTAATATCAAAAAACGCCAACCATCCTGGCCAACTAATAGTGAACGGTAAAGTTATCGAAAAAGTACAAACTTACACATATCTCGGAACAACAATCAATAACAAATGGGACCACTCACTAGAAATTAAATGCCAAATAGAGAAGGCTAGAATTGCATTTCGCAAGATGTCACAATTATTCAAAACCCACGATCTATCCCTGTTAACGAAAATCAGATTTCGTGTTACGTCCTACCCATACTCCTGTATGGGGTGGAATCGTGGACCTTAACAGAAGCGAGCTGCAAAAAACTAGAAGCATTCGAAATGTGGCTGTACCGACTCATCTTGAAAATCTCTTGGACAGAGCACGTGACCAACAAAGTTGTCCTCGAAAAAATTGGCAAGGAGAGAGAACTCCTCCTAACGATAAAATCTCGAAAATTAGAATACTTGGGACATATTATGAGGAACAATCAAAGATACGGATTGTTACAACTGATCCTGCAAGGCATAGTAGAAGGAAAGAGAGGACCAGGAAGGAGAAGAACATCTTGGCTAAAAAACCTGCGTACATGGTTTAACGCAACAACGGTGGGCCTATTCAGAGCCGCGGCCAACAAAGTCAAAATCGCAATGATGATCGCTAACATTCGGAACGGATAGGCACCATAAGAAGAAGACAGTAATAGTAAAACATGCACTAAAGAAATGTGTAATATAGACTACAAAAGACCTTCGATTCTGTGCCACAAGACTGGTTGAGGGTAAGGTATAAATATACAAAATTGATCCAAAAATAAGAACAGTGGCTCATTAATGACAAAAGAGAACAAATATACACATAAGGAGTAAAGTTAGTATAAACAGAAGCATCTTTCAATGTGAATCATTGAGCCCGTTATGGTTTATTCTCGCTCTCTCCACTATCTTGCATACTAAATAAAACAAAGTATGAATACGGCCTCTCTCTCTCTTAGAGACATAAGATCAAGCCACCTTTGTTGTGTGGATGATATCAAGACCAACGCGAAAATATAACACAAATACAGTCACTCGTAAAAGCAACTCACATCTTTAGAAGCGCTATTCGCATGTTTAGACACGTGTTTTACAGTAACTATAATGAGAGGGAAGAAATGAATGAAGAAATAAGGTATACCGGAGGATGTTTTGCATTTTTATTATTTAATGTAATAAATAAAGACGAACAATTATGATGGGTGTATTGATTATTATTTGAATTTCCGCAAACTATTTCAGAATTTTGCTGGATAACATTTACCAACCCCGGTCGTGTTGGGATAAAACTATTACTGTATTTTTTAAATTTTAGGTTAAACCAACCTATACTCAACCTAAAACAACATATAAGAATATTTCGAAATATTTCTTGATGTACAATTATCAAATAGTTTTAATAAATACAATTTTTTTGTACGAAAACTTGTTAGTTTGAAGAAATTAAAAGCATATTATAATATTATATAGACAACACTTTTAAATCCACGTAATTTTAAAACTATGTATAATTTATATGCTCATACTCACTTAATGCACTTTTAAATCCCGCTGTTGATTGCCCGTTCACTGAAAATCAGTATTTATTAGTACGACTGATGATACACCTAATGACACTGATTTATTTATACCTACAAAGCCTAAACCGGCAATTACGAGTAACAAACGACCGACCATTAACATTATGTTTCTTACATTAAATGACTTTAATTTAAGCAATATTTATATTTTCATTATCATGACATACATTAAAATTACAGTACATCTTCAGGTCATGACCTTATATTTTAATGCAATTAAAATGGATGTTTATTTATAATATCGAACAACTACGCATGAAAAATTAAGAAACGAACATATTTTTTAAAATTTTCATTAAGTACAATAATCATTTAAGATGTCAGGTGGCGGTTTCATTATTATACAAGGTGAATTTATCGTCATGCAGAAAATTATGCACTGTCTTTTTTTCTTATATGTAGTTGCAACTTTTAAGATAACAATAGACGTAACTATCCCACAATCATATTGTTTAAAACCCCATTTGACGATCAAAACTGATAAAGACACCTTACATGATCAATATTACTGTCAATATTTTAAAATAATGACAGTATTACTGTACGTAAACATATTTAAATTATTCTTTATTCTAAAATATCGAGAGAATTACTGATCATATACTAATAATGGAATGAAGAATACTAATGTTTGTCCAGATAATTGATAACTTCATAAATATAAAAGGAGGATTGAAGTAAATACTGACAGTACTAGAACTGACAGTATTATTGACCGTGTAAGGTGCCTTTTAGTAATAAAAATATTTGTCACGACATGGACTGATAGCACAAACGTCATAAATGACAGGTCGGTCGGCTTAAAAATATTGTATTCGTTTTTATATTACAGAATAATATAATTGCGGCGAATTTGGACCTAATTATTTGCGTTGATCGTCACAATTGACAACAACATACATTCGTTGGCAATAACAACATTAATAATAAAGTGTTTGAATAATTGTATACAATAATAAGTTTATTTTAGCGTTTTTGATTCAAATGCCTCTGCCGATACAGCTAAATTTACTAAGAAAAATTAAGTACGAATGACAGACATAATACGGCAAATGATTAAGAGACGAATTAAGACTTAACTGACTAAATACCATAAACCTAAAGTAAATCGGATCTCAATTACTGTGGGGTATTGGAAAACTTTTCTACCAAAAGCGTACGTGAAGGGGAAGCATAAGAGAAATAATAATTAGCAAACTAAATTTCGAGACATTCCGGGTCTTCAACTTCTTGTACCAGTACACGTCCACTACTTGACAAATGCCTCCTCCATTTCTTTCCATATCGTCCGATCTGTGCCGTCTGTATCCAGTTTCAACCTCCGAGGCGCCAGATGTGATCTCTCCATCCTGCCTGTGGTCGGCCAATACTTTTTCTTTCTGAATTCTCTATATCTCCATTGGAACAGGGTTGTGATACATTTGAGGTCATCCTTGTATACCTACTCTTGCTTGGCCAACACTTCTTCTGTATTCTCAAGATCTCTACTGAAATACGGTTTTGGTGAGTTGTGAAGTCACTCTTGTATAGCCACTCGTTCCGCCACATTGGCGACTCCGTACCTACACATTCCGAATTATATCGCTTAAGCTCGTTTTTAACATCGCTCTTTCTATCGTCCTTTGGCAGATTCGAAGTCGATTTATACTATTTTTCGTGAGAGTTATGGTTTCAAGTTTGTACGTTACTACAGTAGCATAAACATAGCGTTCACTTAGTGCTTGGTGATAGATAAGGGTGTCTGATTCTCTAGTGGTCTCAGCTATATAGTTTTATCTTCTAAGCTTTCTACTATGTCCAAATAGATCTAGTTTCCGGTATGTTCGAGGGTGTAGTATTCTATTATGACAAGTATGTTACCAGGCATCACAATTTAGTTCATTTTTGACTATTAAGTTTAGTAATATCAATTCTTCAGGGTTTCTCGTGCATTACATTGTTTTTTGCAACATTGAGGTTATTTAAGCCTTTTCTGTCGGCTTTTTAATTTCACGATAGGTATTTAAATATATTTTCTAGCGTCGGGATAAATAGTTTGGGTGAAATTGTGTCCCCTCTTGGCAGGGAGTTTGTTAGTAGCCCAATCTGCATCCGGTTTGACGTGTAGTGTAACATGCTCATAGATACACTGTATTAAATTGTAGTATCTTGAGATAATACGTGCTATGTCCATCGCTTCGAGCACTGCTCATTATTCGACGGACTCATTTACGAAGGCTATATGAAGTGGGATGTGGTTCTAGCTGAATTTTTCAATGAGTGTGCCTAACGCTAAAACATGATCGGTTATGCATTACCCTAGAACACGCCTGTTTAATGGGTTGGTAGAAATCCAACTTCTGGTTTAGACGGTTGTGTAGCTTATATAAGATTGAGAGGAGAGAGACGGATTCATCTGGATAGTTCTGGATAGTTGGTTGTAGGGTAGCATAGCTACAGACACTTAGGCCTCAAAATGGGTCCATTGTGAAACCTCCCTTAAAGGCCACTCACTCGTCCTACCAGTCAATTTTGCGTGCGAGCTGCAAAACTCTGGCGGGTGAGGAGTTGCCAATGCCATACTAGACCAGCACTCCCCTGGTATTAGATGCCTAGAATATACTAGAGCTGGGCAGAAGCATATTACATGCTCTGCTGTTTCTAGTTCTTCATTGCACCCCCTACATAACGGGCTGTCCACCAGACCCATCGTATGTAGTTGTTTGCTTAGCCGGCAGTGGCCAGTTAGGATATTGGTCAATAATTTCAGATTAGTTTTAAATAAATTAAGTAGGACCGTGGCTGCAATTTTACAATGTTGCCCTAATTTGGCCTAATTGCGACCTTTGATTGCTTGCAGCCCGGCGTTTCTCGCCATCTTACATTGTGAAGAGCATGTGTCCTATGCTCTATAATATTTTTCAGAGTACCTGCAGAAAGTATTTTATCCTCGAAAATGTGTTGACATTTAGTGCAGTATTTGGATATGTTTATCCTTAATATTCCTTCAGCTAAAATTTGAACACACTTTAGTATTCCTGTTAATTCAGCTTGGAAAATTGACGTGAGTCTTCCAAGTGGTGTACTTATCTTAAGATCGAGTTCTGCTGAGAATATTCCATAGCCAGCTCTGGTCTTAGTTTTGGATCCATCAGTATACATAGTTATGTTGGCGCCTTGTGGGATACCATCCAGTGTGGTGATGGTCTGAAAATGTTTGACAAAACTGTATTTGGGTAGAATTCTGTCGCACCTACCTTCTATGAGGCGGTCTAGTTTGATGGCTTCACTCAGTATGCTCCTGTGTCCCATGTAGAGACGGGTCCATAATTTTCTATATTCCTACAATCGGCCTGCTTGTGCATCAAAACAGTCTTCGCGTCATTGTATGCCTCCTGGATTTTGTTCTCTATAGCATATTTATGCAGTAGTATAAAAAATGCTTGTTGTAGTGATATTCTGCCCTTTTCAGCATTTTGGCCGTAATTCGATCTTGCCCTAATGACTTGATTATGATGATTTGCAATAACAAAAGGGTTGCTGGGGGCTCATCTACAGACTGCACTTTGTCCACTTGTGTGGGACCTTTGTGCATCCCACAGTTGACACTTCAGCCTATCCACCCCATAGTTGCGAAAAACTGTATAATGGCTTTTGGAAGGACGATGCTTAAAGTGCGCTGGTCTTGGCTGCGGGGCTGGGGGCTTTCGGGGATAACTGCGGGGCTTTCACAAGGAGCATGCGTCTCCGTCTGTTGATTGCATCCTCTACATAGTGGATTGTATAATTCGTTACAATTCCTGTAAACTTCCTTAAGTCACCTTTTGAGAGCTAGTTCAGAGCCGAGGTAAACCTAGAGCAGAAACTGCGTGTACGAGCTAATCGGCAATTGGATTTACCTCATTTTCACTATGCCCCTTGACCAATTAGAGAGTTAACCTGTTGCGGTTGGCAACTTTCTCTAATGCGTGGTGGTATTCGTGTATAAGGCTAGATGTCAATTTTACTGATTCTAGTGCTTGTTGATCTGTTTACGTGCAGATACATATCCTTGTACCTTCGATATTTCGGCAGTGAACTCTTCCGCACAACGGATAATTGCAAGAACCTCCGTTTGTAGAACTGTACTAAATTGGCCCGTGCTGGTACAAATTTGTAATTTTAACTGACTAGTGTACTCCGTAACCAGTGCTTTTGGATCTTTTCGAATGATATGTTATAATTATGTATATATGTATATCATAATTAGTTGAAGCTGTCTTTGATTTGTGTATCTGCTCTAATGCCTTCTAGTTTCTTAGATATTTCAGTGCGGCTCTCAGTTCTGATTTGTTTATGTCTGGCAAATATTCGGAACCCAAGACCCTTCTTAGGTGACTTTTGTTGTAAACTAGCTGCACTGACTGACTGTACGGTTTGCGGTAGATGTCTTCTATGATCTGCGTGATCTTATATTTTTTAACAACATACGCATACGCATACTGTTGCTCTTAAACACAAGAAGGGCAAGAGGGTCAGTACGGAGGGTGCGATGCAACTACGCGAAAACTTCTACAATAAGAGCTCAGCCACTAGTACCGGATACGGTCACCTACTCGGAACTTTGAAGCAGTGAATGTCGGCGAGACGATGGTAAGAAAAATTAGAAAAATTGGGGCCGGCGACATGTAGGTGAATGTTGTGGAAAAAAATAGCCAAGTAGACTTAATAAGGGACACAATACAAACAAAGTCCAAGAAGCGATAGCAGTCTTGACAAGAGCCGGCAAGGTCATACATCTCAAGGGGATAAACCAGTTGTCCACTAGAGAGGAATTCCTTGAGGGTATAGTCACGGAGACGGGGAAGGACGGCAAAGTGATAAGTGTAAGAGCCTTAAGGCCGGCATACGGAAAAACTCAGATCACTGCCAAGAGTGTTTCAGATGTTGGAGACAAGTCCAAGTACCACCGGCCTGATAGGCAGTGGCAACCCTGCGCGAGTCTCTATATCAGCAACTCTAGAGCAAAGGCACGGGAAGACAATATTATGGCGGCCGGCTTCAATGCGAAAACTCTAGACAATAACAAGTTCGTAGAAGTGTTTAATCGGTGGGCTAGGATCAGGCTCGGGGAGAACGACGCGCTACAGACTAGGATGAGACACAAAGGCGCTGGGGGTCTTTAATGGTGATCCGAGGACAGGGCGGAGCTAAAGCGGGCCTGTCTTGTGGCAAGTCGGACCTACACTCGAATGTGGCCGCGAGTCGAACCCCATAGAGACGAGACAGGTACTGTGTACACAGAGGACAAAAGCTATCAAAAACTTCTAGAGATGCCCGGAAGAGCTCCTCGAGATCATAGAGGATAACGTCTGGGGCAGCGGCTACAGAATTTCCTTAGATGTCTAAAGGCTAGGAGGAGTTATCCTGCAGGGGCCGAAGAGGTTACTGAGGAGCAGAGAGCGAGAACCAACAATGACTCCAGACCAACAGCTATGACTGCCTTTATGGAGGATGAGTTAGCGGCAGCAGTGATAAGACTTACCTGCAGGTAAAGACACCGAAGCCGGATAGAGTACCGTCAGAAGCCGTCAAATTGGCGGAGGAACGGCCCATGTCATTCTGAGGGCCTTATCCCCAAGCCAGGGAAACGCTTCGATAGTCCAGCAGGGTATAGGTTACTGTGTATGTTGGAAAACTACTGGAGTACCTGATATTTAGGAGAATTGTTGCCACTACTGAGGCAGCAAAAGGTCTAGCCTAGCAACAGTACGGATATGAAGAAGTCAAGAAGTGATGGATATTGGCAGTGTGGCCAGGCGGGGGTCGGGAAGTAGGAAGCAGCTTTGCGCACTGGTTATAATTGATGCCATGCCTTACTACTGTCCACTGGGCACAAGCTCTTAAGAGATGTGAAGCAATGGGGTTAGAAAATTTAATGCGATTAGTTACAAGTTATCTGGAGAACCGTGAGAGAGGTGTGGCGTTCCACAAGGGCCAAGCTAGGATCGACCCTGTGGAAGGTCATGTATGATGGCGTCTTCCGGATACTCCTTCCAGAGGAAGCCACATTGTTGGGGTATGCCTATGACTTGGCTCAGGTAGCGACGGGAAAGAACGACGTGAGTGCGGGTCAATGAAAACCTAGAGAGGGCTCAGACGCGGGCTGGCTGAGAACTCTCTTTAGGTAGAGGAAGAGAAGTTCTTTTCTCATCGGGGAGAAGAAATGTAAACAGATCCGTTTCACCATAGGAAACCTTTTCCAAAGAGGGAGGTCAATTACGTGGGGTTCATTGTAGACCAGGGCTCCACCTTCCGGAAGTAGGTGGAGCGGGCAGGGACGAGGGCAGCCAAATGCGCAAATGCCCTCGTAACTATTATGCTGAACACAACATAATCGGTTCAGCAGAAAAGGAAGATGCTGGCATTGGTTGCAGAAAGTGTGATGCTATACGGCACCCAAATACAGGGCTATCAATTTATGTACCAACGTACGTGCGCCAAATTAGCCAGAGTACAACGGAATAGAGCACTCAGGATAGGGACAGGGTACCGGCCGACACCCAGGGAAGCGATCTTGGCCATTGCCGGTACCCCCGGATCGAACTACTGGAGCAGGAGTGGACGGAGAGGTACCGGGAGGGTTCGAGCGCGCGGGCTGTTAGAAGCAGGACATAGACGAGGTGGCAGCATAAATGGAGCAGTCTTAAGGTAATCGCTTGCTGGACTAGAAGGCTAATCCCGCAGATTGCTCTATGGACGAACAGGAAGCATAGGGAGACAGGTTGAGTTAACTCAAGTCTTAACGCAACACGACAGCTTCATGGCGTTCTTGAAACAAACCTCTTCCTCAGACACAGCAGAATAGGCCATCGTTGCATGCTCACGCTGGACCTCCCCGCCAGCGGCTATGGAAAACTAGGTACGTTACGGCCTAACCCCGGAGAACATCAATGGCTTGATGACAGAGACCCTGGAGGCTTGGAACCTTGCATTAGAATATGTGCGCAAGATCATGGTAGAACAGCCCCGTGAAGAATGGAACGACCACAGTTAAATAAATTATAAAAATACATAAATAATGTATAGGAAAATAACTGATGATCCACTATATAGCCAGATAGGTGGTATATATATATATATATATATATATATATATATATATATATATATATATATATATATATATATATAATACATTATTTATGTATATATAAATAATTTATTTAACTGCTGAGCTATTCATTATTATAATATTTTAACACATGCGCTTGACAAATTAAACAATTAAAGACTTGACCTTACACCAGCCGTAATAAGGTTTCCAAGCTAAACGGGGTTTATGAAGATACTCCCTTCATACGCCAGATTATCTGGATACTCATAACTATTAAATTTAAGAGGGTGAATTAATCTCTTTCTTTTGGAAATGTGGAACAAACCAATTTGATGTGAGATCTGTACCCCCACCTTGAAGGCTGAAATGAGAAATCAGTCCCAGACTGGGGTTAATGCAAGGGTTAATTGGGTATTCCTGGTACTAAAACACAATGCGAGACCCACGCTGGTCGCTGGGTGTGCGTAAATAAATCCCCCTCTCCCAACAGAAAAAAAGATCCAATAAAACTACAACAAGCTTATTCGGTAAAGTTATAACTTTAATATTTAATACAAATGACATTATACAATATACAACTTAATATAATATGTAAAATATAAAATTAATTTTGTATATGCACATTTTTATTTGAATATTCACTATCTATTAACGTCAAAGATATAATTGTTACAAACCTTTTCGGAAATGTTTGGCCATACAATGGACTCTATCCACTTAATGTAGCCCGAAACACGCGTGTATACTTGACCAGTATTCTGGCGTCTAACCCCAATGGATGTCGTGCCAACTACTGTAAATCCAGGCATATCCTTATTTGCAATTGCTATGGAAATTGGTGTGTGACTTGCCTGTAATAAATATATAAAATAATCTTCAAAAAGAAAATTGCTCTGAATATTAGAACGGTTAAAATGGAAGCACTGGAATGGAAGACTGATACGATAATTGAAATTAGCATATACATATTTTCATATATTAATACACAAATCTAATGTATCCCTCTAATAACATGTTAATAGTAATTAAGTAATTACAAACCTTCGGATCAATTTCCTCTTCAACACATATCTGTAGGTGCTCTATAATCCCAAAAGCCACGTTATCCCTGTCTTGATAAGTCTGTTGACATTCATCCATTTTCATCGCTTTAACATTGAACTTCTTTCTTTTATAAACATATTTTCCGTTAATCTCTTCTGAATACCAAGTTAGCATAAACCAGTCATCTCCATCAATATAGCGACGAGCTTGTAAACACGCTGGTCGTATGGTCTTACTAAATCGCACAGGTTCTGCCAGCTCTATTAATCCTATATCATTATAGTACAGTTTGTCAGTAAATTGCGGATGCGGAATTCTCCGCGAAATATCGAGAAAATTTGGCTTAGGAGGTTCGGAAATATCACTGCCCAGTTGAACATATTCAACGGATGCGAATGTACTGTAAAAATAATCAGTATGCCAAGGAAAATGTAATAGTTAAAACTGGCCGCGTAGATACAATTTAATGGGGATAATGAAATATGTCACAAGTAAATTAAGATGAATTATGTATACAGTAAATTGTGAAATAAAGATATTACATTGTGGCAATGTATTTAAAACTTAAAGTAAATAAATTTTACAGCTAAAATTATCGAGGTAAACGAAATAAAATGAGAACAGAGATATGTGTGAAGGGTAATTGTATTAAAGGTGATTCTGTAATTAGTACTGCGACAAAAAAATAATCTAATACAGAAAACAGAACTAAGGATGCACATAATTGTTGGACTAAACTAGTGAACAACTGAGAATTCAAAAAAGTGACTTAGGTAACAGAAGATTATTATATGCGAGCGAACGAAAAATCAGGGGTGATCGTCTGGTACAATATTGCGCTGAAGATAATATGGTATATTACACTTTTATCAAACACCATCCAAAAAGATTGTACACCTAGGTATCTCCAGCCGATACAGAAGAGAACTATATTGACTTCCTACTGGCGAGCCATGACGTGAGATCTTTGAAAATAAGATATTGCCGATTTTAGAATGACACACTTCAAACGATGAAAAATGATAAACCCCAAAAATCAAATAATGTACAAAAGCATCATGACACCATTCTTAAAACTTGTAAGTGAAGCTGTCAAAGCCAAGTTGGGAAATATAAAATATCCTCAACTAGCGGAGGCAGAAACAGTATGGAACACAATTAAAACAATACGATACAAGAAAACCAGATAGGGATAATAGAAAATAGCAGAAAACCAGAATGCATTCTGGAACTAATGAAGGAAAAGAGACAGTATAAGGTAAGATCTCGATATAAAGAGATAAACATAGTAATAGAGAAAAATGAGGGAGGCTGAGAAACTATGGAAGAGAAGTGTGTGGAAACAGAATATATACAACACACATGTAACCTGTACAAAAAGGTTAAGGAGATAGCACACAGAAGTCGCAGGCAGCACACAATACACAGCTCGGGCAATTAAATAATAGTAGGAATAGAAGACAAGCTTAAAAGGTGACGCAAGAGCTTATGCCGATGAATGATTTTCCCGCCGCTTCTGACAGATGGAAGTAAGCTAGGAACCGAAATAACCGAAATAACCGAAATAGCACAGGTCCTAATAACATGCATGCAGAGGTTCTCAAGATATTGGCAGAACATTAGGGCAAGAAGAAATATACACTTCTGGCAAGTCCCCTTCTTGCAAACTGAAATCTGCCTTACTTTACTGGAGCAAAATATCTCAACGTGATGATTATAGAACAATAAGTTTAGTGTCAACATGTCACATACAATACACACTAACATTTATAAAATATGCAGGTCAAACATAATTTGGAATTCGTGACGAAGTTGGTATGAATCTCTCAATGATGTCCGAGATATGAATTACAACCTGCACGACTGCTTTATTGATTATCTGATAACATATGATTGTTCGCAAGATGAGAATATGATAAACAT
The DNA here is from genome assembly GCA_963942505.1 of Lordithon lunulatus. NCBI lineage: Eukaryota > Metazoa > Arthropoda > Insecta > Coleoptera > Staphylinidae > Lordithon > Lordithon lunulatus. The sequence continues at coordinate 37,717,091 of OZ012672.1, read as the reverse complement.
ACTGGACCTAATAGGCGTAAACAGGAGGGACATTCAGATTAGCAAGGACTTAAACAGGAATCAAATGCCACATTGTGGCTCGAGAAAAAGGAGCTGGGAGGATGGATGTTGGAAAGCAACACGATCTGACCAAATTCGCACAATTGCTTAATGAGACAGAAGTACAAGGATGATCTGAACAATAACACTGGACTAACCTAAGGCACATTAGGCAGGACAAGAAACAGGATTAACTGAGGGGCTTCGAGTGCCTTGATGTGGGTAAGCCCCGAGCGACAGAACGTGAGTTTTGGTTATAGTCGGTAGGTGCCCCGCTCAGACTGCGGGCCGAATCTGGCATTACCCATGCCTCAACACCTAGTGTGATGGTGAGGCATGGGTGTCTTTAGAAGGTTTCCACCTCACAGTACAAAAAAAGTGTCTGTTAGGGGTGCGTACTCTAATATTGACTCAGAAATAGTACTGAAGGCAATTGTATGAAACAAGTGAAATCATTGTCAATAGAGGGGTAATAAATGAGTTGAGATTAGCTAACGTAACAGTCATAATTGGAAATACAAAAACGGAACTACTGCAAATTACAGCATACTGAAATGGCGGGGTTATATCTAAATATACAGAAGACACAAATATAATCTTCACTAAAAGTCCAATATCCATAGTCAACAATGGGTCCTCTATAGGGCAGGTAATCAAATTATATCAGGGCGCCCTAGTAACGAAACACAGTGACATGATGAAGGAAATAAAGTCGAGAATCGAATGGGTCCGCAGTACGTTTATAACCATGCGAAATTTACTTCCCATCAGATCAGACCTAAGCTTCAAAATTAGGTTTCATATAGAGATGCTTCTGTGTATATACAAAAGCTCGATTCTTTACCCTGCCAAGAAAAAAGTACTTTTCAAATGTATCGTATAGGCGCATGCTTAATATATCCTAGACGTAAAGAGATATCGGCGAACCTGTTGCTTTCAGAAAGGGCTGATACTTTGCAGGTCATCAAGCAGGGCGTATAAATGATGATGGAAGCTGGGCTAAAAGTAATGAATAGAAAACCCACAGATTTTTCGATCACTTGGAAGGCATATTTTAACCATCAAAAGTAGAGCAAATACCAAATGACAACATCGCAAAAGAAAACAAAATAATTTCTCCAATCTCTCGTGTAGAAGTCATAAAAGAAATGTAAAATATCAACTCAAGAGAGTTAGAATATAGGGCAGAAGAAGTTATGAAATAACTTTCAAGACAAGCGATGATGAAGTTACCAAATATTATCAACTCTGTAGGGAATGTTGGTTCGACGAGGAGTGTAAGCTAAAGAAGACGAGGTTGCGGAGGAAAATGGCGAATTGGAGGTACGGCAGATGTGCAGTCGAAAGGGTTAATCAGGCGAAAAGGGAGTTCGAATGTACGTGCGAGAGGAAAAAAATAGAGTTGCATAAAGTGGAAAAGAGGTAGAGGGAGTGTGTGGTGGAGAAACGAATGTGGGAGATCTTAAAGGGAGGGGTGAATCAGGGTAAAGTGAACATAGAGCTAGCAGAGTGGGAGAGGAGTTGTAAACCGATCGCGGGGTCTGAGGTGGAGCTGGGCAGTTCGAGTGCGAGACAGGTGGTACGAAGGGAGGCGTTTTCGCGGAAAGAGGTGGAGGTAGCCCTGGCACAGTTAAAACTAGGAAACGCAGCGGGGAAAGATGGGCTGAAGGCAGAGGCTTTCAAAAAGTTACCGGAGGAAGGAAGGGAGAAGGTGCTGCAGAGTATTAACAAGGTGTGAAGTGGAGAGGAGGAAGTGCCGGAAAAGTGGCGTGTGGGGGTGGTGGTCACGGTGCACAAAGGAGGAGAGGCCTCGGACGTAGAAAACTATAGGGGGATCACCATTATGAGTGCCGGTTATAAATTGATTATGACTATGGTGAAAAATAGAATGGATAGGGAAGTGGAACAAAAAGGGCTGCTGCCGGAATGCCAGGGTGAGTTCAAAAGGGGAAGAGGGACGAGGGAGCAGATTTTCACGCTGGCGAGAATGGTGGAGGACGCGCTGGAATGTAAAGGGAGAGTGTATGCGGTGTTTGTGGATTTAAAAGCGGCGTATAACTCAGTTCCTAGGGGGAAACTGGTGGAATGTATGGATAGATTAGGTATGGAAGAGGAAGCAGTGGAGTAGGTGGGCGAAAGCAAGAGTGAATGGAGAAATATCTGAGAAATTTAGGGTGAATGTGGGAGTACAGCAGGGGTGCCCGCTGAGCCCCCTCCTGTTTAATCTGTACACGAGCGAGTTGGTGCTGGTGGCCAAGATATGTTGGATAGAATGGGTAGATACCTGGATAAGAGGGGGATAGTGGTGAATGTGGAAAAGACCAAATGGATGTTGTTTAGGAATAGGGGCAGGAGGGGTAAGGACGAAGGGCTGAAATGGAAGGAAACGCTGATTGAGAAAATGAATGACTTTAAATATTTGGGCTTTTGGCTTGACTGTGGAGGAGGGCTTAGGATGCATGTGGAGTGTATGCAGGCGAAAGCAAGAATGGCTTGGTGGATTGCGTGCAGAAAATGGGGGACTTTGTGGGGTGGTAACCTCGTAATGGCGTGCAAGATCTGGGATGCGTGTGTAAAACCTATATTGTTGTATGGAGTGGAAGTGTGGGGATTACGTGAATGGGAGGTAATAGAAGAGGAGCAAAGTTGGTTTCTGAAGAATCTGCTAGGGCTCGAAAGTTCGACACCGCGGGCAGTGCTGTTGCAGGAGATAAATCGTATGAGTATGTGGTGGGAGTCATGTGTGAGGGTTGTGAAGTTTGAGGAAAGATTGCAGGATTTGGGCGAGGAAAGACTGGTACGGGAGGTATGGATGTAAGAGTAGAACAGAGATTAGATGGAGGAAGGATAGAGAAAGTATGTATGAAAGAGTGATGTCTGAGGTGTGGGTAGAGGAGTAGCTGAGAGAAAGGGGTAGCCTAGGAACTGAGATAAGGGAGAGATTGAGGGATATTGAATGGCAAGAAAGGCAAATGAGAATGGCTGACAGTTCATACAACCCTGGCTACGTATAGTGGCAAGTGCAGGGGAAACTCCCGAGCTACTTAGCCAGGGGAGAGTAGAGCAGAGAGGACAAAGTATGCATGGCAAGAGCGAGGTGTGGTTCAGAAGAGCGAGGAAGAAAAGTGTGGATGGGGCTGGGGAACACCGCGTGTGCGCTGGGTAGGAAGGGGAGAGATACGTGGTGGCACCTTAGCAAAGAATGTGAGGGAGTGAACGAAGAGTGGGTTGGAGAGTGCAGAAAGCTGAACGAATGGTTAGGAGAGGATGGGAAAGGCGTGAAAATCTGCAGGAGGCTGACGTGGGAAAGGAAATTGGCGAGGGCAGAGGGGGTTTATTTTAATGGATAGAAAAATGTATTTTATGTTAATTTGTATTGCTTTTTTTGTGTCTTATTTGATTTCTTTCTGTGAAAGTACTGTTTGGGAATGTGTGTAAAAGGAAAGGGTTGGGCTTATCTGCCAAATAAATTTCTTTGTTTTTATCAACTCTGTATTTAAGCGTGAATTACATTGTAGTAGAAACTACGCGATGTCGCGCACTTCGATCAGTACAAAACTTGTATGATAATTACAATTAAAAAGTTTAGCAAGTTTCTTGACGCATCTAGTATAATATAATTCACGCTTTAGACTCAAATACGTTCCCAAGGAATGGGAAGTGGTGGACCGAAACCAGGTAAGCCGCCAAATAAAGCCAAATCATATAGACCAATATTGTTGCTACCAATTATAGCATAGTTTTTTCACCAATTTGGGTTTAAGCAAAGCAATACATACTTGACCAAATCGATATTATTACTACGGTAATACAAACAGCAATAAAAAAAACAGTTTGTTCCGCTTTATTTCTCGACGTATCTCAATCTTTCGACAATGTTTGCATAAAGGCCTACACTCTAAATTAAATACATGCTTTCAAAACAATATACAGAAATCTCAATGTTCCAAGACCAAATGGATGAGGTTTAGGAATTGGGGTAGTGGGGATAGGGTAGAAGAGCTGAAATGGAAGGGACGTATAGTTGAGAGAGTGAATAGTTTGAAATATTTGGGCTTTTGGCTTGACACTGGAGGAGGATTTAGTATGCATGTAGAGTGTATGTAGGTGGAAGTGAGAATCGATTGAGGGAGCGAGGAGATAATGGGAGAGTTTGTGGAGCGGTTACCTCGTTGTGGATTGCAAGATCTGGGATGGGTGCATATGGAATAGAAGTGTGGGGATTGCGTGAGTGGGATGTAATGGAAAGCGAGCAAGGCTGGTTCTTGAATTGTTTACTAGGTCTCGAAAGGTCGACACTTAGGGCAGTCAGTGCTGTTGCAGGAGACGACTCGAATGAGCATGTAGTTGGAGTCGTGTGTGAGGGTAGTGAAGAAATGAGGGGGGTGAAGACTGGTGCAGCAGGTATGGATGAGGTGTATCCGGACGGATAGTAGATGGGGAAAGGATTTATGAAAGAGTGGGTATGAGGACAGCTGAGAGAAAGTAGTGAGGTAAGAATTGATATTAGGGAGAGATTGATTGAGATTGATTGATATGAAGTGGCAAAAAAGGTAGGTGAGAATGGTTAAGAGCTCGTGGAAGCCTGGCTACGTGGAGTGGCGAGCGCGGGATACTTAACTAAGGGATACTGGAGTAGGGAGGAGTGAGCATGACATTCAGTACATTAAGATATATTTTGAAATCGAATTTCCCAATATCTTGAAGAAGCTCTTCAACTAATGAGCGTATTACCTGTACTTACATATGAAATAGATACTCTAACCCTCACGAAACAATCTGCGAATAACATACGCATTGCTTAGAGATGGATGGACAGATCGATACTGATCCTCTTTCTCTCAGGATATCAAATGAACAACTGAGGAACGCATAGCAACTCTAAAATGGAACTGAGGCCATGTAGCTAGACTCATTGATGGAAGATGGACACGAAAGATCGTAGAATGAAGATAGGGTAAGATGCAAAGCATAGTAGGGAACGCATACCAACCAGATGAACGGACGATATCAGAAAACTCCAGAAAAAATTGATGGGCATAGCACAAGAACGACATGAATGGAATCAAACACGGGAGGCCTATGTTCAGCAGTAGACATAAACAGGCTGAGTTATGATGATGATGGGAGCATGGCACCTTCACGGTAACACTCTTCAAAACTATCGAGGTACTCCTAGACACCTACTTTCCTGGCAATCAACCTGGAGGTCTCAATTTAGCAACTGATCCTCATCTATCTGATGAGGAAGATTGGCTGCTAGCTGACCAAATAATAAGTATAACTAAAATAGAATGGGTAATTTTCATCTTTTAAGTCACCTGGACTAGATGGAATATTCCCAGCACTGCTACAATGGGGGTTAACCTACATTATAAACACATTGGTGTATATACTTATAGGTTGCATTGCTTTTAGGTACATACCCAATACACGGAGAGAGGTCAAAGTGAACTTTATACCCAAACCAGGCAAAGTAGATTGCACACATGCCAAGTCATTCAGGCCCATCAGCCTAACCTCATTTCTATTGAAGACGGTGGAAAGGCTCTGTGATCGTGAAATCAGGGACGGGCCGCTGAGAACGTACCCCATACATCCGAAACAGCATGCCTACCAACCAGGACGCTCAACGGAATCAGCCCTACATCTGGTGACCTCTAGGATAGAGGAAACACTAGAGCATAAAAGTTCGTTGCTTGCCACATTCATTGATATTGAAGGTGCTTTTGACAAAACAACATTTAAGAGTATTGATAATGCTCTAATATCTTATGGGTTTCACCCTACTATTAGGGGCTGGATAAAAAATATCCTTGATCTAAGAACAATCTAAGTAACACTAGATGACGTAACATCAAAAAAACTTGCAGGGAGAGGCTGTCCTCAAGGTGGAGTCTACTCACCCCTTTTATGGGACCTTGTAGTTGATAACCTCCCCCTGGAAATAAACAACTCAGGATACTATGCCGTTGGCTATGCTGACGACATAGTGATGTTGATAAATAGCAGTTTTGAATGTGTACTCTGTAATCTCATGCAGAGTGCCCTAAAGATTGTTGAGAACTGGTGCGATAGCCATTCGCTAACAGTTAACCCAAAACAGACAGAGCTGATATTGTTTACGAGGAAGAGGAAAGTTGAACTCATGAACATGCCAACTCTCTTTAAGGTCCCTCTGACTCTCACAGATAAAGTAAAATATCTAGGATTAATCATGGATACAAAACTGAACTGGAATGAGCATATAACATCCAAGCTGAAAGAAGCTTGCATCACATTTTGGCAATGCTTGCAGGGTGGTTGGTAAAACATGGGACCTGTCTCCCAAGATCACCTAATGGATATATACCGCGATCATAAGACCAACTATCACATATGGTGCAATAGTCTGGTTGTCGAAAACCAAACAAGTTACAACAATCTCAAAGCTATCACACATCCAGCGGATGGCGTGTCTGGCCATCACCGGCGCTATGAGAACAACGCCCACAGCAGCTCTTGAAGCACTGTTATGTCTACAAGAACTCGACCTTCTTATAAGGGAGACTGCAGTAAAAATAGCATTAGGGCAATCTTCACTCAACCTGTGGCATGATAAAGGTAGAATCGTTGGACACAGGAGCATACTGAGTGAAGCTATCAAACTAGACCCCCTCATAGAAGGTAAGTGCAACAGAATTCTACCCAAATACAGTATTGTCAAACATTTTCAGACCAGCATCACAATGGATGGTATCCCACAAGGCGCCAACATAACCATGTATACTGATGGATCCAAAACTACGACGAGAGCTGGCTATGGAATATTCTCACCAGAACTCGATCTCAAGATAAGTGCACCATTTGGAAGGCTCACCTTAGTCTTCCAAGCTGAGTTAACAGGAATACTAAAGTGTGTTCAAATTTTAGCTGAACGGAATATTAAGGATAAACATATCCAAATACTCACCGACAGCAAAGCAGCTCTAAATGTACTAAATGCCAACACATTTGTGTCGAAAGAGCTATAGTCATGTCTACACAGCCTGGAGGAGCTAGCTAAATATAACAAACTAGAACTCTGCTTTATCAAAGGACATAGTGGCATCAAGGGAAACGAAATAGCAGATGAACTTGCCAGGAAGGGATCCATACATCCTCTAACAACCCAAGAGGATGAAATACTTTCTGCAGGTACTCTGAAAAAAATAATAGAGCATAGGACACATGCTCTTCAGAAGGTAAGATGGCGAGAAACACCGAGCTGCAAGAAATCAGGGTAGCAATTAGGCAACCTTGTAAAATTTCAGCCACGGCCCGCCTTAACTTATCTAGAACTAATCTGAAATTATTGACAAACATCCTAACTGGCCACTGCCGGCTAAACAAACACCTACACACGATGGGTCTGGTGGACAGCACGTTATGTAGAGGGTGCAATGAAGAACTAGAAACAGCAGAGCATGTAATATGCATCTGTCCTCCTCTAGTAAACACTAGGCATCTAATACTACGGGAGTGCTGGCCTAGTATGGTCAGCATTGGCAGCTCCTCACCCGCCAGTGTTTTGCAAAGTGCACGCAAAATTGACTGTTGGGACGAGTGAGCTGCCTTAAAGGGAGGTTTCACAATGAGCCCATTTTGAGGCCTAAGTGTCTATAGCTATGCTACCCTCCAGCCAACTATCCAGATGATAATGATGAAAGACAAAAATTAGAATAAAAAAACATGATGAGTTCAGCAAATGTAAGTTTTTAAATCACTTATTTGAAGAACTAAATTAAATACGTTATATAAAATTTGTATACACTACAAAGTAAGAAGTTGTGTCCAAAACAAATATTGTAGTATATCATGTTTATTGGCCACAGTGTCCATATACTCATAGTAGTAGAGCCGTCATGTGTGTCACCTTGATTTTTCTATCATATAAAAAGGAAGACTTGGGAATAAAAGACGGTGGTGAGAGAGGACTCGAAACCAACTAGTAGAGGAGCAGCGGTAGCAGAGGCTAATAGGCCATCCAAGTGACAAACGATCGCTGACTAAAATCTGCAGAGAAGGTGGACCAGATGTATGACGACGAAATTATAGCCGTTCGTCTCTCAAATGGATAAAAAAAGACTACAAATACTTTTGGCGCAACTTAGAAGATGTTTTGAACCACCAACCCAACGTTACAAAGCGCCTTGAAGAAAGGAGCCCTAGGTGCAACACAATTGTTGATAGTGCAAGACAGATTTGCCTTTGTGCAGATGGACCCGGCAAGTCTATTCGCCATTCAGATAGCTATCCTTATGGTACAGGAAATACCACGTTCATCATGGGTAGGAGTCGCCAAATAGACCCACAAGGATATTTAGTCGTCACCTATATGCCCTATATAGAAAACACTCTAGTTAAAAGGGCGCCGGTAAAAATGCCGGAGGTAGACGGTATCACTAGGACTTGTGCTTGCACAGTATTAATGCCATATCAATACCTCGAACGATCGGTGAGTCTCAATAATTTATAAAAAGACTGCAAGTAGCGAATCATGATCAGAGAACCAATATGTTTTAAAGTATGGGGCGGTACCCCTACGGAGAAAGACACAGGTCTTTATACAGCCCTGGAAACAATAGAATGTCCGCCTACTTCGGCATGGGAATACTGTTCCGGTCGAAGAATAAGGGGCAAAGGGAAGACGGCGAGACGGATGGAACAGCACCGGCGGCACTAGCCGAAAAGGACTATACCCCCGACGACTACGAGGAATGCAGATAAGATGAATATCCCGAGACATCGAACTAACCCTACAGCAGCCGCACACCGACACCTGGAACTATAAAATAAGTTGCCACCAAAATGGAGAACGATGAATCCAAAAATATTTAAAGTAGAACTCAAAGAATACCTCACTAATAAAGCATTCTACAGCATCCATTCTAATTCTCTTCTAAGCTAACTCAGTACAAGGCTTAGTTTGCACTATCTGCTAATTTGTTCTTATTATATTTAATTATAGATTATCTTAAATTAGTTTATATATTTAATATAATATATATAATATATATATATATATATATATATATATATATATATATATATAATATATTTAATTATAGATTATCTTAAATTAGTTTATATATTTACATTATAAATTTATTTATTGTTAGAACAAATGTTTTTGTTAAAATTATGAAGATAGGACAGAATATGGTCGAAGGGCGGAAGCCGATGGCTTGTTTAGATTACCTTACTATGTTTTGGAACATTGTAGAAGTATGTATATTAAAAGCTTGAAGCATGAATCTTAATAAAATCTTAATAAATCAAGTTATAAAAGGACAAGTGGAAATATATAGATAAATGTAGAAATGATAATACTAATTCGGGTGGTACAGAATGAACAGCAGAAATCACGTTATAAATTAGTTTGAATAGCAAATAGTGGAGCTATGAATTTGAAAAGATCTGAAAAATTAACAGAGGTCACAAAAAGTATTATGGGTGAATATTAGATACATGGTGTACCTAAAGTATGGAATAAATTCAATACAACCTTTATTTATGATTTTTGCAAAAATTACTAAGACTAAATCTCAATATTTTCGACTATTTTTGAATCAGCAATGACGTCATTACATGACAACCCCCTCTTTTTATTGCGGAGTCTGAAAGGATTTTTTTTTTATATGATGAGTGTTGTATATTATGATATAGGTCACATAAGGAAATTTCAGAGAAAAATCACTTCAAATGTTTAATATTCACATATTCACATATTCGCATATTCGCATATTCGCATATTTGCATATTCGCATATTCGCATATTCGCATATTCGCATATTTGCATGATCACATATTCGCATATTCACATATACACATATACACATATTATATTATTTCCATTGTAAGACATTTTTGTTAGGAAGAAATGGTTATTATTATTTTCAACATTTTGCCATATTCACATATTATATGTATTTCCATTGTAAGATATTGCCTGCTAGGAAGAAATGATTATTATTATTTAGTTCTTATGAAGTTGTCTATATTTGTCACAATAATTTACTTCTGAAATTGATTTCTTATCTCGTAATTTATTTCAGGATAAACCCATATTTAAATAATATCTAGATGGGCACCACACGACTTTCCGAATTACATGACCTATTTAATTTTGTATAATATTTTCGAAATTTTCATTTTTGCTTTTTCTTTTTTTAACATTTGGACATTTCATTCGCATATTCGCATATTCGATACAACCTTTAGTTATGATTTTTGCTAAAAATACTCAGAGGAAGTCATTTATTTCGACCACTTTCTAATCAGCAATGACCTCATCAGCACTCAAATGACAACCTCCTTTTTTATAGCGCAGTCCGAAAGGGATTCTTTTTCCGTGATCAGTGATGTATATTATGATATAGGTCACATTAGAAAATTTCCGAGAAAAATCACTTCAAATGTCGAATATTTGCATATTCGCATATTAGCATAATTGTATATTCGCATATTCGAATATTCGGATATTCACATATTCATATATACACATATTATATTATATCCATTGTAAGACATTGTTTGTTAGGAAGAAATGATTATTATTATTATTTTTTACAGTTTGAAATTTGGTTCGGATATTCGCATAGTGTGAAGAAAAGCAGGAAACGCGAAATAATATGAAACTAAACTAATTGATTTTAGAAAGTAATGGAATTATCAACCTCAAATTACAAAGGGCTTCAATTAATGGGTTTCGGACACTTTTGTATTTCCAATAATTTTTTCAAGCACTGTTATTGCAAATATTGAACAGCTATGGTTATCGTGTGAGTTAAAATATAAGATACGTAGATAATTATGTTTTCATACTTTTTAATACAGTGCGCTGCTAACAATATGAATCGGTCGCTTATAAGGGTGCCTCCACATAACGTTTTACCATTTCCTGCGTGTATTGATGCCTACAATTTAATATTATTAATAGCATGACAAAATTACATGAAAATAATTCTTACAGCGTATGGATAAAATATGACTCGTTCCTTAGAGCGGGCATTTCTTGCGAATATCACCCTATCTGGGTCTAAAGTAGATGTAGGCACGTTGATTCTAGATGGTAATTCAATTTCGGGCAATTCTTGCTGGTATTGCCTACATTCTAAATATTAACCGTTATAAAGAAAGATTATTAATTATTTAAAATATTGAAGAGGTAAAAATAATATAAGTATATTTTACACCCATATTGTGAAGGCTATTAATATGAAACAATCGCCAATACACTGAGATACAAAACGCGAGGGCTGGTTTAAATTAACAAGAATATACATAATGCATGCCCATAGCAACACAGTTTTATTGTCAACATTTAATTCATACATGGTGTTACTAACATACATTTGTTTATATTCTCAATTTGGGGTTAAGTTAGTTATTTACCCTACATGCTCAAATTCGCATATGCTTCGTTATCCTAATTGATAAGAAATCCTTCAAACATAGCGAGGGTAATAACAACATCACTTATTTCACGCAGTCGAAAGAGCTAATCAGGCGAAAAGGGAGCTCGAGAGTACGTGTGAGAGGAAAAAATAGAGAAGTTGCAGAAAGTGGAAAAGAGGTTGAGGCAGTTGTAGTGGAGAAACGGATGTGGGAGATCTTAAAGGGAAGGGTGAATTAGGGCAAAGTGAACATAGAGCTAGCAGAGTGGGAGAGGAGTTGTAAACAGATGGCGGGGTCTTAGGTGGAGCTGGGCAGTTCGAGTGCGAAAGGAGGCGTTTTACCGGAAAGAGGTGGAGGTGGCCCTGCCACAGTTAAAACTAGGAAAGGCAGCGGGGGAAGATGGGCTGAAAGTAGAGGCTTTCAAAAGGTTACCGGAGGAAGGAAGGGAGAAGGTGCGGCAGAGTATTAACAAGGTGTGGAGTGGAGAGGAGGAAGTGCCGGAAAAGTGGCGTGTGGGAGTGGTGGTCCCGGTTCATAAAGGGGGAGACGCCTCGGACGTTAAAAACTATAGGGGGATCACCATTATGAGTGCCGGTTATAAATTGATGATGACTATGGTGAAAAATAGAATGGATAGGGAAGTGGAGCAAAAGGGGCTGCTGCCGGAATGCCAGGGTGGGTTCAGAAGGGGAAGTGGGACGAGGCAGCAAATTTTCACGCTGGCGAGAATGGTGGAGGAAGCGTTGGAATGCAAAGGGAGAGTGTATGCGGTGTTTGTGGATTTAAAAGCGGCGTATGACTCAGTTCCTAGGGGGAAATTGGTGGAATGTATGGATAGATTGGGTATGCAAGAGGAAGGTGTGGAAATGGTGAGAAGGATGTATAAAGAGACATGGGCCAAAGCAAGAGTGAATGGAGAAATATCTGAGAAATTTAGGTTGAATGTGGGAGTAAGGCAGGGGTGCCCGTTGAGCCCCCTCCTGTTTAATCTGTACACGAGCGAGTTGGAAGAGGTGCTGAGGAGAGGACAGACAGGAGGGGTCGTGGTGGGTAGATCCAAGGTGTGGTTGTTAGCGTATGCAGATGACGTGGTGCTGGTGGCCAAGAGAGTGGAAGAGATACAAAAGATGTTGCAAAGAATGGGTAGGTACTTGAATAAGAGGGGGCTAGTGATGAATGTGGAAAAGACCAAATAGATGTTGTTTAGGAATAGGGGCAGGAGGGGTATGGGCGAAGGGCTGAAATGGAAGAAAAGGCTGATTGAGAGAGTGAATGGCTTTAAATATTTGGGCTTTTGGTTTGACTGTGGAGGAGGACTTAGGATGCATGTGGAGTGTATGCAGGCGAAAGCAAGAATGGCTTGGGGGATTGCGTACAGAAAATGGGGGAGTTTGTGGGGTGGTCACCTCGTAATGGCGTGCAAGATCTGGGATGCGTGTGTAAAACCTATATTGTTGTATGAAGTGGAAGTGTGGGAATTGCGTGAATGGGAGGTAATAGAAAGAGAGCAAGGTTGGTTTCTGAAGAATCTGCTAGGGCTCGAAAGGTCGACACCGAGGGCAGTGCTGTTGCAGGAGACAAGTCGTATGAGTATGTGGTGGGAGTCGTGTGTGAGGGTTGTGAAGTTTGAGGAAATATTGCAGGATTTGGGCGAGAAAAGACTGGTGCGGGAGGTATGGATGAGGTGTAAGAGTAGAACATAGAGTAGATGAAGGAAGGATAGAGAAAGGATGTATGAAAGAGTGGGTATGTCTGAGGTGTGGGTAGAGGAGAAGCTGAGAGAAAGGGGTAGCCTAGGAACTGAGATAATCGAGAGACTGAGGGATATTGAGTGGCAAGAAAGGCAAGTGAGAATAGATGAGAGCTCATACAACCCTGGGTACGCAGAGTGGCAAGTGCAGGGGAAACTCCCGAGCTACTTGGCCAGGGGAGAGTGGAGCAGATAGGACAACGTATGTATGGCAAGAGCGAGGTGTGGGTCAGAAGAGCGAGGAAGAAAAGTGTGGATGGGGCTGGGGTACAACGCGTGTGCGCTGTGTAGGAAGGCGAGTGACACGTGGTGGCACTTTAGTAAAGATTGTGAAGGAGTGGAAGCGGAGTGGGTGGGAGAGTGCAGAAAGCTGAACGAATGGTTAGGAGAGGATGGGAAAGGCGTGAAAATCTGCAGGAGGCTGACGTGGGAAAGGAAATTGGCGAGGGCAGAGGGGGTTTAGTTTATTTTAGTGGGTAGAAAATGTTAATTTGTATTCTTTTTTTATTTATTTTTTTAGTTCTTTCTGTGAAAGTATTGTTTTTTTTGCGGCTGGAATTTGTAAAGGGAAGGGTTGGGCTGATATGCCAAATAAAGTTCTTTTTTTTACTATCATACATTACACGTATTACGTATTCCATACTCAAAATCAAATAGTGAACAGACTCAAAACAAATAGTAATTTTTCTTACGTATTAAATACTCCGGATTACTGGGCCTACATTGTCTAAAGTAGAGTATATTTATTTAATATAGTAATATAAATAATAGAATAGAAAATTTAAACACATTTACGTGCTACGACTACATAGATTGTGCACTTTATATAGGGCATACATCGCACAGTGAGATGACAAGTGTCGTAACTTTTAAAATGACAATTTACATGTTATGATTTTTGTTTTTATGATTCTTATGTATTTTAACGCTCCTTTAATACTTCTTTGGGTTTAAAATTAACCAAATTATTATTAAAAAAAAAATAGATAACATTAGACTCAATGGTAAAACTACAGGAAACATCTTACCTATCAATCTATAAAATGCATTTATCTCAAAAACTGATGTTGCAACTTACGAAATTTGTTATCTCACAGTGCAATATATATGTATCGTGAATTAAATTAGTAGCTTCCTAGCTATGTAGCTGCCCTTATATACAAACACAATTTAAATTGTAAAATAGTAGAAACAAAAACTTACTTTGCTAGATACAAATACACTAACACAGGGCAGAAGGACCCGAAGGATGATAGTTATAGAATTGTAACAAATACAGAACGACTACACTACTACGACTTACTTTGTATGCTAATAAATCCAACAGGCGACTGTGCTATAACAATAAAATTATTTAGTAATGAAGAATGGAGAGAAATTTATAAATATAATACCTATTACTACAAACGAAGATAGAAAAATGCAAATTATCGTTGCCCATATAAACAGTAACATGTTGTTAGCTGATGAACTATTGTGACAAACTGATAATAAATTATATTTAAGCTCAAGACCATGTCAATGCTCTGCATTCTTATCACTACGTAAACAGAAATTTGTATGATTTGTATGATTTATTGCACGGCTACCATGTATATACATGGTAGCCATGCAAATGTGACTATTTATAGGGTTTATAAAAGAAGAGTAATGAATTTCGTTACGTCTAAAAAAATCTAAAAGTCTTAATTTATAAGGCTTCGAAATTGGTTATTAATTGTTAGCAATTTTATATATAAAATGCCTTTTATTCTTATAGTTTTCATTATAATTTAGAATACATGTGTTTGTTTT
Organism: Lordithon lunulatus; assembly: GCA_963942505.1. Taxonomy (NCBI): domain Eukaryota; kingdom Metazoa; phylum Arthropoda; class Insecta; order Coleoptera; family Staphylinidae; genus Lordithon; species Lordithon lunulatus. The sequence goes on along the minus strand of OZ012672.1, from coordinate 37,702,090 downwards.
CATACTGTAGCATCAGCATAAGCTCACTTGGTTATCATGTTTAATTCCAAGTGGGAATATATGTTAATTATACCTAGTTACATATACTTTTTACACGACTGTGTAAAATGCCCTTTTGCACAATAATAATACGTGAAATTATTCTACATATTTAAGGCCTAGGTGGTGTTTTTAGGTACTTCCTTCGCATTATACCTTTCTTTTTAATGTAGTTGTTTCGGTTTATATTTGTTTAATACTAGCAACACAACCAGAAAAAGCAATGGTTTCCACTAATCAAGCACCCCATTCTCGTAAACTATAATTAACCCATCATTGGTTTAGTGATTTTGTTAGCCTACTAAGAAATGACAAGAAAATATCGCTAGCGCACAATCCGGAAATGTTATTGAAGACGTTCAAGTACTCTCTGATCCACTAGGGATTCGTTGTCGTAGATAACTGGATAATAATAACAAACATAATACGAATCCTGATAACTTAAAGTTCGATCGATATCAATTTTTACTATTACTTATAGATATTTTTGCTCAAAAACTTAGTCATAGTTATTGTTACAGCACATTTTCCCCAATGTAAAACCTGTGTATATTTCTAAACTTTGTAATGTTAGAAACTTGTATGTTTTGTCTATTAATTTTGTTTATCATTTTGTTTATGTATTTAATTTGTTAGGGTATCTATATTAGTTATTTTTTTCTGTATACGTTGGTAAAGCGTAATTAAGGTAAAATTAGAAAGTGAAGAACTAAAAACTAAATTTATAAAAAACGAAGAGAACCAAGAACAATTAAACTAGATTAATGCGGATTGAAAGGAGGCAGAAAGAACATATACACTGAAGAACAACTTACAGAATATAACAAACGCTTATTTTTTGAAGCCAGGAAATTGAAGGGAGAAAAAAATTACAGATACGTATGGATTTCAAACGGAAAAATCCTGGCACGGAAAAATGACGGAGATCCCATAAAAACAATAACTTGTGAAGATGATCTGAATCTGATGAACAATCACCAACAAACTTAAACCTACAAAGAAAGTAAATTAAATTAAATAAATATAAAGAAAACCATAATGGCCAAATTAAAAATAGACTTTCATAACATAAGAAGTCTCAAATGATACCGTATCTAGAAGAGACTCATATAATCGCCCTAAACGAAACTTGGGTCAATGAAAACGAAATACCGTACAACGACAAACTACAACGCAATACATCACACAAGAGAGAGGAAAAGAGGAGGAATAGCCATCTACATTAGGAATGATATTAAATATAGATATATAAATAGTAAAACAGAAAAGAACATAGAAATGATGACCATATATCTGGAAACACAAAAAAGCATATCTTATTATGGTGTATACGACACCTTCTGTACAACCATGTAAATTCACAAATGTACTACAAAACATTATGCTGAAAACAAACAAGAAACATATAATAGTAGGAGACATGAATATAGATTTATTAACAAAAGATACAGGAACGACGGAATACAAAAGATTAGTTGAATCGAAAGGTTATACTGAATGCTATCAACAAAAATAATACAATATACAATAATAATGACAACTCAACCATTATTGATCACGTAATAACAAATATAAACAAAAAGAGTGCAACGTTACGGCTCCTAGATGCTACATACTCTGATCACAGACAAATAACCATAGAAAAACTATGAGTCGAAACGTGTATGGCACTAAGACTCTCGCCTATATTTTAATAATGTCTGACATATTTTTTTTGCACATAGAGCTCTTGCTTGCTTCCCAGAGTTTGCGAAAGATTCCGGATGTAAAGAATTTGTATGCGCTCACGTACGTTACAAGCATATCTGACTTTTTTACGCGGCTCGCCTCATTTTGTCTCCAAATGAACGATTCAGAAACAAAAGAGAAGAGCCATTCAATTCAGACGGCGGTTCATGCAAAATATTTAATTTAATACCGTGGGAAACCATACCCAGTACTCATAGTTTGGTTCAAAATACATTAAATAATAATGCTTTATTTAATTCTTCACCAACATTCTTCAACAGTTTTTCTTCGAACAGAATTGATATTATCTGCATAATCTGATAAAGGTGCTTATATATTAATTTTATTAGATAATACATATAAAATTATTTCTCAAAATCAAAGTTAAATTTACTACAACCTCGTATTGGCAAATCAGGCCAAACAATGTTTTCAATCCACTTAATGTAGCTTGCTACTCGTGTGTATACTTGGCCAGAGTTATTTCGTTTTAACCCTAAGGACGGCGTGCCCACAACAGTATATCCTGATAACTCTTTATTGGAGACCACTATGGAAATAGGTTGGTGCTGTTTCTGCAACGAGTAAAACAAATATTTTATATCTGCATTATATATTATTATTATTGTTTTATAATGATGTAATTTATGCTACTTACTGCGGTATCAATATGTTCCCTAACGCAAATTTGCAGATGATCTATTATCCCATACGCCACCTGATTAACGTTCTGGTAAATCTGTTGGCAACTATCAGTGTTAATAATAACTTTCTCCTGTTTTCTAGTACCCGCGGGTTCTTCATCTATTACCCATGTTACCATAAACCAATCATCACCATCAGCATAACGATGTGGACTTAAACACGCAGGTCGCACGTTTGTGCTTAACGTCACAGGCTTTTCGAGCTCTATTAACCCGATATCACTGTAATATAGGCTGGCCGCATTATACTGTGGGTGTGGGATAGTTCTTGATATGTTGAGAAAGTTCAGTGCCGAGGGATCCAATTCGTCCGTACCCAATACAACGTTTTTTAGGGTAAAACGTTGGCTGATAAATAGAGTAATATTAAAAATCTATTTGACATATATTTGCGTTCCTATATAAGTTGGTTTGGTTATAATATATACACAAATTTACTAAAATGATAAAACTAACCACCTAAGAGGAAAGTTAAACGTCATTTGACGGCACCACATCAATTAGCAATGCACACCCATATGGTAATAACATAACCGTCAACATGCTCATGCCATCAGGATCACCGGGTAGTGCCCTCTATGGCATAATATTCCAACAGAATGCTTAGTTGTTACGTTTTTGTATATAACCACTCGAGATATTGTGTGAATTCATCCTTACTAGCTGAGCTACACTGATAAGATCTAAGAAAATCAAAATCTAAATATGTAGATTGCTAAGAGGTGGATTCACACTTATATATGGACAAATTTCCTAGTTTTTAAATATTTATATTAGAGCGGCAGGGATCGAATTGCAGCACAGATAGTTTCACTCCTGTGTTGATTTGTGTAAAACTTTGAGAAAAATTAATCAATATATGTATAAGAGCAACCGTAAAAATGAATATAAATAAATATATCTTCTAATTTGTCCCACAATATCACAGGATTAAATTTTAAACTGTACCGATCGTACTCTACATTTGTAGAGGGCGTATAGCACGATCTCGCTCAAGTCAAAAAAATTAATAACGATCTAACTTTAGACGTAGGGTTTTCTGCGTAAACTGACAAACCTCTTTTCTACTTTCAATATTTCCTGATATATTTCACAGATTTCTCATTGCGACATAATAACAATATCGGTGTTTTTGCTTAATATTAATTAAAACGCCTCACCTTCAAAAGATCATATATATGTCTTACTGGAAAAAATCAAAAACATTACAACGTTACCTCCATCAAAAAACGATTAAAAAATAATTGTTGTGAATACTTACTTAGCCATGCAATGCGCTTGTAAAAGAATAAACTTTTCGCTTATAAGTGTCCCGCCGCATTTGTGGTTACCCTGTTGGTCATAAATAGCGGCCTAAAATTTGATTCAATATTCATAATGATATGCAATATTCCTTAAAGATCTTACCATATATGGAAATTTGGTTGTTTTCTGTTTCGGGTCAGTGCTCCTGGCAAATATGATTCTGTCAGGATCAATATTTGTTGAGATATGCACTTCTACAGAGGCAGCTGCTGCTACGTTGATTTTTGGAGCCGCTATTATATTCAGATGTTCTTGCTGGTATTCCCTACACTCTTGAAAATATATATAATTATAACTACTTAGATAGATATTATTTTTATTTCCAAGTCACACATTACAAGTTCTATGTATAATAATTATAGTAATGTAATTGATAATTTAATTGTCAACGGGTCAAGTAAACAATTTTACATTCGATTTGTTAATTGAAAACAACATATGTACCTATGTGAAGAATATCAATTTTAATATGTGAAAACTCTTTCAACTTGTCACTACAAAGAGTGGTGGCTAGTGAATAAGCCGAGTTGAGTACTGTACGCATTGAATACATTGTTATATCTCATAATTTGTGCGCAAACACTTCTATATTAGAGCCTGTGAGAATGAAGGTGGTGTAAGTCACTTTGAATTGTTTTGAAATGGCGAAGATTTTGCGTTTGGTTTGTATGTAAGCCGTAAATATACACAGAGCCATCGAACACCAAATAGAAACATGGCAAGAAATATCATCAAGGATACTAACCGTAACACTAAAAGAAACTAACAGAACCAGAACAATAATTATAGTATATGGGCCAAATGAAGATGATTTAGAAAGCAACAAAGAAGCATTTTGGGAGCAACTCAGCGAAACAACCGAAACAGCCAAAGGAGAAGTTGTGGGTGATTTCAACAGCAGAATTGGTAAGGAAGTAAAAGATAACGACTTGACGGAAGGATATGGCGAAGGCGTACTAAACCAAAATGGGAAGAAAATGCTAGATTACTGTAGAATGAACAACCTAGTAATAACGAACACTCTATTCAAACACAAGGACATACACAAATACACAAGGGAAGAGGTAAGCAGGAACGAAAAATCTACAATAGATTACGTTTTAATAGAAAAAGGAAAAAGAAGAAAAATAATAGATACAAGGGTAGAGAAGCTACGAAATTGGAACTGACCACTATCTAGTTGTGACGACAATTAACGAAGACTACCAAGACAGTGACAGAAGGATGCAGCGACCAAATACAGGAATAAACTACAACAAGATAAGATCATACAAACTTAGAGAAACAGAAACAGCAATACAATTATGGGGAAAATGGAGATGAAGATAGAAGTGACCAACGATAGAGAAGAAGTAGAGAAAATGTGGAATAACCTAAAGAAAAACATGCTTGAGACAGCAAAAGAGACATGTGGTACGATGAAAAGCACAAACAAGAAACAATAGACAGCCTGGTGGTCGGAGGACATATGAGAGAAAACAAAAGAAATTAAAAATGATACCTAAACGACAAAAATATCGATAACTACGAAAAATACAGAGGTTAGAATAGCAAAAACCAGTGAATGGGAAAAGTTTGGAGAGACAATGGAAAAAAAAACGCAAGGGAAAACCAAAAGCTACTTTATAAAACCCTAAAAGATTGCAGGAAAGAATAAGGACAAGAAATGAGATGCATACAAGACAAACAAGGAAGAATGCTGAAGGAAAACGAAGAAATATTAGAAAGATGCAAAGAATATTTTGAAAAATTACTAACCTCAAATAACGACAAAGAATAAAAGACAAGAATTAGAGACAAGAACTACACAGAAGCAGATACACAGAGTATGAAGGAACAAGAACTACTATAAATAATAAGGGATTTAAAAATAGGAAAAGCACCAGGACAAGACCAGATTACTGAATTACTGAACTGCATATGGAGCACAAATACTATACCAAAAGACTGGCAAACAGCACTAATCGTACCGATACACAAGAAAGGGGATAAGACGAAATGCTCAAATTATAGAGGCATAATACTAATAAGTATAGGGATGAACATATTAGAAAAGACAATAATCAAGAGAATAATAGCAAGAATAGAACAGACACTAGAAGAATCACGATGCGGTTTTAGGAAAGGAAGATCCACACAGGACAACATCTTCACAATAAAACAAATCACAGAAAATAGAACTACAAATAATAAAAACACATATTTAGGATTCATAGACCTAGAAAAAGCATTCGACATAATCCCAAGAAACAAATTATGGACAATCCTGGAAGAGAGAGGTGTAAAAAGAAAGACAGTCGAATTAATACAAAACACAAGGGACAAACATCAAGAATATTTAAAACAACCACTGGTCTCAGACTAGGAGGCGGGCTCAGTCCTACGTTATTTATCATATACATGGATGAAATAATGAAGAGCATGAAACCAGAAATCAAAAATGCAAATATAGGGTACATAAACATGCAAGTTGTAAAAATATCGGAAGGAGCATTCGCTGATGATGTCGTAGTGATAACAGAAAATGAAGATAATGTGCAGCACAACCTTAGTGTATGAAACATCTAGAAAAGTATAACATGAAAATGAATTACAACAAAACAAAAGTGATGGTAATAGGAAACCGGAAGGAACAAATAAATATAAAGATAGAACAACACAAAATAGAGCAAGTAGAACAATTCAAATACCTAGGAGTAGCACTGACAGAAGACGGAAAAATGGAAGGCGAACTTAGTAACAGAATAAACAACACAGTTAAAACATACCACGCATTGTGCAATATACTAACAAAACAGATATCAGCAGAAGGATAAAAATAAATCTATTCAAAAGCATATATAGACCTATACTGACATATGGAAGCGAGACGTAGAAACTAAGGAAGAGGGCCAAAAGTAGCATGTAGGCAATAGAAATGAAATATCTTAGAGGAGTAAAACAAGTTACCAGAAGAGACAGAATAAGAAATGATGGCATCAGAGAAGAATTGGGAATTGAAGTTTTAGAAAAGTATATAGAAAAGAAACAACTAAACTGGTGGGGACATTTAATAAGGATGGACAATAAGAATCAAACAAAACAGGTATGGGAAGCAAGAACTGCAAATAAAAGAAGAAGAGGTAGACCAAGAAAAGAGTGGGACAACAGAATAGTGGAAATAATAATCAAGAAAGGAAAGACAGTTATACAACTGGCGAAGTACAGAAAAGAGTGCAAAGAATTTACAAATCTATAAACAACAACAATAATTGTTAAGTAATGTAAAAACAGCCTACACTGAAAGGTAAAAGGCAACTAGATAATATATATTTTATGTAAATCGACGTGCGCAATTACAGACAAGAAATCAAGTTATTCATAAATAAAAATTTAACTGCGTACGTCGATTTAGATAAATACCAAACGCAAAATCTTCTCCTTTTCAAAACGATTCAAATGTGACTTCCACCACTTTTATTCTCTTAGGTTCATTTATCAGCCCCAAAAGGGACAAGCTCAGAGGACTTTAATCACCACTTCCCAGAAAACCTGTGAAAGCACGTGAAAGGTAATTTGCGAAAATTTGCCCAGGTGGGGTTTGAACTCCCCAATGCTCAGTAAGAGACGGTCGGCTCCTGTATCTACTAGACCACTAAGCTGGGTAACTGTTTGCTTTTATATATAACAATGCTTCTATTTGTAAAATGTAAATGTAAAAATGTGTGTGTGAATAATTTTATGAAACCTACAATTACAAGTTACAATTTTATTAAATTTATCAGTTAATAAAAGAGAATTGTTCCTGTAATGTGTCATTTTATGCCTATAAAGAAAGCAGCATTAAAATGAAGGTAACCTAGGATTCAAATTATATTTCTGTGATAATTTCGCGAGAATAGCACCTACATATAACAAACGTACTATTTATGTGCTCTTAGATCCAATAATATAAAATGGTATAAAATCAGTTAAAATCATTTTATAAATATTTCATTAACAGAATTATGTTTTGAGTGAGAAAGTAACCCGTAACTTTAGTCCACATTTAACAATATTTACAACTGTATTGTTTACTTACTCTGTATACTTTTAAATCCCACTGGTATATTATTATCTAAAAAATATTACATGTTTTATCAACATTATTTACACTGTCTTGTAATACCTGCAGAAAAGCACGTGTTCAGCATTAAACAGCAGAACGCTGTCGCCCATATAATCATCGCCATATTGATATGCCTTTAGTGAACTAGAAACGCGCACTGATTAAAAAAATTGTTCATTTATAAATAGCAGCACAAGACAATGTTGTCACCCTGCTATTGCGATATAACAATACTTCTTTTGAAATGTACATTTCTTGAACAATTGCATTATCATGCAGGTCATTATTAAAGTTTATCTACTAATTAAGCGGTTAAACCCAAGAATATGCGACGAATATTATCTTCGTCAAACAAATAAATCCAGTTGATTGTCGTAGTATTATTACCTATGTGATAGCTAAATAATAAATAATATACTTTTAAATGGGGATATTTCCTGAAAATATTACGTGTATTTACGTATCACATTACACACAATGCGTTTATTGTATATTTAGAACATATTGTGAATATATATGATTCAAACTCAAGACAACAAATAGACAGCAGAAAGGAGAAGTAGATAGAATCGACCAAAATTTAGTCTTGGGTCGGGACGAGTCTGGCCCGGGCCGTGACTTTCCGCAACGGCCTCGGGACACCGTGAAGCACCCCGACCTAGCGACAGCAAGCAAGTCGCCTATCCGGGGGACATGGCTTCAGGCAAAAGGATACCAAAAAAAAATAGATGTATGTGATGTCCTAGACGACGACGAAGGCGAAAACAAAGTGACTAGGGATAGGGGATGAACTCAAACGAAACCAAATATGAAATGGACAATCAACTAGAACAAACGTTTACGATGCAGGGGGGATAGCGGTCGGGAAGGGCATTGGAGTGGGTGCCCCTCGACCGCCAACCTACGACCACCAAATTGTAAACCAAACGGCCACAGAGCCCAGACAAATGGAGGAACCTGGAAACATATTCAGGGAAAGTGGGCTGAAATTCTCAAAGAGAGGATGAGAGGATCTTCGGAAGAATAAGCCCAGCACTGAGACTCCCGCAGGTCCCCAGGAACCAAGAACTGTGGAAAAAAGTAGCGGCACTAGAGGCATATGAAGCACAATGGGACGAGGAGAGAGCAACTGAGCTAACGGAGAGTGAAAATACCGGAATAAACTGTGAATTAAGAGGCTTCTTCAATGAACAATCCACCTTTGAATAAGCCACAAATTAACTAGAATAATGGCCAGAAACAACATTCATGAAGGTAACCCTACCAAAGGGCCCTGAAGCAAGGTTTGCCTCGGACACTCCCATAGTGCAACTGTTGGGTACGGTGTGCAGGGCGATCACCATCCAAGGATCCAAGAATAACGGCCGAGTAGTCTATGAACTTGTAGGCCAGCACCTGAGGGAAGGAGAAGTGGCGACCATATTCCGGACGGTAGAAGTGAGAAAAGGCAATGGGCGTTCCAAAAAAAACCGAGTCTATAACCCATTACGTGATATCTAATATTACAAACGCAAACTGAACAAAAATCTCACTCATCAGAGCGGAGGACAACTCATAGAGATAACAGCAGAAGATAGCACAAATGATATTCGAGTAGAGCTATCGAGGGTAACTACCTACGATGGCTACGTAGAGTGGCAAGTGCTTAAGAAACTCCCGAGTTACTTAGCCAGGGGTGAGTGGAACAGGGAGGACAAAGAATGCATGGCATGGAGAGCGAGGTGTGGGTCAGACGAGAGAGGGAGGAAAGTGTGGATGGGTCTGGGGTGTACCGCCTGTGCGCTGTGTAGTAAGGGAAGCGACACGTGGTAGCACCTTAGCGAAGAATGTGAGGGTGTGAAAGCAGAGTGGGTGGGAGACTGCAGAAAGCTGAATGAATGGTTAAGCGAGGATGGGGAAGGCGTAACGTGGGAGTGGAAAGTGGCGATGGCAAAGGGATTGGTTATGTAGGATGTTAATTTGTAATTTTTACGGAGTGTTACTTTTATTTCTAATTGTATTTTTATTTTTATGTATTTTTGTTGTGGGTGGAGATATTGAAGAGTTTTTTTGTAAGGAAAATGCCAATAAAGGTCCTTTTTTTACCTACGACGGATGAAAAATACTTGAGTATCAGTTTGTGGGATCACCCACCTAAGTGATACTAATATACAAAGTAGAGGAAGTTGAAGTACCAGGCAAGATACGACAAACTACGACCGACACCCCAGCCGAGAGAAAATAAACCCATTTTGGTCAAGCCCAGCGAGGGCGAGACCTCCACAGACCTGGTCGGCAGGATCCGAGAGGTGGACCATGCGAACAACAACATCGCATGCATGGACGGAAAACCGGCGCAGGAAGACAACCCAGCAACAAATGGCAAGCATGGTGGAGGCAGAGCAGCAGCACCGACTGGTGCTCGTCACCGCGACTAAGAGGGAGGCCCACGCGATTATCCTCAGCGAGCCCAACCAAAGAAGATTCAACTGCTCGTGGGTGATCATCATGGGCACTTGGGTTAAGATGTCCCACATCTTAACCCAATGCTCATGGTAATATAACAATATTCGGATGCTACTTATCACCCAACTGTAGCAGGAACTACGTAAAATCTTGAATGGACAAGCCGATGCGCGAGACGAGGCGGTAATAGAACTGCTGAACTGCAGCAGCAAAGTGGGATGAATGGGTGATAATGATTGGGAAGAATTTCACCATCCAAATGATGATCTTCTACATGAGGACTACGCTAGAGTAACATACCAACCACATCCAGAAAATGTTGGAGGCCACGCGAAAGCAGCTCTGTCGAAGCTGCTGTCAAACATCGGGGGTCCGGGGGAGATTAAGCGGAGGCTGCTGACGACGGTGGCACGCGCCCATCTTCTGTATGGAACAGCAGCCTGGGTTTGGACAACCAAGACCTAGTACAATGCAGACAGGCTAAGGACGGCGCTGCGCACCATCCTCTTGTAATCACCTGGGCCTACGGCGACGGATGCGGTGGAAGTTCTGGCCGCGGCAATACCTGCCGACCTGCTGGTGGAAGAGTGGACAGAAATCTACGCGGCAGCCAAGAGAAGTACTGACACTAAGCAAGCCAAGATAGAAGCCAGAAAACGTGCATAGCAAAGATGGCAACGCAGATGGAATGAGACCACGAATGCTGAATGGACAAGTATGATCATCCCAAAAATCGAATCATGGGTGAACCGGACATACGGAGAGCTATATCACTGGATCACACAGTTGCTCTCCGAGCATGGAGTATTCCAAACATACCTGCTCCGGATAGCAAAGGCCCCAACGCCCGATGCTCTTTACTGTCGTGGAACAAATGATCCACCTGACACTCTTCTTCGCTGTAACAGCGAAGAGGCCACCCTGTGGTTTGAGATAGGAAAAGCCACTCCCAGAGAAGATTTCCACCTCACAGGACAAAAAAGTATCATGTCCCCCGGCGGTCCACTGGATTTTAGTTTCTTGTTTATGAATGACAATAATTGAGTTGCTCAATGTCTTGCTCAGCACGCAAAATATAGTCTCTGTACTCAGTTTCAAAGCATGTTTTTGTGTGCTTTCTTAGATGATGATATTCTTCTTTTGCTTGACTTTTCTTATTTTTTTTGTATTTATTCTTTGCGTTATATCTAAGAAGCCTTTTAATGTTTTTGTCATACCAACAGAGAAATTTTAATACAGCGTTTGAATGTAGAGTTGGTACTATCCTATCAGTTGCATCATCTGTTATCTGATGATGTTATTATTATTTTCCAATCTATTGCAAGCATTTCAACAATACCATAAACGCAAATCAGCCTTTTTTAAATTGTATACCGTCATAAAGATATTATAGAATTTCTTATACGGCGCTTCAAAATAAGTTCAAAATCGACATCAAACGCAGGATGGTGATCATCCTCCGTAACAAGAGGCGCATTTGCATCAGTTACGGTTGCTGCAATTGTAGTCGAGGATGTTATAGATTTAACGGACGAGTATGAGAGTTGAGAATTGAATTGGGCTCACAAAGAGAATTAAAATTTATCAAGTTTTCTAGATATCTAGCATTTGGTCATCTATTGCAAGATTCCTTTGTATGTTAAAATCATTTACAATAATCACTCTTTCTAAATCTAGATGGGCTTCAATACTGGCTAGCAGCTGCTGGTAGGTTTCCTGCGACGTTGCGAGTGAAATATATATGCAAAGGAGTAAACTTGGAGACTTGAACTGAGTTGGATTGCTAGACATTGAATAGGACTGGATTCGGAAAATAGATTTCAGAGATTATATATTATTTTTTTACCGCGACACCACCTCTTTTCTTCGGTTTTCTGTTCTGTCCGATCAGACATTATAACACCAGTCATCAGTAAAATGTTCATTGTTATAAAAGTCAAGCATGTGACAATTCAGAAAAAGGGATTCTGCTTTAGTATTTACACCTTTTGGCAATACACATAGATTTTATGTTGGGTTTTATCTAGTTTACCGAATACGCAACGGTTTCAGCTTTTGCAGCACTTTCTGCATTGCGTATAGGCACCCTTGTTTATATTAACAACATAAGGCATTCCGTTAATATGTCTGGTCGCCAAATCAACCTCTTCCATAGACATCGTCGGTTGCAAGTCTTGCCTATTCTCTCTAAAGTTTTCTTCGTGCAGTTTTGTCCTGTGCAATTTTGTAATTGTATAGTCTGTATATAATTTTATTCTCAACGAGATGTATTCAAATAATATTTGCGTGAAACCATAAATAAAAATATTTTTAACTTTAATGTTCTCCATAAATAACTTTGCAACAGTTCATCCATAAATCGAAATTAAAGAAATAATACTCGCTAACGCGTCATCGCATCCAGAGAACAAACAAGTAGCAGAGCTATACTGCGGGGGCAGTTAACTTAACAAATTTAAGTATATGAGAATAATGATTTTACTTTATATTTATTAAATAATACACATAATATTATATGTCTAACAGAAAGTTAAATTTATTACAACCTCGTGTTGGAAGATCCGGCCAGACAATGGATTCAATCCATTTAATGTATCCTGCTACACGAGTGTATACTTTGCCAAAGGTCGATGAAGTAATGTAAATAGATGGCGTACCCACTACTGTATATCCTGGTAGTCCTTTATTTGAGACCACTATGGAATTAGGTTGATGCGGCCTCTGCAACAAATAATTATATTTTATATCCGCAAATCTCTTTTTGCTTAAATAGTAATTAGTAGCAATTAATCATGAAATTTAATCATATCTGGTGTGATATCCGAACTTAATTTTAGTAAAAATTGGCTTATTGGTAGGAATTTTGTTTAAATTATTTATTCATTATCAGTCCAAGTAATATATTAAAACGTATTATGTGTTTTACTTACTGAGTCATCATGTTCCTTAACGCAAATCTGCAAATGATCTATAATCCCATACGTCACATTATTAAAGTCATCGTAAATTGGATGGCAATTATCAGTGGTTACAGCAATTTTCCGGTGCATTGGCGTACCTTCCGAGTCTACATCCCATGTTACCAGAAACCAATCGTCAGCATCATCATATCGGCGGGAACTCAAACATGCTGGTCGCACCTTTTTGCTGAACCTCACAGGCTCTTCAAGTTCTATTAACCCAATATCACTGTACAACTGTTGCTTATCAGGTTGGTACTGTGGGTGTGGGATAGTTCTTGATATGTTGAGGAAGTTCCGTGTCTTCGGGGTAATTTTGTCGATACCCAATAGGACATGTTTCAATATTAAATTTTTACTGAAGAATAAAAAGATATTATAGAATAATTTGGGATTATATATATATATATATATATATATATATATATATATATATATATATATATATATATATCACTACGCAGGGTATAGTCGTTAGCGCGCAACAATTTGACGCATTACAGCATGAGAGTCCGAATTCCAGAGATTCGTTCAAGCAGTCGCGATGTGTTCTCAATTAGAAGGTGAATTTGTTTTCGTTCCTTGCGGATTTGTTAAATTAATTAGAGGGTGAGAAATCGTGCCGTTTGCGGCCAGAGAGCACCGCACGATTTCCCGAATTACTTTGATTGTTTTTTTTTGACATTTTAGACATTTTTGACTCTTTTGACATTTTCACGTTTTGACATTCTGACATTTTAACATTTTGGCATTCTACATTTTATAATTTTCACATATTTACATATTATTCTGTTGTGCCGCTTTCCCGGAATTTTGTTCACAGACAGACAGACAGACATACATACATACATACATACATACATACATACATACATACGTACATACATACATACATACATACATACATACATACATACATGCATACATACATACATACATACATACATACATACATACATACATACATACATACATACATACATACATACATACATACATACATACATACATACATACATACATACATACATACATACATACATACATACATACATACATACATACATACATACATACATACATACATACATACATACATACATACATACATACATACATACATACATACATACATACATACATACATACATACATACATACATACATACATACATACATACATACATACATACATACATACATACATACATACATACATACATACATACATACATACATACATCCATACATACAAACATACATACATACATACATACATACATACATAAAAACATCGCAAAAATTGGGTGCATTTCGACATTTTAGGCATAAAACGTAACGAAAATTGATTTTTTTTTTTCAAAATAGTTCGCGACAACAATACCTTCCTTCTGGTTTAATTTCCTTCCCGGAAAGTTATCGCATATTTGCAACCTTAGTTAAAAAACGTGAATGGTTGGGGATAGGGGAACGCTCGGCATATATGCCGGGTAGGAGGGAAATAAAATACTTCCCAGCGTCTATCCCAGATTGGGCAGCTACAAACAGCGCTTGTAAATGAGTGACTGAAATTCTTGGATAGGGCTAGCTGTGGGCTCTATCGACAGTGTGGCAACGAAACATATAAATAACGGTGGCGCACATAGTCCAAGTCAGAAGATTTACACAAACCCATCAACCCGCAGGGCAAGCGTGATGGGTAAACGCCAACCCCCATTTTATTATTATGAACACACGAAGAAATGATAGGCCCCGAGTTCCCAGCGACCCGCAACTCGCCAGCCAAGGCAACAGTCGGAGAAGGGAACGGATCAGGGGTAAAAAGAATCACTGAGTTACTGAAGGTTGCCAAAGTAAACGACTACAAATAGCAACATACAATCCACGAACTGTTAGAACAGACGAAAAACTAGAAGAGTTAGAAGAAGAGCTTAAACAAATCAAATGGGACATTATTGGACTCTGTGAAACAAGACGTACAGGAGAAAAGTGCACCGTACTTAAATCTGGACATCAGCTATACGAAAATAACTCTGAAAGAAAATCACACATCGGAGGCGTAGCAATGCTGATACACCTTAACAGCTTAAACACCTTGTGACCAAAATGGCAGCAATATCAAACCGTGTCATATACATCATCATCAAGCTAAGTGAAAGATATAGCCTACAAGTCATTCAAGTATACGCCCCTACGAGTGCATCTGAGGAATCCGAAGTCGACCAATTCTATGAGGATATCACCACAGCTATAACATCAGAAACAGTAACGTTCCGAACCGTTATAGGCGATTTTAACGCAAAACTCGGCAAAATGTACCAAGAAAATACCGACAAGGTAGGTAACTTTGGAATGGGGGAAAGGAATGAAAGAGGAGAGATGCTCCTTAATTATTTATAAAGCGAGAACTTATTTTGCATGAATAGTTTCTTTCAAAAATCTACCCAACGAAAATAGACATGGTTCCCAACGGCCACGTGAAGAACGAAATAGATTATATTCTTGTAAATAGCAAACATATGGTTACAGACGTTTCTGTCCTAAACAGATTTAACACCGGCAGCGATCATCGACTTGTACGAGCCACAATCGTCATCAATACCAAAATCGAAAGATCGAAACTAATAAAACACAGAACCAACCAAAATACCGATGAACAGCTAAACCAACACCAGACGCAGTACGAGAAAGAGCTTTCAACACGCCTTCCTACAGACATCTTGCAAAATCTTGAGTTGGAGAAGTTATCTCATAAAATTGTAACCAGTAGCGGCATGTACGCTAAGAAAAAACATAAAAACACAAAAATTAGCCAACATACTCTTACACTAATTGAGAGGAGAAGAGCTTTATGTCGTGAATCCACCGAATATAGACCCCTTAATAAAGAGATAGCCCAACATATTCGAAGAGATATAAGATCGTATAGCACACAAACGATCAAGCAGCTTATAGAAGATAACTCGAATATGAAGGTTCTAAAAAACTCGCGAGTTAGAGCTAAGATTTTCAAAATTTCAAATAAGAAAGGACTAATAGTAAGAGACCAACAAGATATCAAAAAAGTCATAGAGCAATATTATACCAAGCTCTATAGTGCAACCATGCCAAATCCTAATACTGACTCGGTAACAATAATGAACTCCGAAGAAATTCCCGATATTAGTACAGAAGAAATAAATGCAGCATTAAAATACATGAAAAAGAGAAGAGCGCCTGGCGAAGACGAATTACCAGCGAGATGTTAAGTAGTGGGGGCAAAAGTATGCTAGGGATTATAAATATTCTTTTTAATAAATGTCTAGTTGAGGGCAAGATCCCACTCTCTTGGCAGAACGCCAACGTAATTATATTACCTAAAAAAGGGGACATTAGTAAAATAGAGAATTATCGCCCTATTAGCCTGCTATGTCACATGTACAAGCTGCTGACAAAAATAATTCTGTATCGATAGACAACTAAACTCGACTTCTATCAGTCCCCAGAACAGGCGGGTTTCAGAAGAGGATTTGGTACATCAGACCATCTACAGGCACTGCGATCCCTTATTGAAAAAAGCGCAGAATATATCCCGCTACACCTTGCCTTCGTGGATTACGAGAAGGCATTTGACTCAGACATTGAACTATGGCACATTTGGGCAGCAATGGAAAATGCTAGAATTGATTCACGTTACACCAATCTTTAAAGGTCATCTAAAGAAATGCCCTCCAAGTACACGTAAGTGATGACATAACTACTGGCAAAATTACCTATAGGGAAGGGGGCCAGACAGGGCGACATAATATCACAGAAGCTGTTTACTCTGGCAATGGAGGATATTTAAAAAAAAAACTACCCTGGCAGACAAATGGCATCAATGTCGTCGAAAACTATCTGAACCATCTCCAATTCGCCGATGATATCGTGTTAATCAGCAACGACTTAAACAGTTAGAAACCATGTTAAAACAACTAAACGAGGCCTCGAAACGAGTAGGCATGAAAATGAACTTAACAAAAACAGAGATTATGAGTACGCAGAACACCAACGTCACTATCGAAGATCAGGCCATAGAAAAGGTGAACGAATACATGTATTTGGGATATAAGATCATGTTAGGCAAAGACAACCAGACGGCAGACATTTCAAGACGATTACAACATAGTTGGCCTACGTTTGGCAAATTGGGCTACATTCTAATAAACAGAGAAATTCCCAATGGTTTAAAGCGGCAGTTGTATAAAAATGTATACTCCCGGTAACAACATACGGTTTAAAAACTATGGCACTCACCGAAAAAAGTGCAAACCGATTACGCACTACGCAAAGAGCGATGGAACGTGCCATGTTAGGCGTAAGCTTGAGAGACAGAATTCGGAACGAAGAGATTCGCAGAAGATCAGGTGTGACAGATATCATGGCGCGAATTGCAGAACTCAAGTGGAGCTGGACAGGGCACGTTGCCAGACAAGAATACTGTAGATGGACACATCGTATAACGTCATGGCGACCAAGGGAAACAAAAAGAGGAATCGGAAGACCTCAAAGGAGATGGTTGGACGAAGTTAAAGAGGTAGCAGGACGTGCCTGCTACAATCTAGCTCAAGACAAAACATCGTGGAAAAATCTAAAGGAGGCTTACGTTCAGAAGTGGACAACAATGAGGAGATAGAAGAAGAAGAAGAAGACATCAGTGATGTATTTGAAAAGGAAATATATGGGGCACGAAACGACTTTCCGAAATACATTTTTGGCATTTTTATATTTTTGACAATATTTGACAATATCTGAGAATATTTGATAAGATTTGACAATATTTGACGATATTTCACAATGTTCTTCTTATCTGTTCCGCAGATATTTACCCGCATGATTTTTTTCTTAATATTTTTTTCATTTTTACAATGTAGGTATTTGAAAACCTCTGTGGATATAGCTCAGCGGCACCTCTGGAATTACGTTTACATACACCAATAATTATTAGCATATTAACTCTTTTGCTATTATTCATCTTGAAGTAATAAATAATTACACAATTAATATATATTGACAAATCAATACGCAGTGGTTAAATGCAACTAACAAATGTCAAATTCTAAATTCGATTTTTTGTTTGTTTGTTTTGTTCATGGCTATCTCTACTTTTACTAGCAACCCGACTATACCCGTCCACTATTCCAAACGACTTTAACTATGTACTACATTGTTTCTCACATGTTTTTTAACGAATTAGGCGTAAATTAATAAATTATATTAAATGAATCATAGAAAGTTGATGAATAGCGGTGTTGTGCAGAGTTCAAGTTGTTTGAAACAGTGGATGGGTATAGTTTGGTTGCCCACCCCACCTGTGTTTGCATAGTTTTTTTCAATGGATACACAGGTTTTATATTGTTTAAACTATTCCAAGAAGAATTTGATCCAATGGAAAATACTATGCGAGCAGAGGTGGGTTGGACGGGTGTCCCCTACCAACCCGACTATACCCGTCCACTATTTCAAACGACTTGAACTATGCACTAAATTGTTTCACACATATTTTTTTAACGAATTAGGCGTAAATTAACAAATTTAATTAAATGAATCATAGAAAGTTGATGAATAGTAGTGTTGTGCAGAGTTCAAGTTGTTTGACATAGTGGATGGGTATAGTTTGGTTGGTATGGGGCACCCGCCCACCCCACCTTTGTTTACATAGTTCTTTTCAGTGGATACACAGGTTTTATATTGTTTAAACTATTCCACGAAGAATTTTATCCCTAGGAAAAAACTATGCGAGCAGAGGTGGGGTGGTCGGGTGGCCCCTACCAACCCGACTATACCCGTCCACTATTTCAATCGACTTGAACTATGCACTACATTGTTTCACACATGTTTTTTAAACGAATTAGGCGTTAATTAAGAAATTTAATTAAATGAATCATAGAAAGTTGATGAATAGCAGTGTTGTGCAGAGTTCAAGTTGTTTGAAATAGTGGATGGGTATAGTTTGGTTGGTATTGGACACCCGCCCACCTCACCTTTGTTTGCATCGTTTTTTTCAATGGATACACAGGTTTTATATTGTTTAAACTATTCCAAGAAGAATTTTATCCCATGGAAAAAGCTATGCGAGCAGAGATGGGGTGGACGGGTGTCCCTTACAAATCCGACTATACCCGTCCACTATTTCAAACGACTTGAACTATGCACTACATTGTTTCTCACATGTTTTTTTAACGAATTAGTCGTAAATGTGCTTCTCTCTAAATCTTAATCGCAATTTCCTCGAATATTTATTTATATAACCATATGAAAATTTTTATACGTTCGTAAAGAGAATTAACTGAATAATATAAAAACTACAAAACAAAAGTATATAGTGTTATTTGAGAAACGAAAGTTGTATATACTTCCGTCCAAACCGGATATGAATATTGTCTTTTAAATATTTCACAAAATAATGTACGTTATATTGAATTAAAATATCTTTAACCGTTTTTACGTCAATCGTGAAATAAAGAAGTTCTCACTTATTTGGATCACACTGTATAAATAATTTTGATTATTTCTCAAATTTGTATATACCTACAACAAACAAAATAACGCAAATATCATGATTGAATTACTTTGGGGCAGACCTATCAAGCGGACATGATCCAGTAAGAGATCTCAGAAGCAAAATCAAAAAAGTAACAGCTATATCTGGATATTCAAAAGATGTGGTGTGGAATGGCAAATACACGCGTCTGGATGGTAAAATCAAAATCTATAAAGCGACCCATTACGACATATAGCATAGACACAAACACAACAAAACGCAAGCTGCGAACAGCACAAATTAAAACGTAAAGAGAAAACACTAAGAGGCCGGGAAAGGAACAGAGATATCAGATAACAATTCGGAATTCATGACATTGTAAGATGGAGGCGACAAAGAAGGCGACTATTGCGCGATCACGTCAAAAGAATGGGCGAGGACAAACAAACTATGCGCATAGTATTCCAAAGGACACCAGCACGACGGCGCCCGCTAGGTAGGATATCTAATCGCTGAAAAGACAGCTAGCAATCTGTGTCGCAACACCAACAGCAAGTTAAGAATATAATAGAACAACAGGTCTTAAGAAAGAAGAAGTAGAAGCACCATAAGTAGTATATAAAGGTGATCGCACTCATAACACAATACATACATTTTACATATCACAATGAACTAACAAACAAAGTCCTATTCGCGTCAAAATGTCTAATTAAATATAATTTTATCCTCAAAGCATATATTAAAACAATATAAATAATAATTTTAAAAAAACTAGATATTATATAGGACAACGATTGCAAGTCGCATATTATTTATTTTAAGTAAAACGATAAACTATTATTATCAACACAAACTTGCATAATCAATATCATCAACAAGTCTATCAGTTGTTTAAAAACGCATAGATAATTTGCAACGCACATTAAAATTCGAACTCAAGGTAACGATAAGATTCGGAAAAATAGACGGGTATAAAGGGACATGTAATGACTTTTAAATAATCTGTTGAGCAGACAGACAAAAAGTAACAATACACGATGTTGGCCTTAAAAATCTTCTTTATCGCTGCCCTATTTGTGGCTGCAACGCATCAAGCTCCTAGTAAGTATATTTAGAACAGAAATGTAACTGCTCGATACTGGCCTGGGATGCGATTTTTTGAGCGATCTCTATGTTCATGAGCTATAAAGTAATATTCATTCAAAAATTGATATTAAAACATATCTACTGTTAAGTGTTTAGTTTCTTCAAACATAGCGTTCATCTTTCACGAAGCGAAAAGACAAAAATCGACACCAGTCGCAATAATAGCAAACCGAGAAACGTTTTATTTCGTCGATTTATTTATTATTGTGAATGTTCGAAAATTAATGTCAAAATGTAACTACTTTCAGCTCTGTCAAAGATAAACAGCAACTTTCATGAAGCGAAGGGTCACAAATCGTTACCATTCGAAATAATAGCGAACGTCAATCGATCGCCATATTCATAGGGATTGCTCAAAAATCCAACCCCTGGTTGTTTCAAGGCGAGTTAACTGTAGACCGTGATTATAGGTAATCATCTATTGATAGATGATGCATAAATTGTTGTTAACTTTCCATTTCATAACCACATGTACTTCTGTTTACACATAAAGCGACGTTGCCATGTGTATAGCAATGAATTACATTGTACTAGATTAGTCAACAAACTTTCCAATTGCAATTATCATACAAGTTTAGTACTGCTAATCTAAATAGCACCTCACTTGCGCGACATATTTCGTGTGTGATTAGCTCGTTCTATGAACATAAAATAATAATAATGTCCAAATTGCTAAATGGAACAATTGCTTTGATGCCAGCTGCCATATTGCGTTGGTATCGAATAAAGTGACACGTCAGTGCATGTCAGAATGAAAACTTGTTTGAATATTGCACAAACATTAGCGCCGGCCCGACTTTTTCTAGCACAAAACTATATCTAACTTACACTGCTGAAGTTTCAGGTGCAGAATCTGGTACAATGTAAATCACGCTTAAAAAGAGGTGCATGAGGCTCTGAAATAGAAAGTAAACAACAATTCGAATCACGATTTACAGTTAACTCGCCTTCATACTTCACGGATTGGGAATTAATCTGATTTTATACAGCCCAGCCTTAACATTGCAAAAACAAAAACAGGCGATACTTAATCAATAAATAAAAATTAATGTTACATGAAAAAATAAAAATATTTTGTTTTCATTATGTTTCTATTTCTTAATTTAACACTATTTTAGTGAACAATTATAGCATTCGTATGTGTAACTTATCTGTTTGTGTATTATAAATTCAACGATCTTTGATCTTTGTTCACGAATGTTGTACATTATGTCACAATATGGTAGTTCGCAGATTACCAACGTATGCACCACTTTTCATCATTTACATATCAATATAAATTAATTACATATTTAAAATCTACGTTCAAGATAGATAAATTTTGTTACCGTTCTTTTTTCCTGATGAAATAAAATAATAAATATTTAAATTTCTACCAGATGCGGGTTGCATCACATATGATAGATGTCCGATAGTTGAGCCACCGGAAGATTGTATGAGAGTTCGGGTTGTCACAGAGGACACAAAACCATTCCCTGGTTGTTGTCCGAAGGTATATTGCGAAGAATTTTCAACGTAAACATATGTACATAGAATTGTTAAATTATTGTAAAAGTTGTATGTACACATAATTTTGAAGAAATAAACATTAAATAATATAAAAAATATATAAATAATATTCTTAATATTAGTTTAAAGAAGTAGTACATTATCCACTGTGTATAACATTAAACAGTAAATGAAATAATTTAGCAATATATTTATCCCTATAATACAAAAACGAATACAACGTTTTGCAGCCGACCGACCTGTCATTTATGACTTTTGTGTTATCAATGCATGTCGTGATGAATATTTTTATTACTAACTTTATTCGTCAAATGAGGACAAAAATAACGCTATAGTAGGATAGTTTCGTCTATTGTTATCTTAGAAGTTGCAATTGCATAGTTTTAAGAAGAAGAGGCAGGGCGTAGAGGTACATTTGGTAATATTTTGAGAGGTAAAGTAGAGAAATAGTCACACTCAGCGGAGTTGTTTTATAATAAGTCGTAATCATAAAATGTGTGTCTTTACAAATCTCCGAAATATTTTGGTTGTAAGGTGGAGCTCTGGTGTTTGAAAATCCGCATTCGGGCCCTTTGCGTGGGCCGTAGCGAAAAGTGAATTATATGAACAGGATAAAATGAATATGCTTTAAATATGTTAGTAGAGCCTATAATTTAAAAATGTGCAGTATTATTTAAATAAGATGATTTATTTACGTTTATTTTATATTATCTCCTGACAATAGCACACAAAGGGAATTAACACCATTATCATCGTTACTCCATTAATTTTCAATATGGCCGCTAGTTTAGTGTGGCATTTGTGATAATTCGTATAATTAATATACTTACAGCCTAAAATTTGCACGCACCTCTATTCTTTTTGCGCCTAGCTGACAAGAAAAGCTTTCCGTTTTTATTATGTCTCGGCATTATCAGAGGCAACAAGTAAAAAAGCGCAATTAAATATACTTATCAATGTAAATGAACAAATCGCACAAGTAGTATCGAAATAGTAAAAGGAATTCGCAACATCCCTGCCGCAACTATGAATTCGAATCATGCGACACGAAGACAAACGAACGAGCCGAAGCATAAAACGGGGTGGTGCGTAAGTAAACGTAGTGGGAATCAACGAGAACGGTAGGCAACTCGCGGCCTCGATAATTTTACGCGTGAATGATCGCAAACAAGGGTGTTTTATTATTGCAATTATATTCTTATTATTTATCTTACAATGCTCAAATTTTAAATATAGGTAAAATAAACCTAATAGAAAGTTTTTTAGGTTTTAGATTCTCAAAATATTGCACGTGGGCAAAGATATTTTGAATGAAGATGCATTAATTTGTAATTCTTATGAATTAATTAAAAAAAAAATTAATACCAAAATTGAAAAAGTAATTCCTAATAACTTTTATAATTTACTTTATCTTTACACACACAAAAATTGGATCAAATTCCTACAATTGAATGATCTCTACATCTAAACTAAAATTGCATATTTGTGCATCTATTTTCAGCCATTAGAACTCCGCCTTAACTCAACCTTCTTTTAATTTTTCAAATAATACTGATTGTAAAAGAAATTCTGGGTGTCCAAAAGGTTGCAAAAATGTTCGCATTGTCTAAATGTGACATAACTAAACCATTTCCGGGAGTGTGCAATAAAGCGATATGTATAGATTTAGCACGAAAATAATAATATTATAACTATTATTTTTGTTAGATTAGTTTCTTAACTAAAAACTAGTTAAGCAGCTTTTTGTAAAAGGTTAGTTTTATTCCTAAAGCATATTTCACACGACCAACCGGCAGTTTTGCCGGCCGGCAGAATATACAGGAGATGTGAATTCGTTCGGCGCCGTCTATTTTTACATTCGCACGGCAACCGTCATGGCGACTAATCTATCTCACAAAACATGTCATATAGGGAAAAACTTTTAAAGAGTACACTTCCAAATACCTAGGCTCCAATCCTACGAATGTATATGTATATCTTTTATATATTCTGCGGCCCAATTGCGGGTCAAATGTAAAACAAATGGCAACGGTTTTTTCGCCAACCGAAAAAACTGCCAGTCCTGCGCAACTAGTTTTTTCTAAGACTCTAACGTATAAAATGCCTTA
Organism: Lordithon lunulatus; assembly: GCA_963942505.1. Lineage (NCBI taxonomy): Eukaryota > Metazoa > Arthropoda > Insecta > Coleoptera > Staphylinidae > Lordithon > Lordithon lunulatus. The sequence continues at coordinate 37,677,557 of OZ012672.1, read as the reverse complement.
CATGTTTTAGAAGACACATAAATATCTGGTGTGGGCACCACACGACATTTTAGACTTTTTTTTACTTTTATGACATTTGTTGACTTATTTAACATTTTTAATTTTTTGAATTTTGTTTTCGCTTTTTTTTACTATATTTTACTTTTCGACATTTTTTTCTTTTTTGAAATTTTTGATATTTATTGTGATTTTTTATTTTTTTTACTCTTCAAAGAGAGTAAAAAAATTCGATCCAAATTTGACACGTGAGATTTTGATATTTTGACATTTAGCTTTTTGGCATTCTTACATTTTGACATTTTGACATTGTAACATTTGACCTTCGGACATTTTAACATTTTGGCATTCTGACATTTTTACATTTTGGAATTTTCATATTTTAATTTTTCACATTTTCATATTTCACATTTTCAAATTTTCACATGAAAATGTAATGTAATTATTAATGTATATTTTCAATACCTTACTACATTTAAGATGCGACAATTTTCGCTAATTCCGCGCTTGATTTACGCCACGCCCGCTGACGTCACGTATATTATTCGTTATTTGTGAGATGCGCAATAGGAAATCGCAACTGATTGTGCTCACATAGATAATGTATAATATATAGTAAATACTTACGTAGTCATGCAAAGCGCTTCTAATAGAATAAATTTATCGCTTATAAGAGTTCCACCGCATTGATGGGTGCCATTCTGGTCAAATACAGCGGCCTAAAATTGATTTAATATTGATACTGCTATGCAATATTTTTCTAATATTTACCGCATATGGGTATTTGATCGCGTTCTGTTTGAAGTCTATGCTTCGAGAGAATATGATTCTGTCTGGATCTAATGTTGATTGAACAGAGCTAGGTGATGCGACGTTGATTCTTGCAGGCTGGATGTCCTGATTATATTGCTGATATTCTCTACATTCTATAAAATTTAAATATATAATGTACCAACATGTCTATAAAATGTAATGTTTCGACGCTCCCCGAGAAATATCAGTAAAAATAAATATTTTATAATTATATTGTTTACTTACTCTGTAAACTTTTAAATCCCACCGGTGTAATGTTATCTAGAAAATATTACAAGATTCAACTACATTCTTAACACTGTGTCCAGGAATACCTGCAGCCCAGCACGTATTCGGCATTAAACTAAGAAACACTACCGGCCATATCAACACCCTTTTGCTTGACATGTATCTGGTGAATTGGGAGTACACACCGATTACCAAACTTGCACTGACTATGGTGATATAAACAATACTTGTATTGAAATATAAATTTCTTACATAATTAGCACTTTAAAATATGTTTTATCTAAGAGGTCATTGATTATTAATGCCCGGAATGTTTATCTGCTAATTTTATTGACAACGGTTCAATACAAGAATACGCTACATCTTTATACGTATGAAGCGAATAGAGTAAGCGTAGTCCGACGCTGGATTATTATTGATTCAATACCGAAATGTACATATTATATTTAGTATAATATATTATATAGTTGTCTATGCATTTGTATCTCATATTAGTATACAATTGTATACCTTATTACACGAATATATATTATTCGAGAATTTAGTGTAGCCAAAAAAAAATATTATTCACTTGCCACTGTTTACACTAAGTAAACGTGGTCACGATTGTGTTCCTGGTCGCTCATGGGGAACTTCTATGTTTCCAAAAAAATAATTAAACGCTATACTGATTTACTCGATGGAATTCATGTGATTAATAAGTATAATAATATTTTCTTTTAATTACTATAAAATTGTATGTTAACTAAAAACAATCACTACTACACTGAATGCTCTAATTTGTATTGCCCTCTAAAGGCTTATATATTTTTCTTGCAAAATATGACAAGGGCACCCCATATGAATACATGCAATGGAAATGAGATTTCTAAAAATAATGAAAGGAAGAGAAAGAGGCGGAATAATAAACAAAATATATAGACAAAACCTACAGATAGTTGCGATAATTAAAAAGTTTAGTGTAAAGGAATTAAATTTCACTTGAATTTAACATATGTCCGAATGGTACCGTGATTAAAGAAGAATGAACAGTGTCATCAGTGAGTGTATACATTACATAGGTGAGACAAGATAGCTGGGATGTCGTCAATGGGTATGCGGGGCGGAATTGGGAGTGAACAAACTCTTATTGCGGATAAAGCGGCGGTTCTGTAATTGATTATATCTAGGTGCAGGAAAGAGGAAGGATCAGTGCCCTCTCGCGATATCCCGCAAATCCCGTATCTCCCGAAGAGGGATCTTATATCAGCATCCGAGTAAGCCTGCCGCCGAACCAGGTGCGACAAAGCCTTCCGTCTGTTCCTTCCGAGAAGCCTCACGTTGTTGGTAATTGCCCAATTACCGATTAATTGGTTTCTGCGAAGCGTCAGGATGAACTTCCCGCCATACCCACGCGCGCTCCCCAACTCGAGCAAGCGCTCGCTTCTACCCCGCGTCCTCCCGATCATCTAAATGCGATGGAAGAATTCTCTGCTCTCCCTTGCATACAGCAAACATTTGAGCCCATGCTCACCGACCACCCCGCATGCGTAAAGCTTCATACGAGTTCATCCGCCCTAGCTCCTCTTCTTCAAACGAAGCCCCACCGCACAAAGTAACTGTCGGTGATTGGGATGATGAGGGATACATCGCGGTCCAGTCCTGAAGGAGCCATAACCGCGCCAAATTCTCCAAGGAGGAAGCCGGCCCTTCTGCCCGCGACCTTTCAGGTCACCAACTCACAAACACCAAATCTCGCCAAGTCGGAATTCCCAGCTCCGGTAATCCTTTAATCTAAAAAAGATTACGCCGCTATCATCCGAGAAATAAACGATCGTGGCATCAACATTCAAAAGTAAAGACTTTTGATACTTAACGTCCTTGAAGAAAGGGACTCGAAGTTCCACACCTACACCCTGCCATCAGACAGGTTTCTGCTTGCGGTGCTCCACGGCATCCCAGAGACAGTCACAGAACAACATGTCCTGGATGACATGAGATAGCAAGGTTTCCCGGCAATTTCGGCCCATCGGATGGGTCCCCAATCTAAACTAAAACTATACCCTATAGAAATGCTGACTCTGGGTGGAAGAGAAATCTTCAAGCTCTAAAACAAATGTGTCACAGTGGAACACAAGCGAAAGGTCACCGAAGCCTTCCAATACCACCATTGCCAAAGATTTGGCCATTCTGCCTCGTACTGTCACGGCGATTTCGCCTGTGTCAAATATTCCGGGGCACAGTCATTGCGTTGCTTCGAAATGTTATTGTTCATAGCAATGTGACGGTACATAATGCATGCCCTGAATTCCGATCATCTCCCGGTTGTTTACGACATATCGCACCATGCAAGTGTGGAGCGCCCTCCAGTAAACCAGATGGAGTTCCCGCATTATCTGTTCCAGATGCTATCTTCATTACGTCATTTCACTCTCAAGCGAAATTGATCTTGCTGTTGACGAAATTACCACCACTATTACCATGGCGATTGAAAAGTCTACAAAAACCGATGAGAAATTATCTGGTATCCTCCGATGTCCCTAAATTTGTCAAGACTGCACAGCGCGCGCGTCGTATGTACAATAGAAGCAGACAGCCCGAGGACAAGCACATCATGCATGACTTACAAAGACAGGCCCGTATCGCTGTACAAGAGCTCAAGCATTGTTGGCTTGAACTTTTCGAGTCAACAGACGAAACGCCCCAGAAGATGTGGAAATTAGCGCACAGTCTGAGCAGAATTCTCACAACTCATGCGGCTCTTCATGGTCGGAATAGTATACGGACAACCCGAGGCACTAGCCAACAAATTGAAAAACCAATGTGAATCGAACTATACGGATATGTACGACCCTGTCCATAAAGTCAGGAAACGGATAAAGCGCGTTTTAGGAGACCACGGTCGCGATCGCCCTCAGTCAAGACTGATCACGCCAGGAGAGATTTAGGAACGCGTAAAAAGAAAACTCCGGCCACGGATAATATTCCTAACACTGCCCTTCGATTAATACCTAGAATGTCTTACTAACTGCTATGATCCAAACTTTCCATCGCATTTGAAAATTGCGATGGCATTGATTCGTCAATGGTTAGGTCAAACAATGGAATACCTGTTCAGAGCGGCGATTAACAAAATTATGATAGCCGACATGATGGCCAACGTCCGCTGAGCGGATATGGCACTTAAACAAGAAGAAGGTATGATTCCAATACAAGGTAAAGACGATAAGTTTCCTGAAAACTACCGCCCCCTCCATGTAAAGTCGTGAACTCGGGCTAGAAGAACCCTCTCGGACTATTTTCCGTTACCGGAAAGTAGGCTGACTCTATTTTCCAGTATGGGAAAATAGTCCGAGTAGGGTTCTCCTAGCCCGAGTTCACGACATTATACGGAGGCAATGTTTTACGCCCCATCAGTTCAATAGAGTAGTGGAGTACAATGCGGAGGGTTTTAACACGAGGCGATCAAAGGCTGCGATATTCATTGATGTTGAGAAAACGTTTGATAAAGTATGGCACCACGGCCTGTTTTACAAACTCATCCAATTTTCAGGACTATGTGATCCGCCTTGTTGATTCATTCCTAAATCATAGTCTCTCGCCAGAAAGAACCTTACTCGTCGGAGTCCCCCAAGGTTCAGTAATCGAGCCATATCTATTTAATATTTATTACCCAGATATTCCACGATCTAAAAACATAATGATAGCACAGTATGCCGACGATACATTTCTACTGTATCGCGCGACAAACCGAAAAACAATCGCTGTAAGATCAGCCACAAACGATCTCGTGTTGTGGAAGAATATTTACGGGGTTTAAGTCAACCCATGCAAGAGGACCGCAGTTTTCTTTTTCCAAAGACGACTGGTGCGACTAGATGATATTCATTTATTGGATGAGAGCATTCCTTCAAGTGACTGTCAGTTATTTGGATCTCTTACTAACATGAAAGCTGAGTTGGTTCGCATACGGATGGTCACTATCCAGTGAGAGGTACGAGTCAAAAGCAACTACTGGTACGTTTTGAAGTAACATCCCTCAATAAACGCCGATGGTTACATGGCCTAAAATGTGGATTCAAACTGCTTACGGGTATGATTTCCTGTAGCGAGTTGCTGCAGTATATTAATTTTCATGTACCTAGGTTGGAATGTAGAAGTGTCGTGCCATTCCACGTTGAACGAATGCGCACCAATATTATGCGACAATCACCTACATACATCATCTGTACCAATCTCAACAACTGCAGCCGTGAGCAGTTGGAAATTGACATATTTAACATGAAGTATGCGACATTTGTTAAAATTATTGGATCATAATGCATTGTTAGTTGTCTACGTCTGTGTGTGAATATATTGTAATATTGTTTATACATACTTATATACTATATTTATATTTATTTAAACATATTGTTCTCCTGTAATTGGAAAATCTTTCTGTTGGACAATAAAGGCTTATTATTATTATTAGAATTATGAGAATTTTTGAATTCGAAAAATTTGCAGCGACAAAGTTGTTTGTTATAGGTCCAGGAAGTTTTTAAAAGAAAAGAAAAAACGATTCTTCGCCGAAAAAGCGACTTACAAGTTTCTAGTCGTTCGACGCGATTTAATAAAATATTAGATACTGTTGGATACATTTATTGTTTACGAGGGATCGTTGGCATTACTAGTATTCTCTGCATTAAATGCAAAAATCTAGTCATTTGGTTCATATCGATCAAAGAAACTTTGGTTTTTAAAATGCGCTTAAAGCGTTATTGCACGGAAGCCCTTAATTATCGAGAATGCTCCAGCTTTCGTAAAGCCCAACTGGACTAGGTTTCTCCTACCCCCGCGCTACCAACCATAAGCCAATTCCGCTGACGCTTCCGCTCACCTGAGTCCGAAGACAGACGAAGCCCATCCGGTAAGTTCTTCAGTCCCTCAGACAAGTTCAGCCTCACCGGCCAGCCTGTGTAACCCTCAATAACCTCCCTGTGTCAAGCTACCTCACGAGGAATGCCTTCTTCGCCTGAATGCTGATGGGGGAGGTGCGTCCGGAGAGTCCCACAAGCATTCAGTTAGAATCTTTAAAATACTGCCAGTTCATTCCGGTCCTTAATTCCTTTAGCTAACTCTCAACATGAATTAATCTCTCAATACACAATTCGCTAATAAGCCATTCAAGTCGGCTGCTACTGTATCTGGTGGCAGAAAATAAAGTATAGTTAGTAGAGAATCTGTTTCCATAACATTTGTTTTTTTTTTCATCAATTACATAACTATATACCCAAGGTTTTGCTATTTATACCTTCAATATACATTAACAATCATACCTTGCTGTGGAAAAAGGCCTAAAAGGCCTATTTCCTACAAGGTGCAATGCTATTCTAGTTGTTTTCGCAAATCATATAAGACTGACGAGCGACCAATATTCCTACCCGAAGGTGCGGCCAGCTCCCGGAGCGAATGGTCGCAAATCACTTAGACGAAGTGGAGACCGAACACAATACGATGTCACCCATCTAATTTTGTTGCCAGAAATGTAAATCCAATCCATACGCAATCGCCTCAGTGCAGAGTTGCGGAAATTCTGAGGCTAGTTCGTCGGTGTCGGACATTTTGGCTGCCGTGGTGTGGGCCCGACGTGTCGGACGCGAAGCGCGCAGCTATTGAAGCGGTACGCGCTGTAGTAAATTGAATACGAGAGGTAGGCCACTAGGTAACCGAGGAGAATAATCAGATAGTCATTTAAGCTTTTAAGGGGTTACACCACCTTGAGATTTTAAGAGAATCGATTTTTTTCTTGGCTAAATACATTCTTTATATTATTTTAAGAATATTTTAAACGTTTAATCATTACAAAATTCTAAGTATTTCCGAAGTTATAGCAATTAGAAGTGAGCGTGGCTGGGAGCAGACCCAAAACTTAATAGCGATCGAACGGGCATGCTGCATGCATACCGCGGCAGAACCTTTTCTTTTGCATTTATCTCGAAACTACTTTTTTTCAAGCTGGTGTACACGATATCTCAAGATCTACTTGACCGATTTTGTCAAAATTTACAAGAAATATTCTTTATAATACTATCTACGAAGTAGCATATTTAATTGATTGGGCACCGTGTTCAAGAGTTATAAATTTATAGAAGTCTTCGTAGTTACTACCTAAATAAGAAAACACATATTTTATTTTTTCAACGAATGCCGATAAACTATGTACACTATCAACAAGGAATTTCAGAAGAGGGTCATACTTAACAACTCATATTTTATTTTTTATTCATTATTCTATCATGTTGTTCACAAAACTACTACGTATTTGTGTACAATATAAAATATTTTATATATTCAATCTTATTCTTATTCTTATATAGTATATATAACATTATTTTTGAAGCTGAAAGTTAAATCTATTACAACCTCGTATTGGCGGATCCGGCCAAACTATAGATTCAATCCACTTAATGTAGCCTGCAACACGAGTATATACTCTGGCGGATGTCTTTGAAAAAATCCCTACAGATGGCATACCCACCACTGTATATCCTGACATTTCTTTATTGGGAACTACAATCGAGATAGATTGGTACGGACTCTGCAATAAATAAACAAAAAATATGTTAGAAATGGACAAGTGATATTTTTATTTATTTTTTTCATTTTCTTTAGTAACAAGAAATAACAAATATTTAGTAAGGTAAACACACTATTTTTTACAGCATACCTTATATCAACTTCGTAATAATTAACCATCACAAAATTGTTTCAAGGTTTATTTCTAACAAACCTTCAAACAATTTTGTGACAGTTAATTATTACCAATTGCAGCCTTGTCCAATAAATATCTAAAAGGCACATTACACGGTCAATAATACTGTCAATCCTAGTACTGTCAATATTTGCTTCAATCCTCCTTTTATATTTATCAAGTAATCAATTATCCGGATAAAGATCAGTATTCTCTTCATTACATCATTACTACACCTTACATGATGAGTAATACTGGCAATATTTTAGAATAAACATTTTAAACATATTATAGTACAGTAATACTGTCATTATTCTAAAATATTGACAGTATTATTGATCGTGTAAGGTGCCTTTATGACTTATCGTGCAAATTTAGTTCTGATACTCCGCAATTTGATTCCTAAATACTACTAGAAAGACACATTTATTGGAAATATTCTATCAATTATTTTTGGAATTAAATGTAAAGCAAAATGTGACCAAAATAATATGAAGAAGCAAGGAATTTAAGAAAACTTGAAAGGAAAGGAAGGAACTATTTAAATATTTCTAAATGTTATGATGAAGAAATATTAATTATAAGAATAATTATTATTAATGAGTATAATAGAAAATTATATTTATAAGGCTACTGTAATACCTACGCTAATATATGCTAGTGAAGTCTTCTATACAAATGCTCTTTGTTAAATCTTGCCCCACATTTAATTCAGATAATACAAAATTTCCTAAACTCTCGGTCTCTACAAGTAAGAATCAGATAGTCCATTTCGTCATCCTTCACACCTGAACAAGGACTACCACAAGGCTCCCCTCTCTCCCCGATCCTATATAATATTTATTGCTGTGACCTATACCACCAAGATCCTAATTACTTCAATCCCTCATCATACGTACTTCAGTATGCAGATGATACAGTCATAATTTCTCACTCGTCCTCTCTAAAAAAAGCACTCCACTCTTTACAAATTCTTATAAATAATATCCAAAAATGGTTCTCAAAATGGCGTATTAAGATCAAGCCTAATAAGTCACAACTACTCATTCCCTACCACCGCACCCCAACAATTCCCTACTTAATCACATTGACAACATACCTAACCCAGCCTCACACACCGTAAAGTATCTAGGAATCTTGTTTGATAACAAATTGTCATTCAATTCCCAAGCCGTAAAAACTAAGATAATAGCAAGGGCCAAACATTTCAGATCACTGACCTATAAGTCCAGTGGAATTTCAACTCATACCGCGGCAAACATCTATAAAGCAATATGCAGGCCCTTGCTAGATTACGGATTTACTTTACTATCCCATGCCCGTCCTACCATATTTGAAAAAATAAAAGTAGGCGAACGTTTCTCAATCCGCTCCTTAACCAAAATAAAACACCCTAACAACCCTCTACATAACCTACCAAACGATCTCCTCTACTCTCTTACCTGTTTAACTCCCATTGAAGAGAGGATGCAATATTTGCTAGACAAATTTGCTAAAAAATCCAACAATTTTCACATACTTAACTAATATTGCATCCCTTGTAATCCCAATATCCCTCCTAAATACAAACATCCAGCCAACACACTACATGAAAAAATTACCCAACTTTACAACACACAGACAGACACAATAGATTAACTACAATCTGATATTTCAAATCACGGGCAGAAAGACCGCGGGTCAATAGCCCTTTACAACAACTATTGTAATTATTGTAAAATGTTAGGAAATATATTGTTAATACAAAATATGTAATGTTGTTGTATACGCTAGTGAAGGAAAGAAGTTAGGTTCAAGAATATAAATAAATAAAGGAACAATGTTAGAAAGGTGGAGTACGAGCAGACAAAAAGAACTAACAAAAAATTACAAGAATTGTATAACAAACCAAATATAGTTGGAGTTGTAATTGAACAAAGGTTAAAATTGAACCCTTCATCTAAGCATCAACAACAGTGTTGAAAAATAATATATGAGCAAAGAGTAGGATTGAAGTGAAGCTGGGAAACTAAAGTATTAAGGGACATTGAATAGACAAACTTCACATGCTGAAAGGGCATGAGAAAAGAAGATCTGGAGAAATGGTAACAAAAGCCATGAACGTAGTTTCAATAAACAATATTTTCTAGAAATCATTAGAAGGGAAAATTAGGAGGTTTGCTGTATAAAATATTTAGTTAAGCAGAAAATAAAAATGGTAAATACAACTTTAAAAGTTATCATTAAAAACATGATAAATGAGACTGCAGTAGTGGGACGGTGCAATCGGAGAGTTAAAATATAATATAATACGTACAAAATATATAAAATTAACCACATACCAAAGCAGGAATATGAAAGAGACGAGAATAAATAGTTAAAAGTATAAATGAAATAGCTGGGGAGCAGTTTAAGCCACAACCCTGCAGAGTTTAAGTAAATAAATATAATTCAGTTAAAATGAGTAATAAACTGGGGTGGGACAGGGACTAGAGCGCACATTGCCTTACAAAGAACATACGTTCAACGTAGATGTGCCTGCTCCACCGGATCGCTTCCGACACCATTAGCTGGCGCATCAAAGAGGCGTACTTTTTAGACATCCGCAGCCTAGTGCTGATCGCTTGTTCGCCGGATCCCATGACCACAAGGACTGCACTTGGAATGCATTAAGTTACAGGGTGTACCCGTACGCCCGGAGAATTTCATCTAGCAGCGCGTACTTGACTATCTTCCGGGTGCGGCTTTTGGTGAAGGTTGCGAGATCATTGTCGAAGGGCACCGCAATGTCAATGATGTGGACAGTGTTTGTGGTGGAAATTTCACTACATTCAATTTTTGCCACGCGGTCAGGTACGACTCGTCGATCGGGTGGAGGTTGTTAGTCATTTTTCCAATCAATGCTTCCGACGTTGTATCCACATGGAAGCCGGTGGGGCTGCCTAGATCTTTCATGTTTCATGGACGTGACGATGGTGTTGGCAGTGGATAGAGTGGTTGAGTACGTGAGGAAGGGTTTCATTGACAGCTCCGCAGCGACGGCATCGAGTTCTCACCATTCCCGTATCGAATGATGCCATTGAGGGTGATGCAGTTTAGGCGCGCTCTATGCATGAAGGCCCAGTCACAAAAACGGGTGGCTAGTCCCGATCGCGTGTAGTGATTGCTGAACGAGGACCTGGAGGAGCAGCGGAACACCTACTCCTGGTCTGGCTTTGCTGCCAGCTTGGTGGAGTAGCTGCAGCGGCAGGTATCCTTCAAGACCTGTTACAGCGCTCCACGAGATGGTGGGATGAGGGTGGTCCGACCACGAGTTTTAACTTCGGCCGCCATAGGGGCAGTACCTCCCACATATGCTAGAGAGGTGGTGGAGGGCAACTGACGGGTACGATTATGCCAGGATGCGATAACCATGGACCACGATGTCTATTCTGCTAAATCGCCCAATAGGAGGAGGCCCGCCCGTAAGAGGCGGAACCATTCTTCAGTCATTCGTTTGAGAGTCACATCCAAAGGCTTAAGGGCCTTCTTCTGGACGTGGCTCCCTCATAGCTGGAACTGGACCTGGAGAATAATAAACGTGAGAAATGCGGCGATAGGACCATCTTGGATGCGGAGGGCAGTTTCATGGACATGAGGATGATGTTACCCGAGATGGTTGACTCGTACGTTAGGCTCTGGCTGGGTTGTTACGGGTTGGGGTTGGTATCGGCAGGCGTAGAAATGCAGCTGGTGGAGGAGACGCTGGGGATATCGTATCCACGTAGTTCACCTAAGTTACTACCTGTAGCTCTTGCATTGCCTTAACCTTTTTTGTCGTACCTGGGACCTCTTCGCACAATGCACATACGAAGAACAGTTCGGTGTTACGGGTGCGCTTTAGGTGGTTTTCGTCGTGCAATGAAATACTAGGTATTAAATTACGTTTGCTAGAGACCACGTGTTGGATGTTACTTTGGCGGTGATGCACGAACAAAAACTCACAACTAATTAGCTCGATACTACTACTACTGGACGATGGAGACCACGCACGATAGAAAGCTGATAATATAAACACCATCACTCACTACTACGCTCGACACACGGCTACCACTACACTCAATACTACGATCGACTCACTGCCACTACTAAGACAAAATTATAATGTTACCACCAATCAATTTCAAATTCATAGGGCCGAGAGCTAACTACACTTTGATCTTAGCTATAAGGCTGTGCAATTTTATGTTGCTTCTTAGTACGGGACTTGGGCATAGTTCTTTAGTACTCGTACTGGGCAAAGCTTCAAGTACGATTGTGGGATTGAGTATGAGTAAATTCATCTCTTTGGGCCAGAAGTCACACAGACTTTTATGACATGATAAGTCGAGCCCAGATGGTACTTTGATGCCTGCTGTTACAAACGGGTAGCTCGGTACGGTACTTGTCGTATTCCTACCAGAACAATGTTGCTGTTGTTTGTACTATTGTATTGGAAAACTGATATATTGGAAACTGATATTTCGTGAATCGTTTTATACACTTTTGCAGTTTTGTGTGAAGTGAAAGTATTTATCTTAACTTCACTGAAGCTATACACCCAATATTTTCCGGGCGAATAAACCCGTCTACGCTTTCCTTTTTCCCGGCGCAAATAAGCATGCTGATGGCCGTATAAAAATGACAGATTTTTGCAAAATGATTTAGATTTCTAGGCAGAACTGAAATGAAGGGAAGAGTATAAATAATGAAACATATATACACAACCTACGAATTGAAACGATTAAAGAGAAAATAATAGAAGGGACATAATGTGTGCAAAATCACAGCTTAGCAAGTAAGCAAACGAAATCAGAAGAAAAGAAGGGATCTACAGAAAAAAACCGAATAAAGCATGAAATTATAGAATAAGACAGAAGCGGATAGAAACTGAAACGATACAGAAATAAATGAGAGAAGAAAATATACAGATAAAAACATAAAAGTACAGAATATCTCAGGCTTAAATCTAGGAAATAAATAAATATCTAAACATGGTATTATTATTAAGAAGTAATGATATGTGCTACTTACTGCGATATCAATATGTTCATCAACACAAATCTGCAGATGATCTATAATCCCATACATCACATTACTGAAGTCCTCGTATGTCTGTTGGCAGTCGTCAGTGTTTACAGTAGCTTTATATGTATTATTCAAGTCTATGGGCCATGTTAGCATTAACCAGTCATCAGCATCATCATATCGACGAGGACTCAAACACGCAGGTCGCACCTTTTCGTTGAACGTCACAGGATTCTCAAGCTCAAATAATCCAATATCATTGTAATATTGTCTCCCGCCAAATCTGTACTTTGGGTGTGGGATAGCTTTTGATATGTTGAGGAAGTTCTGTGTCGCCGGAGGGTCAAGTTGGTCTGTACCCAATACGACGTGGGTCATTTTTTTACTTGGACTAATGAATAAGGGGATATTAAAAACGAATTATGGACTATTTATTGCGTGCTTACAAATCACTTTGAGAGCGTGAATTAGATTATATTAGATTCGTGTAGAAACGTGAATAATAAGTTGCTAGTTTCAATTATCATAGTTTCGTTCAAGTAAATCAAAATAGAATATTGCTTATCTTCTTATATGATCAACTTTATGGATTATGGACTTTTTAAGTACATTATGAAAAAAGGTATGGGCAGAATAAAATAGTAAATGACGAAAAAACATACGTTTATCTGTAAATTCATATACAGACTGTTTCGGCGTAGATTAGTTGCATTCTTGTTAGTTGCATTACAAATTTCTTCAATGTTATTTTCTATATTAGCAGGGGAGGTTCCTAAATGTTTGTAATATGTAATATGTTTTGAAATTTTATAAGGATACGCATACTTCTGTGCATGTCAGTGACCGGATGAAATATAATTCTTGCCAATTTAGAGCGCGTTTAATAAAAATAGTGCCTGCAAAGTCAGTGAGGTGCAAACAATCTTAAATTATAAAACCAGAAAAGAAAAGCACATCAAAGAGTGCTGATCGTGGCAAATCTTGCAGAAATAGACAGGGGCAATCATACTCACCATATAAAAGAGAAAGGGGAAAGAAAGAAAGTACGAAGAAAACATTTCTAAAATGAAACTAATGTCAAGGGAACAATTGAGCTTAAACAACTAGAAAAACTGAGATGGAAAATGGAGAAATGAAGGCGGGTATATATATATATATATATATATATATATATATATATATATATAAATATATATATATATATATATATATAACTATATATATATATATATATATATATATATATATATATATACAACATAGGTAATCAAAATTAAACTTAATTAACTAATCATTTCCCCTTTCCATTTTATTTACATTTATAGTGATACTTATCGAATGTTCCTATTTATTTGGACGTTCACCATATAATCTTCATTTTCCTTATTATTTATTATTCACACAATATTTTCCTTTTCTTTCATCCATATCTTATAACTACCAATCAACTTTCCTTTCTCATTCAGCCCAGGTTGGGCTGGATATAATTTTAAACGACAGTGCATACATATTTACACCTGGCATTGTACGTGCATCCTTCTCGGCACCCTTGTACTACCTACCATCCACTGTGCTACTGCGAAAACTTTGCTATATATTCAGATTTGATAGCATCCTTCTGCAATTTCTACTCTTCAGTCTTTAATTCCATCCTCCATCCCAGCCACTGCTTTTATGCGTATTCCATGCAATTTTTACAAACCCCGCATCACTCATTCCTGCAATCACTCTGTCATACTTTTGTCGCACCCTATTTTGTTTTCTGCGGTACTGTATACCCTGGAGTTGACCTTTCCAAGCGTAATATTCTCTTTAAACGCAGTTTCGCCCCTTGGGCGTATTCTTCAACTACACCGTTATCTTGGCACCGTACAGCGGATATATCACAAATTACCAGCCTAGGTGGCTTAGAAACCACCCAATTCCTGGCCTAGTTCTTTATTTGTCATATATCTAATGTGTTCTTTAAATCATGAATTCATTCTTTAATTACCTTCAGCGAACATAAAACCCAAATACTTAAAACAATGTACTTTATCATCGTTTTCTCTATCCCACATAGAAATTTCAATGGGCAGCATTGTCTGACCTCCATGCATAGTTTAAATCTTTCTAACCTTATTTCCCGTAATGTCACTAATTACCAAACTGGAAAGATATACATGAAGGCCAAGAAAACAATGCGGACTGCCATCAAAGCTGCCAAAAACACGTTAGGGCGGTCCATCTAAGACGACATCTGGGAGTAGGCGATCGAATTCTCCTCAGACGGCTGAAGGAAGGGCCGCCATCGCCCTTAAACAGCAAGGACGAAACTGTCCACATCGTCCGGGAGTTCTTTTCGGGGGCTGAGGGACTAACAATGAAAAGCTGGAGGAGCAGACGATTAACCTAAGGCCCGCGGATTTTGAGCCCTTCACTACACTTCTGAGGAGTAAAAGACAGCAGTGAAAAAAACTGGCTAGCGACAAAGTAGCGGGACCGAACGTAATAACGTAATTCTTCAAGGCCTGGATCTAGGATGAAGGGACCGTTGTACGCGATCGTGAAGATCGACGTGAGGGACATCTTTAATACTGCATATTGGGGACATACATTGAAAAGGTGCAGGAAGATGGAGAGGCGATAAGATGAGGCTACTGGAGAGTTATCTCGGGAGCCGAAGCTTCTTAGTAGCGGAAGCAGACGGTAGAAAGACCAAGAGCCTCGCCTCGGAGTGCGGCGTCTACAGTAGTTTGCGCTTGGACCCACCCTGTGGAACGTCATGCAGGATGACATTCTCTGGATCCCCCTACCTGAGGAAGCTAGGGTGGTGGGCTACGTCGATAATGTGGCCTTGATCGTGACAGGCGCGAACGAGTAGACGCTAGTCTGGAAGCGCTGCGACGCTGATTCACCGATATCTTCCCCTAGCAGGTATTCTATTACTGCTTTTCCGCAGTGCTTCATCATTTCTGATATTATGTTGTCGCTTCCCGGCGTGTGATTTTTAAGGTTTGAAATTACTTGCTCTAACTCCTCCTTGCTTTGGGCTTCCTCGTCTTATTTGTTTGGCTCCACGTGTGTTGTTTGGACTGCGTCTTCAGCCTTTATTTTGTTGAAAAGGTTGTTAAAGTATTATCTTTCTAGCACCTCCTCCTCTCCGGCAAATATGTTCCCATTTTGTCTTTGGAGAAGGTCTGGAAGCCTTTTTTATACAGAAACAAAGAAGTAAGAAATATGTACCAAGGCGTAAAATGTGAGAGATATGGATGCCAAGAATATCTAGTAGAAATTAAGTATCATCTGGTGGGAAACGAATAACGGAAGAAAATAATCAACAAAGCCATGGGCCTACAAGATCTGCAGTGATGGAATATATGTCTTGCTGGGGAACATTTAAAAACACGAAAGTTTCACATGGTTATTAAATAATTTTAATAAAAACTTACTGAAAAAAACAATGTGCATCTACAAGAATGAATTTTTCGCTTATAAGAGTCCCGGCGCATTCGTGGGTACCATTTTGGTCATATATAGCAGCCTAAAATTGTTTTAATTTTGATACTGGTATGTAATATTCTTTAGATAAATTACCACAAACGGGAACTTTGTTGCTTTCTGGTTCGGGTGTATACTTCGAGGGAATATGATTCGATCAGGATCTAATGTTGGGACATTTTTTCTTGCGTGCCCTATTATATGTTGATGATATTGCTGATATTCTCTACATTCTGGAAAATTAAAATATAATGATTACTATTTAACTTAGTAGACAGTCACAGGAAATTAGTTTTTTTTCCAAAAACTCGTATAAATCGGAAATCACTCTTGAAAAATACGCTTTCTGAACGACGATCGTCACTTTCTCTTCAACTATCAATAGGGATTGGGATTGGGATTGGGATTGGGATTGGGATTGGGATTGGGATTGGGATTGGGATTGGGATTGGGATTGGGATTGGGATTGGGATTGGGATTGGGATTGGGATTGGGATTGGGATTGGGATTGGGATTGGGATTGGGATTGGGATTGGGATTGGGATTGGGATTGGGATTGGGATTGGGATTGGGATTGGGATTGGGATTGGGATTGGGATTGGGATTGGGATTGGGATTGGGATTGGGATTGGGATTGGGATTGGGATTGGGATTGGGATTGGGATTGGGATTGGGATTGGGATTGGGATTGGGATTGGGATTGGGATTGGGATTGGGATTGGGATTGGGATTGGGATTGGGATTGGGATTGGGATTGGGATTGGGATTGGGATTGGGATTGGGATTGGGATTGGGATTGGGATTGGGATTGGGATTGGGATTGGGATTGGGATTGGGATTGGGATTGGGATTGGGATTGGGATTGGGATTGGGATTGGGATTGGGATTGGGATTGGGATTGGGATTGGGATTGGGATTGGGATTGGGATTGGGATTGGGATTGGGATTGGAATTCTTCTGTTATTCAGTAGATCGGTTACCTCTATACTTGCCAGATATTTTAATTTCAAGACGACTATGCAATTGGTTATGAGATTGGCCACATAGATTATACAAGGATTAAAAAAACTAAAAAAGGCAGAAGTTCATGAATTGGCCAAGAAGTAAATAGATATCTGTGTACTTACAGAATCCAGAGACTTAACAAGACTGTCATTATAATGTTTAATTTTATCCAAACATTCGAATCCAAACCTTATATCCGACGCATTAAAATATTTTCCAAATCTACGGCAATTGATTTCAGATGTGCAGCCAGATCAAGTTAAATTGGCACTGGTGTTTTCCGCAACTATTTAGTGCAGTCAATTATTGAGGAATTTTCCTCTTATCTGCTAAATAATGCAGACAATTTACAGAAACCTCAAACTTTATTTTAAATCGAGATATTTTTTATTTGGAAATTTTTAATTGGCCAAATTTGGATGACATTGAAAAATGCAATTGATTATTTTTTATTGGAGTTAATTATGGAAACAAAAGTTTATAGATTTGTGAAATGTTTTGGAAGTTATTGAAACAGATCGATCATTGGCCACAATTAAAAATTATACCGTAGTGAAAATACTGAAAACTGTCATAGCATCCCCGAAATCATTAACTTTTTAAAAACATTAGCGACGGATATAAAGTCAATTTTTTCTTCCATAAATGCGTGCTTGACGATATTTTCAGAAATCAATTTTATACAGGACAGTTTGAGTAATACAATTACTGATAAATCTAGCTAGACGTGCGTTATGTTAAAAGCAACTAAAAACATATTAATTAGCTTAAACTTACAATTACCTTTTCTTTTTCACTTTAATTTTTAAGAATTTTAATGTTGATTTTTTAATACAATTCTGCAAACGTTTGTTTTTATTTTGTTGGAATTACATGTATTTTTTAATATTACCAATGAGTTGGCAGGCACCTCAGCAATTTTATAAAACTAAATCGTATTTTCTTGGCACGCATACTGAAAGTGGTTCACCACCCTGATCTAGTGGATGGAAGAAGATTGGAGAAATATATAGAGATGTAGAAAAAGAAATGCGTCATTGGCAAACATTTTTAATAATAAAACGGATGTCAGATTACGAAAACTAATATTATTATCATATCATGGGCAAAATCAAAAATTATATGTTGTATTATTTTTAATTTGTGCCACAAATAATTCAAATTTAGGTTAAATTATATTATGCTTCCAATCATAATTAAAAGTTCAGAGTTATTTATACCAATACTAACAATGTAATTATTCTAGTCTTAATCCAGTATATGGGGCCTACCATATAACTGTATAGGTATTAAAATTACCAGACTTAGATTTGCAATAGTAAGTTTGTTAGTACTGATATATATATATATATATATATATATATATATATATATATATATATATATATATATATATATAACTCTAAACTTTGGCTCACTTTAAATTTAATATTATTGTATTATTTACTTACTCTGTAAACTTTTAAATCCTACCGGTATATTGTTATCTGAAAAATTATTGCACATTATTGAAATTCATTCGTAACACTATATCCTCGAATACCTGCAGCCAAACATGTATTTAGCATGAAACTGAAAAATGTTGCTCCTAATATAAACATCGCCATATTTACCCTTATGCCTAGTGAATTAAAAAGTCTCACTGATTATTAAAATTTCAATATGTCGCACACCAATCCATCGCCCTGACATTTGATTGCAACATAAACAATATTTTTATCAAATTGTATATTTCTTGTATGATTACCCATTTTAAATTGGTTTTATCTAGAAGGTCATTAATAATAAATTCCCGGAATGTTTATCTAGTAATATGTTTACAACGGCCCAAAATAGAAATACGCTGTATATTTTACATACACACACCGGCAAAATTAAAGGAACGCATTGAATATATAGGGAGAAAATTAAATTTCTCCCTATATATTTTTTTATTTGTTCTAATTCTGGGCAGCGTTAAATTATTCATAACAAATTGTCATACTTTGATATATTGGTCATAAGTTGTATTTGTCTGTTGAAATTTCTTTAGGTCATAGTGTATTACCAGACATATAAAGGAACCAGATAAGGAAACTACAGCAACCCTCGATAGCGTGGTTTCAAACTGAAATTAAGAGGACGTAAAGCAGGCAGTGGCACAGATAGGCACCTGGGACCAGCGAGCTATCCAACGAGCTAATCCGGGCAGCATCTCCCGCAATTACAGCTAGGCTGACTGACCTAGATAACAAATGCACTTTCCTGTTAGGTGGAAGCCTTGTACTAATTCGTAAGCAGGGAAAGCAGCCAAATGAGCCGAGTTCTTATCGACTACTCTGTCTCTTGGAGGGTCTGGCTAAACTGGTGGAGCGCCTGGCTGCGGACTGGATCATGGAGACTCTCGAGGCGGCCGCAGGGCTCCATGGCAACCTGGTCATCACAACAGCCCCGGAGCGCAGGAAAATACAAGTCCTGCAAGATCTAATCAGAAACTACATAAGTGATCGAAAGGTAGTGTACGAAGGCCCTTCGGGCAGTCAACGCATCAGTAATGGGAGGGGTACCGCAGGGCTCCATTCTGGGACCCCTCATCTGGAACGACGACGTTCTTGACCTACGACTGCCGGCAGACGTATCTACTATTGATTTTGCGGACGACTTTACCTTGGTGGTTCCAGGGGGGACCTCGACGAAACGAAATCAAAGCTAAGACTAACAGTCGAGGAATTCTACACATCGATAGAGAACTAGGGACTCAAGATTGCAGTACTGAAGACAGAAGTCGCCCTCCTGTTAACCAGAAAACACATGGGCAGACGTCAAGACCATAATGATGCTGGGAGCAATCCATACGATACGCAGAAACATCAAGTACCTGGGAACCTTGCTGGAGGCCAAGACCAGCCACATGGCACAGCTGCTGGCCACGACGAAGAAAACTGCCCACACCGAAGCCGCACTCTCACAGCTCTTACCAAACATCGGTGGCCCGGGTGAGGGGAAACGCAAACTGCTGACAACGGTGTCGCGCGCCCAATTTGTCTACGCAGCACCAATGCCTTCTCCACCTTTGCTTTGGTGGTAAGGACATACAGCCCGTCGGATGTGCAGTGTTACACCCGCTCTTCGTACTCTGACCTCCACCCTTGCTGCTTTGTCTGTTATGTTATTGAACAGAGCATCGACCTTGGTGATATTGCCCCTGACCCTTATCCTTAGTTGACCATTAACGGTTCTATCCATTCTGACCACCTTGTGGTCATGGTCTACGTCTTTGACATTGCGGGCGAGGTCGGCATATGGTTGCCCTTACGTGGGCTGGATAATAATGGTGTATTCCCTGCGCGCCCTTGGTTTTATGGTTCGTCTGCCTTCTCTCCGCTGGAGGGAGTCTTCCACGTTGCTTTCACTGAGGGACACGTACACTGCTGAACCCGCGAATTTGTACTAGAGCATATTGCTCACGTTGCGGGAGGGTATCTTCGCCAAACTGGCTCTGATTTTGTCCTTACGCTCCGCCTGCTGTATGAGCCGCTTCGGTCCATATACTTCAAGTATATTCGGTGTATGTTGTTGTACACTATGTAGTGCGTGGTCCATTGTGTCTTCTTCTATGGCCCTGCGCCGTGACGCATCTCCTTGGTCCGGATGATGGTCGCGACGTCATTCATGTCATGCATGCTCCGTCATTCCTAGCGTAGTCCGCGGCTTCCCCAGTACCCGCTCGTGTATATACCCCTCAGGTCTGCCTTCGCTTCATGGGGTATGATGTGGCCACCGCGGTGATTGTTTGTGAGCTGGTCTCTGCACGGGAGAAGCCCTTTCCTTCAACACGAATTAACCTAAAAGAGACCCAAGCCCACCCAATCATGAGACTTCTGGACTTCATTGAAGATAAATAGTTCATGAATGAGGAATTAGAAATGAGGGCACAAAATAGATCCGCCATGGCCGCAGTGCAGAGGATACTACAGCATAACCAGACCATATGCAAAAAGAAAATGTTTGAAAAATTAGCACAACTTAGAATTAGAAACACAACGCGCAAATAACTACCTCTACTTCTAGCTACTAAGCTACAAGAAGTAAAAAGTGACTAAATAAAACAGAATATGGAGTACCACAAGGATGAGTATTAGCACCGTTACTTATTTACATTATATATTTAATATATAAATGATATAATTAGACTGCAACTCAATGGAAATCTATTCTTATATGTAGACAATATATGTCTCGTTCATAGTGGAAAAGACAAAAATAAAATGCAAGCAGAGATATAGATGCAGATAATAAAGTGGCAATCAACATAAAACAGCTAGGAATGGACATACAAAACAACAACAATAACACAAAAATCATTATAACCGGGGAGTGGTAGAATCGGTATCAATAAAACAGACACTATGGTTGGACCATATGGTAATCACGTGATAAATAGAAATCATAAAGTAAATACTCTTAGAATACCAAATGGATTCTTTAAAGACAAGCGAATTCATAAAAATATCTCGATCCAAGTTTATTAGCGCGTCTTTTACTTCTGGAGGGACACCTTGGCTCAGGTACATATCGA
Organism: Lordithon lunulatus; assembly: GCA_963942505.1. Classification (NCBI taxonomy): domain Eukaryota; kingdom Metazoa; phylum Arthropoda; class Insecta; order Coleoptera; family Staphylinidae; genus Lordithon; species Lordithon lunulatus. Next base: position 37,655,739 of record OZ012672.1, on the reverse strand, counting down.
TGAAGTTGTTGAACTTTAATTTTGACCGCGAGTGGGTCATTGGACGTTGAGGATATCTTCAGGGCTGATAGTGGGGCGGCGAAGTCATGGTGACAATTTGACAATGGGTGCTCGAATTTCTGATAGCGTTTCAACTTAGGCTCTTTCGCCAGGATCGCGTCCGTGGTGGATCGGTTCCTGCTGAACCCGTATTGCTGGGTGTGGAGACCGCCTGAGGCTTCGATCGCCTCCGTTAGTCTGTCGGCGATCATCCTCTCTACCGTCTTCGCAAGTCCATCGAGTAGACAGATAGGACGGTAGGAGGAAGGGTTCTCTACTGGCTTCCCGGGCTTGGGTATCAGCTTGGCGGTTTTCCACTTGAGTGGAAAAACGCCCACCCTCATGCATTGATTCGCTATGTGAGCCAGGGCCGGGGCAATACCCTGGGCTGCTGCTTTCAGCAACTCATTAGGTATGCCGTCTGGCCCTGGTGCCTTCTTGTTGGGAAGTTTCCTTAGTGCTTGAAGGGCCCCCTCCTCTTACCATTCATCGGGTTCTTCGCATGCATCCCCATCGTGTGGTTTGGTGGAAACAGGGTGGTAGCCACTTCCTCGATCCCTCCCGGTACAGACGCCTCTGGGCCCGGTGGTCTTGCTGCTATCTTCTTTGTTACGTGTTTGTAGGGGTGTCCCCAGGGGTCGTCTACTACTTCTCTGCACAGCTGCTTCCAGCATTTGGCCTGGCTTCTCTCTATCGATTTCCGATATTGATTCCGTTTTTCATGGTACTACGCCCTTAGATGTTCGGTGGGGGCACCTGCTACTCTAGCGCGCTGGGCGCTTCTCCTGGCCCTATTCGTGAGGGTGCGGAGGTCCGCTACTTCTTGGCACCACCAGTAGTCCCCTTTCCTCCGGCTACTGGTAGCCGCCTTTGACTTGACGTGGGTGTGCCACGCTTCGAACACTCTTTGTACGAGACGGATAGCCAGGGCGTCCACGCCCGCGTCACCTTGGGGGGCGTCTCCTGCCTCCAGGATAGTCTGGGTAATTGTTTCCCCGTCTAAGTTCTCCAGTATCTACCTTCTGCTGGGGGTTGTGGTGTGCTGGAGTTGGGGCTGTTGGGCTCCGATCTGAGTGACGCCTCCTACCCCGATGTTGTAGGTTATATAGAGGTGATCACTCAGTGTCTCTTCGCCCAACACGCGCCACCCGTGATCCCGCCTGGCTGCCTGCGGTGATGCAATTGTAAGGTCGATGTGGGACGTCGATTCCCCTCTTATGAAGGTTGACGTCCTTCCCTCGTTGCAGACAGCCTGGTTGAGTGCTGCTCCTAGCTCCAACACTGCCACCCCTCTAGCATTGGTGGAACGGGAGCCTCACGCAGTTGACCATGCGTTAAAATCGCCTGCGGCTATGTATGTCCTCCTTGTCTCTCTGAGAATCTCCTCCAGTATTGTCAGCTACCGGCGCTCCTGCTGCCTGCCTTGGGTGACAGGTAGCACACCGTTAGGCACCATGGTACCTACCCGGAGCAGGTATCACGCATGGTGTGGAATAGCGCGGTTTGAGTTATCGGCGTATTCTGATCTCTCCTTCACTACATAGCTTAGTGATCCTAGATTCTTGTTCTCGCACAAATGTTTCTTCCATCCATTTGTAAACCAGGTAAAACAGGCACGATACCTGAAATCCGGAAACGGGATCCCGTCTGGAGTGTCTGGAGAGTCACTGGATCGTCTGCTTGCAGCGACTACGTCCAAAAAAGGGGTACGAACTGCGGGGGAAATTTGGTGAGCTTGGGCTCAAAGTTTTGCTCTGTGCGGGTGAGGTCGGGGGATTCTTCCATTGCTTTTATTTGCCTGCGGGGAGTTGGGATTGAAATTCTTCCTTTGCTTCCCAGAAACCGACCAGCATGGGGTCATTGCTGGCCCTATTGTCAGAGTACAGGCTCGAAGTCTACAATTTATAGATATTATATAGTCTGTAAACTACTGCCAATTTCCTCCGGTTCAAAGCTCCTGAGCTATCCCTAAGCCTGAGTTATCTGCGAGTTGCCCAGTGGGAACTGACAACTCGCGAAACTATTGTGAAGTCCTTCTTCCACCGCGTCATGGTCGAACATAAACGCAAATCTTCAGTGCAGGGACTCTTCTATGTACGCTTAATATCCTGAAGTAATTTTTGAGAATCGCAACCAATAATTCCTCCTTTGAGTTATCGATTATAGGCTCGACATCCATGGCGAATGGTGGTCCAACATGAACTTAGTTTAGCAGAAAAAAATTCTACATTGGGACTCCTTCACAATTGCGTCTGAATAGATTTTAAATAATAGCGGTGACAAAATGCATCCCAGCGGCACCCCGTTCCCTTGCAATTGTATACTGGCTGATTGTTGAAAATACAAGTGTTCCATTATTCGTTTATAGCGATCTTTTTTGCCTTAGTTCTTCAGTAGTTTCATTGGTTTGCGGTGGCACATTTGGAAAAAATCCTTCTCGTTTTCCAAGAAGCGGGTGTAGACATCTTTGTGTGCATCCAAGCAGTATTGTGTTATGACTTTGAAACAGATTTTTTTGTGTGTTTCTGAATCCAAAATGTATTTCGCTTATATCGTCATCTAGTTTAGCATAGACTCTCAACTGAATCGCTCTAAGTATGATTTTTAGAATATTACTCATAAGACTGATGGATCTATGATCTATGTCAACTATCCGGACGGTATATTTTATGTACCATTAACTGTGTTGAATAGATATTGTAGTAGATATTAGTACATTTATATCCTCTAGAGCAGTTTTTATTTTGTCTTTTTATGCCGTTTTCTATATTTACCGATATGTATTCAGTTTGCTATTGATCCTGGAATATAGAACAAACCGATAGTAACGAGACTACATAAAAATAATACTTTCCCCAAAGTTGAAATATAAGTAGTAAAATAATAAAATAAAACATAGATTAGTTATACAGTGTATTTATTAGAAGAAATTTAATATATACACAATTATTTGTCCAATAGAAAGTTAAATTTATTACAACCTCGTGTTGGTAAATCTGGCCAAACAATGGATTCAATCCACTTTATGTAACCTGCTACTCGAGTATATATTTGGTTAGTATTCTTTAATTTATACCCAAAAGACGGTATTCCCACAACTGTATATCCTGATACTTCTTTATTGGAGACCACTATGGAAATTGGGTAGTGCTTCTGCAACAGTAATGATTTACATCTGTCATTTAGAAATTTATTTAGAAGCCAACAACAATATAAATCTTTAAAAACATGGTGGTTACGATTTCCCAAAACTAATGAAAAACAATATGGCTTTTGTACAAAAAGAATGTAGTAAAATTATAACATATACTAGATGAAATAGCTGTCCAACATGGGAAAATATTTAATTACAAAACGAGAGAATCTCTTGAAATAGCAGCATTATTAAAAAATCATAATAAATAAATTATTTATATAGGTGCACAAAATTGCATAATATATGTAGGTAAAATGCAAAATACCTTGGAAAATTATCACAAAACTTTGACTTATTAATAAGATATTCAAATAAAATAATATCATTGACTAATAACTAATATCATTGGTTGTTAGTATTTTTTTCACTAACAACGAATGATATTAATTCATTACAAAAAACATAAATAAAATGAATAATTAAGTATTGGCGAAACATTTTTAAATCGAGTAAAAGAAGTTGTCATACAGTCATGATTTAAGACGTTTCTTAAAATATATCGTATTTGGATATATGATACTACTCGACAAGATATATATATATATATATATATATATATATATATATATATATGTATATATATATATATATATATATATATATATATATAAATATATTTATACGAATTTTACTTCTGCTTCTGTTATATTGTCTGTTTCTTCGTCCAGAATATTTTCCACATGTGCGTTCTTATTACCTTCGTTTGTGCTTATCATCGTGTTCTCCTGCAAAGCTCTTTGAAGTGCTCTTTCCATCTTTTCATTATATCATGATCTTGTTTTATTATTGTTCCCTGTTTATACTTTAGTTGTCTTAGTGTTATTTGTACTTTCTCGTTCTTGCTTTTCTTTAGTGTTCTATAAAACAACTTACTATTTTCGTTAAAGCTGTATTCTAGTGTTTTCCCTAATTCTACCCATGTCCTTTCTCTTGATTCTTTGATTATTTGTTTAGTTGCTTTTCTCTGTATTTTATACGCTTCGTAGTCTTCTTCTTTCTTGGAGTTGATGTACTTTATCCACTTTTACATTTTCTTCTTTATTTCCTCTTTTATTTCTATAGTCCACCATCGTGTTTGCTTTCTGTTGTTTGCCTTTCTGGTTGTTCCGCATGAGTGTTTTATAGCCTCTGTTATTATGTATTTGAAACTGCTCCATATTTCCTCCAGATCATTAGATTTTGAAAAAGATGTTAGTTCGTTAATATAATTCTGATACTTTGACTGATACTCTACTGAGCATTTGTTTCTTTATATTTTAGTTTGTCTATTCTGAATTTCTCAGCTGCAGTTTCTTTCTTGTACTTTTATAATCCGTAATGATAGCCTTTCTTGACTTCCCTGTATATTGCTGAAACGTTTTCTCGTGTAACGTACTATAATGTCGTTTCATAGTATATTCTTTGGGAACCTATCTCTGCCCGTCCCGCTTGACTCAACCTTATATCGTTAATGTAAGAATTGTGCATATTTCGTATTTGAGGGAAATTTGTACATTTAGAGGCCTGCTCCTCGGGCCGCAAAATGTGAGGACGTAGGCCGCATGCGACCTTCTATCCGTCGCCAGTGGCCTCACACGTTATTTGATTTTATCATTAATGTAAGAATTGTGCATATTTCGTATTTGAGGGTAATTTGTAGATTTAGAGGCCCGCTCCGCGTAGACCTCATTGTATGACAGCCCTCAACCAATATTATAGTACTACTGTTATTATTATCTAATTTTATCAATTATGTTACTTACTGTGGCTTCAATATGTTCTTCAACGCAAATCTGCAGATGATCTATAACCCCATACATCACATTAGTCACGTCCTGGTATATCTCTTGACAGTTACCTGTAGTTACAGTAACTTTCCGTTGTTTTTTCGTACTAGCCGGTTCTCCTTCTGGAACCCATGTTACCAGAAACCATTCATCATAATCAGAATAACGACGAGAACTCAAACACGCAGGTCGCACCCTCTTGCTAAACACCACAGGCTCTGCAAGCTCTATTAATCCGATATCATTGTAATATTGGTTGGCGTTGAAGTGCTGTGGGTGTGGGATAGTTTTTGATATGTTGAGGAAGTTCCTTGCCAGGGGATCAATCTCGTCCGTACCAAATAGGACGTATGTCATTATGAAACGTTTACTGTGAAATAAAGCAATATTAAACAGTTATTTTTGATTATAATTTAATCATATAATAATAATAATATAATATAATTTAATATGTTTATATTAAGAAGAGAGTCGTTATGACATGAAGTTAGCACCACTGGAACGCATACATATTAAAAAAAACAGTACAACTTACCCTCGTAGAGGGAAGTTAAACGCCATCTGGCGGCACCACATCAATTAGCAATGCACACCCATATGGTAATAACCGTCAACATGCTCATGTTATCAGGATCACCGGGTAGTGCCCTCTAGAGAATATGAATAATATTCCAATAGAGTGCTTGAGATATCAGCACAAGGCCAATCTTATAAAACATATACAAGTGTGAATCCACCTCTTGCAATCTACATATCTAGATTTCGATCTTATTAGATCTTATCAGTGTCGCTCAGCTAGTGAGGATGCATACACACAATATATAGAATTCATCCTCACTAGCTGAGCTACACTGACGAGATCTAATAAGATCGAAATCTAGATATGTAGATTGCTAAGAGGTGGGTTCACACTTATATTTGTTACATACATATTGTTATGTACATACTTAATTGGCGTCCGTATAATGTACCTTAAACGCTCAGTAATACTGTCAATATTTTAGAATAATGCCAATATTACTGTACGATAACATGTTTAAAATTGTCATTATTCTAAAATTGTGACAGTATTACTGTCGTGTAAGGTACGGTAATAATAGAATGAAGATACTGATGTTTATCCGGATAATTGACTGCTTGATAAATATTGAAGGAGGAATTAATCAAATACTGACAGTACTAGGAATGACAGTATTATTGACCGTGTAAGGTGCCTTATTATCCCTGTGGACAAACGGTTGTCGTCGTTAAGTAACAATAAGCCAACTTAAACTAATGATGCACGTTTGATGGAACCGACGCATTTATAACCCTATTAAAGAGGGAATATACAGGATATGTTTAAATTGGTGAAAGAAATTCAGGTTGCGATGTTGGTCACAAAATTCTGAGTCAAAAAATAAGACTAAACTCTTGTAAACGTGCATTCATCGCTCCAAAGAATAGGGCTCAAGAAGTCGTCATTGTCACGAATTCTATTTAAAATTGTATTGCAGTATTATTTCGAAACGCCTTTAATGCCTGTGCTTTGGATAACGAGCACGAAACTCATATTCTGCGTTGTCACTTTTAGTAATTTAAATATGAGATAATTAAAACACGCTTTTTATCATTCTTTTTTATTCTAATGTGCAACTCTGATGTCAAAAGATAATGAAATGAAACGCATATTAACAGACTTAATTTTGAAACTATAGAGGCTACGTGAAGACCCAGGAAGCATGGTACAATATTTTTGTATTTAGATTTTCAACTCTGAATTTGATGATCTACATCGGTTCTTGAAATTCTTTCGCCAATTTATAGACACCCTATATAATAACAACCCCATTAGAAACTCATTAACCCTAATCCATTATCGTGGATACTTGCAGCTCACAATTATTCATTATTCTTTCTGACTGATTTTCACTGATTCTACACCGACTCTCCGAAGACATCAGAACATCGCCGAGCTATAGGAGCTAGAACTTCAAATAGTTGTTAATAACACAATAAACATTTTTAAACTTGTGCGCGTCCTTCTTAATAAGAACGCAATGGCGCGGAAAGTATTTGCAACGAGTGCTGGAGATTCGCCGATGTCCGGAATAATAAATTGCTTAACTAGGAGGATGTGGCAGGCATCAACGAACATATATGCACAAACACAGATTTCAGCTCCTTAACCTTCTACGCCAGCAGTGATACAGCTCTACAATGGAAGGCTCTGACAGCATTCCCAAGTATATCACAAAATTAGAAAATATAGCGCATAGTTTAAGGCTGTTGGGTGACCAAATTCCAGATTCAGTAATAATGACAAAAATGCAAAGGGAGAGTGTATGCGGTGTTTGTGGATTTAAAAGCGGCGTATGACTCAGTTCCTAGGGGGAAACTGGTGGAATGTATGGATAGATTGGGTATGGAAGAGGAAGGGATGGAGTGGGTGGAAGTATGTATAAAGAGACATGGGCGAAAGCAAGAGTGAATGTAGAAATATCTGAGAAATTTAGGGTGAATGTGGGAGTAAGGCAGGGGTGCCCGCTGAGCCCCCTCCTGTTTAATCTGTACACTAGCGAATTGGAAGAGGTGCTGAGGAGAGGATAGGCAGAAGGGGTCGTGATGGGTAGATCCAAGGTGTGGATGTTGGCGTATGCAGATGACGTGGTGCTGGTGGCCAAGAGAGTTGAAGAGATGCAAGAGATGTTGGAAAGAATGGGTAGGTACTTTGATAAGAGGGGGATACCTGAATGTGGAAAAGACCAAATGGATGTTGTTTAGGAATAGGGGCAGGAGGGGTAAGGGCGAAGGGCTGAAATGGAAGGAATGGCTGATTGAGAGAGTGAATGGCTTTAAATATTTGGGCTTTGGTTTGACTGTGGAGGAGGGCTTAGGATGCATGTGGATTGTATGCAGGCGAAAGCAAGAATGGCTTGGGAGATTGCGTGCAGAAAATGGGGGAGCTTGTGGGGTGGTAACCTCGTAATGGCGTCCAAGATCTTGGCTGCGTGTGTAAAACCTATATTTTTGTATGGAGTGGAAGTGTGAGGTTTGCTTAAATGGGAGGTAATAGAAAGGGATCAAGGTTGGTTTCTGAAGAATCTGCTAGGGCTCGAAAGGTCGACACTGAGAGCAGTGCTGTTGCAGGAAACAAGTCGTATGCGTTGTGGTGGGTGTCGTGTGTGAGGGTTGTGAAGTTTGAAGAAATATTGTAGGATTTGGGCGAGGAAAGACTGATACGGGAGGTATGGATGAGGTGTAAGAGTAGAATAGAGAGTAGATGGAGGAAAGATAGAGAAATGATGTATGAAAGAGTGGGTATATCTGAGGTGTGGGTAGAGGAGAAGCTGAGAGAAAGAGGTAGCCTAGAAACTGAGATAAGGGAGAGACTGAGGGATATTGAGTGGCAAGAAAGGCAAGTGAGAATGGCTGAGAGATCATACAACCCTGGCTACATAGAGTGGCAAGTGCAGGGGAAAATCCCGAGCTACTTAGCCAGGGGAGAGTGGGGCAGAGAGGACAAAGTATCCATGGCAAGAGCGAGGTGTGGGTCAGAAGAGCGAGGAAGAAAAGTGTGGATGGGGCTGGGGTACACCGCGTGTGCGCTGTGTCGGAAAGGGAGTGACACGTGGTGGCACCTTAGCAAAGAATGTGAGGGAGTGAAAGCAGAGTGGGTGGGAGAGTGCAGAAAGCTGAACGAATGGGGAAAGGCGTGAAAATCTGCAGGAGGCTGACGTGGGAAACGAAATTGGCGAGGGCAGAGGGGGTTTAGTTTATTTTAGTGTGTAGAAAATGTTAATTTGTATTCTTTTTTTATTTATTTTTTAGTTCTTTCTGTGAAAGTATTGTTTTTTTTGCGGCTGGAATTTGTAAAGGGAAGGGTTGGGCTGATATGCCAAATAAAGGTCTTTTTTTTCACTAGCCACAAGTTATTGCTACTTTATAAGTACTTGGGAGTCCTTACACGCATCCGTAAGGATACTAGTAAATTTAACATCTAGAAATTCGCAGAGGAGGGTAAGACTTTAGCCTGTAAGGCCAAACATTGGAACAGGGTAGGTAATTATAAGAAAATCTCCAAGGAAAGTGGTAAGTGTTTTGAGTGCCATGAACTAGGTCACTGGGTAAGCAATCCCAACTCCCAAGCCAAGATCTAATACATTCAACAAAGAAGGGGAAGAACACTATTCTACCAGCAATGGCAAGACGAACTTTGAGGGAAAAGGATTTGTAAGTGAAGCCCTCTCACTGACAAATGGTGATTAATTGAAATCAATAAACTGGGCCTTGATACTGGAGCAAGTGCCCACATATGCAGGGTGAAGAAATGGTTCACAACATATGAGGAGTTTACTAGCCCAAATGTAGTACGGATTGGAGATGGTGGGCTCATCAAGGCATATGGTACATGCTGCATAAATATGAAAATATTTGATGAAATCAACTGGAATGAAAACTAATTTTTCAGTTGGTCCTGCATTAGATAAGGGTCTGAAAATATTCTCGTCAGTCTTGAGACTTATGATGGGAGAGCATACCATGGCAGTACGACATAGCAAGCTCTACATCCTAAAGTTCAAGGCATCTAGAGGCTGAGAAAATGTCTCAAGGGGAGGAAATAGACTCAGTTAAGAAAATTTCTGTAAATGTCACCACCACCATGAAGAACTGAAATGCATTAGAAAATTTCTCAAGGAGAGGAAGTAGAACCAGTTGGGAAAACTTATGTAAATATTACCAGTACCCTGAAGAACTGAAAAGCATGAATGGATGGCACACAAGGATTACCAGCATACAAACAAAACGCTAAGTCTTTTCATTATTAAAACAAAGAACAAGAATTAACCATTCTGTAATGCGTGTGCAATGGGTAAGATTATACGGTTGCCAGGAGCTCATTACAACAACAAGCATAGGGGAAATAATTCATGCAGACATATGCGGGCCAATACAGATGCATTTAATTGGTGGGTTACGTTATTTCCTATTATTAAAAGATGTCTACTTTGTTAAGAATTAAATAGAGGTGGGATACTACCTTGAATAGTAAGAATAGCCAAAACACATTTCATCAACTTGAAATTCAGCATCAGCGGAGTGTGGTATATACCTTGGAGTAAAATGGTGCAGTTGAACGAAAAAAAACGCACCATAGTAGCAGCGCGCACAAGGCTTCAAGCTATAGAGTTACATACCAGCTTTTGGGAGGAGGTCACTAATACAGGGTATGTACTCAATGCATCTGGCACCAGCAGTATGAAGAATGCAACACCTTTTAAGCTGTGTCACAAAAGAAAACATAACAGAGAGTTATAGTTATAGTTATAGTTTTACACTTAGAACGTGCCGATGACGATTGAATCACCTTACATCAAAAGATGTATACGGAAAAGTTCTTGAACATGTTTACAAGGTTCGAATTCTCCATGAACCTTGTGACGATTCTAACAAATCCTCACCATGAGAAGTTTCCTTTATGTCTATTTCATTTCTATTATTCTCAAACAGTTGTATGTATTCTTCTCATTTTTTTCCACTGCAATATTTGTTGTCTTTTATTATCCCATTCTGTTTTTTCATTCCCATACCACTGAATTTGTTTTGTGGAAGTGGAAGGAATCATACCTCTGTTGAAGCGACTCTATCTCCTTACATTGATTTGCTATGACTGTTTCTTTGTCGTCTATAACTTTTCTAATTAATCTCTTTTTACTTATTCATGTCCTTGTTTTTGTATTGTCATCTTTTTTCCAGGAGTGTCAAAATTTCATGTGTTATCCACTATTCTTTGGGAGACTGAGAGGTGTTAGTTTTTAATCTCAATGTATCTTTGCTGCCATCCGTCACCGCTTTCTTTATGTTGTTCATGTCTCATCTGTATTTGCGTCTACATTGTTTTTGTACAATCTGTCCGAGGTTGTCATTGATTTCGTCTTCACGTTTTGCCAGTTTCTTCATCTCGGAGCATATTGTATTCAATTTCAACTTTCGACATTTTATATGTGCATTTTTAAATCTGTTTTGCAAGGTGGCAATAAGGATATTGTGATCCGATCCGACATCTGCTCCAGGGTACGTTTTTACTGTTCGGATAGCATTCCTATATCTTTTGTTGATAAGGAGATAGTCTATCTAGTTCCGTACTATATTATCTGCTGTGTGACTTGGGGATATCCAGGTGTACAATCTCCTTTTTGGTAATTTAAATCATGTGTTTGTAATGCCAAGAGCATATGGACCTACGCAATCCTCAACTTTTCCATACCCTATTTTGGTATTAAAGTCGCCTAGAACAATGGTGACATCTGAGTTTTTGACTATTTGCAGAATTGATTCCAATTGGTTGTAGAATTCTTCTATTTCCTCGATGCTCTTATCTGCTGTGGGTGCATATACTTGGTTGATATTTATTTTTCCTGTACAGGATCTTAGTTGCATCATTATAAGTCTATTTGATAGGTTCACAACGTTCAAGACAGATGGATATTTTGTGAGACTATTATGGCTACTCCTTATAGATGCTTCGCATCCTCCTGAGTAATGCGAAGGGTTGTTATTTAATTAACTCTGGTATAATTCAATAGTTTAGAGATATATGCCAAGACCTATAAACCCAAACTGGTCATGCTAGAATATCTTAAACATTATTCTGATATTTAAACTATTTTCTTGCTATTACCCTGAAACAAATTCAATAGGAAATAGATCAAGCTTTTATATTCGAATCACAATTTAAATGTCCTGATAAATAAGTATCCATCGATATTATCACACAGTGTATCGAGATGGGGATGGTAAGGAATGATGGGTATAGTAACCATAGCGCGCACAATATTCAAATCAAATTACGTCACATACTCGTTGGCTTTGTTGACTGGTAATATACCGGAAAAACCCTTTGGTGGCAACACTATTACTGGTAAATGGCATGAAGATGCAGTAATCTACGGTAAACTATTGCAGTAAAGATCCCCTTGCATATCCGTACATCTTACATCTTTATAAAAAAAACTGCTTGTACGGCGGTGAGAAATGCCCTTAGTCCTGCGCAGACTTTAAGTAGTCAGAAGATGTGAATAATCTACCGGATAAAGAAATAGAACCTGAAGAGTTTAAAACTACCAGGTCGACTATCAAATAAATCGAGAGTTTAAAAGTCGGCATCTGGGCATTAGTGAAGTACGATGCTATGAAACAGGGACCCTCACTAAGCATAATTACACCATTTATTACTTTGCAGTGATGATACAGGCAGACACCACAGACACGAAGTTGTACTCATGGTTAAAATTAGGCAATCAATAGTACATTACATACCTATATCAGAAAGAGTAATGGTTATCAAAATTGCAAGGCAACCTCTAAATATCAACTGTATACACGTATACGACCCAACAGCGGACAAGCCAGAGGACGAAATTAATGAATTCTATATTGATGGAGATAAAGCCCTGAAAAAGTTCCAAGATAATGGGAGACTCTAATGCTTAAATCGGCAAAATATTGTAGGAGACCTTTTTAAAATATCTCTCAAGTTATCTCTAGTTCGTAGTTTGAGTAATTCAGTATCACTGAGTTTTCGGCAGGCGATTCGGACATCAGTTCAATATTGCAGCGCTGTTAACATAACATAATACCTTGATCTATAAAACGAGATAATACCATAAGTCTATATAAACTTATTTGATTATTTTGAGAAAATTAACATATTTTCTAATATATGACAAACCTTTGCAGGATATGCTGTACAAATAATAAATTTGGGTTGTGTGCAAAATATTGCGCTGTACAAAAGAACAAGAGATTTATTGCTGGAACAATTTTAAAGTGCTGCTTCTAGTTAGATGAATAAAATTCATAATTGATAATTAACTATTACATGTACTTACTCATTGAGGCAATGTGCATTTGTAAGAACAAACTTATCGCTTATAAGGGTTCCTCCGCATTGGTGGATACCGCGTTGGTCATATATAGAGGCCTAAAATTCTCTTAGGTTGATACTGATAAGATAATATTCCTAAAATATATTACCGCATATGGGAATTTTGTTGCTTTCTGTTTCGGACCAATGCTTCTAGCGAATATGATTCTATCTGGATCTGAAGCTGATGAGGCATGCTCCTGGATAGGGGCAGGTATTGGAACGTTCATTTTAAGAGATGTCGCTATTTGTATAGGTTCCTGTTGATATTCCCGACATTCTAGAAAATAAAAATATTCTTAACTATTCTTACTAATTATTTCTGAATATTTTAATTAATGATATACATGTTAAGTTGATTAATTCAAAGTTAACTAAATTATTACTTTAGTCTATTAACTTAATCTAGAATAAAAAGTGGGCTATTTCCAGTTATGCATGAAAATTCGTGGTTGAACCATAGCTGAGGTGAGACTCTTGAGTCAACTTGTTTCGAATGTGTACTCGTTCAAATAGTGTGCTCTCAGAATTACACACAAGTATTTGGACAATACTTGATTATTGTATAAACTCAAATCGTGATTTGTCCGAATTCTTGGTTGCGAATTTGATAGTACATTCCGAGTAAGTAGGTACACGTTATTAATCTCAAGCCTGAAGTCGTGTTATTATTATAATAGTAATTAAGTTTATTATGATACGAACAGTTATTTATTGATTGACGGATGTGACCAATGCACAATACTTTATTATAAGCATCACACTAATTAACAGAAATAAATATTGCACTTTACCCGAATGAATCCATGTATATTCTTGGGAATAGGCACATTTTTCGTGACTTTTCTGTTAGATATCTCTTTTTTTAAAAGCAGAGACCAAATATAGCAATAAACTACAACAAGATAAGAACAATATACTGGAGACAGCACAAGAGACATGTGGGACAAAGCAAAACACAAACAAGAAGCAGCAGACAGCATGGTGTTCGCAGGACATAAGAGAGAAAATAAAGGAAAAGAAAAAAGCATGGCAAAGATACCTAAATGACAAAAATAGTAAAAACTACGAAGAATAAAGTTTAAAGAGGAAAATAGTAAAAGATAAGGTCAGAATAGCAAAGAGCAGGGAATGGGAAAATTACGGAGAGACAATGAAGAAAAATGCAAAAGAAAACCAAAAATTATTCTATAAAACACTAAAACTAAACAGAAAAGAAAAAGGACAAGAAGTAAATTATATACAAGACAATCAAGGAATATTACTGAAGGACAACGAAAAAATACTGGAAAGATGGAAAGAATATTTTGAAGACTTACTATCACAAAATGGTGGAAATGAACAGAAGACAAGAGACCAGAACGACTCGGAAGCAGATATAGAGATGATCAATGGAAAAGAAATACTAGAGATAATAAGGGAAATGAAAATAGGGAAATAACCAGGACAAGACCAGATCACAACGGAAATGATTAAACATATGGGACCTGCAGGTAATGAAATACTACTAAAATTAATAAACGAAATATGGAGGACGAATAAAATCCCCAGAGATTGTTAAGTATCGTTAATCGTACCGATACACAAGAAAGGCGATAAGACAAAATGTTCAAACTATAGGGGTATAACACTCATAAGCATAGGTATGAAGATCTTAGAAAAAACAATTAACAAAAGAATACTAGCAAAAATAGAGCAGACGCTAGAAGAATCGCAATGTGGATTTAGGAAAGGAAGATCCACACAGGACAACATTTTCACGATAAAACAAATCACAGAAAAAAGAATTGCAAATAATAAAAACACATACCTAATAAATTATGAAAAATCCTGGAAGAGAGAGGTGTAGAAAGAAAGACAGTCGAATTAATACAAAACATATATAACAACAACACCAATGCAATAATACACAAGGGACAAACATCAAGAACATTTCAGACAACCACTGGACTAAGACAAGGAGGCGGGCTCAGTCCTACATTATTTAACATATACATGGATGAAATAATGATTAGCATGAAACCAGAAACCAAAAAAGCAAACATAGGGCACAAAAACATGCAAGTTGTAAAAATATCGGAAGGAGCATTCGCTGATGATGTAGTAGTGATAGCAGAAAATGAAGGTAATCTGCAGCACAACCTTAGTGTATGGAACAGGCACCTAGAAAAGTATAACATGAAAATGAACTATAACAAAACAAAAGTGATGGTAATAGGAAACCGGAAAGAACAAATAAATATAAAGATAGAACAACACAAAATAGAACAAGTAGAAGAATTCAAATACCTGGGAGTAGCACTGACAGAAGACGGAAAAATGGAAGGCGAACTTAGTAACAGAATAAACAACACAGCTAAAACATACCACGCATTGAGCAATATAATGATTATCAAGAAAGAGATCAGTAGAAGGACAAAAATAAATATATATAAAAGCATATATAGACCTATACTGACATATGGAAGCGAGACGTGGAAGCTAACGAAGAGGGACAAAAGTAGAATACAGGCAATGGAAATGAAATATCTCAGAGGAGTAAAACAAGTTACGAGAAGAGACAGAATAAGAAATGATGACATCAGAGAAGAACTGGGAATTGAAGCTGTAGATAAGTATATAGAAAAGAAACAACTAAACTGGTGGGGTCATTTAATTAGGATGGACAAAAAGAATCAAACAAAACAGGTATGGGAAGCAAGAACTGAAAATAAAAGAAGAAGAGGTAGACCAAGAAAAGAGTGGGACAACATAATAGAGGACATAATAATCAAGAAAAGAAAAACAGTCAAGCAAGCAAGAGAACTGGCGAAGAATAGAAAGGAGGGGAAAGAATTCACAAATGTACAAACAACAGTAATTGTGAACTATAATAATGTTATTAATGTTAATGTAATAGCCTACACCGAAAGGTAAAAGGCAATTGATAATATATATATATATCTCATTTTTTATCATCATAATACAATATGCGAAATTATTACTAAGATTTTTGTACACAACAACTTTATTAGATATCTGGAAATAGCAGTTGGTAAATGACAAATTTCCATTAAAAACTAATCAAGATCAAGATTATGTTAACTATTATGTTCTATACAAAATTTGATTACAAAATGTCCCATAGTTTTGCAAACACTTGAAGAAAATATTTGTCTTAGCCAACGGACAGACAGACATTTTCCAGAGATCGTCTTAAACTGATATTCGCAAAAAATATGGCGATTTTATTTGCACGATTACAATACTTGGTATGGTAAAGTAAAAATTAATTTAATTTTTTTACTTTTAATAAACAATGAAGTATAAATAAAACTATATTTACTTTCGTTGCCCTTTAGGCTATTAGCCTTTAGCCATTTCCAAGTGTCTCCGATGACAAAAGAAGTTGGAAATGCCTAGAGCTTAATCGAAACGAAAGTGTGACTAAAGTAACATTTAAAATTAAATATCACAAAGTATACGCATTAAAATGAAAAATATTAAAATGAATATATAATAAACAATAATTCATAATAAAATCCCTATACAGAAATCACAAATTATACACAGGAGGCAATGTTTACGATAAGAAGTATAATCGTAAGATTCTCCTAATGCAAATGTCTAAATTTTGAAAAAAAAAACAGATTTCTTATTTAATTAAATCAGTTATCCTGATCGGTTGTTTATACAAAAAATCAGCGAGTATGTAAAATAAACATTATTAAATATTCTATCAAAATCTTAATCACTTTATTTTAAGTACAAAAATATTAAAACTAAAATCTAAGACACCTGTTACAATGTTATGCCCCATAATTATTTATTTAGTTTCTTATCATCAGGGGTGCAGTTAAAGAAAAAAGGATAGAAAGTAGTAACATTATTTGGGTAAGGAATATGTCTTTAGATAATTGACCCATCCTGTATGTACTGCTCTAACATAAAATTCTATCCCCCGTATTCACCGACTTTCCTAAAATCTATCAATAGCTATTGAACCCATAAGTATTCGTTGTTATAGCAACAATAAATACATTATCTAGGGAATGTAGTTACCTTAGATTCTCTCTATTGGAAAAACTGAATAATTAAACAAAAGGTGTCACCATCGCAAGCGCTACTCAAGGTGTTTGACATTTATTTTGGCATATTCTGTCGTAATATTATCCTCACAGCATTGTTAAACTTATTAATTCATATATACACATACACATACACAATATATAATGGAGCACTGAAAACATTATTCTCCATTCAATATATATAATACTATTTATTTGATAAAAAAGGCTAATATTTATAAAACTCCGTTCACAATATGTAAATAAAAAGACCTAGGCTGTTTTGAGTTTGTATTTTAATAAGAACATATATTAGCTAATCTACACTAGCTATTACAACTAAACAATTGTAAATGTAAATAGAATTCCTAATAACCTACGTTTTTATTTACTTAATACAATTTTATAATTATATTCGTTACTTACTCTGTATACTTTTGAATCCTACTGGTGTATTGTTATCTAAAAAATATTACAAGATATAACTATAGGTTTAATAGTGTGTCCTGTAATACCTGCAGCCAAACACGTTTTCACCACAAAACAA
The DNA here is from genome assembly GCA_963942505.1 of Lordithon lunulatus. Lineage (NCBI taxonomy): Eukaryota > Metazoa > Arthropoda > Insecta > Coleoptera > Staphylinidae > Lordithon > Lordithon lunulatus. The sequence continues at coordinate 37,638,239 of OZ012672.1, read as the reverse complement.
CAAAACGCTACCCATATCAACATCGCCATATTTGTATTGCCCCTGGTGAATTAGAGTAGCACACTAATTGCAAAACGTTGACAATTTATAAATAGCATCAGGAACAAGAACATGCTATTGCCCTTGCTATCGATATAAACGACACTTCTCTATATTTCTTCACCAAATCCCACTCTAAATTGGCCTTATCTAGGGGGTCATTAATTGTTTATCACCGGAATGTTTATCTGTTACTGTTGGCGGCGGTTAAACCAAGAATACGCTATATATGTTATATGTATCATGCGAATGGATAAAGTTGACCATCGGAATTTCACCGATTCATTACCGAAAAGTGTTTTTTTTTAATTAAAATATATTATATTATTATTTCCATAAAGATACATGTGTATATAAGCTTGAGTCCATAGAGAGGCTAAGACTTTTAGTCCTAATGTCTTCCAGTTAAAAAGTGGTATACTATTTTTCTGCATTCAAAGTGCCTTTGGTTTATCACTCTGGGCTGGTATGGGCTTATTGTTTCTTGTTCTATTTGCTGCTTCCGTTGCGCATAATTCTACCTCGGCCCTTACATCCGGCCGCGCACGACCGCAAGACCTGAGCGATAATGCACACCACGAGGGGCGACTACCAATGATAAACCATGCTAAACGAAAGCACAAAAGTATGCTATGCTCCTGTGATATTATATACAGACGCAACAACTATGTTTATGTCCGTTTTCAAGCCGAATAGATACGTAATTTAGCCAGACATGTATAATTGGGTTGCATCGACATATTGATGAAATTCGCATATCGTAGTGAACTGTTGGTAATTGCTCTATATAAACATTAAGACGATTTTGGTAACGAAATTGGTCCTATGCCTGATGGTTTATTATGCCAATTATATCATTACTGAAAAATCTTCTCTGAAAATCTTATTCTCCATAGGCGTCAGCCCAACGGTGTATATTATGTACCCTAATAAGAGGGCATCCTTGTAAATATGCGTTCATAACTCCAAAGACTAGGTCTCAAGAAGTCATTGTCACGAATTCTATTTAAAATTGTATTGCAGTATCATTTCGAAACACCTTTGTTGCATCCATCTTGGATAACTAGCACGAAATTCAATGTCTGCGTCAACATTTTCACTGCAGAAACCAATATATACTTATTTTACTTAAAATCTACTAATAGTAGAGAAAACAAGAAATCGAAGCACTATAAATAGTAATTAACACTAATAACAACGAGAAAATCAACGATTATACAAAATTAGAATAAGCACTTTTAAATTTTGGCACCTGTCAAACTCTGACAATATTAATACAATGTTGTCCTATGTATGTAATTATTATTTTTATTTAATAATACTAAAATATAATAATATATACAAAAGTAATAAAGATTGTTAAAAAAAAATCATGTTTCCTGCAAGCAAATAGAACATAGCTTCCTCGGTGAAGGGCTCGTCCGTCTGCTTGGTTTAGGAAACTGCTTCCATTGTCCGTTGTCTTGGATGTTTGGTTAGATGGTCAATTGTTACGTCCTTTCACTTTTTATATGTTCTTTGCACTCACTTTTAAATTTTTTGATGTCCTTGATGTCTTTAATATATTTTGGTAGCTTGTTATATTCCAATGAGTTGTTTATGATGAGGCTTTTATTTAGGGTGCTAGTTTTATTCTTTATTGAGTGAATGTCACTTTTTTTTCTTGTATTTTAGTCATGAACTTGTTTGTTTGTTGCAAGGTGGTTGTTTGTTTTTTGTATATGTTTTGATTTTATGTATTATAATGTTTTGGTTTAAGGTTATTATCTCTGTCACAGTTAGTTCGTTAATTGTGTTGTATATATTTTTGGATGGTGTTCGATGTGGAAAGTTGTAAAGAATTTTCAATAATTTGTTTTGTTGTCTTTGCAATTTATTTTTGTTAGCTTTGGTTGTATTGTCCCATATATTGCTTAAATAGTTAATATTCGACGTGAAGAGCGCATGATATACACTCTTCTTTATGTTATCGAGTAGATATTTGTGTACAGTTTTCAGTGCTCCTATTATGTTTGCATTTTTTTTCCTTAATTGTCGTATATGTTCAGCCCATTTGAGGTCGGATGATATAATAAGTCCCAAGTATTTTATAAATGGTTTTGTTTCTATTCTTGTTTCGTTTATTGTTACATTAATATTTATTGTTTTTTTTATTCTTTTGTGATAGAATCAGCATGCTTGTTTTGGTTTCATTGATCGTTAGAAGATTTCTGTTGAACCATTGTTTTAACTTGTTTATATCACTACTGATTTTGATTGTATTTCAGTTTCACTCGTTCCACTATATATAATCGATGTATCGTCTGCGAATAGGTATAGGTTTCCTTTCAATTGTAGTTCTTCAATATCATTTATATATTAAATAGAGGATTGGCCCTAGTACTCCACCTTGTGGAATTCCATATTCTGGATTGGCAGTGTCACTAAGAATGTTTCCTATTCGTGTTTGTTGGGTTCTGTTATTCAGATACGTTTCAAATATTTTTATTTCTATGTTAGATATCTCTGCGTTACATAGTTTCTGAATTAATATTTGTTTTAGAAACTGTGTCAAAATCTTTCTTCATATCCACGAATAGGGCTGTGTAATACTTTCCCTCATCCAAAATGTTTTGTATATTTAAAATCATATCAGTTGCGGCTGATGTAGTACTTGACTGGTTTTGGTATGCGTACTGATGTTTACAGACCAAATTGTTTTTATTTAGATGATCTGTCAGTGTTCTGTGTAATATGTTTTCGGTGATCTTTGAAAATATTGGTAGTAGGGCGATGGGTCTATAATTCTTCGGTAAGCATTTGTCTCCATGTTTATAAATTGGGATTATTATGGTTTTTTTCTTGATATAATCCAGTATGTAATATATCGTTTATTAGATCAAGTATAATCGGAGTTAGTTCATCCTTCATTTGTTTGACTAGCTTGTTTGTGATATTATCGACGCCAGGAGTTGAAAATTCCTTAAGATTTTCTATAATCTTTTTAATTTCCTCTTGTGTTGTTAATGGAAATTTCGCAGTGCATATATTTGTTTTATTTTGCATTGTTTGAAAGTTTGAAGGAGTGTTTGATGCACTATTTGCTTGCTTTTCTGCTAATATGCTTCCAATGTTAGCGAAATAATTATTAATTATGTTACTGACCTGATTACTGTTAGAGGTTGTTTGGCTATTATCAGTTCTCATTTTTATTGAGTCTTGTTTCATTTTCTTCCTTCTGTTTAGCAATGAATTTACTTCGTGCCACGTTTTTAGTGTGTTTCCTTTTGCGTTTTCAAATCGTTTGCTGTATTATCTTTTGTTTTCTAATTTTAATTTTAACTTGTGCCTCTCTCTTCAGTTGTTTATATTTATTTTTTAGTAATTCATTATTTGGGTTTAATTTCTGCCTGTGGAAATAATAATTCCTCTCTTTTATTATGTTCGCAATATCCAAGTTGACCCATTCATTGCATTCCTTTCGTTTGAAGGTTGTTTGTTTTGTTTTTTTTTTGTCAAATCGGTTAAGATTTTTATTAATTTAGATAATGAGTCGATTTTACCCAAGTTTTGTTTAAATCCAATTTTAATCGCATCATAATTAATTTTAATCTTTGTAGTTGGTATATATTTATTTTTTGTTTTATTATTTACCAACCATGTTGTTAAACTAGCATTGTGGTCCGAAAAATCACTTGATATTATTTCATTTTTTTTAAGCTTTTGTTTACAATTTTTAATGACCCGTTGTAAGATTATCATGATCAATTTTATTCATTACTTCGTATCCTTGTTCTTCTATCATTTCCTTATATTCCATTACTGAATTATTCGTTTGTGCGATATTAATATTGAAATCGCCTAATATTATATTTGATTCATTGCCATTCAATATAGTTGGTTTCAGTACTTGCAAAAGTATTTTATTCTTTATGGTAGGCGGTTTGTATATTAGCGTAATATATGTTTGGTCTTCTTCTATCCATATCTTAAGTATTTCGATGTTTTTATGGTTTTATTTAATGAGATTTTGAAGTTCTTGTCATTTTTTTATGCAGAGCGCTATTCCGCCTCCTCTGCTTTGCCTACAGTTATGAACTGCTTTGTAGTAGTTGATGTTGATAGTTGGATGTTTCATTATGGTATAACCATGTTTCTGTCAGTGCTATGTAGTCTAGGTTTGTGTAAATGTAAGGCAAAATTTGTATTTGATCAAATTTATTTCTTAGGCTTCTTATGTTTTGTAAGTAGATCGATTTTAGTTTCAATTTTGGATCTATTTGATGGAAGTTCTAGTTATGTTATTTTTTATTATTTTTCTTATTTATGATGTTTGTTTCTGTTGTAATTTCAAAGCTTTTATGTCATCCATGCATCTTATTTTTATAATTTTGTCTTCTATGTTTCTTCTTACGAATATGTTACCCTCTTTCGTTCATGCAAATTTGAATCCATTTGTTTTTTAAGTTGTCTTGCCTCATAAAAGAGTTTCGTATTGTTTGGAGTTAACTCATCATTGAAAAATATTGGTTGGTTATCTCCCTTTAGACCACATTCTTGAGTTTTTATAGATTTTATCTCTCTTCGCTTTTCTAATATTTTGGTTTTCTGCGACATGTCTGATAGCTTAAGTGTTATGGGCCCTGATTCTTTGCTCCTATAGCAGTCTACTATTTCAGAGGGGTTGAGAGGTATGCCCATTCCGTTAGTTATTTTTGTAATTACTTCTTTTATATTTTCTTTTGTTCCCTGGGATGGAACACCTTTAATTATTATGTTCTTTTTGATCTGTTTTTGTTATTGGTCGTTACACCTTGTTTCTAGTTCATTGATTTTATTCTTAATTTCTTTGTTTTCCTTTTCTGACTCTTTTAGGAGTTTAAATAATTTCTTATTTTCTTCTTGTGAGTCGTGAAACTGTTTGTACATAAATTCCATTGCTTTTTCTATTCTATCTAGCACTTTTTTTAATATCTCTTATAGATTCAATTTCATCAATCTTCTTTTCTCCACTTGATTTTCCATTCTCTTCTTCAGATTCGCTATTCCCCTTTTGGTTTTGTTTTCTTGTTTTAGGCATGTTGCTATGTTTTCAGAATAAATAAAAATACTTTTGGAGTTGAAAAACAACATCTACGTAAACATAATTTTACCATTCTTCTTTATTCCAATGTGCAGCTCTATATGTCAAAAGACAATGAAATAATCCGCATATTAACGGACTTCTTTTTCAAAATTCGGATACTCCGTGAAGATCCAGGAAGCATGCTATAATATTTTTGTATTTAGATTTTGGATTTTGAAATTTGATGAGTAACATAGTAATCTGAAGTTCTTTCGCTAATTTATACATTTATTATCTTGACATAAACAATACTTTTCACGAAATGCATAATTATCGCCAAATTCCGTAAAAAAATACATTTATCTTGGAGGTTATAAGTTACTAATCACGGATATGTTTATCTGCTAATTTTATTAACAGCGGTTCACACCAAAATAAAGCTATGTAGACTCCGCAAGGCTATATAAGGAATTAATGATTCTCGCAATCTCATTTCGTAGAGTTCAAATAGTTTAGATTATAAAAAACAAAGGTCTTTCGCCCTTTCTTTCTCACGAAGTGCTTGTAGAAAAAATTATTTACTCTTTTCAGCTTTGTTTTTGTTCTGCAGTTATTAATCACCCTGAGCTGCTCCCGAACGTAAACCTATTTTGTGAGAATTGAATAACATAAATCATCTTCATAGAATAATAAAGATCTTTAACTTATACGACATTCATCTCAATCACGAATCAAGTTCCTCTTACTCTTCCACTATCATAATATTGTTGATATTAGGTGACAATGGCCCTTCAACCTGTATCATTATCCGCGTGAAGTATACAGTACCTAGTACCACCCCCTTTGCTAATCTGTTTCTATCAGAGTGTCACTGAGGGCATTCGAAGGCTCGTATCCCCAACAACAAACCCTGCCGTTCGCAGCCGAGGAGCTCAATGACTTCCTGGCTACCACAAACACCGCTTCCCTGAAGATTGTACGGTACGCGCTGGTCACCCTCAAACCTCCATACCCTCCACACCGGGGCACCGTACAGCTGATGCTCTCTAGTGGCCAGGCAAGTATCCTTCTCTTGCTTGCCTTTGGCCCATGGAGGTTTAGCATGATCCTTTGCAGGGCCAGCGCCACTTGCCACCGTAACCTATGCGTGTTTGTTCAGGGTCAGACCAAGGTATTTGAGGCTCACTCCGGGGGTAATCCGCAGTCCTAGCATGGAGAATACTATTGGTGCTACACGTCTTCTGCCGGTCAACAAAATGTCCTCTATTTTCTATGGGCCTAAGAAAAGTTGATTATCCTGGACCCAGTTGCTGATTTGGTCTAGGCTGTTGTCCACCGTCGAGACCAGCTACTACTGTAACCCGGCAGTAATCGCTAGTGCCACCACATCTGGAAAAGGGATTCGCAGTACTCCGTCATACAAGATGTTCCACAGGATGGAGACGGAGGCAGGTTAGTGTGATGCACCCACTGTTTATTCCTGCCTCCCTTGGCATTGCATTCTCCGAGTCCATAGTGTTAAGAAATCTCGCCATCAGAGCCCTCTGCTGTCTTGATAAACAAGTTACCGAGAACTATTTTTAGTTTCACCTCTTTATTAGTGAGTTTCATAGCGTCGTCCGAGTGGAGTAGAACTCCTCTATCGCCTCATCAGGTTTTTTGCCAGTTGGGGCGTACGCTTGTATTACGTTCATGGCTCGGCGAAAAGTGAATTCTCAGAAGTATAACTTCTTTCTTCTTCTTTCTTTTCGGCCTTGTATTGTCCATTCCTGGTCGTAGGCCTCCCCTAGTCTCTTCCAATGTTTCATGTCTTGGGCAATGTGATACCATCTTGTGTCTGTGAATCTTTTTATATCGTCTAACCAACGCACCTGTGTCTCGCCAATGGTTCTCTTCGACGTTCTTGAGTGCCTGGGAACCAGTCCATGTTTCAGATATTTATCTTGCTGCGTGCCCTAGCCAGACCCACTTCATCACTCATTGTATTACGTCAGTTTAGTCAGTTTAGTTCTTTGACAGATGATTTCATTTCGGATGTTCTCAAGCTTACACCGGGCAAGGCATATTCCATAGCTCTGTGGTTCTTAGTCGCTTCACTTTGGAAAACTATAGCGATATATAGATCTCCCAATGAGAAGAATCCATGACAGACTTTACTAATCTAAAATTTCTAAAATCAGAAGAGATGAGCACAGCTACGCTGTATTGATATGAGGGTTGTTGTTTCCAGAGTAATAGATTATACCATTATGGGTTTTGCGTGTCCCGGCTCCTGGCCATATCACCTGACTTAAGCCCTGCACGCGAACTGCATGTACATTGGCGAGCCTCACAATATTTTTGTCTATTCCCTATCTGGATGCATTTGGACAAGTTTAGCCCGTTTTCACCTAGGAGGAAACCCTCTGTGTCCAGTGCCTATTGTTATATCTTGAATACCTAACATCATACCAGTTATATTTGTAATTGTTTCAGTTGTTACATTAATTAATGAAGTAACTGTATTCTCTAATCCCGATGTTACTTTTCTGTCTACAATGGTTCAGTACATGTAATAATTTAGTAAAAATAGTGAATAAATTTGATTCAGCCCGTTAATAATTAATACTTTCCGCAAAGTGGATATATTATGTAAATTTAAGTAGTAGAATAAAAAAATATAACATAGGTCTATTGCATTATATTTATTATGTAAAATTAAAAATTATTTGTTTAATTGAAATTTAAATTTATTACAACCACGGGTTGACATCTCTGGCCAAACAATGGATTCAATCCATTTGATGTAAGCTGCTACTCGCGTGTATACTTGGCCGGAATTCATTTGTACAACTCCTAAAGATGGCACACCAACCACTGTATATCCCGATGCTCCTTTATTTGAAACCACTATAGAAATAGGCTGATGGCGAACCTGTAATGAATCAAGTGAAAATCAAGTTTTACATCGGAATGATCCATATATCCTTTCAAACTTTACATTTATGTGGACTCGATAACACATTATTTCCCGAACTGATTAATGTACGACTGTATATGTTATGTAAGTATTATTCTATTGTTTACAATATAGTCGGCGTTGAAAGAACTGTGGTGAAACACAGAATGAAACGCTCTATTCCGGCAAAATTTTAGCAGAAGAAGTGAGAACGTAAGAAAATGGACTAAATTAAAAAGAGTAGTAAAAACATATCTTACTTTCCTTGAAATGAAGATGGCAAAATCAGAATTATTATATTTAGTATGATGGTTATAACAGGAAATTAAATTAATACATTTTTTTATCTAAAAAGGCAAACATAAATAGGGAGACATACTGTATAGGAGAAACGAAAAATGACAAATATTACCTAATTCTGTCTAGTCCTAAGAAACCAGAAATAGGAGGAATGGAAGATAGAACTATTTTAACTCAGCAGAAAAAATGAGGCATAGGGAACATACAAGTAGAAGATGTAAGAGATCGGAATAATGGCAAGGAGACTTAAAGTGTAGGAAGAATTATTTAAACTAATTACGGAAATAAGAAATTAAGGCGTAGAAGTAGGAGAAACTGGAGGAAGAAGACAGAATATTTGAAATTTCTGTCTTCTTCCTGCAGGAGGGAGGCATGTGATTCACCCTGGATAAACCAAAACTCATGTTTTGTCACAAGTGACTTGCCCGCCTCAGTGGCACTCTAAGCCCCATGCATCGTCCTCCGTACGTCCGTTAGTCCTGTCTCTTACCTTGCTTAATTGTTATTAAGTCTGCATTGGTTCCTGGTCATCGTTGTACTTATGCCTCATGACCACGTTGGCGTATCATCTCACTGCGTCCCAGTTCATGTCAGAGTTAGACATTAGAGTCTCTAGTCGTTGTGGCGTCATTCTTCCTCCAGGCCAAGCTACATCTCAGCCCGCTCCCTATACAATCTGCGGTAACTGTATAGCGCATGTGCCGGGTCGTCGAGGTGGTCACAGTATTAGCCATTCTTACTCTGTGCACGCCGTGTCTTGTTAGTGCAGTGCCAGCCAGTGATCCATCTATCCATGGTTTCTGTCTACTAGTGATGCTATCTGGGAGAAGATCCGTCTTATCCAGTCTGCGTTCGTTTGCCACTTACCGCAGGTGTGGTTTCTGGCGTCTTGGTTGTCTTTGGTTTGGTGTCCTGTCTGATCCAATTTAACACTTCCGTCCATTCTTCCGCGAGTATGTTTGCTGCTCTCCTCTAGGTCTATCAAGGTTAGTTAGGAGCCTTGCCAAGGCCGCCTCGGTCCGGACTGTCTTTTGCGTTGCCGTCCTTACTTGTGCCGTGTGGTGCCTGTTGGCCTCTATGATCATGCCCAGCAATTTAAGTTTGTCTTGCAATTACGAAAGTCTCCCCTATCTTGCTCTCTTCGGGGAGAGTAGGGCGACTTCCGTTTGCGCAACGATGATTCTTATCCCGATAGACGTCATCCAGCTCGCAATCCCTTTTGCTGCCTCCCTTATCCTAATGGTGTTTGCGAGCTCACGTCCTCGATGAGCCAGTGCCATGTCGTCCGCAAACTCCACGGTCATTGTTTCAAAATGCTTCATCATATGCAACCTTCCACAGAAGCGGGCCCAGTACCGACCCCTGTGATACTTCGCCTGTCACATTGTAGCTGATCTTCTTGTCGTTTATCGTGGATAGCATAACCTGTCGCTTAGGTAGCAGTATTAGGTTTCAGGGTATTGTTTCCCATTGCCTGCACGATGGTAAGCCAGGGCACGGCATATAACGCATTTACAATGTCCATGGTCACCACCATGTACTATCTCTTGGTACCCCAAGCCACCTGATTCGCCTTCTCTACCATTCCCTGGACTTCCATAATCGCGTTCATGCTGCACATGTACCTGGTAAAGCCAAACTGTCGCTTCTACAGTTCGCCTGCTACTTGCAGGGCCTCCGTGAGGCGGATTTGGGCAGAAGTACTAACCTGGTCTACTTACACCTCTTGGGGAAGGGGCGTTTCTTTTCCAGGGAAGCGGTGGCTATTTCGGTTATTCTCTCCGGTATTTCCTGTCCTGCTGCCTTTAATATTTTGTTTTATATCCCGTCAGGGTCCGGTGCCTTCGTGCTGGTTAACTTGTTTATGATGGTTTACCGTGGCTTCTGCACCAGCCTGTATATGAGGCTCCACGGGTTGTCCTCCACCTCCCCATAGAGCTGGCGCCAGCATCCTTCCTGGCTACGCTATATGGTCCGCCTGAACTCTTTCCATCTCATCCGGTATTGGTCCCGGGGGGTTCAGTTAGGACACCAGCGGCTCGTGCTTATTGCTCCAGTTTTTCGTGCCAGATGTTCTAGCATCTTCGCTAGGTTAACCTCGCACCATGCCTCTGCCAGTTCGTGGTTCCACCAGTAGGTGGTCCTTTTGGAGGTCCTCACTTCCTTCTTTAGTCTTTAGCCATAGTGTTCTCGTCCTCGATTTTGTTTCTGCACATTTTATATTAGCCATCTCTTCTGTTGGCAGACCTGTAGTGGCAGTTTGATGATCAGTCTACTTGTTGCTATTCTATACATAATATATCTGTGATCGCTTAGAGTTTCTAGGTCTATCACCCTCTATTCCTGCACTCTCCTCATCGCTTGCATTAACGCGATAGCGATGTTTATAAACGATGCCGATCCTCCCCTTACGAAGAGGGCTCGCCCCCGCCGACGTCGAGTTGTACGGTAATCGTATTAGATCCTTTTAGATTCCTCCATGGCCTTACGTTTAAGAGGACACTGGAATTCTCCTATGGCATACCCTTTCTTGTTGCAAAATATGCAATGGGGAGGTCTTCCATTCGCACTACCTGGTGTTCTGACCTTTGACTCGTTTCCAAAGACCTTTTCGGTGATCTCTGAGCATATTTTGTCTATTTCCGCCGTACTGCCCTTCACTTTCATACGAAGGTGCCCGTTTTCGGTTTTTTCAACGCGGTTTATGATTTTCCACTCCTATATTTATCCGAACGTCAGTCTGCCCTTTGTCTTCCTCATTCGTCTACCGCCTACCTGAATGATCTGCCTAATCCTTCTCATGCCTTCGTACATGGTAGTTCTGCCATTATTTCTTGTTGTGGGAGCACTCACAAGGTAGTGCGTGACCCACTAGGTTCCATATCCGACCTCTGTTTTGCGGGTGACTGTGGTTATCTTCTTGAGGGCCAGGTTCTTCCCTGGCAGTTCGGCCACGACCCTCCAGGCCTTCTTCATGGATTACCTGCGGGCTTTGAATGGCTCCTGCTCCTTTAGTTTGTCTTGGAGTTTCTCCTCAGCCGTGGACCAGGGTGGCCTGAGCGGGGTTCCTACATCGACCTTAGCTAGTTTGGAGATATTTCTTGTCTCACCGGAAACACTGCATCCATGATCGCAGCTAGTTTTGCTAACGGGTCTTGTCTCACTACTTTGTCACCTAGTGTTATTTCCCGTCTGGGTAGGGAGCCATACTTACAGCCCTCCTGTGGCGTGGACGGTTTTCTTTTATTGGTTGGCGTTAGATGCCTCCACCCTTCAGCCCAGACCTAAACGACATAGCCCGATGAGACTATCAAAATTATGGATTCAGGAGAAACTTAACATAGTACATAGTATATGAAGTTTAAGAACAAGAAGACGCATAAAAAGATAGAATTAGAGAAGAAGCAGAACGACAAGTGATATAAAGAAAGAGATCAAAGATAGAGTGAAATGAATGGAGACAAATGTAAACAAATATAAATTGATACATTCTGTTGCAGGTAACTACATAAAGGAGTTATGTTTAAATAACTAAATAACTACGAATTAAAATAACAACCAATTATAATCATTATCTTATGTTATCATTTCTGCTACTTACGTTACTATTAGTATGTTCCTCAACGCAAATTTGCAGACGGTCTATAATCCCATACGCTACATTATCAAAGTCCTGGTAATTTTGTTGACAATTATCAGTGCTAACAGTAAATTTCTGCTGTTTTCGCGTTCCCACTGGTTCTGCTTCTTCGACCCATGTTACCATAAACCAATCATCATCATCGCTATAATGACGAGAACTCAAGCAAGCCGGTCGCACATTTTTGCTGAACGTCACAGGTTCCTCAAGCTCTATTAATCCAATATCACTATAATATTGGTTGCCATTAGTGTTGTACTGTGGGTGTGGGATATTTCTTGATATGTTGAGGAAGTTCCGTGCTAGGGGGTTAATGACGTCCGTGCCCAGTATGACTTGTTTCTTTGTGCTATGTTTGGTGTTTAAAAAAAGCAATTAATTAGAAGTTAATATTGTATTATCTATTGTTTGTCCACAATTGTACCATGTTTCCTCTAATAGAAAGACCAGAGTAAATATCTGAAGAGATAAATTAATAAAATACTTCAACTTCCATGAACACTGATAGATATGTATTAAACATTGAATCAGCAACCCTTAAATCAAACCCAATCGAATCTCTTTACTTACATATTACTGGATATATTATTTAGTTTATAATTTATTAAATATATACACACATTTTGTGAAAAGGTGCCAAAAATGTCTCTTATAATGCTATAATGTGTCCCCGGGTAGTTAGGATACTATTTTAGATACTTAGACAGCTCGGAGATGATTTTCCGAAATAGGGTAAGTTCTAATACTTATATGTACTACTAAACTCAATAAAAAGTCGTACACACTGTATGTGCCCAAATATACACAAATTAAAATTTTCAGTTGTGTGATCCACACATTTGTTACAGGTTACTGTGCTGTTAACTTTGGACGTTCAGTAAAAAAAACGAGGCTTTCCCACCATTTACGTAAAAGAAAATAACATAATACGTACTTATTGTGTTTAACTGTGGCATATTAAAACTAAAGTTTTATTTACTTTCAAACTAACATTAGTTACCAAGTTGACAGATAACAACAACCCGTTACAAAAACTACACAATACAAACATGTACGACTTTTTTTGTGACTTTAGTAGAACATACAGTAACGCATTAGAACCCGAAGGTCAATTGCCAGTTACTAATGTAACAAATACAGTCACTAGTATTAACTAAATACTAAATAAATGTATGCTCCAATAAAAGAGCTTTTGGCACAATATATACATACGTTGCTATAAAAAACTCAACGACCAGGGAAAAAACATGCTTAAGAACACATTATTGTAGATACTTACTTGGTGAGACAATGCGCTGTTGTTAGGATGAACTTATCGCTTATGAGAGTCCCGCCACAGAGGAGCTTACCCTTTAGGTTATAAATAGCGGCCTAAAAATTAATTTAATATTGATAATGATGATATATAATATTCTTTAAATATATTACAGCATATGGGAATTGTATTGCTTTCTGCTTCGGGTCTGTGCTCCGGGCAAATATGATTCTCTCCGGATGAGTTGTTGGGACGTTCATTCTTGGAGTCGTTTTTATATATTGATGCTCTTGCTGATATTCCCTACATTCTAACAAAAAAGAAATTAGTACACACTGAACAATGGTGAGACCGGCCCCAAGATCACAATAGATGAAAAGAGCAGTGGCATCAATGACAAACGAAAAATCAACTGGACCGGATATTGTTAACATGGTTCTAAGACTGATCTGCGATATTGATCAGGATTTCTCAAACACCCTCACAAGTCTACGACACACATAATTGACTCCTTCAATGCATCGATTAGTGACAAAGAATTAATGAACATGGCTCACTCCTGGGGTGGCAACGTCCGAATTTCGAATTTCTAAAGAATGGGACGAGAGGAATGGTGCTTTTATTGCCCTTATGGCTTGTTTAATTGTTACACATATCGGCGTATCTAATATTACTTCTCAAAATCCTTTTATTGATAGTTTAGTTGTAAAATGTGCCGTTGGTACATTATCGTTCCTTATATATAATATATACTTTCATGAAACTCCATCTGTCTTGCCGGATAACTTACAACTGGTACTTGAATCGCTGGAGCTAATATATAATGATTCGTATACAATTATACTATGTGACTTTAATATACCTTCTTATGTGGAAAGCGGAATAAAAGTGCTATAAGTCTATCTAGACAATTTTGTATATACCTTGGGATCTGCCAGACCTCGAGACAGATAATCTGCACCGTTAGTGTAGGAAAAGGTAATCCATCCCGAATCAGTAATGGCTTTTTCTCTCAAGCAGCTAACATATAGTAATGTCAACCTGGAGACAGGTTCATATGCGGCCGCCCCAGAGGCAAGTAATATGTCCCTCTACCTCGGCATGGAAAAGAGGAAATAAGGAAGGCAGGGAAATAGAGGAACCAACCCCGAAGGAGCCCACCTAAAACCCCACTGCACCTGTTGAGGAGGACTATACATACGAAACCAGCGCCAATTTGCTCAGTGCATGGAGACCGAGGAGGGAGAAGAATCGGTCCCTGCAGGAAATTTGTTAGGCCAATAAATAAACGAAAGTTCTATTTATTTTACTCAATTATATTTCTACTTCCTATATTAGTGTGGTTTTGCTAGTCCCAAATCGGGCGCCTCCCTCAGGTGGCGGATGGGAGAACGCCTCCCGGGAATGGGTGGTACCGAGGAAATGAAATACTCGGGACAGACCAAAACTAGCACCTGATGAAGAGCAGCAACGATCATCAGTTCCAGACCGAAGTGCGAAAGATAGGATCTTGAAACAGTTCGGTACTGGAAGTTTGCAGGCAGGACTGTAATAGTCTGAATGGCTCCATTACTGATATGGAGAAAGTAACGGGAAACTACTCCATTATCAATCCCATTTTCATTGTAATATTCTTAGGAGCATCCGAAAAACAAGACCCATAGTCATTGGCAGCTCTTAAATGGTCACGGGGTGCTAAGAATCCCCGGGAAGAAAATAAATACGAAACTTAAAATAGCCAACAAAAAATTAATATAGCCACTTGGAATATTCGACGTCTGTTTGATTCAGGAAAGTTAGTAAATAAGTGCCACGAAATGGACATACTCAACATTGATGTTCTAAGTATAACCAAAGTAATACGACCAAGCTCAGTAAAACTCCAACCCGGGAACAAAATGTTATTACTCTAGCGACTATGACAAATACCACTTCAAATGACTAGAAATAATACTGAATAAACACCTAAACAAACCACTTTTCAACTTCGAACCATTATATATATATATATATATATATATATATATATATTATCAATTGCCTTTTACCTTTCGGTGTAGGCTATTACATTAACATTATTAACATTATAATTTACAATTACTGTTGTTTATACATTTGTAAATTCTTTCCACTCCTTTTTGTTCTTCGCCAGTTCTATTGCTTGCTTGACTGTTTTTCCTTTCTAGATTATTATGTCCTCTATTATGTTGTCCCACTCTTTTCTTGGTCTACCTCTTCTTCTTTTATTTTCAGTTCTTGCTTCCCATACCTGTTTTGTTTGATTCTTTTTGTCCATCCTAATTAAATGACCCCACCAGTATAGTTGTTTCTTTTCTATATACTTATCTACAGCTTCAATTATCAGTTCTTCTCTGATGTCATAATTTCTTATTCTGTCTCTTCTCGTAACTTGTTTTACTCCTCTGAGATATTTCATTTCCATTGCCTGTATTCTACTTTTGTCCCTCTTCGTTAGCTTCCACGTCTCGCTTCCATATGTCAGTATAGGTCTATATATGCTTTTATGTATATTTATTTTGGTCCTTCTGCTGATCTCTTTCTTGTTAATCAGTATATTGCTCAATGCGTGGTATGTTTTAGCTGTGTTGTTTATTCTGTTACTAAGTTCGCCTTCCAGTTTTCCGTCTTCTGTCAGTGCTACTCCCAGGTATTTTAATTCTTCTACTTGTTCTATTGTGTGTTGTTCTATCTTTATATTTATTTGTTCTTTCCGGTTTCCTATTACCATCACTTTTGTATTGTTATAATTCATGTTCATGTTATACTTTTCTAGGTGTCTGTTCCATACACTAAGGTTGTGCTGCAGATTCATTTTCTGCTATCACTACGACATCATCAGTGAATGCTTCTTCCGATAGTTTTACAACTTGCATGTTTTTGTACCCTATGTTTGCTTTTTTGGTTTCTGGTTTCATACTCTTCATTATTTCATCCATGTATATGTTAAATAATGTAGGACTGAGCCCGCCTCCTTGTCTTAGTCCAGTGGTTGTCTGAAATGTTCTTGATGTTTGTCCCTTGTGTATTATTGCATTGGTGTTGTTGTTGTATATGTTTTGTATTCGGACCATTATCCGAACGATATATCCTGCTGCAACAGTCTAGAAAATTTCATACAAACATATGCCCCCACAGCAGACAAACTAACCCAAGGACTAGAGAAACTTTACGAAGACAGAGAAAAGCTAATGTAATTAACAAGAAAAAATTAAGTTCATATCATTCTAGGCGACTTTAACGCAAAGATTGGCAATGGCAGAGTAGTGGACATCGTTGGCGAATACGAACTAGGTAACCGAAATGGGCGGGACGAACGTCTGCTTAAGTTTGCCCAAGCGCACAATATGGTCGTTACAAACACATTGTTCAAACTACTCACAAGACCATTATATGGACTTCACCATTACATGCAGAGAACAGAATAACTCTCAATAATATAGACTATATCCTAATAAATAAGATATTCCGTAGATTAGTAACAAGCGTAAACATATACCCTGAAGCAGATGTCCTGGTTATCACCTAACGCCAAAAATTCCAAAGAGACAAAAAAAGAAACTTAGAAGCTTGCATGGCCCAAGCATTAAAGAATCGATTACAAATAAACTAAACAATAAACTCTCATCACTAAAGAGAGAACAACTAAATGCAAAACAAGTAGACGAATCGATATAAAGGAAATAATAAGAGAAGTTTGGCAGGAACAAAAGCATACAAAGAAAGAATGAGTAACGGATGATATTCTAAGAAAACCGGAACAGGGGCAAAACTGGAAGAGTAAAGACTAGACATAATACAGAAAGATGAATGGAGAAATAAGAACAGATTTCAAACTAGCCAAGGAATACTGGTGAAAAGAGCGATGCAAAGGAATAGAAGAGCTTGAAAAAAAAACACTACACATTTAACTTGCATCGCATAGTCAAAGGACTCACATTCAACCACAGGCGACCGATGAATCAATCGTTGGTTAACTGTCAGGGTAAACTTAAGTTGAGTAGCAGAAGAAAATATATCACTTTGGACTGAATATATAACACAATTATTCCAGGACATACAGGAAACCCCCACACTCCCCGATCAAGACCTACCCGGGCCAAAAATAGTAAAATACGAGGTGGTGCATGCCATCAAATTACTAAAACCCAACAAGATTGTAGATCCAGATGAGATATCCAGAAATCCTGAATATTATCAAAGAAGAAAATATTAACCTCCTAGTTAGCATCTATAACGGAATATACGACACGGGAGCTTCCCGCAGGAATAGCTCGAGTCCACCTTCATAGTATTCCTAAAGAAGGCGAATCCCAAAGGAAATGCAATGACTATAGATTAAGTCCTAGTCTTATGAGCCAGGTCCTCAAAGTATTTTAAAAGCAATTTATAATCTAATCCCAAATATAGCCCAATTCGGCTTTCGTACGGGCATGGCGACCAGAGAATCTTCACACTTCAAATGCTCTTTCTGTTACCATAATAAGAAACACATTTTTATATGCGTTATCGGTTTTAAAAACCCATTTGACAAAGTTATCCACTCGAAGCTAATCAAAATCCTGCAGAACAGCGGATTAGACGGAAAATACATGTTAATCAAACATTTATCTGGGCAACAATCGGCCAAAATCAGAATTTAAAACGAAATACATACCAATCGAGGAGTCAGGCAAGGATGCATATTATCGCCAATCCTTTTCATCCTATATTGTGAAATATTAATCAATAAAGCATGGGAAATCACACAATACGGCATAAAAATGAATGGAACTTACAAACCATAAGATATGCGGAGGACACTATTATAACAACTAGCACCGACGTAAGGCTACAGCACCTCATTGACGACCTAGACGACACCATTAAAGAATTGAACATGGAAATAAACGCTACCAAAACAAAAATAATAAAAATATGTAAATCTCAGAATGTACCAATTGCCATTACATCCAATAGAATAATATAAGAACAAGTCGACAAAATAAAATACCTCGGATGCTGGATGAATGACAAGCTCAACCAGGAGCCTGAAATAAAATGCCGAATCAATCAGACATGGGGTAGCTTCATAAAACATAGGGACTACTTTGTGACAGGCTTAAATTATAAAAAACTTATTAGGACAGCAAAAGACAGGGAACAATTTTCAGAAGTAATCGCCTACCTTCATTAAATGAAGATGCGCCGGAATAAGAAGAATAATATATTTCCTAATTCGTCATTTGCACTGTTAATAGGTACCTGTTGGGTAAATAAACTATATGTCGGCGCCTGATCAATTTCGATGCTTAGAAAATACTTTTATGAGGAATTTAATCATAACGACAGCACAAGGGTGCATTACTCAGCGTTTGATTAGTGCTGCAGCAGCCAATTAGTAACAGATTGTAGGAATGTGACCTTGCCTTGAGTACGCACTGCCAAGGGGCGATGTGAGCGGAACTAGCTAACAGGGGTGCTGGTAGTTCTTTACGAACAACGCATATGATACGTTGGCTTGGACATTTTCTCTCAAGAAAGGTTCACTATTGACTATAAATGCGTTAGAATAAGTGTAATGAGTTCTTATTGTTATTGTATAATCAGTGCTTTAAGTTAGTTACTCAGTTATTAATAAAATGTGTTAGTTGATGTGGCGAAGGACTTATTATTTATTGTGCATTGAATAATATCCTCCAAAGAGCATGCTCTGGATTTACCGGACCAAGTACCTGACCGTACTAATTGTTATTAGTAATAAAACATCACGATATGTGATACATCTGATTAATACAACGCCCTGTATATACATGCACACATGGCCTAATGCACCCGCAGTAGTACGGAGGCGCGCATTATACAGTATATAAAATAATTAGATTTACTGAATCTATATTAATTTTCATACAAAATAAATAGTACATATATAAGTGTGAACCCACCTCTTAGCAATCTACATATCTAGATTTCGATCTTATTAGATCTCGTCAGTGTAGCTCAGCTAGTGAGGATGAATTATATGTAAATAAATAGTATGTTTTTGAATTTTTATTGCTTCTGACGTTAGTGGGATAAATTTCCCAATTGTTAATGTTATACCATAAATAAGGAGCCACTCAACAATATATTCAATATAATTTTACTTACTCTGAATGCTTTTAAATCCCACTGGTATACTGCTGTTATCTAAAAATATTACAAGGTTTAATGACATCTCTAAGATGGTGTACTGTATTACCTCCAGCTATGCATGACATCGAAATTAAACAGCAAAAAGCTGCTACTCCTATCCATATCGTCATATTTACAACTAGGATCGCACACTGTTGATTACAAAACTTTCAATTTATAAATAACATCGAGCGCACTGTTGGAATATATCACTTCACGAAGTTGAGATGCCCAAGTAAAAAACACATACCTAATCCCTGTTAAAGATACATTCTCCGCTCACAAGATATAAAGAATTACTGAATAAATATCTCTTCTGACAAAACTTGTAAGTTATTATGGATGGGTGGCTATCTAAGTGGACGGGAATGAACTCTGTCAGTCAGCACTACCTGCTTTGTTGTCGCCAATCAGTTTTTGGGTTCTTCCCGCTTTACCATCCACTGCGACTAAATTCGGCTAATTGAACTTTAACGAGGTCGTAAATTTATAATTTACAATACAAAATCATATACTATATTAATATATATATACATATATATATATATGTGTATATATATATATATATATATATATATATATATATATATATATATATATATATATATTAGTGGCCCGTTGCAGCAATTCCTGCAATAAAAGAATATTTTTCATTAAATCTTGTATAATTGCGGGGTACACCAGTTGAAGTTGGTTCATCATATCATCTAAAAAAGTGGATGAAGATATATTATACACCACTTTAAATAAAAAAAGTATAAATATTTTATATTTGAGGGCAAAATTGTATAAAGATTTTTTATTTGGTTCGAAATTGTCTATCCAACGGGCTCAAGTGATATCGATAAGAAAATTTAAATTTAATTTTTCACTTCTTCGGCTTTACCGCCGCAATTCTGCACTTTTTATAAAACTATTTTTGTGGAATCTTCATTGAAACTGAAAGAAGTAAAAAAATTAAGGAAAACACGACTTTACATCGTGAAATAAAATGTTCTTAGTTGCAATATTTTACCAAGCCCTGTAGCTTTCCCAGTTCAATTTCAAACAATCTTGACATTTTTCTCGCCATCTAGACCATATTTCCCAACAATCGACATGATATTTAGTGCCAAGCTATTTCTGAGGCTGTCCCATAGATATAGATTCTTATCACTTTTATAATTTATCATTTGACGGGTTTATCTTTTGTTTTAGGAAACTATACTAAAAACGAAAAACTATTATTAAGATTTTCCTTTTGTTCAAAATTGTCTAGCCAATAGTTCATCTTGATTGAACAATTTTTATTTTATTTTTCATCAGTTCTTCGACTTTATCGGCAAAAGGGTATACATTTCATAACAATATTTTTATCTTTTTCTCCTTGAAATGAAAGACCTACAAAATAAAACGAAAAACGACTTTCTATCATAATATAAAATTTTCAAAGTTTAAAAAATTTGCCGAGGCCTGTAGCTTTTCAGATTCAATTTGAAACAATCTCGACATTTTCCCCGCCATCTAGACTATATTTCCAATTAAACGTCATTGGTTTTAGGACCGTGCCATTTCTGGGATTCTGATATTTACCGATTTTTATCACTTTTATATTTTATCATGTGACGGGTTTGTCTTTTATCTTAAGGAAAAAATTTATTAAGATTTTTCATTTGGTTAAAAATTGACTATTCAACAGGCTAAAGCTTCATTCGATAATTTTTATTTTATTTATTTCACTTATTCGACCTTACCGCCAAAATGGTTCAATTTTTATGACACTATTTTTGCGTGTTTCTCTTTGGAAATTAAATACCTACAATATAAGACCAACATCCACTTTCTATCATGAAATAAAATTTAAAGTTTAAAAAATTTGCCCGAAAAGGCTCCAGGTTCAATTTGAAACAATCCCGCCATCTAGATTATATTTCCAATCAAATGACTTAGTTTGAGTATCCTGTTACTGCTATGACGACTCCTGCATTGATGCAACGGAGGATAGTTTTGACAATTTTACTGATTTTTAGCACTTTTCAAATTAAATTCGTGACGGGTTTATCTTTTGTTTTAGAGAAAAATCGTTATAAGATTTTTGATTTAGTTGAAAATTGTCTATCCAATGGGATAATGTTGATCATGATTTGTTCATTTTAATTTTCTTCACTTCTTCTGCTTTACCGCCAAAACGGTACAATTTTTATAACAATATTTTTTTTTATTTTTCTTTGTAATTAAAAGACCTATAGACCTAGACTATTTCTTATCAAATGACTTAGTTTCAGTGTCGTGCCACTGCTATAACGACTCCTGCTTTGGCGCAATGGAGGATAGTTTTGGCAATTTAACCGATTTTTATCACTTTTCAGATTAAAAATCGTACTAAGATTTTTGAATTGGTTAATAACTTTCTATCCAATTGGCTGTTGATCTTGATTGGACCATTTTCCTTTTTATTTTCTTCACTTTTTCGGCTTTACCACGAAAACGGTGTACGTTTTATAACAATATTCTTATTTTTCTTTGGAATTAAAAGACCTACAAAATGAGATCTACCACGGCTTTCTGTCATGACATCAAATTTTCTAACTTCAGAAAATTTGCCGAGACCTGTAGCTTTTCCGCTTCAATTTACAACAATCTCGACATTTTCCCACCGTTAGAATGACCCCTACTTTGACACAACGGAGGTTAGTTTTGTGACGTACGGAATTTTTTGAAATTTTGCATTTTTGCTTTTTGGATCAGTTTTCGATTGCCTATCCAATGAGCACAAACTTGTTTTTTTGGGAAAATTGTAATTTTTTATTTTTGCACTGTTCCGGCAGTACTGGTGAAATAGGTTAAATTCCTACATATTTAACTAACGTGTAACATTAGACGTAAGTCAGTCTTCCAAGCTGAATTAACAGGAATACTAAAGTGTGTTCAAATTTTAGCTGAACGGAATATTAAGACATAACATATCCAAATACTCACCGACAGCAAAGCAGCTCTAAACAACTCTGCAAAAAATAATAGAACATAGGACACATGCTCTTCACAAGGTAAGATGGCGAGAAACGCCGGGCTGCAAGCAATCAAAGGTAGCAATTAGGCAACCTTGTAAAATTGCAGCCACGGCCCGCCTCAACGTATCTAGAACTAATCTGAAATTATTGACTAACATCCTAACCGGCCACTGTCGGCTAAACAAACACCTACACACGATGGGTCTGGTGAACAGCCCGTTATGTAGAGGGTGCAATGAAGAACTAGAAACAGCAGAGCATGTAATATGCCTCTGCCCAGCTTTACTAAACACCAGGCATCTAATACTAGGGGAGTGCTGGCCTAGTATGGCCAGCATTGGCAACTCCTCACCCGCCAGAGTTTTGCAGCTTGCACGCAAAATTGACTGGTGGGACGAGTGATCAGCATAAAAGGGAGGTTTCACAATGGGCCCATTTTGAGTGTCTGTAGCTATGCTACCCTCCAGCCAACTATCCAGAACTATCCAGGGTGCAATGGGTAACAGACCGGTCTGATCTTTTACCTGGCCAGTTTGAACTTACAGAATAGAACCCCTGGTCCCGTTTCTTAAGTGTTTTAATATTCCACATCGATATTCTTAGACATTGTTTACGTTTTCGCATATTCTTATCCTCAATATTTGTCTTTTCCGTAGTTTTTGCTTTGGTCGTCAACGTTTTATTAGTCCCATTCCGAGGCAATGCTATGAGCGCTTTCTGTTTTTACCCAGGGTTGGTAGCTTGACCCCGGAGCCTTCCTCTTTTATCTGAGCTTAGGACTGGCAGACACAACCATGCGTGGCTATTTCTGTGTTTTTAAACCCGTAGAACGTAACCGTGAATATAAAAATCAACAAAACAACCAACAGTAATGCATGAATTGATACATTCGGCAAAGTTGCAATATAATGTAAATCATAAAATAATTAAATATGGCGGCAAAGATATTTTACAATACTTTTATTATATAACACGAACAAAATTATATGTCGAATTGAAAATTAAATTTATTACAACCTCGTGTTGGCCAATCTGGCCAAACAATGGATTCAATCCATTTAATGTATCCTGCTACTCGTGTGTATACTTGGATCGTTTTATTTAGTCTAATCGTTATAGATGGCACACCAACCAATGTATAAGCTGATGCTTCTTTATTGGAAACTACTATGGAAATAGGTTGGTGCCATATCTGGAATAAATAGAACAACTTTTATTTTTCCAATTTACATATATCTGGGGTGCGACACCACTCGTTCGGAACGTATTCATTTGGTTTAGCTGTCAAAGTTACTATGGTATGTTATCTCCGTAACATTTGGAAACAGTCAATTTTAAGAAACTGATTTGAGCTATACAGTACATTCGTCATATAAGGATTATAAAATATAAAAGTAGACATACAGCGTTAGGACATGCTAACAATTATATCATAGAAAATACTTTATTGTTATATTAAATTATATACGGCAATAACCAATTATAAGTTGCTATAGAGTCGTACTTTGCGGATTAGATTTCTCCCAATTATGTGATTAAATTGCTACAAAAGTTTATGCATATCCTAGAAGAAAGTGTTTTTATTAACTTGCCACATTTGCAACTCATTCTTAGTCATACTTTTCAAGAAAAGTAAAATATAATGTCATAATAAACTCCATAAGAAACGCATATGCGAAATCGCCCCCTTAACATTAATCTGCTTGGATATGGGGTGCGATATCCGACACCACTCTTTTCGAACGTATTCGTTTAACTCTCAAAGTCGCTCTGTAAAATACGGACAACTCATTTTTAGGTAATCAAACCGAAATTCCATCAATTTCGAAGCTCACATTGTGAATTTTTCATATTTAACTTTGACAGTTAAACGAATACGTTTGAAAATAGTGGTGTTAGAAATCGCACCCCTGACGTAGCTAATACACCATTTCCGACCAGATTAATGCTAACTCAGAACTGTATAACTCATACCAGTTTCGTAAAATTCACTGTTTACAAATATTACGGGGAAACATTACGATTTTGCTAAGAATATTTTAGTATATTCCAATAAAGATAGCAGTCACTAACTACATGTTTGGTCTCGTTTCCTAGATTCCAGCAGTTCGTAGACATTTTCTAAAAATTACAACTATTTTATTTATAACTTAAATTTGCTTTTATATTCTCCATCAATTTATATTGTTTACACAATTGTTATGAAAGTCCTAAATTTGCAATTTTTAATTATTTAATTTATGTTTGATTTTATTTTTCGATATTTTGGTATCGAATTTGATGGTATCGAATTTGATACAGGTAATGATGGATTTTAACATATTTTTATTTTAATTTACTAGAAATAATTAATAAGAAATAATCCTGTTAACTCTTTTATCAAAATCGGAAAATAGCAATTGGTAAGGATAGACTTTCCCGAGACAGATCTCCACAGAAAATTAATCAAGACCAAGTGTAGCCACATGAATAATTTGGTTTCCAAACTATAGTAGTTATGCCGAATATGTGGCAGAAAACTATGGACACGAACATTTTTCAGAGATGGTGTTAAAATATTCTCAATGAAGAGAATTTCACATAGAAAAAAATGCATAATTACAATACGGACACTGGATTGATGGGTCATTAGGGGTTCGTTGTTACTTAACGATTGACTGGCTAATTTATCCAAATAATCGGGCGTCACTTTAGTATAACACAACAATACCCATGCATACATACCTCGTATGATAAACTGAGAAAAGAATAGAAAGACAAGAGTAAAAGCAATGCAAAGTTATTTCTAAGAAGAATTGAAAGAAACATAAAGATATAACCGGTCAATCAGATGACAGGTTACACCATTCGGAAATGTAAGTACAGTAAAAATAAAACATTATTAATAAGAGTATATGATGGTATAACAAGCAGAAACTACATAGTAAAAGTGAGACAACCATATAATAATAGAATACGAAAAGAATCGTAACGAAAAGTGATTTAAAGGCAAAAGATGAAAGTTACAGGAGCGGAATAAATGGAGACAAATGTAAACAAATATCAATTAACATATTCCAACCAACTGCATAAAAGAGCTAGGCTTCAATAATTAAATAAATAAACATTCAAGTAATAACAAATTTATATAATTATCTAATGTTATAATTTCTGCTACTTACTGTGCCATTAATATGTTCCTCAGCGCAAATCTGCAGATGGTCTATAATCCCAAACGCCACATTTTCAGTCTTCAAGTCCTGGTCATGCTGGTTACAGTTACCAGTGCTAACTGTGAATTTCTGTGGTTTTCGCGTAGCTTCTTTAACCCATGTTACCATATACCAATCATCATCATCGCCATAAAGACGAGAACTCAAACATGCCGGTAGCACCATTTTGCTAAACGTCACAGGGCGCTCAAGCTCTATTAATCCAATATCACTATAATATTGTTTGCCTGTGTTGAACTTTGGGTGTGGGAATGTTCTTGATATGTTAAGGTAGTTTTGTGACAGAGGGCCATTCTCGTGCTCACCCAATACGACGTGGTTGAATAACGTTCCCCTAATAGAAACACCAGAAAATACTGAATATATATATATATATATATATATATATATATATATATATATATATATATATATATATATATATATATATATACGTTATTTTTGGGAACGGCGAGGTTAGTGAAACTCCTTTTATAATATATCAATATTTCGCTATATCTTGGACAGCGGGTACCGGGGCCTAGGCTTAATTGCACGGGTAGAATGGATTAATACCCGCACTAAATAGTACCTCCAAGCTAAAGGTAAAAGAGGCTTGGGAAAACGCATTACAACCTTAGAAATCCTTAAGGATTCCAAGCCGAATAAGAGCCACAGATCGGATAGCAGTACTCCTGATAGCAGCTAGGTCAAAAGAGCCTGGGCCACCTTTATACATTTGGGAATCACCTTCAAATGCATTCCAGAGAGCCTAATTACAGAGGAACAGACCAAGTCTGTACAGAAAGTTACTCTGGAGGCCATAGTCGCCGGAAAGAAGGGACAAATTAAACCGGATTTCCGGCAGACGCATGAGCGATCGAGATAGCTTGCAATAACCTGTGTTAAAAGGTAGACGGAGAACTGGCTAAGGGGTATAGAGGCTCTACTTGAACCTCGGGAAGGAGTCGAGCTGAAGGTAGTAGAGGTGACCGAGTTGTCCCATCCGAAAATCTACATCGATTACTTTCCAAACAGAGGGGCCAATCCAAAGGATATTTGCCCTCATAGAAAATCAGAATGACCGTAGCACGTTCACGTGGAGGTTTCTACGGAGAAATCTGATAGGCCCAATGCTGGAGCTAACTATTTCAGTTGACTTATGGACGACTGATAAAATCAAAGTTAACGGAAAAAGTATCAACTATGGTTTTGGGCAGATAACTCTGAGAGAGCGAAGGAAGATTCAAGGTCTTCAACAGCCTGAATCTTCCTCTGTCTCCTTACAGAAAGAAATCCTAATCAGTGAAGATGCCGTAATAGCTCAGAGGAGACAACAAACAAAAATGGTGATAAGGTACAACAATATCAACATCAAATCATTCTAAGCGGAATCTAGTGCCCTACATATCAGCTTCAAAAGAGAACAGGTTGGTATAGTTATAGGTATGGTTTTCTGCAGGAGAGTTGGATCAACAGGGGCCAGATAAAAGGCCTACCAAGGGACGTCTGTAAGTCGGTCCGCGATACTAACTGTCCCAACCAAGAGCAGCCCTAATGCTAAGAAAATACATACAATTTGTAGTTGTTCAACAATTCACTACATGAGACCAGGCAGTGGATGCCGTGGATATTCCCATGAAGATGGACAAGAGGCATTTTATCATGACCTCGGCTTACTTTCCAGGTAAAGCCACCTCAGAGAAAACTAGACGCCTCATTGAGTAGTGTAGAAAGGGTAACACATACTACATCCTATGATGTGATGGCAACTTGCACTTCAAGGACGACAACAATCGATGTAAGAAACTCACTCCTTGAATCTGACTCATTTAATTTTTTACACTTATTTCATTTTCTGTTACATTTACGTGGGTTATAATTCAAGGTTGGCGCGTATCCGACGAGCCATCACTATGTGATCACCAAAAGATTGATTTCAACTTAAGTGATACGTTTGCAAGTGCAGTGGAATATAGAAATCTGAGGAAAAGAGACAGGTACCTTTACAGGAATACGAATCAGAAACCGAGGGTCTCAAGCACAGTATAAACACCACGGAAGAGCTAGTAGTAGCAACGTCCCATCTCAAGGGAATTGTGAAACATGCCGTACAGACCAGATGTGCACTCAATAAACGAGTTTTCTCTCGAGTTGTTCCTCGGTGGAACAAAGAGCTTGAACGACTACGCACATTTGTACGAATAGCCTTCAATAGTACCAAAAGGCTAGGCGATTGGAATGCTTACAAGACGTCACTGACGAAATACAACAAAGAACTAAGAAGGTCTAAGCGAAAAACATGGATGGACTTCTGTTAAGAGGATTGACAATATATCCCTAACAGCAAGACTAGATAAGGTACTTGCTAAGGATTAATCAAATGATATAGGGCTGCTAATGTCCCGTAGTCTGAGGAAAGTCAAGATGTTTTATTACAAACACACTTTCCAGGGTCGAGAATAGTGACAACTGGTGAAAATGGGACTGCCGAATGTCATATGTCGACTACCCTGTCTCACCAGATCCAGCAAAAAATACCGGTAAAATATTTACCCGACACAGAGTGGTATATGCTGTAAATATTTTCAAACCGTACAAGTCGCCAGGGCCAAAGGAATGGAAGGAGGTCAAGGTGATATTCATCAATAAGGCGGGCCGGAAACCCCCGAGGAGGCAAAGTTATATCGCCCCATCAGCCTCACTGTGAAAATTGCTCTGAGAATCTTTATAAATATAGAAGGGGCGTTTGACTATACAATCCGCCTGCCAATTGATGGGTCTACCATAGATCCACTCTATGGTAGAATCTGTGCTAAAAGACGGAAAAATAACCGCAAGACCCCACTGGGTGGGGTATTATAACATATCCATATGTACCATATAGTATTGCGATACAATTAACGATATATTACAAAGCTGGGGTACGATTTTCTGTAGTAGCAACTAGAAAGAGATGCTACCAGGTTAATTACATACGTTTAATAATAAATAATTGAAGATACTTACATAAATATCAGACACTGTGCTGATGAAAGAATAAACTTATCGCTTATTAGAGTCCCACCACACAGGAGTTTCCTTTGTTGGTTATAAATAGCGGCCTACAAATAAATTTAATGTAGATACTGATAATATATAATATTCCTTATTAAATATATTACAGCATATGGGAATTGCGTTGCTTTCTCTTTAGGATTTCTGATGCTTCTTTCGAATATGATTCTATCAGGATCAGGTGTAGGGACTTTCTTTCTTGAAGAAGCTATTATCTCTTGATATTCTTGCCGGTATTTCCTACATTCTAGAAAGATAGAATATGATTTATGTATACATGGTTTGGATTTGAATAGTAGTATTATAAATTCAAGAATGTATAAACAATAACTTAGATGAGATATTGGAAGATGTTTCCCTTGAATTACCCAATACCATTTAGTTACAATATGGTGCTCCGACACATGTTGAACAACTTTATTGGAAGGTGGATAGGAAGACACGATCCAGTTCATTGGTCTGTTAGTTCGCATGACCAGTGGATTTTTACAATTGGATTCACATAAAGCAACTAGTTTATGCAGAGAAAATTCATACTGAAAAGCAATGAGTACAAATAGCATTTTTGAATTTTCAAATCCAAAATCAGCAAGGTTTATATGAATTTTATAACTTATTTATTTTATTTCATTTATGAACAAAAACTTTATAGACGACACATATGTGAGGACAGTTTGACTGCTTTACCCCAAGATAAAGACCTGGGTACACCACTGGGACCCTCCCATGAAACATTAGTCGATGCAATGGGTTTTTATAAAGGCTCTCCGTCACCTACGAAGCCGAAGACACAGTTTTCTGCGCAAAATTAATGGCCACAATTTTCTGGGAGGGGATAATCTTAATTGAGTATATGACAAAATAAACTACAATAACTACAATAACGAGGAATGTTTACAAATACACAATTAATAGGTTGAAAGCGGCTATATATGCTCAGAAAACTCTGTTTCTGTACAACTGAATTATTGAATTTCAAGGCATAGTCACTGGTTACGGTTTTAAAGAATTACATCGACTTTACATTACCGACCTCGCCCCGGTGACTTGTTTCTTTCCAAAACTCAAAAAACACTTGAGAGGGCGTCGTGGAGTCATATTTTGCAAAATTAGCAAAAGATTTTTTTAGAAGGCATTCCGACATTTGAAAACTTTGGAATAAGTCTTACACTGTTAATGGTTCTTACGTTGAAAAATATAATTTTGATGATCCTAAAACTTCTTTCATAGCTAGGTAGATAATATAAAGTCCCCTCTTATTATTCCATTTTTTGTTTGAATTTGAATGTATATTGAAGTATTTATTATTATTTTGTTAATATCGACAATTATTTATATATTTTTTTCACATCACTTTATATACTTCTTAAGAAACAATTGTGAAACCTTATTCACGATTTTTTCCCACAACGAGGTTTTAACTCTAGCTCAGCACGAAACACATGGCGCCTCTAACCACTGAGCTGGGTTAGAATACAATTTTATGATTTAATTCGTTACTTACTATTTATACTTTTAAATCCCACAGGTGCCTTGTTATCTAAAAAATATTACATGGTATAACTACATCTTTAACACTTTATCCTGTATAACCTGCGGCCAAGCACGTCATTAGCATTAAACAGCAAGAAGCTGCTGTCCATATCAACTTCGCCATATTTGCCATGCACCTGGTGAACTAAGACCGGGCACTGATTACTAAACTTGCAATTTATAAATATAATGGGAAACAAGAAAATAATTTTGCACTAGTTAATTCGATATAAACATTACTTTTCTCGTAATTCATTATTCAGAGAAGTGGGCTTTATCTTGGAGGTCATTAGTTATTAATCACCGATAAGTTTATCTGCTAATGTTATTTATAGCGGATCAAACCAAAATGATGCTGTATATTTACTTTGTTAAGGCTGGCGTTTTTTCATTAGGCAACGTGTGATGCACATATAATACATAGGCGAAATGCGTATAAGAAATACGCACCGTTGTCTTTAACTAGAACATAAATTGAGTTACAAAAATACGTATACAAAAGAATAATGTTCCACTTATTTCGTAGTCTAGATGGGAATGTCCAAAAATCATTTATAATGTGATAAAAACAACATATGGTGTAAAGAATTCTACGCAACGTCTGCGATTATGACCCTTATCGACATTTAATTATATTCCAATTTTGCCAGCATGAAAAATGAAGGAGATATTTATTTGCGCAGCATTTTTTCAAATATTATAATACTTATGGATGTATAGGTCCTGGTTATCTTGAATTTTCGATATATTTCGATGATTTAATATATATGGAAGTGATTAAACTACTAGATTGCTACCTTCTATACAGTCGAATCATTAACATGCTATAACTACAAATTTTTGTCATCAATTCTTGCAAACTAAGCTTCAATACCAAGTATGAAGTGTTTTAATTGACTTGCAGAAATTGTATGCCATTCCATGGCATAGTTTTACCTAAAAGCCGGAAACAATTACACAATTTTCGCCATAAGGATAGTATAGGCTAAATCCCAGCCTTAATACTTCAGCAAGGACTATATAAGGAATTGGTTATCGTATCTAAAAATAAACGATCTGCTTATACGATATTTAATTTCGTGATTTCGTATGCCTGACCTTTGTTTTTGTTATAGTTATTAATCATTCTGAAGCCTTTCCTAAAAAAAAAAATTGTTTTAACAAGATATATCGTAGTTATAGAATATCAAAGATCTTTAAATTATGCAACATAAGTTTCAGAACGTACAACATACGATTTCTATTAATCCACAAAAAAAAACTATAGGCGATTCCATTATCTCGTTTTAAAAGCGCAATAAAATTCCACAATTCCACAAAAAAAAGTGTTATAGGTCTAACTATTAGATTTATTTCATAAATCTGTTAAATTTGATTATAAATTATTTAGATACTGAGGGAACACTCGTTAGTTTTAACGTAAAACCGGACAATAGTAAATAGTATCAATATAGATGTGATTCCCGACACCACTTTTTACGAACATATGCGTATCGTTTCAGAAGAATGTCCGATTCCTTCACGATTCAGCGTGAAGACCTACTGACTAAACATCTGCGTCCTCTGTAGCTTCAACCTGGTACTAATCTCGTATTTCTTTGATTCGAAAGGTTCTTATGCTATTAACATTTCAATGGACTGAAGAAAATAGTGAGAGGGTGAAACAGAGACTAGTTGAGAAAAATACGGCATGGGTAGTAAGGAAAGTAGAAGGGTACAAGGTGGCAGTGGAGGTGAGTAAAATGATGGCAGGGGTTTGGATGGAGTGAACCGGAAATGTGAATATAGGAGAAAAAAGCTAAAGAGTGGAAAGTGAGAGGAGGTGCACTCGATACAGCAGTTGTAGAGGGTGATGGAAGCTGCGTTGGTGATGAAGAACGACGGTTACCAGATGGTTAGCTGGTTTGATGAGAAATTGAATAAGAAGAAGGCGATATCACGAAATAAGATGTCGGAATGAAGATATGAAAGACGTCAGTTAGACAGGGCCAACCAGGCGAAGAGGGATTTTAAGAGAGTGTGTGATTCAGAAGGCGGAAAAGAGGATAAAGGAGTGTGTTTCGGAGAAGTATTTATGGGAGATTTAGGACGGAAGCGAAGCGAATGGTAAAATAAACAGAGAGCTAACAAAGTAAGAGAAGAATTGCAGAGAGATGGCGGGGACTGAACCGGAACCTCCGAGTCCTGGGTGGGCTGCAGAACGTAAAGCCCAATTCACACATAAGCGGCGTCGGGCGCAGGCGCGGTGAGGCGCGACGTCGCACAGGCGATTGTGATGTCCATTAGCAGCAAAGGGGCGGACATTGCACTTTATGTTTACATAGAGCAGGCGTGGATGTGGATATGCCTTTCGCCTCTTCGCCTGCCGTGTCTTAGGCGAAGTGGCGAAGACGCAGTGCCGGTGCTGCGAGAGGACACGACGCTTCAATCGCCTCTATATAAACATGTGGTGCAATGCCCACTTAGGTGACGAGGCGCGGGCATTTGCCTCGTGCCTCTCGCCGCAACGACACCGCGTCTTTGCCTCTGCGCCTAAGACACGGTAGGTGAAGAGGCGAAACTCTTCCACGCCCCTCTATGTAAACATAAGGTGCAATGTCCACCCCTTCACTGCATATGAACATCACAATCGCCTGTGCGACGTCGCGACTGCGCCTCGCCTACACCGCGCCTGCGCCCGACGCCGTTTATGTGTGAAATGGGCCTAAGAGGTTCTCTTGGAATGAGTTGGAGGTGGCGCTAGTTGATTCGAAATTAGAAAAGGCGACTGGAGAAGACGGGATAACTGCTAAAACATAAGAGGTTACTAGTGGAGGGAAGATAGCAACTGCAACAGTGTAGCAATAGGGTATTAAATAGAGTGGTAGAGGTGCTGAAAAACTATAGAGGAATCACGTTAATGAGTGCAGGCTACAAGCTAACGATACCAGTCGCGAGAAACTGACTGGAAGGTCAAGTGGGCACAATAGGGTTGCTGTCGAATGTAAGGCTGGGATTAGAAAGGTAAGAGCGACGAGGAAACAGATTGTCACACTAGCGAGAATTGTGAATGAAGTACTGGAGTACAAGGGAGAATAAATTAAGGTTTTTGGATCTGAAAGCAGCATATGACTAAGTTTTCAGGAGCAAGTGAGTGGAGGGTATGAAAAGGTTAGTGATAGAAACCGAACTAGTCGAATGCATGGGGGAGGAAATACGAAGAGTCGTGAGCAAAAGCGAGAACAAATGGAGAAGTTTCAAAGAAATTTAGAGTGAATGTAGGAGTAAAGCAGTGTCATATAAGCTCTATCCTATTTACTCTGTACACAATATAATTGGAGGAGCATGCTCGTAACCAAGAGAGTGAAGGTGATGCAAATACTAAGGAAATTATCTTGATAAAATGGGGTTCGTAGTAAGTATGGGAAAACGACAAATGGATAATATAAGAAATAATGGTATGATGTGTACAGATAAAGAGTTGCAATGGAAGGGAAGAATGATTTCGAGAGTGAATTGCTTAAGTATATAAGTTTTTGGTTTGATTGTACAGGTATGTTTAGGAAGCGTTGGGAATGGGTGCAAGCAAAGGCAAGAATTGCTTTGGGGATGACGAAAAGAAAATAGGAAGCATACGGATAGGCATGTGGTGGGAGTCACGTGAGAGAGTATTGAAGTTCGAGGAAAGGTTGTTGAACGTGGTGAAAGAGAGGCGGGTGACGTGTGAATATAATGTAATCGGATAAAAAAAATGTGGAGGAAGGGTATGGAGAGTGCAATAATCAGTCGCTAACAGTACATCCTAAAAGGACAGATCTGATGATTTTTTAGGAAAAGGAAACTGGAGCTCGTAAACGTACAAACTCGATGTGAATATTTTGGCAATGCTCTAGGTCTTCTCTCGAACATATCACACATCTAACGGATGGCGTGTCTTTTCCATCACTTTTTATTGGTAAATTCGTCTTCGTTTTGTAATTGGAGGACTTTTAAGTTAACCAATCAGAACGTGATTTATATTTTCTATGAAAAAAATAAACACATTGGCATGATAGAAATCTGACACTGATGTATATAAATCTTAATCAAATTCAGTAGTGGCCCGCTATATTTTTATTTAATTTTACGTCCAATCCATCGACCACCAAATTCCGTTTCACATGGGGTACACAATCTTACGTGTACCACATACGAAATCTTCTCTGTAGTGGCAACCATCTAGATAGAACCGCAAGGAATAGCTTGAGAAAGCATCAAAGAAACCGCCACAGCCGATACTGGGAAGCCCAAACTGAAATGAAACACTCGAAGAGGTTTATTAAGGCTCCCAGTACGGAGGCGACAGACGAAATCCTAAAACTAAATAGGAACCAATTAAGAAATATCGTGGGACTCTTAACGGGACACTGCACATTGAATAAACACCTGCACATAATGGGAATAGACAAATCACCAACGTGCAGAGGCTGTGGGGAAGAAGAAGAAACCCCACTACATGTAACTAGCTGCGAGGCATTCAACTCAGGCAGGAAAAAGCTCTTTGGTTCAACGCGTATGAGCCATAAAGAGATCCAAGCTCGCCCATTCACGAGTCTTCTGGACTTCATTGAAGACACAGAGCTCATGAATGAGGAATAGTTATGGGGGAGCACAATAGGCCAACCGTGGCCGCAGTGCAGTGGGATGCCACAGCGACACTAGACCCTTCAGGAAAATAAAGACCATCTAGATAATTCTCCAACTAGTTGGTTAAAAAACGTTCCAGTACGGGCCGATGCGTATCCTGGGAAGCGTTTGAGCGATTTGTTATATAACATCCAGGTGGTGTAAAACCAAAAGTAAATGTTGATAGTAAAAGTGTGTGGTGGTGAATTTGTTAAAAGAGGAATTTGAAAATTAAATGAATATTAAAATATATTGAAATTATGTCATATACATGTATGAGTAAATGTTACTCACACCACTCATATGAGTCTTGAAATTCATAGATGAACTGGTGTTCTTCATATGCCACATCTCCAAAAGCAGTCGTTGTTTAAGGTGTGGCTCCGTTTCAAGAACAGATACATTATCAAAATCGGTGGCATGTTTTTTGGTGATCAAGTGAGAGGCCAATGCGCAGATGGATTTTCTATTCCTGATGTCACTCTTATGCTGGGTCAATCGGGACTTAAGCCATTGACTGGTGTGGCCTACATAGCACTCATCACAGTCGAAGCACGATATGGCATAAAAAAAACACAACTACAAGTCAAAGTAGGGGTTTTTCTTTTTAAGTTAGTGAACAAACGTCCACCCACCTGGAGGACTTTAATTTATAGGCCAGTGTAGTGCGAGACCGTCGAAATGGTCCGATACTGAGTGGGTGTCTGGGCGACGGGGGCCGTTAGTGTCCCAGTCCTTAGAATGACTGAGTGGATAAGCTTGTGGGCCAACCGTGATGGATACCCATTGTTAATAAAAGTAGAGGACAAGAACTGAAGGTTCTTCTGCAGAAAGTGAGGATGGCAAATTTGTCTAACTCTTTTACCCATGGCGATGAGGACATTGCATTTTATCTTGTAGGGATGGTCGGAATAAAAATGTATGTACCTCCTTGAGGAAGTTGGTTTTTGATACCAATCCAACATAAGAACGTTAATCGGAATACGAACTACCCGAGTATCTAAGAAGGAGACCGAGTGGTTTTCATCCTCTCTCTCATCTGTGAATTTAATGTAGTGGTTGAAACCAATGAGGGCACATAAGGTGGAATTCACTCTGTCTGCAGGAAGGCAGCAGATTATGTCATCGACATATTTCTTGATAAATGAAAAGTTATAGTCAAGGGACGTAGTAACCTCATCTAGGAAGTAGTCCATCACCAACTTACTAAGTATCGAACTCCCATCGGTGTGCCAAACACCTGAGCGTAAAACTCATCTCTGTAACTGAAGTAGCTGGTGTTGAAGATAAGTCTGATTGACGTAATGACTCAAGGTCAAGAGTACTATGACCCTCAATAGATTCCCACTTGGGTGATTATGTCAAGAACTAAGTCGCGAGGGATGTTGGTGAACAAACACACCACGTCAAAAGATAATATGACGAACCCTGGAGGTACTTGAAAATTGTTACAAGTCCTTGAAAATTCGAAGGAGCTAGCAACGTCGTAAAGAGGGCTCGAACCCAGAGACTCAGTGAGGATGTCAGTCAGAAACTGTGAAAGTCGTGAAGTGTTAATTGAAGCTATAATAGGTCTGCTTTGTCAATTTTTGGCAAGATATAACATTTGGGAAAAGCAGCGTATTCCCAATTTAGGCCCAATTCACACATAAGCAGAGTCGGGCGCAGTGATGTCCATATGCAGTGAAGGGGTGGACATTGCACCTTATGTTTACATAGAGGCGGCGTGGAAGAGTTTCGCCTACCGTGTCTTAGGCGAAGAGGCGAAGATGCGGTGCCGGCGTGGCGAGAGGCACGTGCCTCGTCACCTAAGTGGGCATTGCACCACATGTTTATATAGAGGGCTTGAAGCGTCGTGCCTCTCGCAGCGCCGGAACTGCGTCTTCGCCTCTTCGCCTAAGACACCAGGTGAAGAGGCGAGAGGCATAACTCTTCCACGCCAGGTGTAGGCGAGCTGTAGGCCCGACGTCGCACAGGCGATTGTGATGTCCATATACAGTGAAGGGGTGGACATTGCACCATATGTGTACATAGAGACGGTGTGGAAGAGTTGTGCCTCTCGCCTCGCAGCCACCGTATCTCAAGGCGAAGAAGCTAAGACGCGGTGCCGGCACGGCGAGAGACACGAGGCAAATACCCGCACCTCGTCACCTAAGTGGGCATTGTATAATATGGTTATATAAAGGGGGCGTGGAAGTGTCATGCCTCTAGTCGCGCCAGCACCGCGCCTTCGCCTCTTCGCCTCCAATGTCTGAATTGGGCCTAATACAAAGTTAACTGTTTTGACATCCCACCATCAATGAGCCCATTGGACTAAAGATGTTTGACCCACTCATTACTCCTTCTCTGATAGGCTGAAGTAGGGTCATGGTCTATTAGGGTGTAGGTGTGTAGCTACAGTGACTACTCCCTTATCAGCCTGCACTACAATGATATTAGGGTGTGACTTCAGGAAAGATCTACAAGATACCCAGTCCTTGGTATGGTCTCTTAAATGGGTATTGGTTAGTAAGCCATTAGTAATGGCTCTGATAAGATCTTAGTCAGGGGGAGGGTGTAAATCTATAATTGACTCAACACTAGTTACAAGTCTCGGTATGTTGACGTCTGCACCAGCAGAAGGGACTCAAAATTTAGGACCCAAAGAGAGAAAGTCCGATATATTTTTTAGGATGTATACATCCGTTAAGTTAACATACCATTTACTGTTGTCATTGAAAGCTCTGGCCTCAAATTTATTTGATTTTAAACGTGAACATTTATTAATATTCTTTAATTTAATATGTTTAAATGTTTTAATGTAACTCTGAACTTGAGATAGCTTGAAATCCGCAACAATATGTCTGGAAACCAAGTTGGAAACATTCCTCACAATCTACGTGAGGGATCTTTCCAACTCGTTTAATTCCCTCATAGTGATGCATATTTCAAAGCTGAGAATACGTCTACCTAACATGTTTAAGAAATTGTGTATGTGGTGAACTAATTGTCCCTCACACGCGTCTGCCAGGTGTCTGAAGTGGCTATCTCCTATATGCTTGGGAATGACCCCTTCTGAACGGCAGCGTAGAAGAAATATCCGTTTGTTCTGAAGTTTAGCTAGCTTGATGTTGATTCTGGCCCATTGTTTTAGCAGTGAGGTGGCAGCTGCACCTCCTTATTCTCCCTCTTACATTCGCGCTGTATCGCTTCCTCCACCAACCCATCATATATATATCCACTCCTTTGTTACTTGCCCCATCTCCTCTCTCGCAATTTTTAATTTTCCAGGCGTCGGTCTCTGCCATTTTCTTCTTTTATGATCTGGCGTCCCGCGTACTTTCCCTCTCGCAGCTTGAACGGATCGTACTCCTCTTTTTGGTCGCCGCTATCCATGTCAAAGCGGTCACCCATATTTTGCAATCCTCGTTTCGCTTGGTTTTCACAACACACGTAGCATTACGCATTGCTCTATGTCTTGCAATACTAACTACACACATATCATGCTTTTTCTTCACTATTCTTTTCTCACACGTTGGTATCATAACTTCAGCAACCAACAGCGGGAGAATCATCAAATTACTCGCACTCAGTGTGTTGTATTGATCATTATTACATCGAAGGAAAACTAAATTCAAAATCTATTTAGTGTATTATTTGGGACTCACAATAACTGGCACTATCGTGCAGTAATATTTACTTAACAAATTGTGACGCCAAATTGGTGACGGTGTGCTCGGGCGCCACGGTAACTTGCTTACCTCCGGGTATCACGTCGTTTCTCCAGGGTGAATGTTTGGGTAAACAAGAAATTAAATAAACAAAAGCTATAATGTAATAAAAGAAATAAAAATATATTGTCGGAAAATAACTACATATATAAAATAAAATAAACTCTTTAAAAATGGAAACTAAAGTGGTAATTCGGAAAAGGATAATTGTTGAGCTAAGGCTTCCGCGCTTAGGCTTAGGGGATGCGGCGTACGCACACACGGGACTTATGGCTTTGCGCGCATAAGACAGGACGGACGGGTCGGTCGGGTGAAGTGGCCTTCGCGCACTAGGGTTCTTACCTTTCCGGCGTTCGCACAGAAAAGTTGCTTATTATTAGCGAACGGGGCGCTTAAATACCCGTATGCGGGACGAGGGGATGTCGGGCGAAGAGATGCCGGGCGAAGAGATGGCTGCGCGCTGTGGATGTGCGGTAACATATGCATTTTGCGCTCATCGCGGAACGTTCGCCGCCCCGAGAACGCGGTTCTCGTCAC
This sequence comes from Lordithon lunulatus, assembly GCA_963942505.1. Classification (NCBI taxonomy): domain Eukaryota; kingdom Metazoa; phylum Arthropoda; class Insecta; order Coleoptera; family Staphylinidae; genus Lordithon; species Lordithon lunulatus. The sequence continues at coordinate 37,599,190 of OZ012672.1, read as the reverse complement.
ACTCCCCGTACTTACGAAAAAAAAAAAGAAAAAGATTTTCTCTTTTTTTTTCTAAGACTTGCTACGGGCATTGTGAAGTAAAATGGGGCTGCTGCATATACGGTTCTTCTTGATCGTGACTCGCTGGCCGTCTGGGGCTAACACGCGCATCCGCTTTCCCAATGGGACACCGTCTGGGCGTCTCGCACTATAAAGGCCCGGCACAAAATCGCGCACTCGCGGTTGCAGGTCCAACGGGGTGACGTGGGCTTCCGGGAGGCTGACGTGAGAGTCCGGCAAGGGTGACTGGGGGACGATTGCTGGCGGTTGGCCTCTCGGTTTATGGACCTTCAGGTGCTCTGGAGTCCGCGGGGTCACCGGTAGGCCTTGCGGTGTTCGGGGCAATGATATGGGGGACGTCTCCAACCACAGTATAGGGCTTGCAGCTTCCGGTGACGGGCCGAACAGCTGCAGCAATCGCTCCTGTAGTGCATCATTGGGCACCGTCCGGTCAGGAGTGGTTGGTAGCGGTGACAAGAGCGCTGGGACGGGGCTGTAGTGTACCATTGTAGTCTACAAAAGAAAGATAAACTAATTATCATCGTCTACATAAGCGGGCTTTAAGTCTTTGACGTGAATTTTCTTTATGATAGAAGAGTCGTCGCCTCGTAGTGAATAGACGACCGGTGACCAAACTTTGGTTATGGTATACGGTCCGGCAAATTTCGGAGCCAACTTGGCTGCAAATCCTTCCTTAGCGTCGGACAGGTGATGCTCTTTCCTGAAGACCCGATCACCGACATGGCACCTCCAATCTCGTCGCCTCAAATTATAATTACGACGTTGGGATCCTTGGGCGCGGGCGATGTTCAGTCGTACGAGTTCCAACGTCTCTGATAGTTTTGCGAACGACTCTTTAGGGGAAGTTCTCGCAGACTCCTTGTTGAACTCCGGCATTTCGGAACCAAGCGGCAGGCGGAGCTCTCGTCCAAAGTTAAGGAAGGCGGGGGAGAAACCCGTAGAGTCCTGTTTTGCGGAGTTTAGAGCCATCCGTATTTCGGGAACGTGGGTGTCCCAGTTACGGTGGTTGTCTCCGGTAAACTGAGCGAGGATGGTTTTGAGGGTTCTGTTAGCCCTCTCCACTGGATTGCCCTGCGGAGAGTATGGTGGGGTATATCGGACATTTATGGAGAGCTTTGTCGCCAATTGTTTAAAATTTCTGCCTGTAAACTGCGTTCCATTGTCACATATAATGGTCCTCGGGGTTCCAAAGCGACAAACTATAAAATTGAAGAAATTATCTGTGACAGCTAAGGCGGTGGCTTTACGGAGTGGGATTACTTCCACCCACTTTGTAAATCGGTCCTGGCAGACGAACAAGTATTGGAAACCCCTTGTGGACCGGGGAAAAGGGCCCATCAAGTCGATACTCACGCATTCCCAGGGTCCAGGGATGCTCGGGTCTTGCATCAATCCGGCGGGCTTTTGTTGCAGCGGTTTATAGGTTTGGCATGAGCGGCAATTTCTCACATATCGGGTGATATCCCGATTCATCCCCGGCCAATAAAATTTTTGAGATATCCGCATAATGGTTTTGGCAATTCCCAGATGTCCGGCTGTGGGTTTGTCGTGATTTTCTTCCAATACCTTACTACGTTCGTCTTTCGGGACGCAGTACTTCCACTGGGTAACATGAACGTCTTCTTTCCAATCGGAGGGATCCACCCAATGTCGATATAGGTGGCCGTCTTGGATCTTATATTCTGGAAAATTATTTGGATTTTTGCACACATTATCGTAAAGGCCCTGGTACCACTGGCACGAGGGAATTTTGTCCGTCGCACACAAAGCTAACTTTGGCAAATATTCCACAATATCCGGCTCGGGGGAATCGGCAGCGGTTTCCAGTGGTTCGCGGGAGAGAGTATCGGCAAGCAGATTTAAGGATCCTTTACGGTAGGTGATATCAAAATCAAACTGTTGTAGGAACATAATCCATCGGGCTATGCGTCCTGAGGGATTTTTCAGTGAGTTAAGCCACGCTAATGATTGATGATCCGTAATGACATGAAACTTGTAACCTTCGATATAGGGCCTCATTCTCTGGACAGCCCAAACAATGGCTAGACACTCCTTTTCAGTGACGGAGTAGTTCTTTTCGGCTGTACATAATGAACGACTGGCATAGGCGATGACTTGTTCCTGACTCTCCTGGCGCTGTATCAGGGCGGCTCCTAAGCCGTTTTCAGATGCGTCGGTTTGCAGTATGAACGGCACTCGAAAGTTCGGGCTAGCTAATATTGGAGCGTTAACTAAACAGTTTTTTAGTTTACCAAAAGCGTTCAATTGGTCGGGACCCCACGTAAATTTCGCTCCCTTCTTCAAGAGGGCATTTAGTGCTGCTGCAGTATCTGTAAAATTCGGTACAAATCGTCTGTACCACGAAATTATTCCTAGGAATCTTCTCAATTCCCTTACGTTTCGTGGCGGTGGAATCTTCAAAACTGCCTCTATTTTTTCGGGATCCGTCGAAATTCCATCGGGAGTGACAACGTGTCCTAAATATCTCAGGGATCGTTTTCCAAAATGGCATTTTTGCAGGTTCGGTCTTAACTTTGCATCTCTAAGTTTCTGAAAGACTATCTTCAAGTGAGATATATGTTGTTCGAGTGTTTGGCTCACCACCACTATGTCGTCCAGGTATGCAAAAGCAAATGGTTCTAGCTCCGGCCCGATGACTGAATCCAGAAGTCGCTGGAAAGTAGCTGGTGCCGAATGTAAACCAAAAGGCATCACCTTGAACTGAAACAGGCCACGTCCTGGTACGGAGAAGGCTGTGAGTGGCTTACTGGTATCGGTCAGCGGTATCTGCCAGTAGCCCTGTTTCAGATCAATTGTGGAGATGTATCTTGCCTCTACGAGCTTATCCAGCGTCGCCTGCACCTGTGGTAGAGGATATGCATCTTTTATGCTCAATGAATTTAGTTTGCGGTAATCAATGCAGAACCGAAATGCTCCATCCTTCTTTTTGACTAACACAAGCGGGGAACTCCAAGGACTAAATGATGGCTCTATAATGTTACCCTCCAACATTTCTTGGACTTCTGAATTCACGATTTCCAATAATCGTGGATTTAATGGGCGGTGCCGTTGTTTAACGGGGACTGTGTTTTCCGTTAGCCGGATATTATGCCTGATGCGGTTGGTGACGGAGTTTTTCGGAAAACTACTTAGTTCTTTGGCAATGAATTCGTCCAGACGCTGGGCTTCTTTTTGATTTAGGGGAAAATCCGTGGCGGTTTTTGGTGGTGGTTTCATGGTTATATCTTCGGTAGCGGCGGAACTTGGAACGAACGGCTTTGATTTCGGTGACGGGTTTTCGGAGATGGCGGTCGGATTTATTGTAGTAAGCGGAAGGACGGTAGCTAGCTCGGGGGACGGTAGTTCTTTTCGGAAACGGACAGACATGAGATTAACTCCTGTCTCGATAACAGCATTATATTCGGCTAAAATATCCATCCCTATTATTATCGACGTCGATAGAGAAGGGATAGTGTCGAACCAGTTTTGAAGTATCCTGTTATTGAACTTCCAATCCACTAAATATCTGCGTTGGATGGCTACCAGACTTCCGTCGGCGAGTCTAGCTTTCTGATAGGACGGAATTACTGAACGACTGGGGTTGAGCCTTCCTGCTACCTCCTCAGTGATAAAGGATTTCTCGGAACCGGTGTCAACAAGAGCGTGATATATTCTATCATCTATTTCTATATTAATAAACGGTCGGCGGTCTTGGGTGTCTCGGATGGGTGGATGCCGCTGTCTTAGTTCTGGCCACCCCGAGCTGCGTTTCCCGAATGCGGGCATCTGCAATCTCTCGACATGACTCCCTGTGTTCCACATCGAGAACAGAATAGCTTAGCCGGATTCTTACATTGAGTTCTTACGTGGCCCTCTTCACCACATCGCCAACATCGCACTGTAGCGGTTGTTGCAAGTGCCGGGGCTTTCTGAGCCGACCATACTGTATTACGTTGCGACGGGGTTGCTGCTATCAATTCTTTTTGTAGCTGCTCGTATTCACAGATAGCCTTAAGGAGCTCGGCAATACTTGTTACGTCCGTTTTACGAATAGACTGTCGGTATTCGGGTCGTAGGTTCTTGTAAAGACAGTGTAGTTGCTGACTTGCCCCTATTTGCCCATGTCGCCGTAATAGCGTTTGCAGATTGAGGACGTAGTCTTTTCCATTCTCATTAATACGCTGCTTGCGGTTCCTGATTTGTTCTTCCAGTACCAGCTCATAGTCTGCGGGAAAGTAGAACGCTTTAAAATCTACGATGAAGTCATCCCAACTACTCCATGTGCCTCGGTTGTTTCGGAACCAGAGAAGTGCTGATCCGCGAAGGAGGTTGGGGAGCGCCACAAAGAGTTGTTCGTCTTCGATCCCATTACATAGCTGAAGTTCTTCTACTCTTTCTGCAAAACTTATCGGGTCGGATGCTCCATCGAATTGAATAGCCCATTTCCGTATCATATCACATAGAGCTAAGTTCGACATTCCTCTTTTAGCGGCTTCGGGCGAACTAGGTATGGTTGGGCTTGTACTTGGGTCGGTTTCCAGAGTGTCCTTATCTTCTATGAACGAGGACGTATAACCCCAGGTCGGTTTCTTAGATTCCATCTTGGAATGTTGTATCGGATTCTATTTCTGGTTTTTATCTAAAGGTCCCTGCTCGGGCGCCAAATTTGTGACGCCAAATTGGTGACGGTGTGCTCGGGCGCCACGGTAACTTGCTTACCTCCGGGTATCACGTCGTTTCTCCAGGGTGAATGTTTGGGTAAACAAGAAATTAAATAAACAAAAGCTATAATGTAATAAAAGAAATAAAAATATATTGTCGGAAAATAACTACATATATAAAATAAAATAAACTCTTTAAAAATGGAAACTAAAGTGGTAATTCGGAAAAGGATAATTGTTGAGCTAAGGCTTCCGCGCTTAGGCTTAGGGGATGCGGCGTACGCACACACGGGACTTATGGCTTTGCGCGCATAAGACAGGACGGACGGGTCGGTCGGGTGAAGTGGCCTTCGCGCACTAGGGTTCTTACCTTTCCGGCGTTCGCACAGAAAAGTTGCTTATTATTAGCGAACGGGGCGCTTAAATACCCGTATGCGGGACGAGGGGATGTCGGGCGAAGAGATGCCGGGCGAAGAGATGGCTGCGCGCTGTGGATGTGCGGTAACATATGCATTTTGCGCTCATCGCGGAACGTTCGCCGCCCCGAGAACGCGGTTCTCGTCACAAAATTAAATTAACAGGGAAGCTCTAAGACTAAGTAGCAGTCTTTAGAAGTTAGTATAGATTCTTAGAAAGCCTTTACAGCTACAGGAAATTATCAAGCTATACATTGTGTCATATAATGCAGATTGACATTAGTGCGATGTCTATGTTTGTGACTAAAAAAATAACAGTAATAACGTTGCACTGCTGTACCATACACGACTTGTATTAATTGTATTCATAGACAACTGTGATCTAGTTGATTTTGTTTGTTTTGCATGCTGAGTTTGTATTTGCAGCTGTTTTTTAGGGTAATCTATCCACCATCCGAACAGCTTCAGCTGTGGTTGATGAAGATGATACGCTTGTTAGTTTTTGTAGGTACCGATATATTTATATAGTCTTCTTCCGTCAATTCCTCAATAGTATAAAGAGTATCTTCAACTAAAAGTCCATTTCCTATTATTTTTATGTTTTCGATTTAGCAGTATTTAATTGTGAACTTAGCTGCTTGTAAATAATTTGCTCAAAATGTGTTAGTTTCTTCGCGATAGAATTATATAATTCCTATTCTTTGTTGCATTGGAGAAGATTTCCTGCTTCTTTAATAAGAATTTAATGTTAAAATATCTAGTTATATCCCATTTTCTATTCTGTATGTATTGCTTATATCTTTAGTAACTAACTTAATTCCAGTTATATTCGTAATTGTTTATGTTGCTACATTAATCAATTAAGTATCTGATTTCTGTAATCCAAATGTTACTTTTCCGTATCCAAATAATCGGTACATGTAATCATTTATTAAAAAATATGATTAAATCCGATTCAGCCCGCAAATAATTTCCACAAAGTTAATACAATGTAAATCTCAGTAGTAAAATAATAAACATGACAAAGGTACTTTACATTATATTTATTATGTAATATTTATAAAATTAGTTGTTTAATTGAAAGTTAAATTTACTACAACCTAGGATTGGTAAATCTGGCCAAACAATGGATTCAATCCATTTAATATAACCTGCTACACGCGTGTATACTTGACCGGAATTGGTTGCTCTAACACCAAAAGATGGTGTACCAACCACTGTATATCCCGATGCTCCTTTATTTGAAACGACTATGGAAATAGGTTGGTGCCAAATCTGGAACACATCAAACGAAAATTAAGTTTTAGATAATTACAAAGTAGATTTTAGATAAATACAAATATCTGGGAGTTATGGTCTCAAGTTATGGCAGTATAAAACAGTACATCAAATATGAATGCAAGAAGCCTGGGCCAGCATCACAGAGTTTGTGGATTAAATCGGCATTCGTTCATACGTCAGAAATGAAAAATGAAAAACAAAGAAAATAGAATAACAGAAGAAGCGAAATGAAAGGCGATAAACGAGAAAAGATAAATGATACATAGAATTGATGAATGAAGACAAATGTACGTAAAAAGAATTTAATACATGCGTTCCACCTAACTGCATAAAACAGTTAGGTTTAAATAAATAATTTAAAAAATTCATATAATAACCAATTTATATTATATTATCATTTCTGCTACTTACTCCGGCATTAGTATGTTCCTCAACGCAAATCTGCAGATGATCTATTATCCCATACGCCACATTATCATAGTTCTGGTAATTTTGTTGACAATTATCAGAGGTTACAGCAAATTTCTGTTGTTTTCGCGTACCTGTTGTTTCCAGCTCTACAACCCATGTTACCATAAACCAATCATCATCATCACTATAATGATGAGTACTCAAACATGCAGGTCGCACCTTTTTACTGAACGTTACAGGCTCCTCAAGCTGTATTAATCCAATATCACTATAATATTGGTTGCCATTGGTATTGTACTGTGGGTGTGGGATATTTCTTGATATATTGAGGAAATTTTGTGCCAAGGGGTCTATCTCTTCGACACCTAATACGACGTATGTCATTCTGCTTTGTTTTCTATTAAAAAGATCCATTTATTAGAAATTTATTTTGTATTGCTTATTTTTCGTTCTACCATGTTTCCTCTGATGAAAAGACTACAGAATTACAAAAATTAAAAAAAGATAAAGTATGCTATTTCAATAGATAGATATATTAAATTGATTTTAGTTCTTCTAATCGATTAGCATATCTTAAATCAAAACCAACCAGTTAAATCTGTTTACTTTCATATTCCTAGTAATAGTGAATGAAGCTGTTGGGTTTTAATCATAATATTATTAATTTTGCATTAAATATATAAACATATATTAGAACGCTCTATGTAACAAACTTATGTATATACATGCATAAAAACAAAAACATGGAAGAACACATCTCTCATAAATATGAAACCAAAATTAAACTGAATGCAAATATAAAAATAGGGCACCAAAATGCTGCAATTTTTTACCAACAGAAATTAAAAACACAAAGAATAATAAATCATTTAAAATACAATGCAAAAAATTTATTAATCAAAATTGTAAATGTAAATGTATGAAAAATTAATAGGAAATCGATAAATGTTTCACAGTACTTTACACAGGCTAAATGCAAATTTTTTCAAAAATCATATTGTAAATATAGAAATTAAGATATAGTTAATTTATAATTATGTACGCACATACAAGTGCCTAGGCACTTAGGTGCTAATATTTTTTACTGTAAATTATTAAATGCAATAATGTAAATGTAACAAATGTAAATAAGTAAGTAAATAAATAAATAAATAAAAATATAGAACATATGCGCACATATAAGTTTAAAAAATGTCTCTCATAATGTTATGATATCATTGAAGAGAACATCGGAACAAATCATACATTGATGCGAATTACTTCATATATTTTGTTTCTGTCCGTTTTAAATAATATTATATTTAGATTCACCAACATGTTGATCGCAATATGAATAGTAATTTCGGGTTTTCTACTTAATATAGAAGTCCTTTTTGCATATGTTTCTTGAAGAAGCTGATATAACTTTAGAAAATGAAATAAACTGCCAAAATCAATCTTAAAATATACTTATTTCATAACTTTTTCAAACCGTCAAATAAGTCTTTAGAGAAGGCTAGGATATAAATAAATCTCTACCGGTTAAGATATTATTTATTAAGAAAAAGAAAACATGTATTTATTAGGAAATATTGCAACGTAAAGTAGTGATATCTACCGACATATTTCAACCGTCATATATCGTATATCCACTCTCCGAGCTTCATAGCAGCTTCAACAAATACATGCAAAAAGGTAAACTTATTATTATTATATTGTTTGAATAATATGATAATACAAGCCACTATCACTTAGAATCGGCGTTATTGTGTATACTTCTAGATTAATATTAAATTTAAAAAACCCGCCGACAGTGCTGTGGTTAGCTCCCCTGCTTATCAAGCAGAAAAAAATACTTCTATTTACTTACATACGTAATAATAAATTAGGTTAGTTACTTACTTAGTGAGACAATGTGCTGCTGAAAGAATAAACCTATCGCTTATAAGAGTTCCGCTACATCGGGCACTACCTGTTTGGTCATAAATAGCGGCCTAAAAATAAAATTAATATTGACACTGATAATATATGATATTTCTTAAATATATTACAGCATACGGGAATTTTGTTGCTTCCTGCTTCGGTCCAGCGCTTCTGGCGAATATGATTCTATCAGGATCAGGTGTTGGGACGTTGATTCTTGGAGACGTTTTTATGTTTTGTGCTATTCCTTCGTGCTCTTGCTGGTATTCTCTACATTCTAGAAAACAAAGAAATTGGTCTTTTTATTTTTATTCATTCCTTTGAGTTCTTTATTTTTCTCCAATTTATAATTTTAAACTCATCATTTTACCATCTTGGATTTTATTACCATATGGGTGTGCATTGCTAATTGATGTGGTGCCGCCAGATGGCGTTTAACTTTCCTCCTAGGGGGTAAGTTGTACTATTTTCACCATCTTGTTTTCCAACCTACTATATTATTTTCCAACGCACTCTTTGGTACATTGTTAGTTATTGTTCTTTCACTACTTGCATAATGTCTAGTTCCTTGCACAATTCCCCTCCTTTCTTGTTACTCCTTATCTCCTAACCTTCCTTTTTCATATTGCCCGAATAATCTTTACATAGTATCTAACTCTTATACCCGCAGCACATGTTTTCATTTTCCCATCTGGCACATCCATATATTACAAATGAAAGCACTAAATAAATTTATATAAGCTGACTATATTTTCTTGATACTAATTTCTGAACCCATGTATTCTTCTATTAACTGCCATCAATATGATTTGAATATCTCCTCTGATTTCTACTGTCCTATAAAACGTTGATGGGTTTGGTACAATATTTCTTCCACCTCTTCTAATTTATAGGTCTTTTTAGTCCCCGTTAATATTTTTAAGGTGCCCAGTTTATTAAATTTATTATACGCGCAAGTTACATTTTGTATTCCCTTCATTTACATGTAATTGCAATATTCCTATTCTAAGTAGTTCACACATGTTTTCCAATTGTTATTTAGTTATAGTAACAAAATCGTTGAAAACACGGGTGAATTGTGAGTGCACTGTCGGCGATGCACTTGGAAACCTGGGACGGAAGGCAAGGAGGTTTGTAGACAGAAAACCAATTCAAAGGCGCAGAAGCAGAAGAATAATCAATGGAAAATGGAGAAATGAGAAACTAATTAAGAATATGCGAGTATTTATATGTACTCGAGTTAAAAAAGAAAGGTAGAGGACCAACAAAGGGGTAGCCGAGAAGAGAAGTAAGAACTACGGACCCTAAAGGAAGACAGATAAAGACAAAGGAGAGCGATGAGATGATCATTAGTCATATAGTACAAGCCACAAGCAGGGATAGTGGCTATACAACACTATGCAAGGGAAACGCTGACACGTAAAATACCACGAATTGCCATATACAATATACAATAATAGGCAAATGACAATAAAAGCGACACTATCACTGAGGTTAAGTACCGTCTGGCATGGGACTGCAAACAGAGCATTGGCGCGCTAGACGGTAGACAAAGCAAACTGAACTTAGCGTGGGTGCCAGGGCATAGTGGCATCCGAGGTAATAACAGGGCATACGAACTCACCCTAGTAGGCGCATCAAAACACTTTATCGTTCCAAAACAATATTGTAGCGTTTCAAAAGCAGCCACAAAGCCATCCATGAAAAAATAGATGGCAATAAAGTCTCAGGACTGAATTCATAATGGACCGAAGCCCACAATTCACTTACTAACTCAAGATAGGAAACAGTCAGAATGATAAGCCACCTAACAGGCCACTGCAGGCTTAACAAGGACATGGTACGTAGAGGCTTTGCAGAAGAATTCGTCGGTAGGTTCTGCCAGGAAAAGGAAGATACCGCAAAGTATATAATATGCAACTGCGAAGCGCTATTCACAGTGAAGTCCAACAAATTTAGGAACAGTAAACCACAACCATCCCCATATATGAACAACATTGAGGGTTTGCAGTCTGGTAACCAGAATAGAGCTCATAGAAGTTCTTTAAGATATGCCGAGGAGCACAAAAGCTCAACAGTAGTGTAGGTCCTGGAAGGACACCCGTTCTTAATCTAATCTAATCTCGAAACTAATCAGAGAGTGAAGGTGTGGATAGATAAACAAATTGACATGCAAAATAGAACGATCGTTTTGGAGGAAATGGAAGAAGATAGATAAAACGGCAAAAGAGAAACACTGTGGTTAGTAAGAAGTCTGGAGGGTGAATAAGAGTAGTAGTTGTAAAACAGATACCTGAGAAGCTGGACCAAACAATCACCAGCTCATCAATTTTCAACCTCACGTTTGAAAAGTGGCAACATGCAGGCAAATCAAGAGTATTTGGACTAAAGACAAACCATATAAAGCCTGCGCTCGCCCTATGGGAAGGTGCAAAACTTGTAGTTGTTAGGGCAGACTAACTGCCTAAACTAACTAAAATTTCAGTGTGGGTACCAGGGAAACCAGCCGAGCCCCAGGTCATACTACAACGTCTGGCAGCACAGAACACAACACTGTCTGTCAAAAATTGATGCGAATTCCATAGGGAGACCAAAGAATATGGCGTTCTTCGGTGTACCGTCATGTGACATCGCAGAAATAAAAAAAAGAGGGACGGCAAAATCCATTATATATTTGCCACCTTCAAGGTAAAAACCCATGGAGGAGTGAAAAACTCTGGGCTGGCAGACTCTGTCGAAGCTACAGCTGAAACAGGCAATGCTAATCCGGATACAGATCCATATCCTCCATTGCTAAAATAATAAAATGGACCTGGTTCTACAAATCACCCAAATCAATTTACCGCATTCTAAGGTGGCAACTGCTAATTTAAGTTGTCATCTACAGAATATGCAATATAGCATCGCGCTGATAGAAGAACCCTGGATTGCTATACAGTGCTGCTGGAAACAAACGAGCACCAACGTTCATATCACAAAAGCGAGCCGAGGTGATAGATCAGTCTAACACTGGGCAGTGTGAACCTACTTCTTAGCAATCTACATATCTAGATTTCGATCTTATTAGATCTCGTCAGAGCAGCTCAGCTAGTGAGAATGATTTCACACAATATCTCGAGTGGTTATATACCAAAATAGTACAACTTACCCTCGAAGTTAAACGCCATCTGGCTGCACCACATCAATTAGCAATGCACACCCATATGGTAATAAACGTCAACATGCTCATGTCTTCAGGATCACCGGGTAGTGCCCTCTAGAGAATAATATTCCAATAGAGTGCTTGAGATATCAGCACAAGGCCAATCGTATAAAGCATATATAAGTGTGAACCCACCTCTTAGCGTGCTAAGAGAAGAAACTGATCGTCATCTGTATAACTAAAATAGAATGGCCAATATCTGCTTTTTATCTTTTAAGTCCCCAATGTAATACAATGGGGTTAACCTACATTATTAACACATTGGTTTATATATATTTAAGGGTTGCATTGCTTTTATGTGCATACCCAATACATGGAGAGAGGTCAAAATGACCTTTATACCCAAACCAGGTAAAGTAGATTACGCACTTGCCAAGTCATTCAGGTCTATCAGCCTAACCTCATTTCTATTGAAGACGTTAGAAAAGCTCTGTGATTGTGAAATCAGGGACGGGCCGCTGAGAACGTACCCCATACATCCGAAACAATATACCTACCAATCAGGACGCTTAACGAATCAGCCCTACATCTGGTGACTTCTAAGATAGAGGAAACACTGGAGCATAAAAGTTCGTTGCTTACCACCTTCATTGATATTGATGGTGCTTTGGACAAAACAACATAGTACTGATAATGCTCTAACATCTCACGGGATTCACCCCACTATGAGGGGCTGGATAAAAATATGCTTGATCTAAAAACAATCCAAGTAACACTAGATGACGTAACATCGAAAAACAATTGCAGGAAGAGCCTGTCCTCAAGGTGGAGTCCTCTCACCTCGTTTGGATTTAAGGAACTCAGGATACTAAGCCGTTGGCTATGCTGACGACATAGTAATCATCATAAATGGCAGTGTTGATAACTGGTGCGATAGCCATTCGCTAACAGTAAACCCAAAAAAGACAGAGCTGATATTGTTTACGAGGAAGAGGAAACTCGAACTCATGAACATGCCAACTCTCTTTAAGGTCCCTCTGACAGTCACAGAGAAAGTAAAATATCTAGAATTCATCATGGATACAATACTGAACTGGAATGAGCATATAACTTCCAAGCTGGAAAAAGTCGGCATCTCATTTTGGCAATGCCGCAGGGCGGTTGGTGAAACATGGGGCCTGTCTCCCAAGTTTACCCAATGGATATATACAGCGATTATAAGACCAACTATCACATATGGTGCAATAGTCTGGTGTTAGAAAACCAAACAAGTCACAACAATCTCAAAGCTATCACACATCCAGCGGATGGCGTGTCTTGCCATCACCCGCGCTATGAGAACAACACCCACAACAGCTCTTGAAGCACTGTTATGTTTATAACCACTCGCCCTTCTTATAAGGGACTCTGCAGTAAAAACAGCATTAAGGCTATCTTCACTCAACCTGTGACATGATAAAACTAGAATCTTTAGACACAGACCCCCTTATAGAAGGTAAGTACGACAGAATTCTTCCCAAATACAGTTTTATCAAACATTTTTAGACCATCATCATCCTGGATGGTATCCACAAGGCGCTAACATAACCATGTATACTGATGGATCCAAAACTAAGACGAGAGCTGGCTATGCAATATTCTCACCAGAACTCGATCTCAAGATAAGTGCACCACTTGGTGCACCACAAGCTGAATTAACAGACAAAAATCTAGAAGGATACAAGGAAGAGTTGGGAACAGAAAAATAGAATACTTCAACAATATATAACGTATATACGTATAATGTAAAACCATTTCAGTCAGTGGAAGACGGTATCATGAGAGGAAAAGAAGTTCAAGCTGAATAAAAGAAGTGACTGGAACATAGGAACTGGGACACAATATGTGGGCATGATCACCGGTAACGGAAAACACATATCCTTGGGCTTTGAGGGACCTAGTATAAAATTAATGATAGCCGTAAAGAGTTAAATAATAACGGAAAGAAAAATAAGTGGCTTCTTTGTCAGAAGTAAATGGATTTCAAACGAGCGGGCCGTCCAGTTTAAACAGAAGTTGTGTTTAGACGGAGAGAACTAGTGGAGAGGATACCCCAATAAAATAGCCTGCGACAAAAGAGCCCCTGATAATATAGTTCCAATTTAAAATTATTGGAGAAATTGAGATTGAAGTAAGACTGGAATTAAATAGAGCAGTGTAGGGCAGCCTTTACTGGGATACTGCTGTTCCTGCAGCATCCAAAACCAAATTAGTATAATTAACTAAAACATGATATAGTCAGTATAAGTCAGTTGCAGACAATTTATATATTTTATTTATTTATATAAAATGGTTATGGTTAATAGGGGTCCCCACCTCACCTACACCCAGAATAATAAATATAAAATAAATTAAATATGATTAATGTATAAATGTGGTCCACCGACAACAAAACATAATTTAGCCTCACATAGATTCAGGATTATAAATATACTCGCCGACAAAAATAAATAGACACCCAGTAAACGTCGATGTATTTTGATGAAAATTTCTGAAAACGCGAATTTTATTCCTATTAAGAAACGATGAATTTCAGCAAGATACAAAACGATTAATGAAGTTAACATCGACAATGAAACAAAAACTTTTCTTTTCATTGGGCATTAGTTACTTAAGTGTCAATGTTAAGCATATTTGTAAGCTTAATAAGTAAACACATACAAGTTGAAATAATGCCTCCTGTACGACAACATGCAAATTTACTTCAGTTAACCGAGTTTTAATAATCGGTCTACGAGAAGCCGGATTAACAATTCGTGATGTTGCCGCTCGAGTGGGACGCCATAATTTTCTTATGTTGGCGACGATGGCCAGAAAACAATGAGGAACTACGACGTTTCCGTCCCGGACGTCCTAGACGCACCACGGAACGTGAAGATCGTGCTCTTCGGCTTGTGGCTCTTCGGTATCATTTTAAAGCAACAAGGGAAATTCGTGATAGATGGAGAGGATTAATTGATCATCAAATCTCCTTACGATCGACGTAGAAAGAATTCCATCTTTTGGGCTCAGATCATACCGACCATTGCTTTATTTACCTGTAACTCTACGCCATCATCCTACACGGCGGTAATGGTGTAACAAGAGGTTGAATTGAAATGTGCAATGGAATCAAGTTATCTTTAGTGACGTGTCTCTATTTTGTTTATGGGCTCATGATGGTAACAGCTTGGAGGAAGACACAATTTACAGTTTTCCGTACCACGACATACTAATCTCAATCAAGGTGTAATGGTATGGGGGCTATCTACCATGGAAGCAGACCTCCTGTAGTAGTTATTCAGGGAACATTAAATGTAAATCATTACATTAACAACCAGTGTTTCAACCAGTATTAACGCCATCTCTGCTAGAAATAGATAATCCAATTATTCAGCAAAAGAATACGCGGCCATATACCGCAAGAGTTGTTATAGAATTTCTAAAAACTGCTCATGTTGAACTCCTTCCATAGCCTTCTCGTTCACCAGACTTATCACCAATCGAACATGTGTGGGATATAGTAGGACGGGGGATAACTGATAGCCGCCCCCAAACAATGTAGATGCCCTTCAACGACGGATTTTGGAAGCATGGGATAGTATACCTCAGGCTAGCATAGATTTGCACATTTCAAGCATGCCTAAACTCGTAGGAACTGATCAGATGTTTTCTATGCTTACAATGTACAATTGCAGACTTCTGTCCGCATGTGTGTCTTGTTTTTGAGTGTTTTGGTTGTCTTCCCGTCTTATTATTGGCTTGTCCTGTGCGCCGTCTTGTTTATTTATTGTAAATATCGATAGATCGGTCAAATGTATCGCTGCTGTAGTATTGCCAATGAAACAGACGTTAAGTTTGGTTAGGTTATGTTTACAAACAAGTAATTTATCATAGGCCCCAAATTAAATTTAAGTTGTGCTTATAAAAATGCCTTGGAAACTACCGCACTGTCTAATAGATGGTTTGTAGTTGTAAAGCTGGACTCAGTGGAAAGTGCAAAGTGTATTAGCTTGTTTATTACATTGTACAAGGTTTTATAATAAGACATTTAAAAGACACCGCAGTCAAAGAAGAACAATCCCCAGGGACAGCTCAAAAATATATGAGGCCATAGACAATAACCCAGTGGAAGAGACGGTGGGAGGAATCGGAGAAAGCAGGGTGGGCACGGGAGGTGTTCCACCAACTAAAACCTCTGATGGAACGGGGACATGGATAAAATAGCTCAAATTCTCACATGGCACGGCGTATTCCAGAGTTACCTGTACAGGATTGATAAGGTGTCCATCCAACGTGCATGTACTGCCACGAACGGAACGATCATACAAGACCTTCAGATGCCATAGGTGGTATGCAGAGCAACACAGGATAATGACGGAGCCACCCCCAACCACCTGTGAAGGCTGATGTTACAATCAGAGGCGGGCTGGGAAGCTTTGGCTACATACGCAAGGACAGCTATGCGGGACAAATACAATGACGACGTCACACACTGTCAAAGAACGCAGACAGAACAGGAGACAGGAATGCCGAAATGACGCTAGACGGTACTCTGGCGTTTAGAATACCTAAAAGTCGGGAAAGCACCTGGTTACAGAATGTGAGTTTTGATTATGCCAGTAGGCGCCTTACTAGAACGCGGGGGAATCCGGCACTAACCATGCTTCATTGGTGCCTTCAGAAGATTCCACCTCACATAACAAAAAAAGATCATAGAAATTCATTAGAATGAGAGAGCAACCGCGATTTAAGGTTCGTGCTTCGTGTCAGAATGGTGTCCTATTCTATTACATGGTATGGAGGCATGGACATTGAATGACAGACCAAGAAGCTTCAGGGGTTAGAAATGTGTGTGTATAGAAGGATTCTGAAAATATCAAGATACATAAAATCTCGAATACTGAATTGCAAACAAGAATGGAAAATGAGCTGGTGGTTTTAAACATAATTAAAGCTAGAAAGCTAGAATATCTCTGTCATACTATGCGAGGACACAAGTACATAATAGTATAGTTTATTATAAGGCAAAATTTCAGGAATGTGAATTGTTAGAAGACGCCAGATGTCCTGGTTGAGACACCTCAGAGACAAGCTCTATTGCACGTAAAAAGATCTAATTCGATCTGCAGTGTCAAAAATAAAGATAGCCATGATGATTGCAAACCTAGGGGTAAAAAATGACACCTAGAGATGAACTAATCGTTGTATCTGCTATGCTATTTAGCGTATTCCAAAACTAATGTCATTCATACAATATATTTTTGTTTGCCTGACTTGTACTATTTTCTTTTAACTAATACTTGTAACACATCCCTTTACCTCCGCTAATTTATTCTTTATCTTCATACATTTAAACCCTGCTTTCACTTTACAGTTTACTCCTGTGTTCCGTACTATGCATAATTTTAAATTTAGAAATATATTTAAAAAAGCTATTGTTGGATTATTGCATATAAAGCTTAATGTTATGAAGAATGCCGACCTTTAATGACGGTAATTATCATATATATTTAGATTTATATTTTGAATTAATTTGCGAATTTGGCAACCAAGGTTTTGATTACTTGGAAGTAAAAATGGCCTGTACCAGTCCCTGTACACAGCATACAAAATAATATAGATTCATTGCTTTATTGACTCTATATTGATGATCACGAAAAATAAAATAATATAATTTTCAATTAATATTGCTTTACATGATGGAAGTACAGCTTTTCCCATTATTATTGTGATACGGTATAAAAGGAACCACTATAACAATAAATTCAATATAATTTTACTTACTCTGTATACTTTTAAATCCCACCGGTGTAATGTTATCTAAAATTTGTACAAGCATTAATGGCATCCTTAATAATGCGGCCTGTATTACCTGCAGCTAAGCATGTCATCACCATTAAACAGCAAAAAACTGCTGCCCCTGTCCATATCGTCATATTGCAATGCGTGTGAACTAGGATCACACACTGTTGATTACCAAGTTTGCAATTTATAATCCTAGGTATCGCGTAGTACGCAATACGTTGGAAGATATCACTTCAAGTTGACATGCCCAAGTAAAAAACACACAACTATTGTGACTTGCTATAGGCACATTCTCCACTTACAAGATACAAACAATTACCGAACAAACATGTATAAGTTACTGTGGAGAGGTGGGTACTGATCTTAGTAGACGGTGATGAACTCAGTCAGCACTATCTTCTTTGTTGTCGCCATTCAGCTTTCGGGTTCTTACTGCTTTACCGCCCATTGCGACTAAATTCGGTTAATTGTACTTTAAAGACGTCGTAAATTTATGATATACAAAACGTAATCTAAATATACCATATTAAATTTGGAATCTTCCCAAATATACTACTAAACGTTTTAGGACGATCCAGGTACCAATTATGCGAAAAATAGGCTTAATTTTGGTGGTCATTAAGTATGAATCACCCTTTATCTAATATGGTACACAGCAATTCAAACCAATATCCCTGTATGTTTACTTTTCGATTTCTACCGGGGGCTGTATAGGGATTCTTTAATTAACAAGATCACAATTCGTGGAATATGAGAGGCATAGACGTAATCCCTCCCTTAAACAATTAATTTTTAATTAGCTTTACTGATATGGACGTCTTCTTTAATAATTAAAAAGTAACATTGTAATATATCTTGTACAATAATATAATGTAATATTTAAATACAGCGAGAGCAGCCGTTTTAAAAGTATAACTGGGTAAACGAATTGTAGCGATTCCTGAGACCACTCCTTACGAAGATACAATAGCAAATGTCGATCTGCAGGATACAAACAGTTTACGATTAATTTCGTTAAAAACACTAGTATATCGAAGTCGAATATTACGTGAATTCTTTGTATTTTGTGGAGAGACTTTGACAATTCGGAAATTGCGGTGTCAGGAATCTGTGGTGTGATTGCTAACACAGCAATATTCGAATTGTCAAAGTCTTTCCACAAAATACAAAGAATTCACGTGACTCTGCACGGTCCGTATACTATACTGACCATGACCCAGGTGTACTTGTATTAATTACTCTTATTTAAATATAACTTTCTGACATGTCAATTGATAATATTATCTGTTGAACCTCACATGTAACTCTAGTATTATTTTAAGACGCAAACACAAGCTTCTGAACTACTATTGCAGATTCCTCGAGAATGCTTTTCTATGTACAAATTGAATTCAACTTCTACCGTAAGGTGTTGGCGTATTTATTTTATCTAATTAAAATAATTTTAAATAATAAGTAAAATAATGGTTAAATAAAAAAGGTTTTAATTTAATTACTGATTTAATTTTAAATGATTTTTGAAACACATTTTAAATTGTGTTTTATTATTATATTAATTTATTCGAAATTTATTATGGTGCCTCTGACGGTATATTTCTGTATGAATATATAAATGTTGGGTATAATACATTACAGTCGAACTACTGACGAAGACTTTTTTAAGTCTTTAGTTCGTGCTCAATGCATTTTCTAATTGGGCCCAATTTATAATTTTGTCATGCGGAAAGTACGCTGCCTCAAGGATGGCGATTACGATAACGAACGGGCAGTACCCCTCGAAACGTTATCGGAATTGAAACGCTCTATTTGGCCCATCGTTAAATATCTAGTACAAAATCAAATCAAAATCATTCCCGAAAAATTATTAAAAATACATATTTTACATTTCAACATATTAGAGAAACGTGTTTGCTTGATCATCCGACATTGATCATATTCAACTTATAATGTTGGTAATTCCCAACCATTAGGTCCTCTATCTAAAAATATAGATTATTATTAATTGGTATATAAATCGTTTTACTCATCACAAACAAAGCGGCGCGGCGCCGCTATTTACAGCCATCGTTGCAAGTAAACAGTGATAATTTGTGAGGGACCTCGTGATAACTTTTGCCCTTTGCAAACGTCGAACTTGCTACTCAATAGTTCTCTTCAGTCTTGCAAAATGAAGCACTGGTTAACGATCTTTGCGATCGCTGTTTTAGTGATACAAGCAAAAGGCGATTCAGGAACAGGTAAGTACAATTTTATAAATTTATATAATATTTAAATATATATATATATATATATATATATATATATATATATATATATATATATATATATATATATCTAATGTGCAATAGTTTCGTCAGTGTGTTATTATTTTGTAACTGGGGAACATTACATGAAAGATTGGCTCTCATTATTTAATTACTTTGCCTTATGACATACGTCCTAATGTTTACAATTCTTTTATACGCAAAACTCAATCACTCCTATGCTATGAGATGTTGAAAAATTGTATTATAATTATTTGCAATGAAATAATGCACATAGAATTGAATGTAGTTAGCTTTTTTCAATATCTGTTTGATTTGATACGCATATGATTATTTATTTATAGAAATAATAAGATTCGCAAGTTGCATTATTTTATTTATTTCGTAAGTAAGTATGTAACATGTATTGACCCATCTAATTGATAGTAGAGCTTGATTCAATTAGACACTGTGCATGACATAATTAGTAACGACAACTGAATATGTATATGGTATTATGTACATATGTTTGATTAACGTTCTTTCATGTACAATTATTCTCTATTTTGTTTTGTTGAATATGAATTTATGGAGTTAATTCATAACAAATAATCCTAATATATTAATGAAGCAACGTGTAATATATGATAAAAATTATATTTATTAAATTAACAGTTATTATTTAGTGATAACTTCTTTATAGTTATTTTAGGACGATTTTCTTATTCGTGTGTATGTTTATTTATTAATTATGTACTACTTTATTAGTTAATTTGTATTCTTTCTTTTTTTTCTTTTAAAATATTGTTTATTAAACATATAGCATTAAATAACAATTAAAATCCGAAACGTATCTCGTAAATTGAATAATAATCCTCCAAAGTATACCATTGTAATAATAAAGCAAATATACCATTGCAACAATAAAGCAAAGGCGAAAACTCACGATACAATTACCCAACGCAGCTGGTACTCTAATTACTATTCAATTTAAGAGAGAAATTCAGATTATAATTGTTATTAAATGTTATGTAATATTTTAATTAGTATCTGAGGACTATTCGAAATTAATAAATAAATAAGCATACACACGAAATAAACAAAAACATCTAAGAATGTCATAATATACGCCACGCAAGCAACTAAACAGCAAAAAATGTGTATATCATATTTATCATGAACAAATTTGTTCATTCTTGACAAATACTATAAGATCCAAGATCTATTTGACCTTGAACCTTCAGTATTTTTACAAAATACCCACTGAAAGTCTTTAACCACGTCCCCCGAAATACAATTATGTGTAAATTTAGCTCGCTAATATATATGAAGATTAATCTTAACTGCCTAGTAGTTGGAGGCGGCGTCCTATTGAGCACAGGGGAGCGTTAGTTAGCGAGTTGAAACCCCGAATTTTAACGAATCATCTTTCACAGTTTTTTCAGAAGTTTTCTGTGAAGGTCAATAGTGATTCTCTGAGCTCCTCTTTCACGACTGATAGCCCTACACTAAGAATGTGTTCTTAATTTACATTTGCTATGAATATTGTCCACCATTCACGGGACGAAGTATCACAAGAACATACTACAAGATAGAGTCATGTTCTTTTTTTTTTCTATACCTTCCCTTCAAAGGAGATTGGTGTTCATATGTTTGTAATCATCCCGATCTTGTGCAAGTCGTATTATTATTCTTTTTTGTTGGAGGAGTCGTTGGGCTATTGCTAGGATTTCTACACTGCGACCAATGCTATCCTACTTTTCTACTTCTATTTTTTCCCCTGGAATTTCACTTCTCGGACGAAGTACTATGATCCTGATCGGCTTGCTTCTCAGTTCCAGAGTCATTGGATTACCATTCCCATGGCTGGCAAGCCTTTTCAGCCTAAATGCTGGGCATGTGCACAGTATGTGTTCGGCAGTTTCAATCTCCGATTCACATAGTCTGCAGGCAGTGTTGTCTGTTTTGTCTTTTGTAGATGATATTTAACCGGATAGGGTCAAGTTAGAATGCCTAACTACAAATTGTAATCCTCCCAAGAAAAGAGATGTCATTCTTTTCTTGGGAGGATTACAATTTGTATTGTTCCTAGCACCGAGTAGTTAATGAGAATTTTGCCTTGCCTTTCTCATGGAGTGTGTGTCTCCAGTAGGCTTGCTTTTACTGTTCCTCCCACTTTGGAATTAGTGGGAGCCTCAGGCCCGTGTTTGGTGCGTTAGCGACTTTGTTTGCCTGAATACCCTCGTGTCCAGGTACCCACATCAGAGTGAGTCAGTTTCCTTTCGCTAGTTGCTTCAGGGTCTGTTTACAGTTCCAGATCACTTTAAAGTCATAGATATAGACATTTAGCCTCCTTAAGGGCATACTCAGCTGATATCGTATTTCATTTTCGACTGCAGCATGAAAGTTCAAAAAGAGATGACAGTAAATTCACAATAAACATGGGGTCTACTTGATGTTAAAACCATACAGATTTTAAGTAACATACCCGCTGATACCCGCATATTGAATGCATACACGATTTGAAGTGACAGTGACGTGACGTGACAGTAGTAGTTAAGGTATTCGACTTATAAGCCCATGGACCAGATTCGACTTATAAGCCCATGGACCAGATTCACCTCTAGATCCGCGTTTTTTATAGACCAGGATTTTTGCGTCCATTGTCATACCTAAGTATTTGGCAGTTTTACCTGTGGCATGGTTTCGTCGTTTATTACCATTAAATGAGGTATATTTCTGGTCGTGAAATATTTATATGCATTCTTTGGTTCAGGTTTATTTTTCCTGTATTTGCCTATTCTCCAAAAACCTGTTTGGAAGTTGCAACCTCTACGTTTTAATCACTACCATCACTGCAATATCGTTTGTGCAGGTTGACAATGTTGCTTTGTCCGCAGAGATATCCCAGGAATACAGCATGTATCCAATACGCTGCCTTACGGTACCCCCTTGGGCAATGTTACATCAAAATAAGCGTCATCATATTTGACTCAAAAATATCTTTCCTGTGGGTAGAACTTAACCGACGTCATAGGACATGGTTTAGCTTGTGAATTGGGCCTTCATGCCATACTTTGTCAAATGCCTGTGCTACGTCTAAGAATATTGTAGCACAACCCGTTTTCTCTTCAATCAAGCCGTTAAAACTGCCTGGGGGTCTATTTTTGAACGACCGCTATGAATATATAGATCGACAGACCTTTACTATTATTGCGAATGGTACCGATGTTTAGCCCTTCACGACGAGAAGAGTGATCACTATCTTTGGTAGAACTAAAAAAACTTGACAGTTGTTATATTGCGCCATTAATTTTTGAGCGAATGCTATTAGTCCATCGCAACGAAACTAAACGTTTTATAGCGCATGGCGATAACGATCGCTCAAAAATCGCACCCTTGTATGTCTGTATGAATATAGAGTCGCACTCCCTTGAGTCGTTTTTCTGAGCAGATTTGTGCTAATCTCTGAAGAGCCATGATTTCTGTTTGAGTAGCGTCGGGCTCTTTTACAGCGATTCTTATGCCTTCTTTTTCTTCTTGTTTGTGTAATATGAGCAGAACTAACATTAGTTCCATGGCTTCGGTAGGAGTCGTACGCATCGCTCTTGTGCACCCAAACATGCCATACTTTTGAGCTGTTGCAGCCTAGATTGTTTTTTCTCTTTTGTCTTGCTTCACCAAACAAGTGATCTGTAGGTGACAATGAGTCTGACAACCGCCAAGTACATCCACAGTAGCATTTTTGGTGGAATATGTGGCATAATCAAAAAGCCGCTATCGCCCTTGCACGATTTCTTCCAAATGTTTATTCGACTTATTTTAATTACTCCTAGAACTTAGCCTCTATTGGGAACTCCAGTAATTTTCCATTCAGGGAGGGAGTCCTGCATCACTGTTTTGCTTGGATTAACGCTAGGGCCCTCCTTATTGCTCTGGCAGTTGATGGATTTATTGGACGTTAAGCAAGGTTCATAATTGTAGTATCAAAATTACCCCTTATTATGACGGCAATGTCATCCGCATAACTCACCGTGTTGAACCCGGTTATCATTAGCTGGTAGAGGAGGTCGTCCATAACGAGGCACCACAGCAGGGGTGATAAAACCCCACCCTGTGGACATAGTTTCTCCGTTGTTCGAGACGCTCCCCCAGTCTTGCGGTTATTTTCCGGGTTTTTAGCATATCTTCTATACAGCCTGGTAAGATCATGCATATGTTTTCTGATTTGTATTGTCAAACGCCCCTTCTATGTCTATAAGGAATTCTACAGGCATTTCCTTATTTCACAGGAATACCTCAATATTGCTTGTGACCACTGTCGCCTGGTTGATAAGCAAATTGGTGCTTATGGAGTGGTTACCGTTTCAATGGGCTATACCGTATGGGATTGTCCAGAATTTTTCCATCGTTTTGAGAAGGAAGGGTGTGAGGCTGATGGGTTGATATGACTTTGCCTCTTCACATCACCTTGACTTACATCCATCCTTTTTCTTATATATGCTAGCCTACCGCTGTTCTTAAAAATCACTACCATGCATGGGGCGATCATATCGATTCCCATCTGCAGCATTGAGGGAAAGATATGATCCGAACATGGCAACTTGTTGGAGTTGAAGCTATTTGTAGCCTATACCACTCTGTGCCTGGTAAATATTTTCCGGCCATTTTTTACTGGGCAGGGTTGTCGACATGTCCTATTTTAACCAGTTGTCATTATTCTTAACCCCGGAATGTGTTTGTAGTAAAACATCTGGATTATCTCCAGGGTCCATGGCATACTTGTCACTAGGGGTGTTCAGCAGCCTTGCTGTTCGGGATTAATCGTCAATCCCTTCACAGAAGTCCCTCCAGGTTTTTCGCTTATACCTTCTCAGTTCTTTGTTGTATTCCGTCTGTTCCATCTTGTAGGCATTCGTCTGTCATTTTGGCACTAATGAAGACATTTCGGAAAGAGCGAGCAGTCGTCCAATGACTTTGTTAGACCTGGTAACATATCGAGATAGAACTCGTTTTTTGAGTGGACAGGGCATGTGTCATAATTCCCTTGATATGCGATGTTATCGCGTCTAGCTTGAGCGTATTGTTTATAGTGTGGTGGAGACCCTCAGTTTCTGATCTGAGGGATTCCTTCTAACGGCCCCAGTCAGCTTTCCTCAGACTTCTAGATGCCACTGCACACTTGCAAACGCATCACCCAGGTTCAAGATAATCTTTTGGTGTTCCGATAGCGATGGCTTGTCGAATACTTGCCACCTTTGATATGCAAACCTCGTACTATATATATATATATATATATATATATATATATATATATATATATATATATCAGCTAGAAACAGATCAGTCCCTTCTGGTTGTATTTATAAAGGTGGGTTTACAACCCCTGTTAATCACCTCAACGTCATTAGTAGGTAGGTATTCAAGGAGTTCCTTACCTCAATTGTCGTTTTCCGTGCTGTCCTTAGCGATCTTTAAGCTTAAGCGTTTTGTGGCATTTGGGTCCTTTTGACACGGTATCCTTAGTTTTTACCGTCCTAGAGTCAGCACTGGATCTTTCTGCACCTTCACTAGTTTCTCCGAGGAGGCAGAGAAGAAGATTCGGGCTGTTGAGACACTAGAATCTTTCTTCGCTCTTTCAGAGTTACCTATCCAAAAGTGGACTCTTTCGCTATTAGCTTTGATTTTGTCAGCCGACCCTAAATCAACTGACAAAGTTACTTCCAGAGTTATTCCTGTCGAATTTCTTTGTAGAGCCCTACGCATGGAGGTGATAAGGTCATTCTGATTTTCTATGAGGGCAAGGATCCTTTAGATCGATTCCTCTGAACTGGAAAGTAATCAATGACGATTCTCGGCTGCCTCCACTACCCTCAGCTCCTTCTCAAGGCTTGAGTTGGGTTTCTAGGCCCTTTAGCCAGTTCGTCATCTCTCACACAGGTAGATGCAAGCCGTATCGGTCGTTTGTGCGCCTGCAGGAAAGCGGCCTTGAATTGTCCCTTCTCCCAGTAGTAGCTAGAGAAATATTCTGTAACTCCTGGCAGAGTCCCGCAGTACCAGGAGAAGGTTAGTGAAAACGAGGTGCGCAACCTCTTGGATTCAGCTATGTTATTAACCAATGCCTTGAATTATCCCTTTACTCCGCTGAGTATGGCGTCCAGTATGACTTTCTGACTTTCAGACTTGCTCTGTTCCTCTGGGAAGTCTTTTAAGGTGATACCCACCTTTACAGAGGTGACCCGTTGGCTATATGTCGCCGAGGCGTGGCTAGTTGTAGGCCGTGAAAGCCCCTGAACCTCTTTACCTCACTGCATATTCTGGATTTCAGGTTCGTGTTGATACCCTTTGACTCTTTTGACCTGGTTCCTATTAGTAGTGCTGCAATCTGATCGCTGGCTCCTATTTGGCTTGGAGTCCTTTAGTGGTTTGTAAAGATGGAATACCTTTTCCTTGGCCTCTTCTAGCGATAATCCCGAATTAATGAAGCATTATATAATCTATATAGCAGCTATTTCCATCTTCTTTATTGCGTCTACCTCTATCGTAGGCATATTCATGCCTTTCGCGAGTTTATGTGCTTCCTTTAAATTTAACGTACTTGAGGTACCGTCATCACTTTTTATTTCCATACTTTGGTCCATAATTCGATCCCACGAGTACCTAGAGAAATATCTTATAACTCCTAGCAGATCCCCGCAGTTCCAGGAGAAGTTTGGTGAAACCGAGTGGCGCACACTTCGTGAATTCAGACCAATTATTGACCAATGCTTCCCTTATGCCATGAAGCTGTGGACATAATGTGTTTCGCCTTAAGCTTGGAGATACTATTTAGTGTGGGTATCATTCCACTCGACCAGCGCAGTTAAGCCTAGGTTCCCGTACCCGCTGCCCACGAGATATGTTCACTGAGAGTAGCGAATCCGGTTTCACAGATCAAATGACTGTGAAGGAGCAAACTGCGAGGGTATGGACCCTTCCATTTCTGTTTTCGTCATCCATTTCTAATTCTTTTCAGAGGCTTGTTTGTTGTTTTTTTGCACTTTGGTATGTTTTTTATGAATACCAGGTCGCTGGGCTTGTGATACAACCCCGATCTTGGGGCCTTGCATTTTATATTTAGAGTTTATTCTCTTAGACTAGATACTTTCTCAGACTATAGGTGGTAAGCCCTTGTGGTTTATCATTTCGTCGACGTTTCCTTCTTCTGTTACGGAAACCTTTGGCCGTTTTTCGCCTGTAACCCTGGTCCTTAAGCCGTGAAAACCTAGGTTAAAATCACCTAGATTTTAACCTAGGTTTTCACGAGGTTGTTACTTTTCCTCTCTTCCCCTCCTTCGTTAAATACAACACATTCGTTCGGTTCATAACACCTTCTCCATAAACAGTTTTGATGTGTGAAACATTTTCAGTAGGTGTTTTTCCTTCTGCGAGGGCCGCCGGTGCTGGTTACTTAGGGCAGGTCCGTCACCTAAATAAATATCTCACGGCACGCGAGGGCAACAGTACTCTTACTTTCTAGACGTGATTCGTAAATCTAAAAAAATACAATTTCAACTTCCGATTCTGTATAATGTTAACCTTGCAACATTTCTCTCCATTAGATATCGTTCAATTTATATATATATATATATATATATATATATATATATATATATATATATATATATATATCGATATATATATATAGTAAATCCATCATTTAAATCATACTTTAACCTCGGTTTTCGTTAGCAATACTATATAATAATACAATATAGAGACAAATAACACCGAGATCCAAACCACCAACCACCACCATACCACGACCACCTGCATCTCTCGATACCAGGACAAGTGGGGTATCCTCGCGAGTTCCTGCAGAGAGAATCACCTTATTTTAATTTTTTTTTTTTTAGTTTTGTATATAGATATTATATGCTGCTATATTTCCTATTCCATGTTTTAAGATCAAGCCATGAACTTCTCACAATACTGTTAGGAGCGAATAGATGAGATTATAAATTGTATCATAAACTTATCGTTATTGTTTTTTTTGCTACTGGAGTATAGCCCTGACCCTGGAATGTGTGCACTACGGGCCTCAGGACCTATTGTGCATCAATTTATTGTGACAGTGATTTATTTATATGCATAAGTAGCGAATTTAATACATAAATTTCTCATTATCATTCTTATAAAATTTTATTAGTATTAAAAATGTATTGGTGATTGGTATTTGAATGTTGTCTGGAAAATATTTGATCGTTCAAAGTTCTCTTGTGCATAATATGCCTGATTTTATTGTGACAGTGATTTATTTCTATGGATAAGTAGTAAATTTAAGACATTAATTTCTGATTATTATTGTTATAAAATGTTATAATTATTAGAACTATTATTAAAAAAATATTCGTATTATTTGAATATTGTCTGGAAAAGATTTAATCGTTGCATAATATGCACAGAAGAACTTGCTACCATGAAATATACAATATTTCAAGTTAGAACAATGACAAAACTTGAAGTCGAATTATCTTGAGTTGTGACTTTTTTCTTTTAAAGCGACGATAGTATGTATACGTAATATTCCTATAAAGCCATTTTATAATTTAACAGCCTTGAAATAAATTAATACACCAATAAACAATATGAAGAAATATTCTAAAAATTTAATTACTATCCCCAATAGTTAATGTATCTCGTATATAAGGTTCTTCGGGTCAAAACTGCTCATTTTAGTCATCTTTATGCAACATCATGCATATTGAATATTATATAGTGTTGAATTAATTTCTAAGGATTATATGATATTCATAGGTAATACATTAGTAATTCGTAGTAAATAAATAAATGCACAGAACAAAAAAACAAATAATTTTAAAAAGTTACCAGTTGATCTTTATGTTATATATATTCTATATTAATATCTTTTGATAGAAGGAATTTTATAGTTAAATATACTATTTATTTTCAGTTGGTGAAAGTATCGATTGTCAGCTAGAAAATGGAAAGAGAGGATTCTGTGTCCCCGAGGAGCTCTGCGGAAGCTTGGAAAAAACTATTAAAGAATGCGCATCTATCACCGTGTGCAGCATAGACGATAACTTCGGATACAAAATTTGCTGTGCTAAAGAGGACACCAGATATATCATAAGTAAGTAAATATGATAGCACGATTTATTATATACAAATAAATACACTTACGTAATCAAAACAAAAGTGATAATATTTCGATGATGACGTAAATAATGTTAAGAAATATAGAGCGAACAAAATATGTCCAGTTTTTAGAATACATATATTACTAAATTATTTAGTTTAAAAATATAAATATATAACACTCATCTCTTGTACAATTCTCCCTCTTCCCTCCCACATTGCTTCTCCCACGCCAACTTTTTGTAGATTTCCACGCTCTTTTCAGCCTCTCTTAACCATTCACTAACATTTCTCCAATTCCTCACCGAATATGCTAGGTGTGAAACCAGAATTGCTTAAATGTAATTTTATCACTCCCCTCACTACACAGTACACACGTGGTGTATCCATGCCCCATCTATATTTTCAATCCTATATACATACTCTGCCTTACTCTAAATTTTCCTGAAATTTCTCCATTCGCTCTCGCCTTTGCCCATGACTTTTTGTATATCCCTCTTATCGATTCTACCGCTTCCTCTTCCATCCATAACCTTTCCATACACTCCACTAGCTTACCCCTAGGAACTGAATCAAACGCAGCTTTCAGATTTACAAATACCGTATACATTCTCTCGTTGCAATCAAGTACTTCCTCCACGATTCTCGCTGACTTGAATATCTGCTCCGTTGACCTTCTACCCTTTCAAAACCCACCCTGACTTTCCGACAGCAACCCTCATTTGTCCACTTCACCTTTCCGCCTACGTTTCGCCATTGTCATAATTAGCTTGTACACCGACTCACGTGCTGCCCCTATAGTTTGTCTCACCATCATCTCACCTATGCGCCACTCTTCCGGCTTCCCCAATGCTCCACTCTATACCCTATTGTTGCACTGTCACAGTTTCACACGCCCAAAGAGCTCGATACGAAAAAATGCTATATGCTTTTAATGAGCCATATTTTGAAGATAATATAAGAAATGCGAAGGAAAAATCAGCTGCAAGTAATTTGTATTTGAAACTCGCTAGGAAAGGAAGGACTGTTTTGCATCCTGGAATATTTTTCAAATATGCAGGGATGTTATTTGTTACGTTCGAGCTTGCATTATAGATTATCAAAACATATTTGACAAAAAACATGATCTTAAACAAAATAATAAATTGATTAACAAACAGATTATTAGATTAGATTAAAATGATATTCGCATAATAGCCAACTTATATTGGAATCACACTGAAAAATTGTAAATGTAAAGGATCAGGCCTTTGACAAGATCAATATTAAGAATATAATAATAACATTTATCCTCCTTGCTGTGCAATATTTATTCTGAAGAAATAGACAAACTCCTAAATATTAACGAATGTATTGTGGTTAATAATTAATTAATAAGAATTACGCCGGTCTTCGCGGGCAACATCGAAGGTCTTCAGCAATCGATATTGAAAGTTGTAATCTGTAGTAACGAATATTGATATTACTTAATTAAGAAAAAAACAAAGGCACAGTCCTACCCGGCCAACTCTATCAACTGTAAAGCAGTTCAACTCGTAAAAACTATAACATACCTTGGTTGTATGTATAATGACTAATGGGACCATTTTCTGGCGATAAAGAGATAAATACAAATCAAAAATACTTTGCAGACATGATCTCAAACTTTATCAAAATTAGACTTATAAGATGTTACATTTTCCATACTGTTATATGGCGTTGAGTCCTGAACCTTACCGGAAGCATCCCCCAGGAAAATAGATGCATTTGAAATGTGGCTTTATAGGCGGATACTTATTATTATTGTATCGTTAAAGTTATCAACTTAGAGGTACTAAGAAGGGCGAAGAAGAAACCAGAACTACTGTTTATCAATAAAAAATTCTGGAATAAAGATGTATTATTTTCAAATAAGAGGAAAAATTAGGTACAACCATTTATGAGACGTAAAAAGTAATTTTCCTGGTGCCTATAAAAGAAGCGTACCACAGATTTTATTACAAATTAAGCTACTTCGCCAAATACTACTGTAATATTTTCAATCATTTTAGAATGCTATGATAAAATTCCGAGAAGTAACAGCACAGTGCCTTTCATTTATGGCGGAGAAGATGCCCTCAGGGACGAATTTCCACACATGGTAAATCTAAAATAATAACTTTATTAAAATGATACTTTATTGTAAATATGTTTCTATAGGCAGCATTGGGGTATGGACGCAAGGGCAGTGTGGATTGGGCCTGCGGTGGCAGTTTGATTAGTGAAAAATTCGTTCTGACAGCTGCTCATTGTCTCATCGACAGAACTTAGTAAGTTATTTGACACACTATACTCCTTACATTAAATTATATAAAAAGTGAGTACTTTTTAATAATTGAATGTATTAATGTATTTTACTCTATTCCCAATGAATTTGGCATATCCCAATAATAGTGTTATATAATATTATTGAACTGAATTAGTAAATTGTAAAACAAGTGTTTATATTATAAGTGTATATGTTATTCGCAGCAACGACCTTGAACATGAAGAGCGCCAACTGGTTAGATTCGTTGGGATCTCGCTTAGCACCATCTGATACTGTTTCCTATCTTCATGTTTCTGTTAGTTAGATATTTTGAAAAGATAGAATTAACAGACTTGTTGGGAGGTATCTTTCTAATTCCCACATATGTGGAGAGAAATGATATTCTAGTATAAACTAGAATATCATTTGGCGATAGGGGAGCTCTCAGACAAGCACAGCTGCCAAGAAAAAATAAATATTATGAAAATATTGCGTTCAGAACGGCTAATTTGGGACAGTTGTCAGAAGTAGTGCAACAATAGTATACTTTGTGACACAAATTTCCAGGGAAAGTTTAATGGAATTATCTTAAAACGAATTATTTGTACTAAAATAAATACAAATAGATCTTGAATTGGGTGACAATTAGCAAAATAAAACATATATGCATTAATTTTGCCCACCGGCTGTATGGCATGGCATTTTGGTAAATCGGAAAAAATACGCGATAAAGGAATGCAATTTTGGGAATATTTATATTTAGCCCTCTGTAAAAGTAATCAAACGTTTACGGTCCGCTGCTGTCAAAATGAATTGAACATAGAAGCAGCCCGATTATGCCCACTTTATTTCCGAATCCAACCATCTGAATGATTTTGTATTTTTTGTAGAATATCCTTTCAATTTCTTGTTTAGGTCCTATAAAATCTCTTATCATGTGTCTACCATTTATCCATTCTACTTTAACTCTTCCGATTTCTTAATGCATATTTTATCAAACCATATCACTACCCTCTTACAGTACAACGTTACTTATATGTCACCCATTATAGCTGCTTTCGTTTATCGTGTCTAGTTGCTCCGAACGGTTCGAACGGGAGATACCTATCTCTTGATAATATTTCGCCTGTCCTCGCTTCTCATGCTTGCATCATTCGTCTTGTGCAGCTCATTCAATTAACGTGTCTGCTTCGTAATGTACATGGTCGTAATATTTACGCGCCGGCTTCATTAGTTATCGCAAGTTTCTTCCCACAGACTTCTTCTTTTGTCGCAACCGCTTGTTTTGGTGTAATTTTCCAAGCAGTGAAGAGCTGGTATCTGAATTTTATAATATACAGTACAACGTTACTTATATGTCACCCATTATAGCTGCTTTGGTTTATAGTTTCTAGCTGCTCCGAACGGTTCGAACGGGAGCTACTCTGTAAAATAACGCACAACAGACATCTCTTGGATATTGTACAATTTTCTTTATATAACATTATATAAAATTAAATGATGAAGGCGGTTTAACATAATTAGAAAAACTTCAATAAGTTTCGTAAAATTGAAATTTTAAGGACGTTGTAATTGTTTATTGAATAAAATCCACAATGCGAATGCCCAATCTGGCGTACCTGCATTTAAGTAGGTGCAACCGCGGTAAGCAACGATACAAAATCGTGCAATCCAAGAGTGACTCGTAAATATAATCGAACACGAGATGAACAGTCAGCTCGGTACAACACCCGAACGATAAATGAAGCGGCTTATATCTCACACTCCAACCTACATCAGGTGCTGTATCGTGGCCGTCGAGATACAAACTACGCCACAGGGGCTATGACTGATAGCCCGCGAAATATTCTTAATGAACCAAATTAGTATTTTAACCTAGTCTCCAAAAAATACAATATTAAAAATTATTATTTATAATTAATATAATTAATTCTTGAATTCCAGTGGTGAAGTAACTTTCGTTCGTCTTGGCGCCACCAATTTGGACGACACAGCCACGGTCCAAGAGTTCGAGGTCTTAAACCGCATCAAACATCCTGACTATAAACGTCCATCCACCTACAACGACATAGGTTTGATTGAATTAGAGAGGCCTGCGCAAATTACAGAAAGTGTCAAACTGGCCTGTCTGTACACTATCTTACCGCTACCCAAGAACGATTTGGTTGCAATGGGATGGGGCGAAATTCCCTTCAGTGACCGCCCCAAGCAACTCCAGAAGATCAACTTGAAACGCTTCGCCATCGATGAATGCGATGACGCATACAAAACTGCGAGCAAACTGAGTTTGCGTAATGGAATCGTCAATGATCTTCAAATTTGTGCTGGGGAGAAGGGCAAGGATACATGCAATGTAAATATGATTTCTGTTAATAGGTTGAATGCTTGTAATTGGCATCCCCATATTCACCAACATCCCTAAACTTTATAGGTCCTATACGCTATTGAATGAACAAATTGAAAACGTCATTGTGATATGAGTTCAATAGCTACTGATACATTTATGGAACGTTGGTGAATACGGAGGTCAGCCTAATAATTACATTTTGATTATTGATTAGGCTGAGTATTTTTGTTTAAGGGACAATACATTAATTGTCCCGTTAGCATTAATTACCACACAAAACTAGCTTTTTCATTCTTAAGAATCAGTTAGTTTAATAGTTGTAAAAGGAAAAGTACACTTGCGTACTATTTATTAAATCCGATCTTCTCTACCATATTAGTTCTTAAATTTACATACAAGTTGGTACTAACATATCACTTGTTATATATACAACAAATCAACTATTATTACCAGCTACTATATTTTAGTACTGTAAAACAAATTCATAAATTCCCTACTGTTTTGGCCTTAACAGTCCAACTCTCACTTACCATCATAATATAAACGGGGCTTTGCAATTTTCGGGGCGCCAAGCCGACAAAAGATGATAAATCAATAACACATACTGCTGTCAAGACCAGCAGTTGCTGAATATAATTAGTTAGTGGTAGGATGAAAATGCTACACTCTCTGTGGCATAGTCGATAGCATGCTGTCCGCGGAAGCCATTGGTCCTGAGTTTAAATCATACTGTAGTGATTTTTTCTACCACTAATTAAATATATTCAGCACACACGCCGATATAGTGCAGTACCATTTGTCGTTGGGATACAACAAGATTTTAGAAAACTCGGGGATACTTGTCGGAAAGTCCTAACGCTCACATACACATACACTAAGACATGAGAGAAGGACCCCCAAAGGTCGATAGCCAGTTACAAATTGTAACAAATAAAGCAACTCATCATCCTTAACCATTTGTATATCGATGTACGTC
Source organism: Lordithon lunulatus (assembly GCA_963942505.1). Classification (NCBI taxonomy): domain Eukaryota; kingdom Metazoa; phylum Arthropoda; class Insecta; order Coleoptera; family Staphylinidae; genus Lordithon; species Lordithon lunulatus. The sequence continues at coordinate 37,564,521 of OZ012672.1, read as the reverse complement.
TTCTGGTCCCTTAGTGTCTTTCGTTTATCACTCTGGGCTGGTACGGGCTTATAGTTTCTTGTTCCATTTGCCGCATCCGATGCGCACAATTCTACCTCGACCCTTACAACCGGCGGTGCACGACCGGTAGACCTGAGCGATACTGCACACCGCGGAGGCGAATAGAAATGATAAACCATGCGAAACGAAAGCGCCTCTTGTCTCCAGTCGTCTTTGTTCTCCCAGTTTCCATGATTTAGGTTTCTTGCTGACATGTACTCTCTAATCTCATCTAGCCACGTTATTTGTGCCTTCCTTTCTTTCTGTTCTCTATAATTGTCCCGTTTTTAATTTGGTTTGGTAGCCGCTCCTCACTCATCCTTTCCACATGGCCATACCACTCCAGCGGCTTTTTTTCGAATTCGTAGATTATATCAGTTTCAACTTCCATTATATCTTTTATAATCTTATTTGGAACTTTGTCCAGTCTTGATTTTCCAGCCGATCTGCGCCATAAATCTATTTCTAATACCCGCAATTTTGTTCTATTTTCCTGCTCATTGCCATGTTTGGCTGCCATATAGCACAATGCTTTGTAGAATAGAATTGAAGAGGAGCTTTTTATTTTTCTTCGAAATGTTTGTGCCCTATAAGTTTGAATTTAGGCTGCCGATGAATTTCTTCCCTTGGAGTATCCGTTTTTCTATTTCTGGTTCCGTCCGTCCACTGCTTGTTATTTTTATACACAAGTGCATTCTTGGCACGGTACGATTTCGACGTATTGGTCTACTTGGAATGCTGATATTGTGTCCTTTCCCACACATAAGCACTTCGTGTTGTCCTTGTTGACAATCAGGCCCCATGATTTATATATTCTTTTATGAGTTTCCTTGTCATGAACTCTAGATCTTCTTTATCTTGTGCTAGGATCACTTGATCGTCTACTAAGTGTAGCGTGTATAGCGTAATGACATCGTTCAATTCAACACTCATTTTGTTCTCCTCCATTCTCTTAACGCCTTGTCTATATAGATGTTAAATAGTGAGGGAGACATGCATCATCCTTGCCGTAACCCTTTTGTGATTTCAAAGTTTTGGGATAGCTGGATCCCTATTTTTATTCATGTTTATCCTTTGTATAGTTGTTGTACAGCTTTTATTATAGTGATATTTATCTCGGTTTCTTCAAGCACTTTCCAGAGCCTATTCATAGGGATTGTATCGTAGGCCTTCCAAAGGTCTACGAATAACAGGTGTGATGCCGTGCTTAAACAGTTCGATTGGTATGCTTTCTGGACCGCTCGCCTTTCCTGTCTTCATTGTCTTTATGGCTTTCCACGCCCTTTCCTCTGTCTTTTCTACTCGTTGCCCTGTTGTTTCTATGGGTGTGGCGGGGTTATTCTATGTGTAATTTTCTGGTTTCAGTAAGTTCTTTCTTGCAGTATTCTACAAATGTCTGCAGCTGTATGTTGGCTTTATCTGTAGTATTTTTCCTAAGTGATTTTATAAAGTTCCATGCCGCCCTTGAACATGCTCCGGCAATATTTGAGTTTTCTTCTTCGTATTTTTTCTCCCTCGTTTCGTTTTTGTTCTCGCAAGTCATTCATTTAAATTTGGCTTGTTGTCTTTCGTAGGATATGTTGTCTTCAATCTTTTCTAGCCAGCGTACATAAGCTTTTTGCTTTGTTCTTTTTAATTTTTCCAGTTTTGGTTCCCATGTGATGCTCGTGCTTTTTTGTACGTTTTTGGTTTTCCCCTATGGCAAATTCTGCATATTGCAGGGCTTCGGTTATGTTTGCATATAGTTTATCCGTTGGTTCCGCCATGGGATGTGGGTGTGGCTTTTGGTCTACTCTAGTCTTGTATTGTGTTTTTATACTTGTGTCCCGTAGTCTATCTGTGTTGTATTTTCATTGTTCTGTGGGCTGTTTATGTATTCACTCTTTTAAATGGGATCTTAAGTTTTGCAGTCAGTAGATAGTGGTCTGGGCCGCATTGACTGCCTCTGTATACTTGGATGTCTTGTACGTGCCACTTCGTTTCCTGCTTGACTATTATGTAGTCTATTATGGTTTGCAGGTCTCAAGTATCCTGGTGCCAAGTATACTTATGTATTGCCTTATGTTAGTAGAAACTGTTTAACATTTGTGGGCTATGTTGTTCACATGTATAAATTAGCCGTTTTCGTTTATTTTTTGTTCTCTGTATTGTCCTATGCAATCGCTGTTTTCCATGTTTCCAGTATGTGCATATAAGTCTCCAAGTATAATTGTTTCCCTTTGTGTTCCGCTGTTCATTAGTAAGTTATTTAGTTGATCGTAGAACTCTCCTTTGTGTTTAGAGCATACGCACCAATGATTGTTTTTCGGTGTCCTCGTAATTTCATGCTTGCTTTTATTATCCTTTCGTTTATTGTTTTCCAGTTGCGTTATAAGTTTCTTGATTATCACCAGTGATACTCATTTACTTGCTCTCTCGTTCTTCTGCATGCCGTTAAAAATAATATGCAGATAACAATTACCGATGTATTCTATGCCGTTACCTTTCTTTTTTGTTTCTGTGAGGACGGCTATATCGATTTCCTTCCGTTCAACTTGTTTCCTTTCAGGCCTTGTACGTTCCAAATTCCATTTAGCATAACCTCATTTCGCTGCGTTTTTCGTCGTCGGGGGGTTTTCCATCCACTTTCCGAGGGTTTTTAGCAGTGAATGTTGAAGGATGTGCTGGCCCGTTGCCTCAACGCTCCTCTTCTATACGGGCTTGCGACCGTCTGCTTTAGTTACTCGATCCACTCGCCTCCGTCCACAGGCCGAGGTACAGTAACTACAACTACTATATTCAGCACCAGCAGGAGTATGTATTATAGTGTGATTCAAATAAGATGGATCACTCAGTAACTTCTTCATTTCACGATAATCACGATAAAAACTATTCTGTCATATTTATAAAATCACATTCATTTCCGGTTTGACGGAAGTGCATACAACTTCCGTTTCCCAAATAACACAATATACTTATTTTGTTCGGTGAATTCTCTTTACGATTATATACAATTTGTATATGGTTATATAAACAAATTTTCAAGGAAATTGCGTTTAAAGATTTGGAGAGAATCATTCCGACTATTTTAAATGGAAACTCGTGAATCGGAGAAAACCGTTCAACAGGTTTTAAAAAAAATACAAATTACAAAATACAAGTCATACCACAACACAGTTATCTTGTAAGCTGTTCGAAATTGGCACCGTTTTGAGCAACACATAATTCTAATCTTTATTCTCTCTAAGTTTGTGAGGCGTTGTTCTTCTTATCTGTTCGGCAGATATTTGAAACTTAAATGCAAGTCTCATTTTATTTTTAGTTCCTGTGGATTTTGAGAGCAATCTGCGTGAAACACAGTCTTTAGGTAGTCCTACACAAAAAAATGTAATGGAGGTCAATATACGGGTCTATTAATTCCTATTGAATGTTCGTTTAAATAGTTTAAAAAATTTACATACACCATCACATGACACACAATTTTTCTCAATAAACTTGATGACATTTTTATTAGAAATGGTTGAAACATGTCTCACATGGCAAAGTGTGCCATAATTTCTAGACTTACAGATTGTTTACATTTATTTCGTCAGCTATTCTCGATTTTTCGATGCGAACATGTGATTCAAAGTAAACATACATTTTAGTACCATATTTTCGAATCATGAATTTCTTTTTCTTAATTAGATAAAGAACATTCTGATGCCAGCTACATAATATTTGAATGCCAACAAATGGTGATTTAGTAATATAGCTGCACGCCTCAAAATATAGTAGTTAGGGCTCTAACAAAATCTAATATATAATTGGTATTAATGTTCATATTGGCATTTATTATTATTATGTCCTACTAATTGTATTGAATTGTATCTCATACTAATATATGGAATTATATTTTAGGGTGACTCTGGTGGCCCTCTGGTAATCAGCTACGTGGATCGTTACGCCATTGTAGGTATCACCTCAATTGGTAAGAAGTGCGGAATCGCAGATAAACCTGGCATCTACACAAGAGTATCCCAATACATTGAATGGATTGAAAAAAATATTTCTTAATACTTATCCAGTAGTTATATGATAGTAGTATTTAAAAATATAGAGTAAACTTTTATTGTGTCAGTAATAAAACATTTTTGTTAATTTATATATTTGATGTTTCACCATAATGCGGTTTCGTCGGGCCAGACTGCATACCACTTCACTTAACTGTAAACTCCCGTGTAGACTTGTAGTAATTTTCGGTATTTAGAGCCGACCGATACATACTGGTTTGCATGTTATGATGGTAGGTTTCAAGAGGGCTTGAGACCACTTTAGAACTTGTAAATATCTAATTACAGGTGAGTTTCATATTTCTGTTGTAATTATTAACACATAAAACTGGCTTTAGAAAGAAGTCAAATTGAACATAAAGATGTTTTCCCGTAATATTGTTCACGAAAAAGCTGTCGTTGCTAACGTCATATAGCCGCCACAAAATAAGTTTTTAATATATGTAATTCATTAACTTATTGATAGTATTGGAGTCTCTCTCTAACGGTTTAGTAGGTGTAGAGTTATAAATAAAAATAACAAATAAAATAAAAAGTGAATAAAAATAATCTTATTGGTGCGGGACTGGACACATGTACCATGTGTTATTCTTTATGAGTGTGCTTTTCTCATTCTCGTTAAGTTAATTTCTGGTGTGTATTGAACATAATCATAAATATTATTATTAATAGTACCCTGTAATCTAGGCTGCATACGTTAGCACAATAGCACACGTATTATATCCTAAACTATTATATATTATAATTGAGATAAAATATAATCACAGCAGTTACGCTTGAAGATGAGTCAGGCAAAAACATCCACCGACAGCACATTAGAGTTAGGTGATCCTTTTGATAGGAGCAGTATAGCCGCAAGGTCCCAGGCACAGAAAAAGAGGAAAAAAATAAGCACTAGAGAGAATGTAGAAGAGGAGGAAGGTAACATGCTACAAGAACCTCAAGGCATGAGGGAGCTAAAGGCTGAGTTCCGGCGAAGGCCAGATAAGGAGTAAGAAATTATAATGGAGCTAAGAACGATAAGGCAATAACAGGAGGATGTGGGTAGTTAATATGAACAAGCAACGAGAGATATGGACGGTAGATAAGCAAAATATGGAGACAGAAATAGAGGACTTAAAAGAGCGGGAGGAACTAATGCGAAGGCAGGAAAGAAGAAATAATCTGATAATAAATGGGTTAAAGTGAAGCGAAAACGAGAAGGAGAGTATAATAGGCTTCATCAGAGAAAAGTTTAACATGGACGTAAATATCATGTGTGTTTATCGTTACGGGAAAAAGATCGGTAATAAGGCAAGGCCATTGCTGGTAAAACTGAAAGAGCTGGGGGAGAAAAGAAGTATTATACTAGGCAGAGCGGCGCTTTAAAGAACGTCTATCTATATGGATTATATACTTAACATACAGCGATCGAGAGACTCAAAAGAAGCTCAGGGAAATGGCGAAACAGAATAGGAACGTCGGAAAGGCGGTGTACGTGGGTTACAGGAAAATAAGAATAGAGGATAAGTGGTATACAGATGCAGAAATATTGAGGAAAAAAATCTGAACCAGGAGGGAAATACGGCTATGAATATGCATAATGAAGGCGGGATTTCTATTTATTGAGGGAATTTTGTATTTTGAGTTATGCCAAAAAAGGTCTTATTTTTTCATTAACTTATCATATTTCACTGTATCATTACCTTTTTGATGTACGAGGCATATCCAGAAAGTAAGAGTACTGAATTTTTGTAGGTGTTAAAATTTTTTATTTAAACAAAAAAATTACGTGAAACTTTAGTACATAATAAAAGCTATTTTTCGACATAGTCGAAATTCCTCTCTATGCAGGTGGTGTAGCGAGGTATCAATTTTTTTATGCCTTCCTCGAAGTAGTTTCCCGCCAACTCCTTCGACCACTTCTCCAACTCCTCCTTTACCTCCTCGTCGGTTAAAAACCTTTTTCCACCCATGTGCAGCTTCAGGGAGGTAAAGAGATAGTAATCTGAAGGTGCTAGATCAGGGGAATGCGCGGGATGGTTCAGGACATCCCATTTAAACGAGGCGAGCAGTTCCTTCGTGGCGTTGGCCGTGTGTGGTCTGACATTGTCGTGCAGCAGGCAGACTCTTTTTGTCAGCATGCCTCTCCTCTTGTTCTGAATCGCCCTCCGCAATTTTTTTAAGGTCTCACAGTATCTTGCAGAGTTAATGGTCTCCCCTTGAGGCAGATATTGGATTAAAATTATGCCTTGACAGTCCCAAAACACGGATGCCATGACTTTCTTGGCTGAAATTGTGATTTTGAACTTTTTGGCGGAGGGTGAAGAGGTGTGACGCCACTGTTGAGACTGTCTTTTGGTTTCGGGCGTGTGGTGTGCTACCCAAGTTTCGTCTCCAGTTACGATGGAGCGGAGAAATTCATCTCCATGGAGTTTCCAGCACCTCAAAAACTCTTGCCCGGCCTCCACTCGATTCAACTTGTGCTGGTCTGTCAGTTGTTTTGGGACCCACCTCGCAGACAGTTTCCGATATCCGAGGGTTTCTGTGATTGTTTCGTGTAGTAGAGATCTGGAGATTTGCGGAAACATCGCAGAAAGTTCATCCACAGTCAATCTGCGATCGTCACGGAGCGCATTTTCAATTTTTTCCACAATTTTGTCTGTCACAATTGAAGGTCTTCCGCTCCTCTGATCATCATGCACAGACGTACGACCGTTTTTAAACTCGCAACACCACTTGTACACATTGGTACGATTCATAGCTTTATTACCATATGCAGTTTTCACCTTATTATAAATCTCAAATGGAGGTTTTCCCTTCCAAACGAGATAACGGATGACGCCGCGTATTTCGCACTTGGCGGGAGATTGGATTGACATTATTCACGAAACTTGTTGTTGTCGTGTCAACAGTTCTCAACGTACTGACCTCGAAACAGTCTCGGTGCAAAGGGGATGAGTCAGGCTACACTGCCGTGTGGCCAACATGATGAAAATAAAATCCCTCCGACCGTGAGAGCCTCAGTACTCTTACTTTCTGGATATGCCTCGTATATGCCAAACACCCTTTTGTGCAGTAAAAGGACGATAGCCGTTTTTTGATACCGGGGTATCTCTAAGAAACAGACTAAAAAACAGTGAAATCCGAAAACACAAAACAAAAATAACATACGTTATGGAACGTATTGCGAGTCTCAAATGGAGATGGGTTAGCCACACAGCACGACAGATGTATCCATACTGGCGAAATGTAGAGCGCGAGAAACCACTAGCGGTATTGAAGACCAAATGCGATGGACATATGATGTCACACAAATAGCCGGAAAATGTGCATGAGAGCACCACAAGATGGGAATCTTGGAAGAAATTAACACAGGCATTGCAACAGTGACACAGGGCTAATGAAGAACGAAGAATGAAGATACAAATTGCATCATGGAATCCGTTCACTCATTCATTTCACAAACTCTGTGTTGGTGCCTCTGCTGCGCGATGTAAGGTTGGAGTTTCGTGATAGAAGGGTGATATATTACGTGTTTCCCATTCTATTATATGGCATAGAGGCACGGACATTGAATCAGCAACTGACCAAGAAGCTTCAAGCGTTCGAAATGTGTATGTGTGGAGGGATTCTGAAAATATCATGGACAGATACAATCTAGAATGCCAAAGTTCTAACGAGAATGACAAAAAAATCTACCGTAGGAGGTGGCAGTGTCGACTACTGCTTGGGGAGTCATGCCACTGCGGAGCCCCGTTGTATGTAAGTAGAATGAATATTGAGTGAATAGTATGAATGTGTAAAAATAGTACAACTTACCCTCGAAGAGGAAAGTTAAACGCCATCTGGCAGCACCACATCAATTAGCAATGCACACCCATATGGTAATAACCGTCAACATGCTCATGCCATCAGGATCACCGGGTAGTGCCCTTTAGGGGATAATATTCCAACAGAGTGCTTGAGATATCAGCACAAGGCCAATCGTATAAAAAAAAACTATTTTTTTATATAACCACTCGAGATATTGTGAGATTGCTAAGAGGTGGGTTCACACTTATATATGTATGCTTGTGGTCATTGGGTCTGCATAGAGTCAAATGGCGCCAGATCAGTTTGCTCCTTCATCAACATCTGATCTGTTAAACCGGACTCGCTGCTATCAGTGGGCATGTCTCGCGGGCAGCGGATATGGGGACTTAGGTTTAACTACACGGGTCGAGTGGAATGATAATAACACTAAATAGTGTATCCAGCTAAAGTAGAACAGCATAGCCCACAGCTGCATGGCCAAGGCAAAGCATTGATCGTTAATATAGCGAAATCTAGGTAGCGCACCTAGATTTCACTAGCCTTCTCCTGGTTTTGCGTGGTTCTGCATTCCAAGCCAAGTAAGCGCCAGAGATCTGACGGTAGTACTCCTGATAGGAGTCGGCTCAAAAGAGCTAACGGGCATCAATACAAACCCAGACTATGGAGCGAGTTAAAGCGTTTAAAAGGCATTCACTGCCTACAACCAGTCATTCCTCAGAGACATACAGCCAACTGGTCTCTGTAAAGTTGGGAATTTCCCTAAAAGACTTCCCAGAAAGCCTGATGACAGAGGATCAGACTAAGGCAGTACAGAAAGCCATTCTAGACGCCATAGTAGGCGGAGACCAGCTGTCAAAAAACGAGTTGTCTCTAGAGATATTCCCTGGTGGAACAAAGAGCTTGGACGACTGCGCATAGTTAAGAAAGGCCTTCAACAAGGACAAAACTATACAAAAAACAATTGAGCTAAAAACCTGGAAGGACTTCTGTGATGGAATTGACGATATATCCCCAACAGCACCGCTACATAAGGTACTTGCGAAGGACCACTCGAAGGCGGTCCGTGGCGCAGTGATCTAAGGCGATTGTCTAAAGCCATTGCGTACGGAACGTTGGACCACTCAAATGAAATAGGGCTACTAAAGACCCCTAATGACAGGTATACCAAAAATCTTGAGAAAAGTTTAGATGTTTTATTACAAACGCACCCGAGGCCAAGAATAATGACAACTGGTGAAAATGGAACATGTCGACAAACCTGTTCCACCAGATCCAGAAAAAATGACCAGTAAACTATTTATCAAGTAAAGAGTGAAATGGGCTGTAAATCACTGCAAACCCTACAAGTCGCCAGGGCCAGACGGTATCTTCCTCACAACGCTGCAGAAGGGAATCGACATGATCGCCCCATACATGGTATAGATTTTCAAGGCTAGCTATCGGCTGGCATACAAACCAAGCGAATAGAAGTAGGTGATTTTCATCAATAAGACGGGGCGGGAGATTTCTCGAAGAGGCAAAATCATATCGCCCCATCAGCCTCTAATACTTCCTTCTCAAAATGATCGAAAAAATAGTGGTTCACGACAGAGTTCTCAGCAGAGGATAAGTATCTAGAAGTAATTATGGACAAAAGACTCACGTAGAACCTACATTTAGAAAAAAAAATCTTGCAAGCCCAGGATACGAAGAATCGCCGGCAACGAGCCGAACGCCTTCTGTGCTACAAGCAGATATCATGGCTCTTGAGAGATGTGCATAAATCTGCCGAGAAAGAACGGAGTGCGACTCTATATCCTTACAGACAGCCAGATAGCTATAAAAAAAACTAGAAGACTATTGCTATAACTCTAAAGTGATCTGGAATTGTAAACAAACCCTGAAGCAACTAGCGAAAGGGAACAGACTGACTCTGGTGTGGGTACCTAGACACGAGGGTGTTCAGGGTAACGAAGTCGCCGACGCAGTCGTCAAAATGCGGGGCTGAGGCTCCCTTTATGGGGCCAAGTCCAACATGCGGGCTCACAAGAGACCACTACAGGCAACTGATGAAGTGGGAAGAGGAGCAAAAGCAAGCCTACTGGAAGCACACTCCAGGACAAAATCAAGCTCATTCACTACTGTAAAACAAATCCTAAGTCTTACAAGAAATTGATAAGAACTGTCACAGGCATTCTGACGGAATATTGTCCGATTAAAAATAAAATAGGCAAAGCAGACAACACTGCCAGCAGTCTATGTGAATCGGACATTGAAACTGCCGAACATATACTATGCACATACCCAGCACTTGGCCAGAAAAGGTTTACCAGTCAAAGGAGCGCTAAACGACCCTGGAGCTGAGAAGCAAGCCCCTCGGGGGCATACTAAACTTCGGCCAAGAAGTGGAATTCTTGGAAGAACAATAGAAGTAGGGTAAAGCACAATATATCATCATTTAGCAAATACATGTAACATATTAATTTGCGAAGTTGTGGTCGTGTTAGGTATGGCGATATACTCAATACTGATGGAATATATCACTTCACGAAGTTGAGATGCCCAAGTTAAATACACATAATTATAAAATACTTGTTCTAATTTCTCAACTAACAACATATAAACAATTACTAAACATATATTCTCACAGAAAACTTATAAGTTACTGTGGAGGAATGGCTTATCTCAGTAGACGGGGATGAACTTGTCAGTCAGCGCTATCTGCTGTTTGGTCGCCATTCAGCTTCGACTACTTACCGGTTTACCGCACATTACGACTAAATTCGGTTAATTGTCGTTTAACGACGTCATAAATATATAATATACAATACATAATCTAAATAGATTATCCTACTCTGACGATCCGTGTACTCTGCGGACCGTGACCCAGGTGTACTTGTACTTGTCACTTGTATTAATTACACTTATTTAAATATAACTTCCTGACATGTCAATTGATAAAATTATCTGTTGAACGCAAACAACAAGCTTCTAAAAAAATGTCTCTACTATTGCAGATTCCTCGAGAATGCTTTCGTATACACAAATTTCAAAATTATAATTCATTTAATTTTGTATTTTATTTAATCCTATGCCTTCTACCGTAAGGTGTAGGCGTATCCATTTTATTTAATAATTTAAAATAATAAATAAAACAATGGTGAATTTAACTTTAAAACCTATACAATTTAATTACTAGTGTTATTTAAATGATTTTTGAAACATATTTTAAGTTGTGTTGTAACATTAATTTATTCAAAATGTATTGTAGTGCCTCTCATGGAATATTTCTGTTTGAATATATAAATGTTGTGTATAATACATTACGGTTAACCTATTGACAAGGCATTTTTAAGTCTTTAGTTCGTGCTCAACACATTTCCTAATTTAGCATAATTTATTATTTTGTCATGCGGAAAATACGCTTCATCAAGAATGCCCATTACGATAACGATCGGGTAGTACCCCGCGAAACGTTATCGGAATTGAAACGTTCCATTTCTAGTATAGTTACATATTTAGTACAAAATAAGTCGCGAAAAATAAATAAAAATATGTATTTTTATTAATTTTAATTTAATATTTTACATTTCAAAGAAACGAGTTTGCAGTCATTTGAGCATATTCAATTTATAATGTTTTTTTTTATTCTTTCCTTATTTCTTTATTTCTTTATTTAGATACATAGTCTGTGAGTGAGAAATATACATGATACAATTAATAGCTAGTAGAAGTGGTAGAAGATAGGTAATTTACATGTAAATTAAAGTTAAGTATTCTCTTAAAACTCGTGAAATTTGAATTAAATAATTGGAACTACGGCAGCATTAATAATTTGTTGGTGTTATACATCAATCTGTGAATGACAATGTTATTTTCGGCTATATTGCTGCGATATCCTTGCAATTTGAACAGTGGTCTATTGCGCGTGGAAATATTACTTACTCACCTGTATATAAAAATGTATGATCCCAATAGGCTAATACAAATTATTTATCAATTTATGTAAGAGGCATAGGTCGTTTATAATTTTACGTTTTTGTAATTTTATTAAGTTCATTTCAAAAAAAAAACTTCTATCTTTATAGGGCTATCAGCCGTAAGGCTTCTCCGCCGGTCAAGGGAGAAGTTCAGAAAAGTTTAATCACCCGGTATTTACCTTAACTTCACAGAAAACCTCTGAAAAACTGTGAAAGGTGATTCGCGAAAAAAATTCCCCGCTGGGGATCGAACTCAAGCTCCCATGCTCAGTACTAGACGGACGATGTCTCTAACCACTCGGCCACTGAGCTGGGTAAGTTCATTTCATTAAATATGGTATCGTATTCTCCCCTGACATGATTTTTCCAGCTTTAAATTCTTAAGAACTTCCTTGGAATTCGCTCAATTTCATCTAAACCACTTTTTGAATAAGGATAATAGATGGGGGATGTATAGTCCAAATTTGAATGGATCAAAGAACAGTACACTGTTTTTAAAGCTGTAATTCCGAGAGGTGCTGATGTCTGCCAGACATAACCCAAAAATCTGCGATTTTCTTTACATAAGTAGCTAACATATCATTTGGAATTTAGTTTAGTGTTAAAAATCACCCCCAGATCTTTTATAGACCCAACACGCTGAAATTCATGGTCATTAATTCGGTAGCTATTTATTTATTGTTGTTTACTTCTGAAAAATGATGTGATACAACATTATTTAAGTGAAAAAAGAGTTAGTTATTACTACACCAATAAATTAAACCGTCGAGATCAGACTGTATCCTAATACAGGCGTTTACGTCTTTTATTACCCTGAACAATTTAAAATCGTATGTAAGCAATAAATAATTATAATATTTTATATATTTTGAAATGTCATTAACAAATATCAAGAATAAAATTGGGCCGCAGTGGGATCCCTGGGGTACACCTAATTTTCGTATATTTCTTTGGATATATGATTATGTATCCGTACATATTATACACGATTATTTAATAATGAGAAAAACCACTGAATTATGTTGTTACTGAACTGAAGGCGACACATCGCGACGTAGCTTCGACATTTTCTGATTAACACGATCGAAGGCCTTGGAAAAGTCGGTGTGAACACTATCCACTTGCAATCCATTCTCTAATGCACTGGACAAGAATTTGTAGCCATCGCAGCAAGTAAACTGTGATAATTTGTGAGGGAACACGTGATACATTTTGCCCTTTGCAAACGTCGAGCTTGCTACTCAATCGTGCTCTTCAGTCTTGCAAAATGAAGCACTGGTTAACAATCTTTGCGATCACTATTTTAATGATACAAGCAAAAGGTGATTCAGGAACAGGTAAGTACAATTTTATAAATAATATCTAATGTGTAGTAGTTTTGTCAGTTTGTTATTATTTAACTTGGTAACCTTACGTGAAAGATTTGCTCTAATTACTTACTTTGCCTTATGACAAACGTCACAATGTGTTCATTCTAGAATTCTAAAGTTTATACACAAAACTCAATGAGTGGTATGAAATGTTGGAAAATATGATTATATGTTTTTACTATGAAATAATGCACCTAGAAAGGCAGTTGACTGTTGTTTAATAACTGTTTCTAACTTTATACAAATTTGATTTTTATTTATTGTAATAATAAGATTGGTATTTTGCATGATTTTATTTATTTATTTCGTATGTATGTAAAATTTATTTACCCATGAAATTAATAGTAAAGCTCAATTACACACGGTGCATGATGTAATTATAATTAGTAATTACAACTGACTATGTAACTTGTATTATGTATATATATTTATTTGACGTTCTTTCATGTACTATAATTCTCTGTTTTATTTTGTTAGTGAAATGAATATATTATTATTATTTATTATTATTAAAGCATAGTAACAAAAAGCATGAATAATTATATCATAATAATAAACATATGTAACCAATTATTAGTTATTATAACTTGTTAATAGTAATTTTCTGATATTTTTTGACTCGTGTGTATGTTTATTTAATAATTTATTATTCTAAAGTAATCCTTAGATATTAATACAACAGCATATAACATTTAATAACAATTATAATCCCAAATATACCATTGTAACAATAAAGCAAAAGCGAAAACTCACGATACAATTTCGCACTGCATCTGGTACTCAATTTAAGATTCAATTTAAGAGATGAATTTCAGATTATAATTGTTATTAAATGTTATATAATTTTATATAATGTTTTTATTAGTATCTGATGATTATTGGAGATTAATAAATAAATAAAAGTAGATATGCTAGGAGAGTTCGACAATTTCCCATGTGATTTCTTATGGGCCCTTCAAAACCATTTTACTTCCGGTCGAGGTCCAAAAAGTGACGAAATTATAGTCGGGCTAATGAGATGCACCTAAATTAATGAGGTGCACCCCATTAATGAGGGGGTGAATGTTTAATTAAAATTGATAATTAAGAATTAATGAATAAATAAATGATTGATGATTGCGAATTCTTTTCAAACTGTTGAGGTTTAATGAGATGATATCATCATCATCATCAGATGGCTTCACAGCCTCGGGGGGCTTCGGACGTACATTTCCAGAATTCCCTTGATCCGTATTTTGGGGGGATCAGTTTTTCTTCATTCTTTCTTTCATAGATCTTTGTGTCTTTTAGCCTTTTCTACTATCATTCTCCATTCTTTCCTGTTATGTACTTTTTCTTTCCAGTTTTGTACCCTTAGTTTAGTTAGGTTTTGTTCTACATTGTCTGTCCACCTTGTCCTTGGTCTTCCTCTTCTTCTGTTTGCAGTTGACTTCCATTCCATCATTCCTCTTATTGTTGCATTTCTGTCTTGCCTCCGTACATGTCGAAACCGTTGTATTCTCCGCGCTTTTATTTCTTTTACTATGTCTGTTGCTCCATTTTGTTGTAGTATGTCTGTGTTCATTAGTGCTATCCATTCTCCGTTTACTTTTTTTGCTCCGAGGATTGCTCTCAATACTCGACTTTTCGTTTCTAGTGCGTATGTTACCGCTGGTTTTATCGCTGTCTTATAGATTATTACTTAGGTCCTCTTACTAAGGCTTTTTGACTTAAATAGATTATTATGTATTGCGTATGTTGTGTGCCCTGCTTGTATCCTCGCTTTTATTTCCCTATTATAGTTGACTGTGCTTATTTGTTTCCCTAGGTAATTAAAGTTGTTCACTTCTTCAATGTCGATGTTGTTTAATTGCACTTTGTTTCAGTTTGTGACCTCCTTTCTTGTTTTTTCATGTATTTGGTTTTTTCTTTGTTTATGAGTAGTCCTGCTTCTTTTGCTGCGACTCTCAGCATTCTGAAGACCTCTTCCAGTCACCTTTCGCTCCTACTTACGATCACGATATTATTTATTTATTTATTTATTTAATACAAGCACAACAATAAAAAAACAATAATAGTGCAGGGGCTAACTTAACCTAACTTATAAAATATAAAAATACAACTATAAAGTACAGTTTAAAATTAATAATACAGGCACTATAAAATAGACATCACAGAATTTTTAAAACTTGACAACGTATCATTGAAAATATCACAGTTGGTGTTGACTTTATTAACATATCTACTTATAACCTAGTAGTTTCACATTTTGTGTTCGTATATCTGGTACTTGGATGTTGACTAATTCTAGTCTCACAGGATTATCAATAATATTATTTAATAGTTTGTATAAGTACAATACATCCTTTACATTTCTTCGGCTTTCTAGCGTCTGGGTTGACAGTAACTCAGGTAAAACATCATTTGTTCTCCTCTGGTAAACTCCAGTTTTCTTGTAGTGCACATACCTAAGAAATTTGTTTTGGCACCCTTCTAGCATCTTTACATGTGACAAATAGTACGGATTCCATAGGACAGAACAATATTCTAGTTTTGGCCTGACAAGACAGTTTTATAATGACTGCAGTGTATCTGTGTTCTGGAAGAATTTACATTGACGGATTACAAAACCAAGCATTCTCAGGGATGATGCAGTTCAGTAAGATCTTGTAGGTCTGGAAAAAATGTTAACTTCTCATCCATGATGACTCCCAGATCTCTTGAAGTAGGAACATACTCTAGAGGCACATTTTCGATATTGTAATTGTACAAACACGGTGTTTTTCTTACACTGAAACACATACTGAAGCATTTACTTATTATATTTACGTATTTAAATAGAGTTCATTACAGCCCACTCATAGATAGCATCTATATCAGCCTGAAGTAAATGCTGGTCATTTTCACATGTAATTTTTTTGTATAGTTTTGCGTCATCTGCGTATATTAATATAGATGAATGTTTTACGACATCTGCTAGATCATTAATAAAAATTAAAAACAGTAGTGGTCCAAGATTTGACCCTTGTGGCACTCCAGATGACGCAGTATATTTCGATGACAGGCTACCGTTCAAGTACACAGCCTGCGTTCGATTCACTAAATATAAGTGTAGTAGTCTAATAATGGACTTTTCCAGGCCGATCATAAGCAACTTGTCTATAAGTAGCGAGTGGTTAATAGTGTCAAAGGCCTTTGCAAAGTCAGTATAAATAGCATGCACATCTTGCTTCTCACTCAAATACATCATAAATATTCTGAGTGAAGCACATCAGATTATCAGTGGTGGACCCTTTTCTTGGGAAACCAAATTGATGTGTAGAAAGAAGCGGCTCTACAGTTCGGCGAATTCTTCGCTCTAGCACGTACTCGAAGATTTTGGAGCAGTTTATCTGCGTATGCCAGTATTTGTGTCATTTTTGTCGCTAGTTTTCCATGTCCTTTTATCGTTTTTATAGATCCTTCCAGAACCACGTCTTTTTTCTCCTTTCTTGTGTATTGGCACAATTATTCCAGTTTTACAGGTCTCTGGCATCAGCTCGTATATATGCTTATGTAGTTCTTCTCCTCCACATTTCCATCTATAGCTCGGAGACACTATTTAGTGTGAGTATCATTCCACACGACACGTGCAGCTAAGCCTAGCTCGCCATAGCTGCCCGCGAGACATTTCCACTGATAGAGTCTGGTTTGACAGATCAGATGTCTGTGTAGGAGCAAACTGCGAGTCGTATTAACTTATTCTGACGTAGTTCAACTTTGAATAACTTCATCTCTTCTATATTTTTTAATATAGCTGGTAGCGCATTATAATGTTTTACCATGGATTTCGGATCTTTGATTACCTGAAATCTCGCATTAGGTATGTGTAGTTTCTGATAAGATCTGGTGTCATGTGTATGATAGTTTTCATTTTTTGGTAATGATTGCTTATTGTGTTGCAAATATATTAATAATTTATAGATATATAAGGAGGGTACCGTTAAAATATCAAATCTTTGGAATAATGGTTTGCTATGCTCTTTGGAAGAAGCTCCTGCCATGTATTTTATCACTCTTTTTTGTATGTTAAAGATTTTGTTAATGTGACTAGGTCCCCATGATAATTAACCATATGTTAGTAATCCATACAATATGCCATTGTACGCTAGTCGTAATACCTTTAAACTACATGTGGATTTCAAGTTTTTTATTAAGAAACATGTCGAACTTAGTTTGCTACATAGGTAATCGACATGATCCAGCCATGTTAGTTTGTGGTAACGAAAAATTCCCATAAATTTTATCTGTAGAACTTGTTGTATTGATTTTTTATTCATCGAGATATATTTCGAGTTGTTGACGCGCTTGTTTTTAGTTATGAATTTTTTTAGCCTTTTTATTAGCCTACACCAAGCCATATTCTCTGCTCCATGTTAACATAGATTCCACCAGTAGTTCTGATTTAATTTTTAACTCTATTTCATTCTCCGTTGTTATTATCATATTGGAATCATCTGCATATAACACTGTGTTGTTTGATCCTTTGATACTGCTCGGCAGGTCGTTTATAAATACGAAGAATAGAAATGGCCCAAGAATAGATCCTTGTGGAACTCCAATGCCGTTGGGTAAGGGATCTGATTTTACCCCACCAATTTCCACATTCTGAGTTTGGTTAGGTAGTCCTCTATCCATCTCAACGCTCTATCACCTATTCCTATCCTAACTAGTTAATCTAAAAATAGTCGATGAGGCGATGTTTATTATGTAGTGCCTCGTATA
Source organism: Lordithon lunulatus (assembly GCA_963942505.1). Lineage (NCBI taxonomy): Eukaryota > Metazoa > Arthropoda > Insecta > Coleoptera > Staphylinidae > Lordithon > Lordithon lunulatus. Next base: position 37,546,584 of record OZ012672.1, on the reverse strand, counting down.
CCTCGTAATGGCGTGCAAGATCTGCGTGTGTAAAACCTATTCTGTTGTATGGAGTGGAAGTGTGGGGATTGCGTGAGTGGGATGTGATAGAGAGAGAGCAAGGTGTGCTCCTGAAGAGTCTGATGGGTCTCGAACGGTCGACACCGAGAGCAGTGCTGTTGCAGGAGACGAATCGTATGAGTATGTGGTGGGAGTCGTGTGTAAGGGTTGTGAAGTTTGAAGAAAGATTGCAGGAATTGGGTGAGGAAAGACTGGTGCGGGAGGTATGGATGAGGTGTAAGAGTAGGACGGAGAGTGGTTGGAGAAAGGATAGAGGAAGGATGTATGAAAGAGTGGGTATGTCTGAGGTGTGGGTAGAGGAGAAGCTGAGAGAAATGGGAAGCCTAGAAACTGACGTAAGAGAAAGATTGAGTGATATTGAGTGGCAAGAACGGCAGATTAGAATGAATGATAGCTCTTACAACCCTGGCTACGTAGAGTGGCAAGTGAGTGGGAGACTCCCGAGTTACTTAGCCAGGGGTGGGTGAGTGGAGCAGGGAAGACAAGGTATGCATGGCAAGAGCGAGGTGTGGGTCAGACGAGAGAGGGAGGAAAGTGTGGATGGGTTTAGGGTACACCGCGTGTGCGCTGTGTAGTAAGGGAAGCGACACGTGGTGGCACCTTAGCGAAGATTGTGAGGGTGTGAAAGCAGAGTGGGTGGGAGACTGCAGAAAGCTGAATGAATGGTTATGCGAGGATGGGGAAGGCGTGAAAATCTGCAGGAGGCTGACGTGGGAGAGGAAAGTGGCAAGGGCAAAGGGAGCGGCGGTAGATGGGGGTAATTAGTAATTTTTGGCGGAGTAGTACTTTTATTTATATTGTATTTTTATTTTTATTTTTGTATATTTTTGTTGAGGTTTGTGATGTGGAGGGGCAGTGAGGGAAATGCCTCGTATATAGTTTCAAGCATAGAAGTTATTGCTGATTCTATGGAACATTTTTTTCAAAAGCCGTGTTGGTTATTAGATAGTAAATATTTGTCTGATATATATTTGTAGGCTTATTTATAGAACGCAGTCTCTATTACCTTAGATAATTGGCTTTGAATGGCCACTGGTCGATAATTCAAAGTATGGTGTCTATCGCCTTTCTTATATATTGAGCCTATATTCAGAGCTTGCTTGGCGCAATTGGACAATGATATGTTGCAGTCCTCAATAGTATTGGCTAGGATCAACACGTCGTCTGCGAATCGTATATTATTCACTGCCCTTCCATTTACTTTTATTCCATGTGTGCACTTATCTAGAGCCATCCGGAATATGTATTCGGGATATAGGTTGAATAGAATCGGTTATAAAATGGCGGTCCCTTTTTAGTATATGAAATTCCTTCCATGTGTTCTAGCCCGAATTTAACCTGGGCTGATTCCAGAGAATCTTCATAATACGCATGTCTTTTTCGTCTGTATTTACTCTTTTAAGCACTTCAATAAGTCTTCTATCGCCATTGACTTGATCTGTCTTTTGGCAAATTTAGGAGTGTAAACTTCTCAAGATTATTATCAACTATGCATGGTCCATTTCTAATAATATGTAATATTGGTTGGTATTATAACTTTTACCTTGTAGTTTAGATTATCAGCTTAAGTTTTTGTAGTAACGACATCTGTGTGTCGGCTTAAATCTATCTTGTTTGATAATATTTTTATTGCAGTGATTCTAAAAGTGTCGGATGGTAGCGACTGAAATTATGATCGGAATTGATGTCTGCTCCTGAGTATGTCTAGACGTTTTTGATTCCACGGTGGAACCGTTAATTAACTATATGAATTGTATTTAGTTTCAGACTATGGTGTATGGGTTCTTTGCTGGATGTGTAACTAACCATCATGTTTTGTGCTTGATAGTATTGCAGTAATTTGTTTTCTAGTTAGCTCATATCGCCTACTCCAAAATTTCCGACTATATCCTTAAATCGCCTTTCTTCTATCTTCGCATTGATATCGCCCATTACGAAGGTAATGTATTGCTTCTTAAGGGGATTCTCGCAAAACGACACAGCTATACGTTGTACGGTCAACGATAGTTTGCAGGAAATTCAAAAGGTCCGACGAGCGGCAATTTGTGAGTAGGAAAATAAAGAGTTGATGGAGAATTTATACTTTGGCTCATATTTAAAGTGAGCGCATTAGCACGAAATGGCAATTGTAACTCTGAACCGACACCAAGTGGGGAAATCGCGTGCCTTTGGGGATTCGTGTGGCTAGGCGCGCGAAATGCAGAATGGGATCAACTGCGAGTTACCTGAGCGTGCACATTTGTGATACGATTTCGCACATCCCATCCCTGCTGACACTTGTGTCAATTTTTAATAAATGTACATTCAATTAATGTACCGTTTTTTGTAGAAAATATGGAGAATAGTTTTAAAAGAAAATCATTCGGAATTAAAAATTAGGCAGGTTATTTTCATAGCAAAAAATGAATACATATAATAAAATAACAAAAGATTATAAAAATAAAGTAAAATTGTAAAAAAAAATCCTTTACACAAAAAATACTCTTTATTATTATAATAACGAAACAATCACCTATGAAGTATACCCCGAATGTCTAAAGACCGTCATATCAGGCCGATATGAAAAAGGGCAATGTAATAAATAAAATAATAAAAAATATCCACAGTAGACTATACGAATATGCTTAAAAAATTATTAACCCGAACCAGTACGCATTCCAACAAAAAACGAGCTCAACGGTGGTAGTAAAAAACCTCATACAGCACATTGACGATAAAGCAAACAGAAAAATATGCAGTCAATTTTTATTGACACAAAAACACCTTTGATACCATATCAAAATACAAGAAAACAAACCACATAGATAAATGAAACATACACCGCAAAACAAAACTCATCAATAAAAGGAGTATTTTATAGAACGAGGATGTTCACCAAAAGCCAAAAAAACTATTTTGAATGTCCTCTATGCGTCCAAAATAACAACTTTAATTTTATAGTATCAATCTGGTTATATAGCTGTTCAGTTTCTTCATCTATTTTTCAGTTATGGACGCATACACCTGTATGATGTGAATATGAATAGGTTTAGCTTTCAGTTGCACTAGCATGCATCTATCAGAGTATGTTATGATGTTTTATGATACTTTATTCTACTCCGTGTCGATAGTATTGTGTTTCACATATTCTCATAACATAGTTTGAGTTTCTTCATTTCGTTTTTGAGCTTGCCAGGTTCCGATACCCCTAGTCACTATTTTTCTTAAGTTAGCTGATTTGTTAGTCACTCGCATTGTTTCCGCAGGAGGCACGGAAATTTCACTTCTTCACTTGAAATTTGTGCAATGAAATTTGTTATAAATGGTCGTTTAACTAGATTTAACTCTAAAAACTTATGCAGGACAATTTCCGGTTCAGTATTATTTAAAAATACTATTTTGCTAGGTTAAAATTATATAGAACCAGAAATTTTCCTGCATCAACGACTTATTACAAATGGTGATAAGCAAAATCTTTCTATCATGTTGTAACTTCTTGTTATCTCGTATGCTTGCATATAGTGACAATATTCATCGCTAATTTGAATTGAGACCACACTTTATTTATATTAGCAATACCATCTATTAGCAATACGATATAGATATGATCACCTTACACATTTCGCTACATTTTGTATCCACTGATTTTAAATATTTTAAATCAAGCCATTAACTTCTACGTTCTCGATATGCTCATAATACTCTTGGGAGTGAATAGATCAGAATAGAAATTAATTCGTTAAGTTATCGTTATTGTTTTCTTATTCCTGGAATATATCCCCGCCCCTAGATGTGTGCGCTGTGGTCCTCATGACCTATTGTGCCTGCATTTATTATTAGTGATATAGTTCGGTGGGTAACTAGACTATTTAAGACTCGTTCAATCCAAAAAAACATCCGAAAATTACTATGAATAAGTTATCCGTACATAATAACTGATAATAAAATCTAGCGCTTGACCTTGATGTTATATATGTTCTATATTAATATGTTTGTATTGAAAGTATTTTATGGTCAAGTATACAATTTATTTTTAGTTGGTGAAAGTATCGATTGTCAGCTAGAAAATGGAAAGAGAGGATTCTGTGTCCCCGAGGAGCTTTGCGGAAGCTTAGCAAAAACTATTAAAGAATGCGCATCTATCTCCGTATGCAGCATAGACGATAACTTTGGATACAAAATTTGCTGCGCTAAAGAGTACACGAGACATATCATAAGTAAGTAAATATGATAGAGCGATTTATTATATACAAATAAAAACACTTACGTAATCTTAACAAAATTGATAATATTTCCATGATGATGTAAATAATGTTAAGAAATATAGAGCGGAAAAAATCCTGTTTTGTTAATACATATATTACGAAGAAATTGTTCAGTACATCAGTAGCGTAAATGTATTTATATTTTCTCGCCGCCATAAATAAATAATAACACCCTGTAAACGCTGATGTATATTAATGACATTTTCAGAAAACGTGTATTTTATTCTTATAAAGAAACGATGAAAATTTCAGCAAGATACACATATTGTTAACACTAATAATGCGTCGAACCTCCACTGTTTCTTACACATTCAGCTAGCCGATTAGGTATACTTGAAATTTGGGAATCTATGCTAGCCTGAGGTACACTATCCTATGCTTTTAAAATCCATTGTAGAAGGGCATCTACAGTATTTCGGGGTAACTGTAAATTATTTTTCCTCCTCCGAATTCCATGGAAGCAGATCAACATTAGCAGTATTTAGAAACATCATAGCAGCCATTGAGGTATGCGGCCGCGCATTATCTTATTGCCTTTTATCTAGTTGCCTTTTATCTTTCAGTGTAGGCTATTATTACATTTACATTACTTAACAATTATTGTTGTTGTTTATACATTTGTAAATTCTTTCCACTCTTTTCTGTTATTCGCCAGTTCTCTTGCTTGTATAAGCTTTCTTGATTATTATTTCCTCTATTCTGTTGTCCCACTCTTTTCTTGGTCTACCTCTTCTTCTTTTATTTCCAGTTCTTGCTTCCCATACCTGCTTTGTTTGATTTTTATTGTCCAACCTAATTAAATGCCCCCACCAGTTTAGTTGTTTCTTTTCTATATACTTTTCTATAGCTTCAATTCCCTATTCTTTTCTGATGTCATCATTTCTTATTCTGTCTCTTCTCGTCTCTTGTTTTACTCCTCTGAGATATTTCATTTTTATTGCCTGTATTATACTTTTGTCCCTCTTCGTTAGTTTCCACGTTTCGCTCCCATATGTCAGTATAGATCTATATATGCTTTTGAATATATTTATTTTTGTCTTTCTGCTGATCTCTTTTTTGTTAGTCAGTATATTGCACAATGCGTGGTATGTTTTAACTGTGTTGTTTATTCTGTTCATATATAATGTTGCCTGAATAACTACCAGAGGAGTTCTGCTTCCATGGCAGATAGCCCCCATACACCATCACATCTTGAGTAAGTACATTTGGGCCGTTGTACAGAAAACTGCAAATTGCGTCTTGCTCCAGGACGTATTCTAACCAATCTGCGACTTTCATGAGCCCATAAACAAATTAATTCGAGATTCGTAGTGACTTCAGTGGAAGATGACTTAAATCCATTGCAACCTCTCGTTACACTATTCCCGCAGTACAGTACCATGACGTAGAAACGTTGTTGGTGAAAAACGATCCCGAAGAGCCACAAGCCGAAGAGTTCGATCTTCAAAATCAGTGGTGCATCTAGGACGTCTGGGACACAACTTCGCCGTACCTCGTGCCAACGCCCACTGGTCGCTGATTCAGCAGACGTGCGCGCAATCGGACGGCGGTCTACGCGAAGTGGCCCAAATTAACTCGAACTAAGAAACAAATACACATTCTGGCAGGTCAGGTTTTTCGTCAACGGGCCAGTGTCCGGCGTTTTCCATGTAGAGAACCGTGAGCGCGACGTCGCGAATCGTAGGTCCAATCAGTTTGGATCAGTTATCAGTCGTCGAATGTATTGATCAAGTGTGTCACCAAGTGCAATAGGTAATAAAGGCGACGTCGTACAGGGTGCTGTGCGTCGCTACCCCAAACTTGAGTTACCTCTGTGAACCCCTAGTCCCTCGCTCTACGTTATGGTGGAGTCTCCGTTTCACCGCGACATGGTGGAGGTGCCAATCTCATATGCTGGACCAAGTCATACAACACCAGATTCTAGACGAAGCTGGAGATGGATAGACCATCACCGTTTGAACCGGAGTATCGAAGCACCGAGATATACCATCAGGAGGGTGAGCATGCATATACTTTCTCACCAATCGCAGAACTAGCCAGGAGCCCTACTAGGCCTACAAAGGTCCTCTTGGCAAGCTAACAAGAGTCCGGAGAGCACACAGGAACACCAGGAAGCCGAAAACGACCAGGAGATGAAAGATTGTCAGGGAGAGAAACAAAGGAGCCATCAGGAAGAAGAGGAATATCAAGACGAAGCACAGGAAGAAGAGGACCAGGCAGGATGAGAAGAACTTTGTAGCATCATAGCAAATACCACACTGCAACAAGCTCTGGGAGCCAACAGGCAAGCAGTTGTCATACATTTATCTCGCCGTCAGTGTTTAATCCCATAAGATCAAATATTCTTTCGTATATAGTTGATTATGAGAGGACCGCTCTAGCAAATGGATGGGACGATGCTATAAAGATGGGCTATCTGTTATCGATCTTGGAAGGAGCGGCCAACGTATGGTACGGTAGATATAGCAGCAATCCGGACATTCGTATTATCCAATAACCATAGCTTTTTTATGATAAGTTCTAATTAATGAAAAAGGCTGTTGCCCAATTCACGAAAAAAGCAATTTGATATATGTTACTTATCTATTTAATGAGATCTATAAAATAAATCTCAAGTCTATATCAAATCAAACACAATAAAATAGTTTATAATTATTTAAATATATTCAGTCCTTACAGAATTTCTAACTTCTTTGACACTCAATTATATTCTATATTATTTTGCTAAATAAATTATTAATATAAAAATTCATGTTTTATCTGTTAGTATTATATAAACATAGTATTTTCAAACAAATGGCAGGTTTTGATTGCTTTATTAAAATTCAGTGCGATATGTCGTGTACAATATGCAGCTTGTATGCTAGTCAGTATAATCAGCATTAAAGTTGCTTATTTCGTGAATCCAGCAACAAACCTGCCAATTTCTTGAATGTAGGTAATAAGCAATTACCCGGATTAGCCGTAATGCATTTAGGGATTCCTAACCTTGCGATTTCTAAACAGTATGGCATTTATTTGTAGAAGTTGTTATCATTTACATGCCACTCCTATATTAAAATTTTACCAGATACATAATTTGCCACAGGATGAGATAAGTAAAGTTCTTATCTAAAAAATTGATGTGTTTACTTGATACCCAAGTCTTTAATAATTCTTCCATCTGATACACAACTAAAAATGGGATTATAGTGAATAAATTGTGAATATTTTTATTTATTATTTTATGGCATTATAAAGCCACCTTTATAAAAAAAACTTAAATATGCAGCAGTAGTGAATTCCCACATACTTATAATATTATCGTGATTAAAAGATTGGGATCTGAGATACACTTGCGTAAACATTATATAAATAAATAAATTGTAAATGCCCCCAAGAAACCTGAGAAATGGTTAGAAGATAAATCGGAGATATAGTAATAGTAGAACCACTATTAGTTACATTTATTCAACTATTTACTCGTAGCTTGTTCAATGCTCGTACTGAACAGATATGTCGCAATATGTGTCTAACCCCTTACAAGAGGGAGAAGTTAAGCATATAATAGTATTTCATACAATACTTATTTAAAACACCTTCTCGATATCCTAGCCAGGTTTACAATAAATTTATTTTGTTAACAAATAGCAAAGAGCAATGCATAGACTTATTATAATTGTGCTAGCCAGAAACTACGAGTTCTTAAGCCTATTGGATAATACTTTGTGATGATTCATTAGAATAATATGGATGGACAATACTAAATGCTTGTATAAACATAATATGTCCCTTAAAATGTGCATTTAAATATTATATATGTAATTATTCATTAAATAAACATTTAGCAACCAGTATCTAAGTTCGATGACATGCAAAATTTCCAATGAATAAAAGACCTACCCAGCTCAGTAGTCGAGTGGTTAGAGGCGTCGTCCGTCTTGTACTGAGCATTGGGGAGCCTGAGAACCAGATCGGGCCAAATTTTCTCCAATCACCTTGCATTGGTTTTCTGTGAAGTTAAGGTATATACCTGGCGATTAGACTCCTATGAACTTCTCCGTTGACGAGCGGAAAAGCCTCACGGTCGATAGCCCTATGAAGATAAAAGTTTTTTTTTGTAAAACCTATCTTAAAATTGGCGTTAATAAAGGATTATTATAGGTTATGGGTTTTGTATTAACAGTCTTAATATACTTGTCTCGTGGCCTGAAAGTAGATCTCATTATATTTTAATTCATTTGATATTCTACTTACTTATGATTATGTGAATCATATACCTTAAAAATTATTGCATTCTTGCGGTCTTACTACATGATGCATGATTTATTTCCGTTCTTGTAACTGAAAATAAGTATTGGGGGGTGAGTTGTAATGTAGAGAAAGAAATAAAGGAACAAAAGCGTGAGCTGAGTGCTTGAGAGAAACCCGCGTTTTATTTGAGGTTTTTCGAGTACGAAAGTTTTAATGTTAGGATGTAGCAACTAGAGGACAACGGATGCACTGAAATTTGGTTATTTAATTGTAATTTTCATTTAATGAGAAATTTATAATAATTATAACATTATTTTACTAATTATCTATTATTGAAAATAAGAAATAGGCTTTAAATTATGAAATTTATTGTTTTCAAATAATAGGAGAAATTAACTAAGGAATCCAGGAGTCACTAAAAGACATAGCACTGATTTTATTTTATCTACTCCACACAATACTACAGTAATATTTTAATTTTTTTTAGAATGCTATGATAAAATTCAGAGAAATAACAGCACTGTGCCATTTATTTATGGTGGTGCAGATGCTCTCAGGGACGAATTTCCACACATGGTAAATCTTAAATAATTACTTTATTAAAAGTTTACTTTAATATAAACATATTTTTTTACAGGCAGCATTAGGGTATGGACGCAAGAGCAGCGTGGATTGGGCCTGCGGTGGCAGTTTGATTAGTGAAAAATTCGTTCTGACGGCTGCTCATTGCCTCGTCGACAGAAATTTGTAAGTAATTTGACACGCTATAATTCTTTTAACAAATTTGTAGTTGCATTCCCTCATTTTCAGACTGTAAATGGTGCACAGTTTGAGCATTTACAATAGCATTTTACTGTTTATTTAAATATTATTTCTCGTTTTATGTTATTTCAACTCTGTCATTTGAAATATTTTTTAAATATTTCCTTATGTGACCTCTATCATAATATACATCGCCGATCGCAGAAAAATAATCCTTTTCAGAATCCGGGATAAAAATTTACGTGTTATTTGAAAAAAAACGTCGTATCCATCCACACTTTCCATCCTCTCTCTTCTGACCCACACCTCGTTCTTGTCCTACACACTCCCTGCTCCACTCTCCCCTGACTAAGTATCTTGGGAGTTTCCCCTGCACTTGCCACTATACGTAACCCGGGTTGTATGAGCTCTCAGCCATACTCACCTGCCTTTCTTGACACTCAATATTTCTAAATCTTTCCCTTACCTCAGTTCCTAGGCTTTGCATTTCTTTCAGTTTCTTCTCAAGCCACACCTCAGACATACCCACTCTTTTATACGAGGCGTGTATTTTAATTAAGTACCGTTTTGACATTCCGCCGATTCAGCGCTACGGTCGGTATTTCGCGCATGCGCGATGTGTACCTGCATCTATTGGCAAGGTTGAGACACAATTACGGCAACACTGGTCCTTAGTTACGTGTGTTAGCAAGCATTTAAATTGGCAATGCCGATTGAGAGTCCCGCCGACTGTGAAGTTCGGTCTGTTCGTTTTCTAAGTGAAAAGGATTAAAAACGATCGATATTCATCGTGAGATCTGTGAAGTTTACGGAGAAAACCTTATGAGCCATGGAATGGTTAGAAATTGGGTTCGGATGATGACGAACGAATCATGCACATTTGTGCATAAATGCTCGAACCCACTTTCTAATCATTCCATCGCTCATAATGTTTTCTCCGTAAACTGCACAGATCTCACGATGAATTTCGATCGCTTTTAAACGTTTTGCACTCAGAAAACGAATAGCATACCGAACTTCAAAGTCGGCGGAACTCTCAATCGGCATTGCCATTTTAAATGCTTGCTAACACACGTAATCACGGACCAGTGTTGCCGTATTTGCGTCTCAACCTTGCCAATAGATGCAGGTACATATCGCGCATGCGCGAAATACCGACCGCAGCGCTGAATCGGCGGAATATCAAAACGGTACTTAATTAAAAAAACACGCCTCGTACATCCTTCCTCTATCCCTTCTCCTTCCACTCTTCGCCGTACTCTACATCTCATCCATACCTTTCCTCATCCACCTCCAGTAATCTTTCTTAAAACTTCACAACCCTCACACACGACTCCCACCACATACTCATACTGTTCGTCTCCTGCAACAGCACTGTCCTCGGACCTTTCGAGATCCAGTAGACTCTTCAGGAACCAAGCTTGCTCCCTTTTTATCAAGTCCCACTTACGCAATCCGCACACTTCCACCCCAAAAAACAGTATAGCTTTTACACACGAATCCCAGAACTTTCACGCGATTACGAGGTTACCGCCCCTCAAACTTTCCCATTTTCTACTTGCTATCCTCCAAGCCATTCTCGCTTTCGCTTGCATATATTCTACATGCATTCTAAACCCTCATTCGCTGTCAAATCAAAAGCCCAAAAATTTAAAGCCATTCATTCTCTCAATCCTACATCCCCTCAATTTCAGCTCTTCCGTGTTTCCACCATCTCATGCATCTCCTCCATGCTCTTGGTCACAAGCACTAGGATGCATGTGGAGTATATGCAGGCGAAAGCAAGAATGGCTTGGGGGATTGCGTGCAGAAAATGGGGGAGTTTGTGGGGTGGTAACCTCGTAATGGCGTGCAAGATCTGGGATGCGCGTATAAAATCTATATTGTTGTATGGAGTGGAAGTGTGGGGATTGCGTGAATGGGAGGTAATAGAAAAGGAGCAATGTTGGTTTCTGAAGAATCTGCTAGGGTTCGAAAGGTCGACACCGAGGGCAGTGCTGCTCCAGAGGACAAGTCGTATGCGTATGTGGTGGGAGTCGTTTGTGAGGGTTGTGAAGTTTGAGGAAAGATTGCAGGATTTGGGCGAGGAAAGACTGGTACGGGAGGTATGGATCAGGTGTAAGAGTAGAATAGAGAGTAGATGGAGGAAGGATAGAGAAAGGATGTATGAAAGAGTGGGTATGTCTGAGGTGTGGGTAGAGGAGAAGCTGAGAGAAAGGGGTAGCCTAGGAACTGTGATAAGGGAGAGATTGAGGGATATTGAGTGGCAAGAAAGGCAAGTGAGAATGGCTGAGAGCTCATACAACCCTGGCTACGTAGAGTGGCAACTGCAGGGGAAACTCCCGAGCTACTTAGCCAGGGGAGAGTAGAGCAGAGAGGACGAAGTATGCATGGCAAGAGCGAGGAAGAAAAGTGTGGATGCGGCTGGGGTACACCGCGTGTGCGCTGTGAAAGCTGAACGAATGGTTAGGAGAGGATGGGAAAGGCGTGAAAATCTGCAGAAGGATGACGTGAGAAAGTAAATTGGCGAGGACAGAGGGGGTTTATTTTAGTGGATAGAAAAATGTATTTTATGTTAATTTGTATTCTTTTTTTTGTGTCTTTTTTTATTTCTTTCTGTGAAAGTACTGTTTTTCTCGGCTGGAATGGGTGGGTTGGGTTAGGTCTTTTTTTTTGTCACAAGCACTATTTCATCCGCATATGCCAACATTCACACCATGGATCTTCCCACGACGACACCTCCCGCCTGTCATCTCCTTTGACCACCACGTAGTCCAAAACCGAGCCTCCTTCCTGTCCGCAGAAAGTCTTTTTCCTTTCCCAGTCGCCTTCACAGTAACCATTCAGTACATCCCATACAGACTTTCTTACCCAGTCGATCTATTTTCTACCCTACTGATTGGTCAATTTATCCCGGGAGTACCTTTGGCTCCATTCACCACCCTGCCCAATCTCTCCTTTCAGTCCCCCCACTCCCCGATGGGCCATATATCTGCTCCCATCCACACCAAATTTCTATGCATGTTCACCTTCCCTATTACAAGTCCTGTAGCTTCCCGTAGCGGCTCCATTTTCCCACTATCTTCCTCACTTCCAACACGATTCCTCCTTTGGCTCTACCCATCCACGCTTCTTTCGTCACACCCTGCACCTCGACACATATCCGCACTTTTTGAATACCCTACTTTTTGATTTAGTTGATAACGTACCACTAAATATTATTGAGAATATGTCGGACCAGCACAATCGAGCACCACGGCAACGAGGAAGACAAGTAATTGAGTGGCTAAATACAAACTTTAGGAATAATTAGATTGAAACAGAGGCCCCGTACCTTGGCCACCGTGATCACCTGATTTAAAACCGTTGGATTTCTTTTTCTTGGGAGACATGAAGCAAATTGTTTACAATGGTGAAATTAATATTCGGCAACAATTGGTACATAAAATACAAGATGTTGCGACTCAAATAAGAAATCATATTAAAGGATCGTTAGTTCGTCGATGTGTTTTTTTATTTTTCTTATTACTTTATATACCTACTGTGACAACTTGAATCAGGTTGAGAAAGATCCGGTTCTAAATCACAATTAATTTTAAATCTGTATATTTAATCAATAACAACAATCACTGAGCTTCAAAAAGGCGATGTTTGCTGTGCGATAGTTCAACGAACGATATGTAATGTATAAACATAATGGCGCTAGACGTACTCAAAGCAATTGCAGGGAACAATGGACGCACAATGGCCCGACGAACTGTGTACTACGATTGTTTTGTTAATAATTAATGTCACTTGTGCAGCATTTATTTTTTCCATAGTTATATTTGATAAAAAGTGTTATGACTATGTTTATATAATATTTTTTTCTTAGAATCACATCAGCCCTGTCAGAGGTTGTCATAGAGCTAGTTGATCACCCTGTATAATGGTCTATTCACTCATTAATCATATTGTATACTAATCATCTATCGGTACAATATTTTGTTGAGTAAAAACCATTATATAATGAATGATAAAATGGCCTACCTCATTGGGTGATAAATACGCCCATATATTATTTGCTAGTCATTCTTAAAACAGATTGGTAATATTTAGTTGTAAACTATACATTATTTCCAGAAGCATTACAATAATAATACAATTATTTTTTTAATTACAGTGGTGAAGTAACTTTCGTTCGACTCGGCGCCACCAATTTGGACGACACCGCCACAGTCCAAGAGTTCGAGGTCTTAAAACGTATCATGCACCCTGACTATAAACGTCCATCCGCCTACAACGACATAGGTTTGATTGAGTTAGAAAGACCTGCGCAAATTACAGAAAGCGTCAAACTAGCTTGTCTTTATACAATCTTACCTCTACCCAAGAACGATTTGGTTGCAATGGGATGGGGCGTAATACCTTCTATTGCTGCTCGCCCTAAACAACTCCAGAAGATCAACTTAAAACGCATTGCCATAGATGAGTGTGACGACGTATACAAAACTGCCAATACACTGAAACTGCGCAATGGAATCGTCAATGCTCTTCAAATTTGTGCTGGGGATAAGGGCAAGGATACATGCGAAGTAAATATACTTTATGTTTATAGGTGGAATGCTTTTAATCTCATGCCCGTATTCACCAACATCCCATAAACTTTATAGGTTCCATAAGTTATTCATTCAATTCAATTCAAAACGTCATGGGTTCATTAGTTATTCATACTTGTTGGTGAATACAAGTCAGCCTAATAAATATATATATTGATTATTCATTAGGCTTAGTATTAATGCTAATGGGATAATACATTATTATCCTGTTAACATTAATTACTACATAAAACTAGCCTCTTCATTCTTAACCCTCAGTTGGTATGGTAGGGTCAAATCTGACCCTAACCACTTTGTTTCCATTACTATCCCTACTCTCTTTTTGTGCAGCTGCATACCGGTTAAGGAATTCTACTAGCTTCTAAGATAGTTTCAGATGCAACGTACGTGAATAGAGAGTTGCGTATTGTTTCCGGATTGTACGTTGTTGCGGGTCATATTTGACCCACCATACCATAAGCGTCAGCAACTTTTAACAATACTACTAATTGAAGAAAATACCAAAATAACTCTGATATACAAGTCACCACAAGTTACTTACAATATACTAAAACAAACGTTGCACCATATATTAAACAAGAAAAAGTCACACATCATAATAGGAGACATAAATATTAACAAACTTGAAAGTAACAACATAACAACGGAATATAAAAACATCCTAAAAGAAAACAACTACAAAATAGCAAATAAAATATCAAAACAAAACTATACAAGACCCAATAAAACTGGAAATAACTCAATAATAGACTACGTCATTACTAATAGAATACAACACATACAAGCCATACAAACGAAGCCCTCAAGTATATCGGATCATTCCGCAATAATCACAAAAATAAAACAAACAAACAAAACGAAACCAACATACAAACAATTCGAGCTAAATAAAATAGATTACAAAAGAGTAACACACGAAATAATGAAAATAGACATCACCACAATAAACTGTTTCCAACAGCTATCTAAACAGTTATGTATAGTATAATATATATGTATATAGTATAATAGAAAACAGCAAATGCACAAAGATTATCAAAAGGACAGAGGAATGTTCATGGATTAACAACGAAATAATAAAACAAATAAAACAAAAAAACAAATTACAGAAAAAACATATAAAATATCCCAATAACGAAACGACTAAAGAGCATACGACAACCAGAAAAAGAAAACAAACACCTTAATAAAAAAGATTAAAACAGAATATTACAAAAGCAAACAAAAAACAATCCGAAAGAATTTTGGAAAAATATAAACAAACAACTAAATAGAAACAGAAAATGGAACAGTCGTAAATAATGACCAAGAAATAGCAAACGAAATTAATTTATATTTTGCAAACATAGGAAAAAAACTCGCAGAAAAACAAACCGATGGCTCAAGAACAATTGCAAAAACAACAATAGTGGAAAGACAAATAGAAATAATGTGTTTTCAAAAAACAACTTACCAAGACTTAAACAACATAATAACAGATTTAAAGAATAATAGAGCACCAGGATGAACGGGGCGAACAACTAATAAATAAAATAATAGAAGATGCAATATTTCCCAACTATTCAAAAACAACAACTGTCATACCTATATACAAAAAAGGAGACAAAGACTGCCCTGAAAATTATAGACCTATTTCACTCCTATCCACAATGAACAAAACCATAGAAAAAACCTACAAACCCAAATAATCAATCATCTTAATAAAAACAAAATCATATGCCAAGAACAATACGCCTTTCAACAAAACACCGGAACAACATCGGCAGCGTACGAGCTTGTCAATAAAATAAAAACAAAATTAGACGAAAATAAAATAGTCGCAGCTATATACATAGACATGAATACAGCATTTGACACAATATCAAACAGAAACTAGTACAAAAGCTTAAAGCAATTGGTATAGAAGGAAAAGAACTGAACCTAATAAAAACCTACCTAACAAATAGAACACAAAAACAAAAACAAATGGTACAGAGAGGTAACTACTACAAGCATAATACGGCATACCACAAGGAGGAAACTTACCACCCACACTTTACATTATATATACTAATGATATAGTAGATTTGAAGCTAATGAGTAAACTTTACTTATATGCCGATGATACTTGCATTGTCTATGCAGGAGAGAATCCAGAATCCATTCATGCAAACATTAATTCAGACCTAGAGAAGCTTGAAAAATGGTACTTCAGCAACCTGCTCACTGTCAATGAATCCAAAACAAATTACATGATTTTCAACACACAAAAACAACCAATAGAGTTAACCATTCACATTAATGGAACACAAATTAAACAAATACAAGATGTGAAATATCTAGGATTAAAGATACAGGATAATCTTAAATGAGACGCACACATAGATCGCCTACAAAAAAAGAACTCCAAAACGATAGCGGCAATATACAAAATAAAAAAATATATACCTGACTCAGTAAGGAAACAAATATACCATGGAATCTTCACATCACAAAATAACTATCTAAATAACATCTGAGGAAATACAAGCAAGAAAAATATATCAAAGATACAAACTCAACAAAATAAAATTTAAAATCTTATACAATTTAGACAGAAGAACAAGTACAACCGAACTATATGAAAAGACACAAGAACTTAACATACAGAATCATATAATCACCCTAAACAATATATTAATGATCTACAAAATTAAAAACAGCCTAATAAAAATAAATACTAAACTAATACCAAACAAAGAAATACATGACCATCAGACTAGAAAAAAATCACATATTAGAACGGAAAAATACACAAAAACAAAATATTCACAGACATTAACAACAACCGCTATAAAACAATACAGTGAACTAAATGAGTATATTAAAACACTTAAATTAATTCCCTTTAAACTCAAAATAAAAAACCTACTAATACACAATAACTTAAAATAAAATAGAAGACAGGGAACAGACCACAGCACCCCTCGATACCGTTATCCCGAGATGGGAAATCACCCATAAATCCCGCGGCGAGGACAGAGGAAAAAAAACATCAATCTTATCCAAACAACTTGTTTATTTTGTATTTTCATATTTATATAGAATATGTAACTTTGTTGTTTAAATAAATGCAAATTTATATATTAAACTGATATAATACCAACAATGTGTTGAGATATTATATAAGCATGCAAACAATTTTGAATGCGGGCGCCTACTATTTTAAATTCGCGCGCGTGAATCCTACTGTAAATTCAGGGAGGTGGTCGCGCAGAATGGCTGTGCGTCAGACCGATATTTCTCTCGAGATCAAAGAAACCAACGCTTCGTGGGCCATGCCTGACGTGGCGGAGGCCCACAATCTAATTAAATCTCATATTGAATCACACTAAAACTAATGGGAGACGAAACCGCTAATGAACGCCTACGAGCTTACCAAATTTAACTTTCAACAATCGTCAGGGACCACTAAACTTTACCTTCTCCTTCGGACACTTCCACACACACAATCCGAATTTTCTTCCTCCTGTTCCCACGTGAACTCAAAAAATCCTCTCTCCAACCATGATGGCAGCAGTATCTGCGGCGAAAATTTTGGAAGCACGGTCACGGAAAAATTAAACCGTTATTATTTTATTACAGCATCTCTGACTAATATATGAAATTGTATTTTAGGGTGACTCTGGTGGTCCTCTAGTAATCAGCTACGTGGATCGTTACGCCATTGTAGGTATCACCTCAATTGGTAAGAAGTGCGGAATCGCAGATACACCTGGCGTCTACACGAGAGTATCTCAATACATCAAATGGATTGAAAAAACTATTTCTTAATTTTGATCAAGATCAAGATAATATAACTATTATACTAGTATTTAAAAATATAGAGTTTTAAACTTGTGTCAGTAATAAAACATTTCTGTTAATTTATATATTTGAATTTGTTGCATCCTAATGCGGTTAAGTTAAGAGCCAGTTAAGTGAAGTGGTATGCACATCACTTAACTGGAAACTTCCGTGTAGATCTGTGGTAATTTTTGGTATTTAGAGCCGACCGATGCAATACATACTAGTTTGCGGATGTTCATGTTATGATAGTAGGTTTCAAGAGGGCTTGGGACCATTTTATAACATGTTAACATTTAATTACACGTAAGTTTCATATTTCGGTTGTAACTATTAACACATAAAACTGGCTTTAGACAGAACTCAAATTTTATGTTTAATTGTAATACCGTTCACGTAAAAGGGGTAATTTCTAACGTCATATAGCCATCACAAGATATTCACTGTACATATAATAAACTTTTATTGGCATTAACAATCCTCTACATAGTATGTAATAAACTTAAAAATAAACAAAATTTATACATCTTTTAGTATCCTTACAGCAAAATAATATAATATAATATAATAACCCCCCATTAGCTATTCCATTACAGAAAAACAAAACAAAACAAAAATTAAATTAAATTTGAATTTGATATTCATATTTACATAAATTATTTATTCGTTCTTTGTTTCCCGCAAAATAAAAGGAAAGACTACCCCTATTATTTGTTATATACCACATTTTAGTTCTTTTAGTTGCTTTATTGACCTCATTACACTCACTCCTCTTCCATCCTCATCTAAAAACCACATCCAACCTTTATTCACTATCTTACATCCTTCCTTCACCATTATCTTCAGCCTGACCACATATACCACATTTCCTATAGCTATCACCCATCCAATCCTTGAACCATTCTTCCTCGTTTCCACATCTGATTCATTGTAATTTGTCTGTAATTCATTGCCTTTTTGATTTATGTACCAAACACTTTTTTGGCGCAGTAAAAGGACGTTAAAACCAACCGATTTATGATACCGCTTCATGCACCCCAACAACCAACATTTTAATAAGATTTTGTAGAGGTTGGTATACCACACTATAATTTTGAAACATAGATTAATTAGGGTGAATTTAATATAATAATAGACATATATACACTGACGAGAGAAATTAACTCTTTTAAACATGATTCAATTAAAATACTAATTGTTTATTGGTATTACACATTTTTAACATTTCACTTTGTATTAATGAATTAAGACAAAAAATAATAAAAAGCAATAATAAGACAGAAAAAAAAACAAGGAGACAAATTTTCAACATATAACAAAACTTTTAATGGGATGTATGCCCGTATTCACCAACATCCCATAAACTTTATAGGTCTCATAAGCTATTGAATGTATTAATTGAATATGTCATTAATGCAAAAATGATCAAAATTTAGTGGGAGTTCCGAGGCATGGGGCGTCTTTCAAAGATTCCACCCCAGAGGAAGAAAAAAAAGGTTGAAACTTTCTCTTCAGTTTCATTTCCAATTTGAAGAGTATCATCATCATCAACAATTGAGTATTTACTGACAACAGACCATTTAGTTCTCTATGTTGATATGTGAATAATATATGATTTTTTTTTAACGATTTGTATCCAGCTTTGTGGAATCAATGTAGAAGGATTTTGATTGTTTTGTTATTACTATCAACAATATCAAGCCTACCTTTCGCGGAGTGTGTATATGCAGCAGGTAGCTGGGGTACCAAGCATCAATCACCAGTTCCTCTTTAAAGCCTGGACATCAGGGGGCTCAACCTGCCAAGTGGAAGTGGATATACCGCTGATCAAGGGACTCAAAGGTGACACATATCAGTGGGAAGCACGCCGTAGAATAATAGATGATTGGCGAAGAAAATTAGGGGTTGCAGAGAACTCTTACCTTCGCAGGAACAGTAGACGTAACTTCAGATAATACCACACATAACGTTAGAGCAAAACAAGAAGCCATTTTATGAATGCGTCCTGACAGGACAATAAACACACTCCACTTGACGACACTTTACCATCTAACAATACCTGCAAACATTCAAAAACTTAAAGGATCAATCGTGTTCAACGATAAATCAAACCAACCAACAATGAAACAGGAATAAGGGTATATGTGAACGGCTCGGCAGGAGGCGCAAGTCTTTAGTTTGGCGCGTATACCTCAGTATTCCAATCCGAGACCATCGCAATTCAAAGTTGCATTAAAATTATAGTGCAAACGAACTATAGGAAAAAAGTTATCAATACTGTATTAAATTATCAAGCAGTGCTGAGAGCATTAGGCCCCAGCGTGATGAACCTCAAACTCATCAAAGTAGCGCTTGCGTGATCACCGGGACATCAGGGTATCAAGGGCAACGATAATACGGATAAATTACCAAAAGAGTCAAGTAATAACACACCATAAGGGATGTTTGTTTGAGAAAACATCAAAAAAGCCACCGCTGATACTGGGGAGCGCAAACTGGTATGAAACACTCGAAGAATTTCAATAGGGCTCCCAGTAAAGAGGTGACAGAAGAAATCTTAAAACGAAACCGGATTAAGGATTGTTGTAGGTGTCATAAAAGGACACTGCGCATTAAATAAACCCTTGCACATGGTGCGATGGACAAATTACCAACGTACATAGTTTATAGGAAGAATAAACCCTACTATACGTATTCATTAGCTGCGAAGCATTTAACGCGTGCAGGAAAAAAAACTTTTAAGTTCATTGTGAATGAACCTAAAAGACCAATTTACAAGACTTCTAAACTTGACCGATTGAAGATAAGGAGCTTATGAATGAATTTTAAGAAATTGGTGAGCACAATAGGTGCCGCAGTGCAGGGGAATTCAAACGAAACACCAGACCCCATCCAGGAAAAACGCCTTCCTTTAGTTATAGGACCACATTTAGTTTTGAAAATAAAGAAGACATTCACCAGTTTGGAGAATCGAACTGTAGGCTCTAGCTATTAATCCAAAGCGCTGCACAATAAGATTGCGGTGTGAAGTTATACATTTCGGGTTTTCGGTGTTTGGTTGCTTGCGCCTAGATTTTTGGTAGATCTTTAATCGCCTAATATTATTAGCTGGTCCGATGCTAAGAATTTCATGGAACATGCCATATTCCATAACGTCGCCACATCACTATAGAAATCCGAACGCTAGAATCTTAATTACTTTAACTTCGGAGATTAGCTCTACGGGTGACCCAGCCTAGGTGCCTACCAAGGATATCTATATTTCCGCATGCCTTGGCAATGACTTTCCAGAACGCTGTATTGGGCGCGTTTCTTACGTCAGTTGTAATGAGGACTGTACGCTTTCTAGTTCCGTACTTATTTATGGGTGGTTGCGTCGGCCATCTCTTGAACATTCTGTATCTCCCTATAGGCCCCATAGGCACACCAGGATGGAATTCAGAATTTTTTCACACTGAGTAATGCGGCACCCTGCCGTCAGGTATCACGTCTTAAGGCAGCACTGCCCTCGGTCCACCACTACAATCTCCTTTCTCTTACAATACTGGCGTGGCAAGCCCGCTAAACGGGTTCGGCTAATTATCTGGGAGAGAGGACGATTGTTGTCATCTTGCATTGTTTCCATGGGATCATGTTTTTGGGTATGTTTCCTGGCTTCAGTCACACACGCCAGGTATCGGTGGTCGCTATAACTTTCGGCCGCCAATGACTGCTACTGTTTCATCTAGCTAGTGATACCTTCAGTAGACCCGTAGTCCTTTCCTCGAAAGGTTGAGGTATTATTTTTGTTATGTAATGTCATCATTTCTCACCAATTATGCTAGTGACAAACCTCTCATGTCATCTGAGACCACCACTCGTATAGAAGTCTCCACATACTATGGCCCGCGTGCTGAGCTTAGCGATGATGCCATCTATGATCTCTTCTATGGTGCTGACCACGCCTATTGGAAAGACAAATAAGCTTATGTATGTTAACACACTCATTTTCCACCACCTCCAGTTTTTTACTTTTCGTACACCTTCTCTTCGCAACGAGATGGTGTAATTGAGAAATGGGAAGAGGGAGTTGGAATGAGCCAAACTATTCCAACTCCCTCTTCCCATTTCTCCGTTATACCATCTCGTTCTGTCATACTGCATTCCTTCTCCTGAACTTTCCTTCATAAACGCTGCCACCAGTACCCTTTTCAACTGCTTTGCCGAGTGCACCTCCACCTACTTCGCGCCCATAATCTTTTTGTCATAGACTATCACTCTACCTGAATACCGACTGACCTCTCCTATCTTCTGTCATCTTACTCTCCCCACCCCCTACCACCACTAGCATTGGTTCTGATCCACTCTCGCTTTGTACCCAATAGCTTCTCCTTTCCGATCTATTTGGCCAATAGATGGTCTATGACGAAACCGCCTCCGTGGCCACAGTCTTCTTGCCTTCTCCGTCTCCCTCTGTACATCCTTTCAGCATATCCCAAGTCGGCTTTCTCATATATTGCATCCAATCTCATCCTTCTTAATTAAGTAAATATATCCTCCGTCTACACCTACGTAGCCTTCCAGCTGCCGTCGTTCTCTATAGTGTTAACTACACTTTTTGGCGAGACATATAAGCTTATGCGCGTGAATACTCCCATCATTTTCCACCACATGGTTTATCCAACATTTATTATAATTATACACGTACCAGCGCAATCCACACCGCCGCTCGTTCTTCATCTTTATTAATTATCTAACCGAGGCCCTCAGTCGTTCAGTCTTTCCACTCTCTGACGCAGTCGCCCTGTTGGTGATGACGTTCTGCCGATGTTCTAATCCCCGTCATTCACGGTGGCTCAGGTAGATAGTTGGTTTCAACGATTTATATCAATTAGTAGGACCTTAGTCGTTGTGTGACCCTGCGCTATTAGGCTATGTCGGGATTTCAATTCCGGTCTCTCACGTTTCCGCACGCTTATCGGAAGAATCGACTGTCATCGTATTTTAAAAAGGGCTGACAAAAAAGCATGTGATGCAATGAATATAAAGGCTAGGGCTTGGTTGTATATAGTAGATAACTCGCAAGTTAATTTCCAATAACCTTCAATGGCCATTTACCATAAGACCGCAATAAAATATCTGATGCCGTTAGTCCACTTTAATTTATCACACGTATTGCTTTGACTCAGGTCATTTCGTTTAAATTTCATTTGACCAATCCGGTCTTATACACATGGCGAACCAGTACACGGGCACCTTTTCCGAATCGTTGACCATCAGTGGACTAGCCCCTCAGGCATATTCCCAGCGATGCGTTCCTGTTAGACCACTGGTCCAAATCATAATGTAACAGGATTTCTTGTGTTACTCAGTTGGTAATCTTGTACGTCTAAAATTTCTTACAACTGCGCTTGCGATTAAAATTACACTTTAAATCCAGCTGAACCCAGAGTTAGGGCGACTCTGGTTGTCCTCTTCTAATAAGCCACGAGGGTCTTAACGCCATCATAGGAATCACCTTATTTAGTAAGTGCGGATTCGCAAATTCATCCGACATCTACACAAGAATATCCCATTACATCGAATGCATTAAAGATATTATTTCTTAATTCTTATGAATAATATAACTATTATTTAATAATTAGATTTTAAAGTTTTATTGTGAGCTATAATAAAATATGTTTGTTAATTGCTATATTTGATTTTGTTGCATCCTATTGTGGGTTCGTCGGGCCAGATGATTGACTCGATCCACTTCACATAACTGGAAACTCGCGTGTAGATTTGTGGTAATTTTCGGTTATTGGAACCGACTGATGCAATACCTACTAATTTGCGGATGTTCATGTTGTGATCGTAGGTCTCAAGGGAAGTTGGAACATCTTTCTAAAATGTTATTGATTGAGTACATATGATTGTAACCATTCTGCTATAATTGTAATATCATAAAATTGGCATTAGACCTACAGCAGTAATATTCGTTTACGGCAATTATTTTGACAGGCTTATATACTTAGACACAACTCCCACACGCTACACGACATCCGGAATATGCCAGCTGTATGTCACTAAGATGTTTCCCTCATTTATTTAATTTTACATATTTAACGTTAAAGGGGATACGATACGAGAAAGACATGTCTCTTGTCGGTGACATGTTGACAGGACACATGTTGCTGTTAATATTTTTTTCGACATGTTTTACGTTTTAAATGAAATTTGTTAAGAAATTCGTTAACCAAGACATATATCTAAAAATTTCAACAGAGTTAGGAAAATGTCTTGTTCTGCATTCATTTAACGTTGCTAAATGTCGTAGTATAGATGCAACAGAATCATATATTTCTTTATGTTTTGCTTCGGAAGAAAAGTTGTTAAATCTTTCTTTAATTATTCTATAAAAATAATATAGAACCCCTTTTTTGTTACTTAAAAAAACGGTGATAAATATTTCTATAATTGTCAAAACTGATTCGCGATGAATGTAGTGCCGTGTGAAAATGTGTTATACATATTTTGTTGTTGTTGTTCTGTCGTATGCTTGTTGTGTTGTTATCGCATAGGGTCGTAGGAATAGCGCTTAGACACATGGCATTATTATATTATTTCGGTATTTTGATTAGTATTTTCTCGAAACCGTCTATTTCTATATAGAATATCAAGATTGGTATTTTTACAATTAAAACAATTATATTTTTAAGCGATAACAGTACTTTCCTTAAGCCTTGGATTTCTAGAAAAACCGTTGTGTAAAAGCAGTTGAATAAGACGTGATTTAGACAAATGCATTCCGAATTAATATATTTATGCCCGTTTCACCAACATCCTATAAAATTTGTAGATCCCAGAAGCTATCGAGTGCACAAATGTAAATCGTCATTGTGACAGAAATTGCGAAAGCAAATGTAAAACACCTTGAATGGTGCTTGTGATTGGAGTTTTGATGACACCTTTTGTATAATTATTCAGTGATTCCAATAGAGAGAATCTAAAGTAACTATATTCCATAGATCATGAATTTATTGTTGCTATATCAACAAATACTTATAGCTATTGATACATTTATGGAAGGTTGGTGAAAACAGTAGTTAGAGCGGTATATCTAGTATAATATTCATTTTACGGCACCGTTTTCCTAGACATCCAGAGCTTAAGCAATTGAACTCAAGATTATGAAATGTTCGCTCTCACTCTCTACGACTTTTCGAAAAAATAAATTGTGTCACAAAGCTATTCTAATCTATTTTGTTTTTAAAATTATTTTTATTGCTGCTCACCGTGTATGAAGATTCTTTATTCTCGTGAATACATAACTGTAGATGATCTATGAACCCATAAGGCATTCGCTTGATTTGTGATTCGTATATATTTTGACATTCGTCCGGCGGCCGTTCTTCAACTTCAGTCGTTATTCGGTCGTAATTATAATTCTGTTGCTTAAAATATGTCGTTATAGTAAGATCACGATGAACTCTTTTTTTTTGTATCTGTAAACATGCCGGACGTATGTTTTTTGTAAATTGTACTGGATCTACTAATTCCACTAATGCGATATCATGGTAGTCCGATTGATTAATATTGAATCGAGGATGAGGAATTAGTTTGGCAATCGGCTTGAAGTCTACGGATTGTCCTTTATTTATTTTACTCATGTCAAAGAAAACTTTTGTTGGAACTAATCTGTAACACAAGTTTAGCATTCATTAATGAATGTATAATAAATCTTAATGGTAATTTCGAACGGCATGACAGTTAACATTGATTGCCCATATGATGGGGCCCAGACGCGAGAGCCATACTCCAAAATGGTTCTGACAATACATGTATATACTATTATGATACACCTTGTATAGGTAACGATTGCAATGGATCTATATAAATATATAATTTATGATAAATAATTTTTTGATAACATTTAGTGATTCAGTTTTAATACTCGTAGTATGTTTTAAAGAATAAATTATTTTTATTATTATATAATATGCAATACAGCAATATATTACTCATGATATAATTTTAAGTTTCACTTACACATCGGCACAATAACCCTCAATTAAAACATATTTGTCACTAATCAGAGCGCCTCCACAGAACTTGCTACTAGTCTCATTTTTCAAGTATACCTACAAAAATTTTAGTTTATAATTATATATAAATTATCTATATATTTATACCGCATAAGTGACATTATTCTCGCTACTATTTCCTTTAAATTTGTCATTGTATTCTCGACATTCTGCAAATGAAATATTTATTATTAAATTCAATATCAGTTCGCAAGCATACTTATTGCACTGATTAATCCAACTGGAACGTCACACACTGAAAGCAATTAAAATTTATTAATAAAGAAATTATTAAAATAGTCAAATGAAATATTATCTACATACACATTTTTATATTATATTTTAATCAAATTAGTACATGTTGCTTATCAGTTTATATTCCATTTCAAAACAAAATGCGTATTTATAAGAATTAGAGATATACGAATATTCATAAAACTGATATCATAACCCCATATATAAACAGTGTAAGCATACATGAAAATAAATCCCTACAACCACATGTACCCCATAAACATGAAATGAAAAGGAAATATCACTAAATATATTAAGATGTCAAATAATAATATTAGCTTCATTTATTTAACTATATCGCTTAAAATGTGACAAACTCTTACCTCCAGCAATAAAAACACATTTAGAAAAACAAAACATTTAAAGTTTCAGAAGTTGGTATTTAAAAATATAATCATTTTTAAGAAATTAATCTTTAATACAAATATATGATCGTGTAGATACCAGAATGTTTGTATACACCATTCCCAAAATATTTTACAATAGTTCTGTATCCCTCATATAATTTGGTTTCGAGAGCCATAATATTTTATCAAAGAATAATACAACAACAATCATTTATAACAAAATCATAAATATCATAATTACACCACATATATTAATTTCACTTTCAATTATATTTCTGATACAGTATATAAAAAAACACGTACCGCTCGCGACCCGCAGTTTGCCCACCCTTGCACCAAGGCAATTCTCATTCACATTTTAACATTTCATCAATTTAATATGGAAAACATAGTCTGAAAAAGATATGTAATTTAATTATTTAAATTTGAGCTTATTCAATGACACTTAAAATAAATAATATACACCTAATACAAAGAATCCGTTTTATAAACCTATGAATAAATATATTTCTAAACATTTACTAAATACGGGTAGTATACATAGGAAATATTAATTCACCTTACCCACTAATACTGCAACAGCTGACACAAAACACGTCCAGATCAATACTCTCATAATAGCGTACTGTATATAGTTTACTCTTTTCTTTCTTTATCGTCAACTTTGCTGTAAAGGTCAAAAAGTCATTCATTATAATTAGTTATTGATATGTATTCCTATGTATATATAAATATAATTATATAAATGTATCAATATATAACTAATTTTTAAGAGTTCAAAAATAATAAGTCTCTGGTTGATAACGGAACAACAGAAACACAAATAGCAATAAGTACACATATTGTACATTAATGTTGAAATGTGAAACTCTCATTATTTAAATATTTAATTACATAAAAAGCCAAATAACCTGTATTAGTTACATTAGTTTATATCAATGACCATTAGATATCCTCAGTATATAACACATAACACTTTAATTTGAATGTAATTTCCCTACCTTACTAGCATATTAAAGTGATACAAATATTTTAGGTTAATTATTCTTATGAACCTTTTTGCTTAAAATTAAGCCAGGATACTCTATCTGTGGTAAACGTTGATCGTCCTGCCTTATGTTCCATTGTTTATTGCACGTACGAAAACAACTGACTGGTCCACAGACCTAAATAAAATCCCAGATCTACTGGATTTCTTCATATCAAGCAAGGTCTTGCCGAAGATTATCGATATACAAGAAAACACCGACATGAACCCCAATCAGGCAACTAGAATTCTTACTTTAGGCGAAATAATTACGAAAACAAAAAAATAATCAGACCTTAACAAACAACTCACATTATATATCAAACTTAGAACTAAGCATTAACAAGAAACTGTGAAGTTCGTCGATACACAAGAATGCATGATATAACATGAAAGAACTAACAAATAAGACATGTAGTAATAACTACCAGTTGGAAGTAAAAGAGCTGGTAAAGGAGAAGAGAAGAGCCAGAAGAATATTGTAACAAACGAATGATCGTACTACTAGATAAAAACCCGTTCACTATAAAACAAAACAACTAAATACAGAAATAAAAAAATTAAAAGAATAACACATAAAGTATTACCTAGAAAACCTAGTAGATGATGAAAATAGTGACTGCTCCTTATGAAAATAATAAAAAAATAAATTAAAAGGCCATTTACACAAATGCCACCTATTAAGGAAGCAGATGTATTTGGGCCACAGATATCAGGGTTAAAGCCGAATCCATCGCCAAATACCAGTTTTCTTTATTTTTGTTCTGTGACGTGAACTCTTAAAAAGGCACCCATGAATAGTCTCGGATTCACCTCGCATCTCCACTTTTCTCGTCCATCTCTGTCTCGTCCAGTCTGGCGTCAGTTTCGCGAATTGTTGGCGTGCTCGTCGCCGACCCCCTCGTTTGTGTCCTGGTGTTTTGCCCCTATTACTGGCCTGGCGAAATCCCATTTCTCCGGTGTTTGCTGCAACCTCTACTAGCCTGTCTGTCTTCTCCTAACACGCTACTTACAGTTCATGCCTCTCTTTGCTATCTGCGGCTGGTCTCTACCGTGTGCGCTGCGACATCCTCAGCACTGCGCTCGCTATCCGCGCCAGGTATTGTCGAAAACAGTCGTTCCCGATTAGTATTTGTGTTGTCCAATGATCGAGCTCCCCGTATTTTCGGTCTATCCATGGCTGGCTGCTAGGGATTAGTCGCGTCCTGAGAGCTCCAGTGCGGAGGGATGTGCGTAGTCTCGAACAGTGGAAAGGAGGGGATGCAAAACTGCATGGGCGAACTAGATAGGACAATACGTCGAGCGGGTGGGAGAAAACTTGTAGTCGGAAGGAACTAACACGTGGAGCGGGGTCTGGAGAAGCGGTCGCGAGAAAGGAAGACGATGGCACTAGTAGACTTGGTTGCGGCGAACAACTCAACTGTCGCGAACGACGGATCCCTCACGTTAGTGAGAAGGGATTACCTGTCGATACTAGATATCACTCTGAGTATCGAAGACTAATCACGGAGGCTCAGGAGGTGGCAAGGGCTGGAAGCGTCTGTATATTGCGTTCCACATAGGGCAAGATCACGGGACCGAATGGGAAAGAGAGAAATCCCGACTGGGGCCTACGATCCACGAACCTTAAGCCAAGAAATCTTTGACGAGGCGTTCGAGGGGGGGATTCGCGACCGACTAGGAAGCTCTCGCGGAACGACTACAGGGACCATGCGTGGCCTCGATGAAGAGAAAAGGGGAAGGGGTCAGTGGAAATAGCTTAACATCACATTCATACGAGAGAGGAGAAGAGCGAGAAAGGAAGGAGTAGTGACGTTAAAATAGTGAGCTAACATTGAAAATAATTACTTAGATTCTCAACGTCTGCAAATGCCGTGGCGATTACATCACCAACCTACCGATACCAGTCCATTTATGGCTTAACTATTATAATTTCTAATAAAACGATAAGACATACAGTGGTGTGAAATTAATAACTAATGGAAGTTTCTCAGGGGGTTTCTGCAATTATATATTGTATTTAGATGACTTGGAAGTATAATGCCAATGTCAGTGTCACAATGATAACCAAGAATTACACACCACTGTTATTTTAAGCTTTATGTATTACAACTTTTCTCTTAGAAAAATATTGTTAACAGGTGTGCCTGTGAGCTGCTCAGGTTGATACGGTGGGAGTGGATTCGTTGTTAATTTGTGGGCGCCAGTAACATTGCAGAGCAAGTTACGTGATTAGTAATGATACAAATAAAACTCTATCAACGAACTGTATTGCAATAACAAAATGAATGACAATATGAATGTATATACAAAAAAGTGTGTCTCAAACCAACAGTCGTCAATGGCGATGGCGATCAATCCTTCCCTGCCTGGACGTAGAATGGGGCCTGTGGGCACCGGTCCTATTGCTTCCCTCCTTGGCTATCAGACTTTTGGTACAGCTGGAGACTAGTTCAACAGGGGAGTCACGTGCGGGCACTTCACGGCTTACGGCGTGTCCAGGCAGCGGATTGATCCCACGAGACGTCGTAGTTGAAGGTGGAATTGTTGTAGTTTGAGATCACAAAAAAATATAGATTAATTAATACAGTCGTTTAGGTACAAAGATAAACAGTTGAGAAATACAAAATATGAATAAAAAGTTACGAAATTGAACTGGCTTGGCTAGACAAATAAAATGGGTTGCGTGAGGCGCTGACTAAATATAAAACAAGAAAAATAGCAAAAACACGTGCTCGGAACGGAAATCGGTAAGGCAGCGCTGTTTGCTTCTACTTAAAAGGAAAACTACTTCACCCCAAAATGGGGCAAACAAATTGTCGAAACAACCGCAACTGAATAACTGGAGTTACTCAAAAAAATATGCCTTACCAAAATCCGCTACAACACACGTGCTCGGAACTATTTCTGCCAAGACCAATTCACCCACAACCTGCTACCAATACGGATCACAAGGAAGAGAGCGATTTTCTCGCGATCGCCGCGCAGCTAAACTGCATGACCCCTACTCAGCTAACGCTGAGCACAAAAAACTGTACTCAAATAGAACATGCTTTAATATAACCAGTTAATCACAATTAAATGTACACCATGCGTACAAAAATAACTAAATAATGGTCAAAAGCGGGGGCTGCTATAGGTATGTTTAATTAATTTGTTATTAATAATTAAACAAAAAATAATGTGGGTTGCATACAGTCAAACCCGTGCAACAAGAAGATGGAACGAAATAAATTTCGTTACATATGTTAATAGAATAATACACTACCGAGATATCTAATGCCCATATGCCATAGCTACAGCAATATCTGGGGTAGAATGAGGGTAGTACTGCCTAACTATTTACACGTATGCCTGTTTAAGCATATATTGAAATGGCAAAAGTTAACCGACAAAGTCATCGGTAGGTCGGTGACGCAAACGTCATGAGTTCACAGACGTTGAACATCTCGGAAATGCTATTACACCATTTTATCGTCAGTTTGGACAATGTTTTTACATTTGACATGAGATAGTATTACACTAGCGTTCGCGGAGCTTGGGACATACCAATGATGAAACGGTTGTCTGAACGTACAGAATGGGCTCCTTAGGCCCAATTCACACATAAGCGGCGTTGGGCGGAGGCGCAGTGTAGGCGAGGTGCAGGCGCGACGTCGCATTGGCGATTGTGATGTCCATATGCAGTGAAGGGGTGGACATATGTTTACATAGAGGCGGCGTGGAAGAGTTTCGCCTCTTCGCCTAGCGTGTCTTAGGCGAAGACGCGATGTCGGCGCGGCGAGAGGCACGAGGCGAATGTCCGTCACGTAAGTAGGCATTTCACCACATGTTTATATAGAGGGGACGTGAAAGCGTCGTTCTTCTCGCCGCGCCGGCACCGCCCCTCGCCTCTTCAACTGAGACACCGTGCCTGCGAAGCGAGAGGCATAACTCTTCCACGCCGTTTCTATGTAAACATAAGGTGCAATGTCCACCCCTTCACAGCACATGGACATCACAATCGCCTGTGCGACGTCGCGCCTGCACCTCGCCTACACCGCGCCTCCGCACGACGTCGCTTATGTATGAATTGGGCCACAGATGACGAAGTCGCCTTGGGGCAAGAGACTAACATTACGCTCAGCTACCTGAGGTCAAGACCCACCCTGCCTTTTTTTATTAGATAGAGAAGAGATGTGTGGTAGAGCACCTCTTCCCAAAAACAAAAACAGAGGAAGCCATCAGTGTATTAGAACGAAGAAGAGGAGAGAAAAACTGACTGGTGGGAGAGCGGCGTTAGAAACGGAAACCTATTTTGCTACAGCAGAACTCGTGGCCGCCGTAGCTAGATTATTAATAGACCAGGCACGGGACCCGATGGTATCCCGCCAGAAAAAAAGAATCGTTCGGTAAGGAGATATCCGGAACCTATCCTGAGGCTATACAAAGAGGTTACAAGAGGGGGACGATTTTCGAAATTAAGGAAGAGTGCTAGACTGTCCCTGTACCCAAAGCAGGAGATGCCGCTAGATTGCCCATCAGCGTACAGACTGCTTTGCACGCTTGACGTGGTGGGAAATCTGCTGGAATACCTGGTTCTGGAACGGATCAGCTAGACTCTAGTGGGTCCACAAGGATTAGCGAGGAATTAATACAGCTATCGGAAGGGATACCCGACCATTGATGCCGCGAGAGAGGTCGTTGCGGTAGCAGAAGTGACCTGTGGGGATAAACAGGTAACTCGTCGGATTCGTCGTTCGTGTTATCGCTCCACGCGTCCTATTTTGTTCGCCCATGTAGTTTTACGTCCCTTCCTTCCCACTGTTCGAGCAGATCTAGATATTTACCAGTTACCTCCTCTACCCTCATCGGGACTTGTCCCTCTTCCTACATAATACTTTCCTTGTCACCGCTTCTCGCACCAGATGGCCGCCTCCTCATCCTCCAAGGTCATTCTTCCCTTCGATGTTGCCTTGTCGGGTTCACTGGCGACCACCACGTGGTACCTTCCTCAACTTTCGCCCGCAGCGCTGCAGCATACTGCGCCTATCGGGGCCTCGATAGTTGGCTTCTGTGGACTCATCCTACCAACATATATGGCAGGAATTTGCGTCAGTTCCTTGTCTTAGGGTAGCTCTGCAGTAGACTACTCCTACCCTTACTCATTTTTTTCTCTCGAGCTTTTCCCTACTACCTTTTACCGATTCTTTCTCCTCCTGCACTGTGGTTATTAGATCCAATCCGTTTGTGTACTACCTGCTCTCGTAGTTGAATTGGGGCTACTTTGCCGATCGCCTCCTTCATTTTGCATACAGTTCTCTACCCTCATATCTCCCGCCCCCCGTCTTAGAAATGCGCCAGGTATTTTCTACCGTCCCCGCTGTATCTACTTCTCTGACTTTCTTCAGTAAGTTCGAGTAAGAGATAGCCTAAATCAGCTGCAGCGTTACTGCTTCGAATTTCTCTCCCTCTATCCCGCCATATCTTGGACTACTGTTCCTGGTGAGTTTGTGGGCGTCCTTTGTTTCCTACCACCTCGTGTGTCTTTTTTCTTTGAAGTATAAACTTCATGCCCATTGCATCGGCAAGACTTTATTTACTTATAAATGAGATCTTCGTGCCAGACCTTATCAAAGGCAGGGCCATATATAAGAATAATGTTAATATACTTGTTTTTCAATAACTTTGGTGATGCGGTGAATTTGGTCGATAGTGGCGCGTGT
Organism: Lordithon lunulatus; assembly: GCA_963942505.1. Classification (NCBI taxonomy): domain Eukaryota; kingdom Metazoa; phylum Arthropoda; class Insecta; order Coleoptera; family Staphylinidae; genus Lordithon; species Lordithon lunulatus. Next base: position 37,513,465 of record OZ012672.1, on the reverse strand, counting down.
CTGTCTAAAACCAAATTGGTGAGATGTCTGCAACGCGCTCAATATGGGGCGGTGGGAGATCATACGAGTTCACTGCTGAGAAATGGGGCTGAAGGTGGACATATGCATACATATGACATGTCTCCAAGACCGATTGTTTCTGGTGAGCAACCGACAGGAGACCGAACAATGGAAGATGGCCTGCGACGTACTACAGGACTCGGCCTTAGGAGCAACCCTGTGGAATGTAATATATAACGGTATGTTGGGAGTACTACTGCCCAGTAGGGCAAAACTTATCAGGTACGCTGACGACTTAGCAATCGTGGCGTACACTTAATAGCTGGAGACCACAGTAAACGGTAGTCTAAGTGGCTGCGGAGAAACCAGCTTGAGCTGCCCAGACAGAAGACACTTTCTGGGCAAATGCCAAAGAGGCGGCAGCAAGGGTGGAGGGGTGCGAGCTCGCGCTAGTCCTACTAATGCCAAACATGAGGAGGCCTGGCAAAATTAAAAGACAGCTACCAGTGAACGTTACGGAAAGCATTCTGCTCTACAGCGCACAAATCTGGGCTGGATAATAGAGGTGGCCAGGACGAGATTGCCTAAGGGCCGCGCCGAGGGCTATTTAAGCGTACCGAACGGTGTCCCTGGCGATCGCTATGATGCCCGCAGTAGATCTCCTGGCAGCGAAAAGAAGAAAGAGGAGAAAGCCATCACTATAGATGACTTGGAGGATAGGTCGTCGTTCCAGGACTGAACGGTGGAGTAGATAGGTAGAATATTTCTGGATATCCGACTGTGGGGCGACCGGAAGCACTTGGATGTGGGCTTCCACCTAACCCAGGTGCTGACGGGGCACGGCTGCTTCACCTACTACCTCAAGAGGATGGGGCTGGACGGGAGTACTGTGCGAGTACAAGGTGGGCAACAGATCGGAGAGTGGTGGCGAAAACGGTGCGGGAGGAGATCACGCAAGAAACTATGTCCACCATAATGATTAGAATTTGAGATAACTGAAGTGTCAACGACCTGATATCCCGAGTCATGGCCCATTGAGACAGGGAGACATCACCTCCGCGGCTACCCCGGGAAGACTAAAGTGGCTGCTGGGAAGGCTTGTAAAGAGTTATAAATACATGTCCTATTAGCAATATTTATTAAAGTAGGTGATACGTTTTAAAATATAGCTATGTATATGTACGTATACAGTGTTCTTTTCGTTTGTTTTAAGTATGGATGCAACGTTTATACGCTCGTGGCGTGGTGGTATCACCTCAAACTGTAGTAAAGGCTACGGCAAGTACCGGTTGAGGGCGGACTGAACGAATATTTTTAGTGGGTAAAAGCCCTACACTGTCAGTGTAGGAGAAATCCCCCCAGCACTATCGTCTTTATGCAGATATTCTGCCTCCTAAGGGAAATATAAAACGAGTTTGGCGGTTTCAGCTTTATCCCTGTTCTTTCTAAGCCACATACCATCTGCTTTCTTAAAATGTTGTAATTTGTGTAATTTGCCTTTTTTTTCTTTTGATTGTTCCATAAGGAGTAGTCACTTTTTCATCATGCTAGGTATTCTAAGTGATACTTCCTGCTTTGTTCTTCTTCTTCTTCTTTTCGGAAGCCCTGTGGCTTGCTTTGACCAAACTCTTATCCTGGGTCCTGCTCCTGTGATATCGACGACCAGCTGTCCTTCCACCTCTTCGGTGGCCTGCCGAGAGGGCGTTTGGTGTATTTTTTACCGTCTCGGACTATCTTGGCGATTCTATCGTCCTGCATGCGTGTTACGTGCTCGTTCCATTCGATGGGATTATGCCTTATTTGAAGAGCCAGTCTTTGTTGGTAGAGCGTTTTTGTACTTTCGTTTCTAGATGATTCAACTATTCGAGTTTAGCTGCAATATGTGTTGTTCTGTACTGTGGTGTCTCTACTGCAAACTTACCTACAATCAAGTTGTGCTCTGATCCAATGTTAGCAGATGTTAGTGCTCTAATGTCTAGTGTTTGCTCTAGTCTTATGTGTTGGTTGGTAATAATGTAATCAATCATGGATTGCCCTCTTGCACCTGTAAATGTTATCTTGTACTGCAACTTGTGTTCAAAGAATGTGTTCCATATTCTTAATTCATTATGTGTGCAGAAGTCTATTAGTGTTTCTCCCCTGCTATTTAGCGTTGGCTCATTGAATCTGTTCTTTACACCAGGGATTATGCTTTTTCCCACCCGGGCATTTAAATCCCCCAGTATTATAAGTTTATCTTCCTGTGGGATAACTTCCTCCAGCGTTTCATAGAAAGCAGAATCTGGTGGGTATACAGATATTATGTGCAGATGTTGTTTTCATTGATATTTGAAGTATTCTATCATTCGTGTGTATAATGTTTGTGATTAGTTTGTTGGTTATGAGTACCCCCGTGCCAGATGCTGCTCGTTGGTTTTTGTTTTTACCTGAAAAGATCAGGACATAATTTGGGTATTGAGTTGTACCCTTACCTAGCTTCTTTGTCTCTGCTACTGCGCAAATGTCTATTTTATGTTCATGTAGTTCCATTAGGATTTCCTGGTCTTTGCCTCTGAGAGATCTTATATTCCAGCATGCTCTTCTAAACTTAGAAGAGCATGCTGGAATGTCGTTGTGCTTTCGTGTTCTTGTTTCCTGGGCTCTTTTCCTGTTCCTTGCATATGTCGTGAACGTGTATCCGTTCCGAGGCTTGTCGTTTGGTCCTGTGAGCCCTTCTTGGTTTTTTTTACATGAGGCAGGTGGCTGGCCTAACTTTGGAACCCTCCTCTTTTGTTCGAGCTTGGGACTGGCAAAGACATCACCGAGCTACTCAGTTCACCCGGCTACTGTTCTTTGGCAGAGTTCTATCCTATATTTCTCTTTCCATTTATTCTGTATTATTGTTTAGCGAGTAAGGGTAGCTACAATACTATTTATTAAATGAATAAAAGGTATGCAATTGCAGTAAACTTTTATTAAATACATGATATATAATTTTTATTAATCGTGGTAATTGATTTTGTTGCACCCTAATACGGGATCTTCTGGCCAGACGATTGACTCGATCCACTGTATGTAAGAAGAAACACGTGTGTAGATTTGTGGTAATTTTTTATTTACGGCCCCGAGTGATGGAACGCCCACTATTTTGCGGACGTTCATGTTATGATCGTACATTTCCAGGGAAGTTGGAACGTTATTCTGAAAGATTGAAATATTTAATTAGCATTGTCATATTATTACTTTTTTATTTTAAGAGATATTCAAATGGGTTTAGATTTAGGACAGTCAAACTAACTCAAGTTTCAAAGATGAAGACAACTGAACTTAAATATACCATACTATTATTTGAATAACGTAGGTATATGAGAAAAGGAAAGTTCAGTACGAGAATATTATTTTTATTACAAATATAAACAAATTATACTTTATTGTACTGTTTAATTTTTGTTAAATTAACTATTATAAAGACATATTTCAAAATTACGCTAATAAAACATTTCTAGATTGTATTTAGACAAACACATTATTTTCTCTACTTTTTTTTTCTGACATGAACCTCTGTGGAAGTTGTGTTGTGTTGTGCGAAATTACAATCTAAACAAGGGTAATTCAGGAGGCCATATTTGCATAAATAAAATCTAAATAAATAAATATAAATTATTTTCTTGTATTTTTCACTAAGATGTCATGAATCATGTATATAATAGGGGCGACCAAACATTTGATCACTTTGGGCAACCTATTTCTTAACTTATAGGCGGCCGTCTAGCAACATCGTATGTATTATTTTATATCATAAAAAAGATTGTAATATAAAGCCAAAAATATTTTAAAAATTAAAATAAACAAATTTTACTAATACTTATTCTGGATAGTTCTAGATAGTTGGCTGGAGCGTAGCATATCTACAGACACTTAGGCCTCAAAATGGGCCCATTGTGAAACCTCTCTTTAAGGCTGACTCGTCCCACCAGTCAGTTTTGCGTGCGCGCTGCAAAACTCTGGCGGGTGAGGAGTTGCCAATGCTGACCATACTAGCCAGCACTCTCCTAGCATTAGATGCCTAGTGTTTACTAGAGCTGGGCAGAGGCATATTACATGCGCTGCTGTTTATAATTCTTCATTGCACCCTCTACATAACGGGCGGTCCACCAGACCCATCGTGTGTAGGTGTTTGTTTAGCCGGCAGTTCGCAGTTAGGATGTTTGTCAATAATTTCAATACATATTCAATATGAACTTATTTTACTGACAGAAAAGAATGATATCTTCTCACAAACTAATTAGTTTATTAATATAATAAACATATATATAATATAATAAACATATCAGACAGACAGGCGAATACATTTTCCGCAAAAACTAGTCATATTTAAAAAAAGATAAATTGATTTAAAATTATACAATGCAATACTAACCGTATCTTCATTTTCTTGTATACACAACTGTATATGTTCTATAAACCCATATGGCATACTTATACTTGTTGAAGATTCAGAAGTATATACAGACTGACATTCGTCGTGCGGCCTATCTTCAACTTTAGTTGTCGTTAGAAGGTATTCATATTTCGAATGAGGTATATATGTCGTTATGGTGAGATCTTCATAATGTCCTTTTTTATTTATTGGCAAACACGCCGGTCGCATGTCTTGCGTAAATTCAATCGCATCTACTAACTCGACTAACGCGATGTCATTGTAGCCAGCTAGACTACGATTGAAGCGAGGATGAAGTATAAGTTTGGCAACACGCTTATACTCTTCTGCGTTTGCGGTCACAATTCCATGTTTGTCAAATATAACTCTTGTAGGAGATATTCTGAAACACATTTTAAAATTATATCACATGTGTAGTGACCCTCTGTATAATATCATAGTGATACGCTACCACAAGATCAACTATTTTAGCTATGAATAGCATATGAATGCAGAATGAAAAGTTAGAACTCTTTAAAATCCACCTATAGCTTGAAATAGGATCATCAAGAACAGTGGCTCTCTACAAAACACATCATGTAGTATGCCGCACATAATATTAACTATTATTAATAATACTAATAGAGAGAAATAATAAAGAGAAGAAGAAAAAATAAAATAGCAATAAGAGGTCTAGACAAGATAGATAACATAGAAGAGGTAAGATCACTCATCAAAGAGAAACCGGAGACAGGGGTTAACAATATACAAAAAATAAACACAGGCCCAGAACGAAATATAATAATAGTGGAAATCCCAAGCTGGGAAGAAAAACAAAAAATAATGAAAGCAAAATATAAACTGAGAAATACAACGATATATATAGACGATGATCTAACGGAAGAGCAGAGAAAAATACAAAGAGAAATAAGAAACATAGCAAAATTGGAAAAAGAAAAAGGAAAACACGTGAAAATAGGATATAGAAAGATAATAGTAGACAATGAAATATACATATGGGATAAAAAGGAGAAAGGAGTAGTAGCCAAAGATAATGGGGTGAAAGTAACCAATCCAAAAAACTACTAGCAAAAGAGAAAACGGACGGAAGCAAAAATACAAAGAATACAGCGAGGAAAAGGACAACAAACATAAGAAAGAAGAACAAACACATAATAAATGGAAACAAAGAAAAGAGTACAGTAAAAAAAAGAAACATATGGAAAATTGGGACTTGGAATATCAGGAGTATAAATGGAAAGGAAAAAGAGCTTGAAGAAGAATTTGAGAAAGCTGAACTAGACTTCTTAGTGGTAACAGAAACAAAAAAGAAGGGGAAGGGAGAGTACAAAATGGACAAGGAACATATATTCATATATAGCGGTGTAGATAACAATCGGAGAGCCGCAGCAGGGATAGGATGTATAGTGCATAAAAAACTGAAATCGAATATATATAAACGGGATGCAATTACGGAGAGGATTTTTCTATCGAAGTTAGAGATCAAAGAAACGGCTACCATAAAACTATCATAGCAGTGTATGGACCAAACGAAGATGATACTGCGTGCAACAAAGAAACATTCTGGGAGCAGCTCAACGAAACAACAGAAAAAGCCAAAGGAGAAGTGTACGTGGCGGGAGACTTCAACAGCAGAATTTGCAACGAAGTAAAAGATAATGACCCGATGAGAGGAAGATATGGAGAAGGCGTACTCAACGAAAATGGTAAGAAAATGCTAGATTATTGTAGAATGAATAATCTAGTAATAACGAAAACACTATTCAAACACAAGGACATACACAAATACACCAGGGAAGTGATAAGCAGGAACGAAAAATCTATAATAGACTATATACTAGCAGAACAAGGGAAAAGGAGCAAAATAATAGACACAAGAGTAAAGAGAAGTTACGAAATTGGAAGTGATCACTATCTAGTAGAGACGAAAATAAAGGAAGACTACCAATAGCGATAAAACAAAGCAGAGACCAAATATAGCAATAAACTACAACAAGATAAGAACATACAAACTAAGGGAAAAAGAAATAGCGCAAAAATCTATAAAGAGAAAATAGAGGAGAAATTAGTAAAGGATAACTATAGACAAGAAGTAGAGTAAATGTGGAATAAATTAAAGAAAAATATACTGGAGACAGCACAAGAGACATGTGGGACAAAGCAAAACACAAACAAGAAGCAGCAGACAGCATGGTGGTCGCAGGACATAAGTGAGAAAATAAAGGAAAAGAAAAAAGCATGGCAAAGATACCTAAATGACAAAAATAGTAAAAACTACGAAGAATACAGTTTAAAGAGGAAAATAGTAAAAGATAAGGTCAGAATAGCAAAGAGCAGGGAATGGGAAAAGTTCGGAGAGACAATGGAGAAAAATGCAAAGGAAAACCAAAAATTATTCTATAAAACACTAAAACTAAACAGAAAAGAAAAAGGACAAGAAGTAAATTATATATAAGACAATCAAAGAATATTGCTGAAGGACAACGAAAAAATACTGGAAAGATGGAAAGAATATTTTGAAGACTTACTATCACAAAATGGTGGAAATGAACAGAAGACAAGAGACCAGAACGACTCGGAAGCAGATATAGAGATGATCAATGGAAAAGAAATACTAGAGATAATAAGGGAAATGAAAATAGGGAAAGCACCAGGACAAGACCAGATCACAACGGAAATAATTAAACATATGGGACCTGCAGGTAACGAAATACTACTAAAATTATTAAACGAAATATGGAGGACGAATAAAATACCCAAAGATTGGCAAGTATCGTTAATCGTACCGATACACAAGAAAGGCGATAAGACAAAATGTTCAAACTATAGGGGTATAACACTCATAAGCATAGGTATGAAGATCTTAGAAAAAACAATTAACATAAGAATACTAGCAAAAATAGAGCAGACGCTAGAAGAATCGCAATGTGGATTTAGGAAAGGAAGATCTACACAGGACAACATTTTCACGATAAAACAAATCACAGAAAAAAGAATTGCAAATAATAAAAACACATACCTAGGATTCATCGACCTGGAAAAACCATTTGACATGATACCAAGAGATAAATTATGGAAAATCCTGGAAGAGAGAGGTGTAGAAAGAAAGACAGTCGAATTAATGCAAAACATATACAACAACAACACCAATGCAATAATACACAAGGGACAAACATAAAGAACATTTCAGACAACCACTGGACTAAGACAAGGAGGCGGGCTCAGTCCTACATTATTTAACATATACATGGATGAAATAATGAAGAGCATGAAACCAGAAACCAAAAAAGCAAACATAGGGTACAAAAACATGCAAGTTGTAAAAATATCGGAAGGAGCATTCGCTGATGATGTAGTAGTGATAGCAGAAAATGAAGGTAATCTGCAGCACAACCTTAGTGTATGGAACAGACACCTAGAAAAGTATAACATGAAAATGAACTATAACAAAACAAAAGTGATGGTAATAGGAAACCGGAAAGAACAAATAAATATAAAGATAGAACAACACACAATAGAACAAGTAGAAGAATTCAAATACCTGGGAGTAGCACTGACAGAAGACGGAAAAAAGGCGAACTTAGTAACAGAATGAACAACACAGCTAAAACATACCACCCATTGAGCAATATTCTGATTAACAAGAAAGAGATCAGCAGAAGGACAAAAATAAATATATATAAAAGCATATATAGACCTATACTGACATATGGAAGCGAGACGTGGAAGCTAACGAAGAGGGACAAAAGTAGAATACAGGCAATGGAAATGAAATATCTCAGAGGAGTAAAACAAGTTACGAGAAGAGACAGAATAAGAAATGATGACATCAAAGAAGAACTGGGAATTGAAGCTGTAGATAAGTATATAGAAAAGAAACAACTAAACTGGTGGGGTCATTTAATTAAGATGGACAAAAAGAATCAAACAAAACAGGTATGGGAAGCAAGAACTGAAAATAAAAGAAGAAGAGGTAGACCAAGAAAAGAGTGGGACAACATAATAGAGGACATAATAATCAAGAAAGGAAAAACAGTCAAGCAAGCAAGAGAACTGGCGAAGAACAGAAAGGAGTGGAAAGAATTTACAAATGTATAAACAACAGTAATTGTAAACTATAATAATGTTAATAATGTTAATGTAATAGCCTACACCGAAAGGTAAAAGGCAATTGATGATAATGCAGGAATGCAAGTTTCCCGAACGACGAATGAGAATGTATTTAAGAGCGAATTCGGGAAACAGTCTAATCGCACGAATTATGTATCTTATTTTTTGTACGAATAAATACTTAATATTTATTGAAAGTTATTTAAATTTATCGTTGAGAGGTATGGACGAGTTATAATATACAAACAAAATATATACACTAGTATCAAAAAAGAATAATAATATTAAAGGAAAAACACAATAATATGCAAAAATAAAGGAATCAACTTATTGAATATTACTAACCATCTCGGAATCCTGGAAAAAAGAGTGGGATATCGCAAATTAAGGATCGCCGAGGACTGGTGGTTTTGGCAGGCTTCGCAAAAAAGGAGTAAAAGAAACAACAAGGCGCGGGGGGAAGAAACTATATAAATCGATAGACACCAAGGACGTGGTAGGGTTATTGCGGTTATGGATGACTAAAGAGGAGTGGGTGCAGCTGAGAGGCAGCATGCCGATAGGTAGGACTTGGGTGATGCAGCGGGCGAGGAAGGAGGTCAGGATGGCTAGGGTCAAAGGGGGAATGATGTTGGGAGGAAGAGATTGGGATTTGGGAATGTTACAATGGGAGAAGTAGTTTTTGGATAGGGCAGTGTATTGCAACGAGAACATAATGGAGCGTAGAGGTCACGGAGAAAATGAGGGATGCTGGATGCTGAGCGACAGGAATGACTGAATGAGAGGTCGTATATTTCGGGCTATGACGTGGAAATCTGCAGAAGACTGTCGTGGAAGAGGAAGTGGGCGAGAGACGGCGGACAGTATGGTGTGTATTTTGATGTGACCCTCATCCCATAAAGGGGTGTTATGGGATGAGGGCTTTGTTTCGAATATTCTTTACCTTAAATATATAATATTCTTGAATATGCCAAATAAAGGTTATTTTTTTACTAATACGCAGAAGGCCGGCAAATTTATTTAATTAGTTTCATTATGTGGCCCGAAAATATAATTGATTAATTTAAAAAAAAGTATCACTTGGCTCTTACTCTAAAGAAAAACTTATATCGCTATGGGGCTATCCGCCGTGTGGCTTTACCGTCGGGAAAGTGAGAAGCTTATAGGAGTTTAATTATTCGGTATTTACTTCAATTCCACAGAAAACTTTGAAATGCTATTCGTGATTCCGATGGGGTTTGAACTCCCCAATGCTGAGTACGAGACGGACAGGGCCTATAATACCTAGACCACTAGACCGAGGTAGTAAACTCTAATTATATTACATACATTAAAACATACGGTAATAAAAGGGACGAAACGCCTGAGGACGCCACAATTACATACTCATTTGTAAGATCAAATAAACGAGATTACCAATTAGCTTATATTTCGTCAAGGACCACTGGACCTCACCTTAAATGTTAATGTCCGTAGTCTAAATAATAAAATAGATACATTGAATGCATCCATTTCTAATCTCGAATTTGATATTATCGCGCAGACAGAAACATGGCTTCAATCTGATTTATTAAATTCTGAACTTTTTTCAAACACCAATTATATAGTAAGTCGTAAAGATCGTAACTTGGCCGCTACAAACTTGACGCGAGGCGGTGGTGTTCTACTTGCATTTAAACCCTCCATTAATGTATTTCCTATAGACCTGTCTAGTTTATCTTCATCGTTTCCACCTATTGATTTATTGGGTTTTAAGTGTACTTATCGCAATTTTAAATTTTGTGTTTTTGTTATTTACTTTCCCAGCACCCCTCATAAGACTGTACTTACTCATGTTCTGAACAGTTTGGAACCGATTTGTAATGAAATTGAAAATATTATTTTTTAGGAGACTTTAATATTCCCTACTATGTTTCTGAAAAAGATAATTCAAATAATATCATTTGTTCTTACCTAGGCAATTTTATCTCATTAGTAAATGTAAAACAATGTAATGATGTATTCAATTTCACTGGAAAGCTGTTAGATTTAGTGTTCTCGAGTTTGGAAACTGAAGTTGAATATGATACAGTACCTGTTGTCAACGAGGATGCTTACCATCCAGCACTTAGTATTACTTTTCACCTCAATAATAAAATCAAAAACATTAACTCAGATTCACATTACTTGGTCAAATCTTATAACTTCCAAAAAGCTAACTATACTCAACTTTATGAGGATTTGCTAAATTATGATTTTTCGCATATTGCTAGTATTTCCGAGTGTGAAGAAGCTATCAATCAGTTTTACTTAGTTATATATTCGCATTTAAATAAAAATGTGCCCTCATTCAGAGGCAATTCTTCTCGTTATCCTCCTTGGTTTACTAAGCAGATTATAACCAATTTACACCTTAAAAATAAGTATCGCAATAAACACAAACGTCTTAATTCATCCTCTGCTTTACTACAATTTAAAAATATTAGAGTCGAAGTTAAGCAACAAATTGGCGTAGCATACAAAAACTACATTTCATCGATATCTGATAACTTAGTTAACAACCCGCAAAAGTTTTGGACATAATTCTAAGAAAATATCAACTCGTATACCGGGTGTTATGTCTTATAACAATCAATCCTACGACAATTCCCAAGCCTTAGTTGATGCTTTCGCCTCTCACTTTGCTAGTGTCTATCAAATTAATGGGAACACAAATTCGACTTCCACAAATTCTCCATGCTCAACAGCTAATGATCTCCCTGTTATACACATTGAAAGTATCACTGAAAGCGACGTTATCACAGCAATAAAAAAGCTTAAAAACACAATGACCAGTGGAGATGACCAAATTCCCAGCTTTTTAGTTCGTGATTATAGCTATCTATTTGCCAAACCCCTAACTCACATCTATAATTTAATTTTGAATAGTGGAACCTATCCTGAGGCTTAGAAAATCTCAAAGATTAGTCCGGTTTTTAAAGCTAACTCTGTAAGTGAAGTCATAAATTATAGACTAATTGCATTACTTTCAAATTTCTCCAAAGTTTTTGAAATTATAATTCACGATTACATTTATCCAAAGGTCAACCATTTAATATCTTATCATCAACATGGCTTTATGAAGAAGAAATCTACCATCACAAATCTTTGTGAATTTGCCCAGTTCACATCGCTAGCACTGAATAATAGGGGTCAAGTAGATTGCATCTATTTTGATTTTAGCAAAGCTTTTGATTGTATTGATCATGGTATTATTCTTCAAAACATTCAGACTTTTGGCTTTAGTATAGCACTGTTAAAGTTATTCAAGTCTTACCTATGGAATCGAAGACAATATGTTTGCTATAGTTCTATAAAGTCGTCACAATATTATGAATCGTCCGGAGTTCCACAAGGATCAAATCTAGGTTCTCTCCTGTTTATATTATTTATTAATAACTTAAGTATGAATTTGCGTTGCAACCATTTAATGTTTGCTGATGATTTAATGATTTTCTCCATAATTACTAGTCTCAGTGACTGTCTCAAAATGCAGGAAAGTATCAAACAAATTGAGTTATGGTGTTCAAATAATAACCTTTCCCTCAATGAAAGTAAATGTAAAGTCGTATCTTATTCCCGTCGCGTACAATCAGTGAGATTTGACTACATTTGCAATGATCTGTTACTTAGTCGCAGTGACAGCATTAAAGATCTGGGCATACTATTCGATAGTAAACTAACCGATGTCAATCATATACGAGACATTGTTTCCAGAAGTTATGGGATGCTGGGATTTGTAATTAGGCTTCTCAAACATTGCTACTATCGAGATACCTACTTTACGAAACATTCGTACGGACAATTCTTGAGTATGGTTGTATTATCTGGTCTACTAGTTAAAGCATGCACACAAATGAAATTGAGTCCGTTCAGCGTAAGTTTTTCAAATATCTGTGGCACAAGAAGTTTCATAACTATCCGACCCGATGATTTAGTCATCCAACATTACTAAACGAATTTAATGCTCTTCGATTGGCTGACAGAAGAATAGTCATAGGCTTATGTTTTCTTAATAAATTAATGAATAATAGACTTGATTCACCCAATCTCTTGTCTCAAATTAACATAAACGTTCCCGCTTGGCACCATAAGAACTACAATTTATAATAATAAACTACAAAAACATTTATTCAAATAAGTCAAAGAGTATTAAGTAATTAACTTACCATGATATGATAGTTATGAATATTGAAAAGGCAGATAGTTTCTAGAACGAATAGTGTCGCGATAAATTTAAATTACACAGGAATGTGAGAAATTCAAAAATACTTCTTGTTTGGAGATGGATTGAAATCCTAGTAAGTGCATAAGGATCGGACTTGAATTGTTGAATAATTAGAAAATAGTAGTAAGGGAGGTCAGTATCGAACTAAACTCTTAATGCGGAAGAAAAACACTAAAGTCCTGCTTTCCTAGCAGGCGGTGTCGATAAAAACGGCCGTTTTTGACGTCATTTACACATTACAAGATACGTTTTAGGTACATGGAATTGAATAAATCACCAGTTTCCAGTATATTTTATACCATTTTTCCAATACTTTGAAGTATACCGTTCTCTCGATTACCAGATTTATTTAAATATACGTACAAGAAATATGTGACGTCAAAATGACGTTAAATACGGCCGTTTTTGTCGACACCGCTTCCTAGGAAACCAAGGCTTAAGGTTACGCTAGTTGCGCGACTTCCGAGCGTGAATAGGCGTGAACATATTTCGCGCTGATTAATGCGGTGGGAATAAGAAAATAAACATTCAACCAGATTGGGCTGCAAAATATTACGCAGCGGCCACGACAATAATAGAATCGTCGTATTCATTTATGGTTCAGTCGAATTAGCTTCATATAGCTTGAAAACTTTTAAAAAACCTACTTGATATTTTTTGCACACTACTGTCGGGAGGGTTAACTGGAATAATAATATCGAAAAACTAACTCGAAAGAAATTGTACTCAATTGGAAAATTACAATAAGTGCTAAAATTTATGTTTTTGCTTTTTCCCCACTAAATATTACAATGTAGAACTCTGGCAGGAGCAAACAGTTAATGCATGTTTTAGGCAATTCAATTACCTATAATTTAAGCTGAGTAACGTTAAATTTCGATCAATTGTTAATTACAAACAACGAACAATACAAAAAAGTACATTTTTCAAAATTCTGTATTATTATTGATAAAATAGTTTAATAGTAATGAAAACACATTGAAAAGGAGAGAAACGTAATGCCAAATATGTGTGCACGACTTCATAATTTTAGATCTAATACATTTTGCATAGTGTATTTTTTGCATAGTTAATTAATTTCTTTAATTTTTTTGCGAAACATATCTAAAAGTTTATTAAAAAATTTTTCAATGTATTTTCATTACCATTGAACCATTCTATCAATAATAATACAGAATTTTCGAAAATGTACTTTTTCGTGTTGCTCATTTATTTATTCATTAACAATTTATAGTAATTTATCGTTACTGAGCATAAATTATAGGTAATTTTAATGCCTACAACATAAATTAACGGTTGCTCCTACAGGTGCTCTACATTTTAGTATTAGTTGAAAAAGCAAACAAATATTGCAATTTGTCACTTTAGCACAACTTCTCTCGAGTTAGTTTTTCGATATTATCATTATAGTGATCCTTCACGACCATAATGTGCAATAAAATATCAAGTAAGATTTCTTTTATCTCCAAACTCTAATTCGACTAGACTATTACGTAAAGGGAATATAGTAAAAGTAATCACATCACGTATAGCATAAGTAAAAATAGTTAATAATGTAAATTCTCGAAAATATTTGTATCGGTGTTATATGTGTTTCATATGGTTTAGTTGAGCGAAAGGCCATGTGCGTTTACAAAATTTATACCTGGGGCGTCAAGTGTCTCCTTATCGGCCTTGCGAATATTTTAAAATAAAGATTCAGTGTTCTTCTGAAAGTGCATAAGTATAAACGCTTTCAGTCTTGCACATTATTTCACTGCCCTACGAAACAATTCAAGTTCTGTCCCCAAACAATTATTATCCCAACAAAGCTACAGTACGGAAAAGCCCGCAGGTATATTATTACTACTTCGTACATCTCAAGTGTTAGTGCAACAAGCTACGAATATGGGAATGGGATCTATAAAAGAAAGGAAGAAGACCAGAACTGGCAGAACGAAGAAATCTAAGGCTGCGCATAAAAGAAATGCCAAAAGGAAGGAAGAGTTATTATGGAATGAGTTGAAAGGGCAAATCCGTACAAAGTAAGTAGAAGTAATTATTAACATATTTGTAGTTTCTAATCACTTGTTACTTTATTTGATCTATAATCACTGTAAAATAGAGAAGGTCCATCTAGGTCCCGTACAGAGGAGAATGAATCTGCAAGCTCATCTCTGTTACAAAATTTATATGAGGTTAGGTCCAGCGCATCATCTGCGGCATCAGCAGATCATAACGTTGTTGGTAGCATGTAAGTATATAATACTGTATGAACCGCAATTTTACAAATTAACATATTTGGTAATGGCAAATATAAAATAAAAATACGTGGCACTTATTGCATACAAAATAATTGTTTGCTTTTTTATAATAATTATTATTTTTTTATAATAATTGGAAACTATTAGTTGTTTCTTTGGTAATGTTTAATATTTAAATTTATTTATTCATAGCTCAGAGACAAATGAGACCGAACCGAATCAATTCTCACCAAAGCCGAGTACTTCTGCATTACCATTAGAACAAGACGAATGTCCACTAGAACAAATTGAAAGAGAACGGGAAAATAATTTCCCTTTGCCAATACCTAGTACTTCAAAACGTGTAGATAATGATGAGTATGACTTCAGTTGTCTGCAGCCTTCTGATTACAAAGAGTTAGTAAAATTTTATAAATATTAGGTTGTATTAAATTATTTTTTTACACAGAATTGAAATGGAAGAATTACAAATAGAATTTGAACCGGCAGCAAGAAGTAGATTACAAGGTAACAGAGTGGTAGATATACATCACGTTATCAGAATTTATATAAGAAACATTCAAAAATATGTACATCGGGTCAATTAGAAATTGTAGAAGAAAAACGATCGGGACTGGAGAGCACAGTTCATTTTACATGCAATCTTTGTACACGTACATATTATCTCACCACATTTTCGAAAGACACAACTATTAATAAACAGTTGGTATGGGGTACACTTGCGACAGGTAGTACATATGCCCATACAGAAGAATTATTAAGTGTCATGGACATTCCTCCACCTTCTGCAAATTTATTTTATAAATATGAAACGAACTTGGAGTTGGCATTCTTTTTTATGGGAAAATTTATCAGACGCTGGTAAAGAAGAAAATGATATAGCAATCTCAAACGGAAATGTTGATGATGATGGATGATGGTTGGGGGTTGGTCTAAACATTCTTATGAACATAACTATAACGCGAATTCTGGAGTAGTAAGGTCACCATTACTTTATACATTCTCATATAAATAATATAATATACTTTTAGGCTGTAATAATATGAAAAGCTACGTCCAAGGTGTTTTATATCGGCGTTCGCAATAAATATTGCACAATTCGCGCAAGAGCAGAAAATTTAAGTATAACAGCGAATGAGCATCAATGTTTCAAAAATTGGACCGCATCATCGTCAGCAATGGAGGCCGATATTATTGTTCAAGGTTTCAATGAAAGTCAAGAGATTCATGGAGTGAAATTTAAAACATTTATTGCTGATGGAGATTCCTCCGTTTATGCAAAAATACAAACACATGTATCATATGGAAGTGAGGTGAGTAATTAAAATTTATTAAATAAAAGTACAAGAATAATATAGTTTCTACTACACTATTACTCAATTAATCTTGTCTCTACCAAGCCAAGGTACCAAGTGAGTGTCGATGTGGTGTATAAAGTTTTTTTGTTGTCATTTTAGTATGTTTTAAAATAAATAATATATTATATAAAAAAATATAATAAAAAAATTGTTGTAGGTATCAATAATTGAATGCGTGAATCATGTAATGATAAAGAGCGATACAAAGAATATTTCCCCAACAGCAAGAAAATTATTAACACAATTAATAATAAAAAAGTTAGTAGACACAGCACAATATGGTATTTACCAGAATAGTCATGGACAGCCAAGAAATTTAGAAATAGATCTTTTAAATAGTGTTGATCATGTTTTTGAAAACCATAAGGATTGCAAGGATCATTATTGTGATAAATGTGGCGACGACACAAACAATAAAATGTCTCTGGTGAGATCGTCCGGACTTTACGCTTATATATTTGGTAAGAAAGACATTAGTTATTGAGATTATTTATAAGAAATAAACCCTATTTTTTATCATAACTTTAGGAGCCTTAGAAAATGTAATTAAAAAAAAAAGATATGCTCATGGACAACGAAACAAACAATAGAGCAGAGACTTATATGAGCATCTTATGTAGATTCAATATGGGCAAAAGACTGAATTTAATTGGACGTGGATCTTTTGAACGACGAGCATATTTCGCTGCATTGCGATACAATGGAGGAGTTGGATGGATTCAAGTCCTGGTGTTCATTTAAAAAAATATATATCCCGAAAACAACAAAGTGCTGCATCGAGAAAATTGAGGCTACAATCAGATTCCCTAAAGATAGCAATAATAAAAAAACGAATGATTCAAAAAAAACTCAAAAAATACAGATTATGGACCGTTTGCTGCAGCGCCCGTATTGGACGAAGTCAACTAAAAAAAACTAGATTCTATGAAGGTAACGTCGAGTAGATTTTAAATGAGTATTTACTCTTTTGAAGCATATATATATATATATATATATATATATATATATATATATATATATATATATATAATTTAATTATAGGTTTCGAAAAATGAAATAATTCAAATAGCAGAAAATACGGTTGGAAACCGATCCCATAAACAAAAACATAATAATGGGAGACTTTAACGCCAAACTTGGCAAAAAGCAGGAAAAGAATGAAAAATTTATAGGACAATATGGACTGGGTACCAGAAATGAGAGAGGGGATACCATGATGAATTATATGTGCGAAAATAACATGTACTCGATGAGCTCCTTTTTCAAAAACGACCAGAACGAAAGTGGACATGGTTATCCCCAGGCGGAAATACAAAAAACGAAATAGACTATATCCTCACAAACAGAAAGGATATAATTCAGGACGTCACCATATTAAATAAGTTCAACACGGGAAGTGACCACAGGATAGTGAGGGCGATGGTTATCATCGATAAGAAAAACGAAAGAAGAAACAGCACAAAAACGAAGACACCAACAAAAATAAAGGCAGAGGAACTCAAACAACATAATAGCCTGTATAAAGAAATAATAAACAAAGCACTAACAAACGATGACCTGAGCAGCGAGTCAGTGGATGAAATAAACGAGAGACTGGTCCAAATAATACAGGAATCAGTAAAACAACTAAACACCATAATACCACGAAAAGCATATAAAGAACAACTCATCGATGAAGATACAAGAAACCTAATGGAAAAGAGAAGAAGTCTAGCGACAAGAAACAAAAGGGCAACCCCAGAATACACGGAAACCAATAGAAATATCAGACGGAATATAAGAAAACAACGGATAAAAGCCCATGAAAAACAAGTCAACGAAGTAATACAAAACAACAAATGTATGAAAGGTTTTCAATGAAACACCGGGAAAAAGGAAATCTATTCGCCACGCAACAAGGAAGGAAAGATAATTCACGACCGAGATGAAATCCTACACATAGTAGAGGATTTCTACACAGACTTATATGAATCTAAAACACCACCAGAAAGAGAAGATGCTGACACTCTGGAAAGAAAAATACAAAATATTGGATCAGAAGACATCCCAGAGATAGACATCGAAGAAGTGAAAGCTACCCTGGAAGACATGAAGAACAACAAGGCAACGGGAGATGACAACATATCAGCTGAAATGATTCGAGAAGGAGGAGAGGAACTACTAAGGAAAACTGCAAAGCTACTAGACCACTGTCTAAGGACAGGTAAAATACCAAACCAATGGAAAAACGCAAATGTGGTGCTAATTTATAAAAAAGGAGATAAAACCAAGATGGAAAATTACCGTCCAATAAGTTTGATGTCACACATGTATAAATTGCTGACAAAAATAATTACCAACAGATTAGAAAGAAAAATGGATGAGTACCAACCATGCGAGCAAGCGGGATTCAGGAAAAACTACGGCACCAACAATCACCTGCTAACAATGAAAATTGTTATCGAAAAATCAAATGAGTATGGCTACCCCCTGTATATGGGCTTTGTAGATTACGAAAAAGCCTTCGATAGCATAGAAACCTGGATGGTATATAAAGCAATGACCGACAGTAGAATAGACTACAGGTATAACAACTTAATAAGAAAATGCAATAGAGAGGCAACGGCAACCTACATGCTGCACGAGAAAACAGAACCAATCCAACTCAAACGGGGAGTAAGGCAAGGCGACTCTTTATCACCAAAACTCTTCACTTTAGCGATGGAAGAGATATTCAAGAAAATTGACTGGAAGGACAAAGGAATTAACATCAACGAAACCCGACTAACTAACCTTAGATACGCCGACGATATCGTTATCCTCGCACATAGTAGAGAGGAGCTCACAGTGATGCTCGATGACCTACAAAGAGAATCATTGAGAGCAGGGCTGAAAAACTTATCAAAAACACAAATTATGTACCACGGGATAGAAGAAGCAATAATGATAGGAGGAAAGGAAATCCAAAAGGTGGAAGAATACATATACCTGGGGCAGAAAATAACAAATGACCGGAATAATCAGAAAGAACAAGAAGAATAAGACTAGGATGGATGGCCTTCGGAAAACTCTCGTACATCCTGAGAAATAAGAAAATAGCGCAGCACCTAAGAACAAGGATTTTCAACCAATGCATACTGCCAGTGATAACATACGGCGCCGAAAACTGGACTACGACGAAACAAAACATAGAGAAACTAAAGGTAGCACAAAGAGCTATGGAAAGAGCAATGATAGGTAAATCAAGAAAAGACCGATACCGAAACGAAAGAGTTAGAGCAATAACAAAAGTCACCGACGTGGGAGGGAAAATCGCATCTCTCAAATGGAAATTTGCGGGGCACGTTGCAAGAAGCGATATATCGAGATGGGACAGAAGGATACTAGAGTGGAGACCATACGAATACAAAAGGGGAAGAGGAAGACCACCTATGCGCTGGTACGACGATCTCAAAAGAAAAGCAGGGCTGACATGGATACAAGTGGCACAGAACAGAGAACGATGGAAACAATTGGGAAAGGCCTATATTCAAGAATGGATTTATCGGCTACTGATGATGATGATGACGGTTGGCCAATTTAGCAATAATGATTACAAGTCTCAAAACAACACATCTGCAAAAAAAGAGATAAAACTCCGTGCCACAGTTTTGTAAAACAAATATTATACCCATCACTATTGTCTACCAACGCATTAGAGTATAAGAAAATTAACGAATCTTTGGCAAGGACTATTTTCGCAAAGAAATTCAATTTAATAGTTGAGGAGGCTGGTTTATTATTCATTCATCCAAAATATACTTTCTTAGCCGCATCACCTCATGGTAAGCTCCTTTAAAAATATAAAATTACATATTGTTTCAAACTATTTAAAATAGCAGTGATTATTACAAATATAATTGAACTATATGTACGTTATAATAGGTTTAATAGGACATGAATAATTGGTGGAAATTAAATGTCTATACAAATATTCGGACAAAATAACTGACGCACTAAAAGATTATTTGGGCCCAACTGACTATCTTCAATGTACTAATGGAGCAATTTCTCTCAAAAAAACAGCATAATTATTATTATCAGGTTTGTAAATAAACATAAAACATTTCATTTAATTCATTGATTTTGATGTTCATTTATAGGTTCAAGGACAACTAGAATGTACCGGTCGTGACTGGTGCTATTTTGTTGTCTACATTAACAAAGAAGTAGATATTTTTGTAGAAAAAATAAGAAGAGATTACGACTTTTGGGATACCCACATGCGTGATAAAATTTTCAAATTTTACCGCTATTGCGTATTACCTGAAATAGTTTTAAAAAGAGTGTCACATAATTTAAAATGCACTGACAAGTACTTCTTGGAAGACAAGAAATTAGAAGATAATTTACAGAAAATATAATATTATATAAGCACTTTTATTTTTACATACATTTTACTCAATAAATATTGCAATCATATATTGTGGATTCGTTGAATTTATTCCATATTTTAGCTGTGGCCTATATATCAATAATTATTTTTTAATTATGTAACAACACCACATGCCCCGTAACCAAACATATTGAACGTATTATTTTAATAAAGAAATCCTGCTTGTCTCAATTTTAATATTGAATTATTTATTTCATAAAATAAAACAAAATTAATCAATTACTATTTCCGATTCACATGAATTACATCTCTATTATATTTGAAAGCCGCAGTTAAATAAGCCCCACTCCGACAACGTATCCCGGCCGTAGCAGGCGGAAAAACTATTGTTTTTATTAAAATATTTTCTTTATAAAAATTGTTTCATTAATTTTTCCCTATTTGCATAGCCAGTTTAATACATTTAAAGCAATTTTCATTAGCTTAACTGTTTTGTTTGTAATATTTTTTAACCCAAACAGCCAGGCAAATGTAAGACATCATTATATAGGGATGTGCTAAATTATGTCTATATTTATTGGGAACTTATTGAAAAGCACGATGGTGAAAGCGCAGAAGAGGGCAGCCTTAAGTGATTGCATTAGAGCAGGGGCCTAACAGTTCCTAGCCCGCCTACCTGATATGTACATACTATAGATTGTTTTATTCATAAAATAATTAGTTTGTGAGAAGATATCGTTTAATTCCCTTATTTATTAGTATTATCTATGTTCATTTTAAATTTAAACTTGTTTTTGGCTTTAAATTACTTATTTTCTTATAATTCCTTAATACATACGATGTTGGTAGATCGCCGCCTATCACTTTAAAACCAGGTCAGCCAAAGGGATCAAACGTTTGGCAACCTCTGCAGAGACTATACATGTACTGTAAGCAGAAATATGTTACTCAATTCTGCCCATACGTTATTTCCAACCGTTTCCTCCAAACGTTTTGGCAAAAAAACTACCTCTAAAGATATTAGTTTCAGTATCACTTACATATTCACGCAATAGGCCTCAATTAAGATATATTTGTCACTAATCAATGCACCTCCACAGAACTTGGAACTTGTATCATTTTTCAACCGAACCTACAAAAAAAGTTTAATATGATTTTGTAATAGTACACATATTATTTAAATATATACCCCATGAGTTACATTAAACTCGTTACTGATTCCTTTAAATTTTTGATTGTATTCTCGACATTCTGCAAACAACATGGTTATTATTAAATTTCAATATCAGTTCGTAAATATTATATACTTATTACACTGCGTAATCCAACTGGAACTTGACTGGCTGAAAGAAATGAAACTTTATTTATAAACATTGTAAATAAAAATAAAAATTAAGTAAATTTAAATGAGTGTAGTTTTTGAATTTATTTATGATACGAAGTAATGATAAAGAATTGTGCTAAAATGATAACCACATACATACGATCACTATACTATATAAATTTTTCGTTTGATAAAATGATACCGACGTATTTCACCTTCATCATTTGTGGAAAATTTAAATGGTTTCCCTTGGATATCTGTGCACATGCCGGAAGGCAGCCTCGTCGGTGCGAATATTATCGGTAATTCGTCTCCCCTCTTCTACACTTGCCCATGTCAAGCCCCTTCCACTTTCAATCATTCTGATTCATTATATAGCATATCATAAGGATAATCTCACGAGAAAGGTACGTCATCGCGCAGCTTTTGAGAATCTCGCCGCCTCGTCATATGGCGGAAATATGACGCGGGAATTTAAATGTAGGGAAAATCTATTGAGTTTTTTATGTTGGCGCTTATTAGCATGGTGTGTAGTATGTAATATATGTTATAGTAAAATTGTTATAATACGTGTATAGCTTTGTCGCTTGAATGCTAATAGAATATCAATATCAACATAGTATAAGCAAAATATCCATACGACTTTCCGATTTACATGACCTATTATATATATTTTATAACATTTTGGAAATTTTCAACTTTTTATGCTTCCTTTTTGGCATTTTTGACATTTTTGACATTTTTGAAATTTTTGAAATTTTTGAAATTTTTGACATTTTTGACATTTTTGACATTTTTGACATTTTTGACATTTTTGACATTTTTGACATTTTTGACATTTTTGACATTTTTGACATTTTTGACATTTTTGACATTTTTGACATTTTTGACATTTTTGACATTTTTGACATTTTTGACATTTTTGACATTTTTGACATTTTTGACATTTTTGACATTTTTGACATTTTTACATTTTTGACATTTTTGACATTTTTGACATTTTTGACATTTTTGACATTTTTGACATTTTTGACATTTTTGACATTTTTGACATTTTTGACATTTTTGACATTTTTGACATTTTTGACATTTTTGACATTTTTGACATTTTTGACATTTTTGACATTTTTGACATTTTTGACATTTTTGACATTTTTGACATTTTTGACATTTTTGACATTTTTGACATTTTTGACATTTTTGACATTTTTGACATTTTTGACATTTTTGACATTTTTGACATTTTTGACATTTTTGACATTTTTGACATTTTTGACATTTTTGACATTTTTGACATTTTTGACATTTTTGACATTTTTGACATTTTTGACATTTTTGACATTTTTGACATTTTTGACATTTTTGACATTTTTGACATTTTTGACATTTTTGACATTTTTGACATTTTTGACATTTTTGACATTTTTCCCATGTTTTTCCCATGTTTTTCCTTTTTCTCACATTTTACCACGTTTTCCCACATTTTCTGTAATTTTCCCATATTTTCAAACATTTTCCCATATTTTCTCACATTTTTACATTTTTATTTTCAGTACTGTAATTAGCATTTAACTATTTTCCCTAATTAGCCGCGCTATTTACGTATAGTCAAATTTTCACTGGACTTTCACAGGTAGTGTCCGCAGATAATTGCCAAATTTGATTGGAATCTGTTGCGCCGTATTCCCTGAATTCTGTTAACAGGACACACACATAATTTTTTTTATTGCTAAATTGTTACGGCAATTATACCTTCCTTCTAGTGTGGTTTTTTTCCCGGAAAGTTATTTTCACAATCTTTGTTAGAAAACGTGAACACGTTTTCGGTAAAAACGCCGCCCTTGTGCAGCAGTAGCTGTATTCGGAAAGTAAAAAGAGCCAAGTGACCACCACAACTACATGAAAACTAACTGTTACCACAGTGCGCAGAATGAGTCGAAAATTGTACTGTGATACGGCTCCTCGTGCATCATATGTACAATGGAAACGGTAGAGGATGACAGTAAAACTCATTTGAGAGTTATAACTTTTTGCTTTTTACTGCTCCCCTATACAAATAAACACAAATATTTATTAGTTACGATACTATACTACAAAATCACACATAATCTCACAGCAAATATGTTTTTGACTATTTTTGCAATACTATTAAGATTTATAGAAAATATGCATTCACCTTACCCACTAGAACCGCAAGAGCTGATACAAAACACGTCCTTAGTAATTCATGCATGTTTGTGTTATGTATATAATTTTTTCATCTTTATCGTGAACTATGTAATAAAGGTCACAAAATATCATCCGTTACGTTTTATTTGCTGATAATAAATATAAGTATGTGTTATTTTTACAAATTGACTCATATTTAACACATATGCGAGCCAGAGGTGACGCGCACTGTAAATATCTGGCGTGAGCAGCAGACGATTTTCCGAATTAATTATACAAACTTTTAATAATACATGAGATGTCATTTTTATTAATCATGGTATTTGATTTTGTTGCACCCTAATACGGGCTCTTCGGGCCAGACGACTGACTCGATCCACTGTATGTAAGAAGAAACACGCGTGTAGATTTGTGGTAAATTTTTGTTTGTCAATCCGGTTGATGGAACACGTACTATTTTCCGGATGTTCATGTTATAGTCGTAATGTTCCAGGGAAGTTGGAACGTCTCTCTGAAAGATTGAAATATTTGTGTAGCATTGTCAGATTATTACTACATTAATTGAAGTATTCAAATGGGTTTAGATCTATTACAGTCAAATTATATATGTTTAAGGATAAAGACAGTAGAACTTAAATTAGTTATACCACGTATATAATAACATATAAGTTCAGTATACAAGAATATTATATTTTTACGAATGTATCAAATAATACCTCATTGTACTGATTTATTTTGTGTAAAGTTTAATATAAAAAAACATGATTGAAAATCATGCTAATATACATTTTTACATTTAGGGCCAGTTCTACAATTGGCATTTAACCGGAGAATAAGGCTATTCGTGGAATAAGTTTCAGATATTAACCCCAATATGTCAAACTTATTCCTCGAATAATCTTATTCTCCACTTAAATGTCAATTGTAGAACCGGCCCTAAGACACACATATTATTATTCTAACTTGACCCTCTATGTTGTTTTTTTATATAAACAATGATAATTTAGAAGATATTTGTTTAACCTAAATAAATAATTATAAATAAGTTTCTTGTATTTTCTCTAAGATTTATTTAGTATAATATATTATAAATACGTTTGATATCTTAAGAATTTCCAAATGATATATAAGAACATACAGATAAATTAAGGAGGTGCAGTTATTAGGATAAGGGCAATGAAATATTTTAATTGCAATTAATTAATAAAGAGTTGTCACTGACCTTCACCGTGTCCTAATAGCTGCATCTCCTTAATTAGTTTTTAGTAAAAACTACTCTTATTTAAATAAAGTGAAAGTGTTTTTAAATTATACAATGTAATACTAACCGTTTGTTCATGTTCTTGAATACACAACTGTATATGTTCTATAAACCCATATGGCCAATAAATGAATTTATCTACTAAGGAATTGTATACAGTCTGACACTCGTCCGGCGGCCTATGTTCAACTTTAGTACTCGTTAGGTGGTAGTATTTATATTTAGATTCCCATTCAGGTAAGTATGTCGTTAAGGTGATATTTTCATAATGTCCTTTTTTATTTATCGGCAAACACGCTGGTCGCAGTTTTTGTGTAAATTCAATGGCATCTAGTAATTCGACTAACGCTATGTCATTGTAGCCCCCTAGACTACGATTGAAGCGAGGATGAGGAATAAGTTTGGCAACTCGCTTATACCTGAGTACAATGTTTGATGTGGTTAAAATTATTTCTTTGTCATATATAACTTTTGTAGGAGATATTCTGAAACACAATTTTAAATGATTTTAATCAGATGCGTAGTAGTCCTCTGTGTCATATCATAGTGATACGGTATCATAAGATCAACTAATTCAGCTATGAATAGGATATGATTGCATAATGAAGTGTTGAAACCCTTTTAAATCCACCTCGGAACTACAAATTTACAGCAAGGGCGGTGAGTGATTTTCGCAATCTTACAAGTGCAGTGTTTGGCGCCAGCTTATACGGGTATCTCGTCCAACCAGACCTTGTTCCTCACTGATGTTCATCATCTTATCAAGCATATTTTCGTAATCAACAAAACGATACACTATAAATGCGTATCGACGTTAAGGAATCGTTGGATTACATTACATGTCAAATAAGGACTCACGTCTAAAGCCAAATTGTGAATCGCTAACATATCTCTCACACTTGTTATAGATTCTTCTATGGATGACTTTTAGAAATAACTTCAAGGCGTGGCTCATTATGCTATACGTTTTAGTATTGGGCTTCTTGAGTAATGACATAAAGGTGGACATTAACCAGGCTGTTAGTGCTATTTCAATAAATGGTATAAAAAAGACTACTAGCACCGATAAGGAGTCTTCTTCTTCTTCTTTATTTATTCCTCGGCTTGTCGAATCTCACTATGTAGCTGTTGGTGCTTATCCGGGCCTTTCTTCAGGCTTCCACTTTCTCGGTTTATTTTAGTTTGTGCTTGAATGACACATAAATTACCTCGTTCATTCTATGCTATATGCCTTTTGTGTCTACTATGCCTGCATGTGTGTTAATAATTGTCTAAATGTATGCCAGTTTTTTGTTCAATTATGATGCGACTTCTTTCCGTATTTGCGGATCTCATATTGAGCCGAGTATTAATCCTCTTTTGTATACACTTTTTCAGGAATATCAAACGAGAAGTGACACACGTGGATTTGAGTTATCCCCTCATAGTATGTGGAATAGTAGTGTGCAAATATATATAGGACAATGAGGTGAGGTGTCAAATTAAGGCTACAATTGTTAATTGATCAAAACAAAGCACTATACAGTGTCCATCAAATCTGGGTGTACTACACCAGGCTGACAAATTTAAAAACTAAGTGAATCATCGTGAAAATACTTGAATCATTTTACTGTAAAACGGGTGTGGATAAAAATAGTCATATTTTTTATATATGCGATTGTTTGTCCGGAAGTACATGGACAGCGACAGCGAACCAAAAGAGTGCGACTCGTTAATGCTGCGGAAACTACATGGGATGTGGCACCAACAATGTAGAGGTTGAAGATAAATATCGAGGTGCGATGAATAGTTGAGCCATGGAAGCATAGCGATAGATACCTGCTAGTGTTGGCGAGTTGGGAAGATAAGAGGAGTTTGATGCAGGCAAATATTAACTTGGGAGGCATCATTATATTCATTGATGACGACCTGACCAAAGATGATAAAGAGAGCTACAAAGAAAGCTTAGAGAAAGGGCAAACGATTAGTAGCAGAGACGGGTAGAAGCAAGGGTGAGCTACTGGAAAATAAAAATTGCGGACGACTGGAAGGACTTTCCAGATAACAATACTGGGCTAAAGAAGCCGAAGTTTGCTCAATGAGAGAAGGAGGAGCAAGGCGAGCTATTCCAAAGACATGTTCAACCTATTCCAAAACTAGTTCAATAGGTTGACAGGTTTTTTAATAGTATAGCATAGCCTGAATTGATAACTTAGTAAAATCCTAGTTTAGAAATTGAGCCAGAATCCCCCTAGGACTAAGACTAATTGTCAGAGCTAACGAGTTGAAATGGAGAGTACTTAGATTTAGGTTTGACCCCAGGTGGTTCTAGGAAACAACAACTAATGGCTTGGAGGATAGGAAAGAGAAAATGCGAGAGTTGGTGGGATGGCAATCTTGTAATAGCGAACAAGATCTGGGATGCGTGTATTGATGTTGAAAGTATGGGGAATGCGAGAGTTGGATGTAATAGTAAGGAGCAAGGCTGGCTTCTAAAGAGTCTGCCAGGACTCGAAAAATTGACGCCTATGTTGGTGCTTCTGCAGAAAACGAAGCATGATGAGCATGTGTTGGAAGACGTGTATGAGGGTAGCGTATTTCGAGGAATAATTGCAGGAGTTGGGTGAAGGGAAACTAGTGCAGGGTGTGTAGATGAGATGTAGAGGTAGGATGAAGAGTGGTTGAAGCAAGGATAGAGCAAGGATGTATGAAAGAGTTAGTATATGTGGGTAGATGAAATGCTGAGAGGAATGAGAAGCCTAGGAACTTCTACAGCTTACGTTTCAAAGCAGCAACTAATGGGTTATGGCCTGAGTAGACATCTGCATCGGGGTACGGTTTAACGCTTTTCATTATGTTTATATATCTTTTGTTGATAGCAATATAGATAGTTTGTTTCCTTAATTTGTTACCTGCATTTGATATTCACGTATATAAGCGTCTTACTACCGCATACACCAATATCCACACCTTGGTTCCCACCACGACACCTCCAACCTATCCTTTCCTCAGCACCAACTTGCTTGTATATAGATTGAACAGGAGGGGGCTTAGCCGGCATCCCTGCCTTACTCCCACATTTACCCTAAATTTCTCTGATACTTCTCCATTCACTCTTGCTTTTGCCCACGACTCTTTATATACCTTTCTCACACACTCCACACCTCCACCTTCCATGCCCAATCTATTCATACACTCCACGAGCTTTCCTCTAGGAACTGAATCATACGTCGCTTTCAGATCCACAAACACCGCATACACTCTCCCTTTGCATTCCAACGCTTCCTCCACCATTCTCGCGAGCGTGAAAATCTGCTCCCTCGTCCCTCTTCCCTTTCTGAATCCACTCTGGCATTCCGGCAGCAGCCCTTTTCTGCCCACTTCCCTATCTAATCTGCCTTTCACTATTGTCATGATCGCCTTAAATCCCGCACTCATAACTGTAATTCTCCTATAGTTCTGTACGTCCGAGGCCGCTCCCCCTTTGTGCACTGCGACCACCACCCCCACACGCCACTCTTCCGGCAGCTCTTCCTCACCACTCCACACCCTATTGATCACCTGCCTCTCTTCATTCCTCTGGTAGTCTTTTGAAAGCCTCTGCCTTTAGCCCATCTTCCCCAACCGCCTTTCCTAGTTTCAGCTGTTCTAGGGCCGCGTTCATCTCTTCCTTCGAAAACGCCTCCCTTCCTACTACCGGTCTGGCATTCCCCAAATCTACGTCTGCCCCCGCCATCTCTCTGCAGCTCTTCTCCCACTCTGCCAGCTCTATATTTACTTTGCTCTTTTTCCCCCTTCCCTTCAAGATTTCCCACAGCCCTTTCTCTGTCACACACTTCCTCATCCTCTTTTCTACCTTCTGCAATTCCTCTATTTTCTTCCTTTCGCACGTTCTCTCGAACACCCTCTTCGCATCTAGCCCTTTCCACTTCCCCTCTCTCATCCCTTTACTTCGCCATTTCCCTTCGCCAGCTCGTCTTCTTTATCCTACATTCCTCATCAAACCAACTCTGAAGCATCGAATGCACATCCTCCCACTTCACGCCCCTTAGCTTTTTCTCAAACGCATTCATATCAGGTTCGCTCTATCCAAACCTCTGCTGCCCCTTCCTCTGTTCTCTATTCATAATGTTCCTCACTCTAATGAATACCTCCACTGGTACATGATCCGACCCCCTACGTTTTCTACCTTAAAACTCTCCAACTTTTCTCTTCCGATTCCTTTGACCACCACGTAGCCCAAAACCAATCCTCCTTTAATCCGTTCCCAGTCTCCTTCACAGCAACCATTGAGCACATACCATCCTGACTTTCTCACCCATTCTCTAACCTCCTGGTTGGTCACTTTATCCTGGGAGCACCGTTTAGGTTCGTCTAGTACCTCCGTTAGCTCCATTCGGTTATTGTTACAGGACACTGCTCCCACCTACACCGCAATTCGATGCATTTCCACCTTCCCTATTACGAGTCCGGTAGCTTTCTTTAGTGTCTCTCTTCTCCATTTTCCCAATATCTTCCTCACTCTCAACACGATTCCTCCTTTGGCTCTACCCAGCCTAGCTTCCTTCTTCGCACCCTGCGTCACCCAGTCCCATCCTGTCGGCATACAGCCGCCCACCTAGCCCCACTATGTCCTTTGAGCCCAACCATTTCTCTAGTTCTTTTTCACACACTCCTCCCAACTCTTTCTTCTTTAGCCCCGCAATATTCTAGGAACCCACTCTGCAGACGCCCTGCTCCTCGTCCCCTCTTCCATCCAACCCATACTTCTGCCTCGTTGTCTTCACCCCCTTCAGCACTTTTTGACAGTCCATCCCCCTGCCATACCCACTACTCGCCAGCAATATTCATTTTTCGGTAGCCCACCCTCACTTCTACACCTTTCCCTCTTTCCTCCTTGGCCTTCTCCCTTATTTTCTTCTAGACTTCCCTCTCTGCTACGGTAAGGTCATCATCGATATATATGGTTGTCCCTTTCAATTTGTGCTTAGACCGCATTAGCTTCATTTTTTCCTCCCAGCACTCTGCCTCCCTTTCTCCCCAGTTCTACCTCTCTCCGCACCTGGACGCTTACTTCGAATCCCCGACATCACTACGTTGTTCCTTCTCTCACTTTGTTGCCTCTCTTTCTCTCCCTTTTCTATTGTGCCTATTTTCCTCTCTACCTCCTTTACCCACTCCGGCGCTGCTTTCACTCCCGGTTCGTCCCTCTTCTCCCTATCTTTCCCTTATCGTTTGTGGTGACCAGTCCGTGTTCCTCGACTATAACCTGTGTCCCAATGACCATATTGATTTCAAGCGATCTGGTATAATTTATTTTGGTATATTCTTTTTATATACGCATAAAATGAATCCACATCATCATCTGGCGCGTCTCATATATTAGCATATACCTGACTTGAATTGGATGCGTTGGTAGCTTAACAATATTACCCCCTCTGATATTGGTATGCACGTCTCAACTGCTTTCATTCTCTGTTGGTTCATGATGAATCCGACTCCATTAGAATATTGTGGGTTATTGTTTCCTGGGTAGTATAGGTGGTATTCATCTATTTCGCAGTCAAAGTCACCATTATTATATTATGGACTTATGGATTTCCAGATTGATATAAACTTTGGGTATTTCAGGTTAATATCGTTTTCGTGTAGTCGAGATATCTTTAACTTCTTCAGTGTGTGTCCCATTATTGTTTGGTAATGCAATCTACTCAATAAATGAGGAATTATTCCGGAGTCTAGTTTGGTATTAAACAATCAAGTCGTTGAATTAATTAGGAATGTTCTTGCGAACATTTAATACAGCAGATGCCGTTGACATCTATCATCGCTGCCCGCTGCCGTTGACTACGGATTTGCAGTTTATCCGCCAGAGCCAGTTCTATACTCTAGGCATGCAAGTGAAACATTTGAAACCGCCCATTCTGGTTCAGACTCTGCTTTTGTGTTCGACTATATCTAGCCACTAATCCCATCTAGTTTTGTCTGCAGATTTATGCCGTTGCGCGGGGTGTGGCCTTAGGTGTGAGCTGGGAACCCTATGAGAACCGGTCATTCCGATCCACCTCCTGCCTATAACACTTGGTGTGACGGACTGGGATTAAAGCGCACTAGCTCTACAGCGAACCCTTATTAAATAACATACTCATTTGTAAGATGCCGACATCGAAGAAGTCAGATCCAGGGTCCTGACGGGTTACCGCCATTTTAGAGATTACATACAATCAAAACGGGCTTACCAATTAGTTTTTATTTCGTTAGGAACCACTGGACTACATCTTTCAAATTCAAGAAATTTAAGTTCATTCGCAAGGGAAATAACTAACTAATGCTTGCCTACAAATGGATTGAAATCGTAGCAATAAGTTAGTAAGTTACTTTAAAATTAATAAGGTTTAAACTTGAACAATCAGGAAGTATTAGTAAGGAAAGTCAGAATCGATGTATGTTCTTAATGCCTAAGGAAAGCAGTAGACGATTGCAGCAGAATATATACATATATATATATATATATATATATATATATATATATATATATATATTTATATATATTTATATATATTTATATATATATATATATATATATATATATATATATATATATATATATTCTGTACTCTAAGCAGTAATATGTTAGTCACAATATTACAAGTATCCATGCGTTGGATGCTAACGTTTCAACTCTCTAATAATATTTTTGCGAAAAAAAACTACCTTTAAACATTTAACTTTAGTAATACTTACAGATCCAGGCAGTAGGCCGCCACTAAGACATATTTGTCACTAATCAATGTACCTCCGCAGAACGTAGAACTTGTATCATTTTTTAACCCCACCTACAAACAAATATTTTAATTTGATTTTACAAATAGTACACATATTATTTAAATGTGTACCGCATGAGTTGTATTAAACTCGTTACTGATGCCTTTAAATTTCTCATTGTATTCTCGACATTCTACAAACAACTAGGTTATTACTAAATTTCAATATCAGTTCGCAAATATACTTATTATACTGCGTAGTCCAACTGGAACTTCACTGACGACTGAAATAAATTAAAATTTATTTATGAGCATTTTGAATGAAATAACGAGTATATTTAAAATCGTGTAGTTTTTGTATTTATGACACGAAGTATTGCTAAGACTTTTAATCGTACTAAACTGTAGACTACATACACATATATCCGCTGGCTTTTTCTACCACAGTGTGGTGTGTGGTTTATTCTTTTATAAATGTTATTCTTTTTATTGCCAGTTCTTTTGCTTCCTTCCAGTTTTTACCTACTTTCTACTAGACTACATACATACGATCACTATACTGTTATAAATATTTCGTTTAATCTGTGTATATAATCTGTGGAAAATTTGAAGTCCTTGTATAGCTGTACACGTGCCCGGTGGGTCTGCGTTCCATGTGAATAATATCTACTCTTTTTCAATTGCCCATTTCTAAGTCTCTTTCCACATTAAAATCAATATGAGTCCTCGTAAGTTGAATGGGAATGGCAGACCGTAAAACACATTTAGCGGGTACGCTATTTTGTTGTAAAATTACCCCATACAAATGAAAGTCTAGGAGAGGTTTACTAGAGAATGATACTAATGTTCAAAAGCATCTAGAGCGGGGGTTCTCAAACCTTAGAATCGTTGTACTACTTAAATAAACTATTAAAATGTGTGCATATGATATTGTGTAATTCATTAGAATTACAAAATATCAGGCGTACATGTAAAAAAATTTGGTATGTTCAGATAAAAAAAAACAAAATAAAATATATAATCTTAGTTTGACAAACATTAAGTACATGGCACCGGATGTCTTCAGTGTGGGGTGATGAGGCCAAAAGACAAACCAACCGCCGTGATTTAGATTATGAAGCTTTACAAAAGATATTTCTTGATATATCTTTTGTACCCCCTGCCAATATGTATGTATGTATGACGATCCAACAATTTTAATTTTGAATATTTTTGAAATACCTTACCCACTAAAACAGCTATCGCTGACACAAAACACGTCCGTACTAATTCTCGCATATTTACGTTATGTGCATATTTGAATCATCTTTATCGTGAACTGTGCAATAAAGGCAACATAATATAATTTAACTGCAATTGCACAATTCATTATCATCCGTTACGTTTTATTTATAGCCAATAAGTATATGTTATTTTAATACATAGACTCATATTTAACATCCATGGGAGTTACCAAGTCATGCACACTGTAAATATGTTGCTGTAGATATCAGTGGAAAAAAAGTTTTTTTTTTAAATCAAATCAAGCTTATGCTTATTAAAAATTAGAATCATTGCCCTCACTAAAACTTGGCATATCTATCACAAAAGGATATATTTTAAACTTAAAAACTACTGACATATTTATAACTGCCGAGAATCACGATGTGGGGGAATATCATGTTATGTTAAAAATAAAGTATTATTTATTTTGGAATATTTGTATAGGGTTTATAATACTCTCTTTAGCACAGCCCTAGAACTGGGCTCCATACAGCCAAACTGGTTTGAAGATTTGGTTGTAAATTAGAATTTTATTATACATTGACAGCCGAGAATTTCTGTCCAGCAGCCAATAATACTGTCTGTATTTTAAGTTTAGCTGAGTCTGTATATGCTCTTTTCATCGTAATTCAACATCCAGTTTTATACCAAGATATTTTGCGTTATTTTCATAGGGGACAAAAGTACCATTGATAGAAAGAGTCGGAAGATCCACTAGTTTTTACTTAGTAAAATTAACATGGATTGATTTTTGTTCGTTAAGCTTTATTTCCCATTTTTTTGTCCAGTTGGCTATCTTATCACAAGCATTTTGTAGCATGCATGTGAATTGTTCGGCATTTTCTTCCTCAACTATTAGGGCAGTATCGTCTGCAAAGGTGGCAATTTTAACATTATTCATGATTGGTATGTCACTTGTGTATAGTAGGTACAATATAGGTCCCAGTACAATTCCCTGAGGTACACCAGCTTTTATTTCTTTTATTTCAGAATATTCATCTCCTTGTTGTATTCTGAATAATATATTTGTTATATACGATGTTAAGATCTCGACAAATTGATTTGGGAGCATTTGATTTAATTTATGTATTAGGGCATCATGCCAGACCTTATCAAATGTTTGAGACACATCTAGGAAGATTGTTGAACATATTTGCTTTCCTTGAAGTGTTTTATCTATAGTGATGCGGTATACTTGTCTATTGTTGAGTGGTTGTGTCGAAATCCGAACTAAAAATCAGGAACCAAATTACTGTTTTCTATTATCTTTTTCATTCTTTTAAGAGTAGTTTTTCAAATAATTTCGATATTATTGGCAGCGATGAAATGGGCCTGTATGATTTTACGTCGTTTGGCGACTTACCTGGTTTTGGTAGCATAATTACCTCTGCCACTTTCCAACTATCAGGTACACTTTTTAGGCGGAATACTGCATTAAAGTGGTAGGCCAGCATGACTAATCACTTCCTTGGTAATTGTTTTAGGATTTCACCGATTAGAAGATCAAAGACAAGTGCTTTTTTGGATTCAGATTTATTATTATTTCTTCAGCTATTTCTCTTGGTGTTTCGTGGGTGATTTATTCTGATATTGCGTTATATGTTGTTTCAAGAACGAACTCTTCCTCCACTTGATTTGGCGTAAAGATGTTTGCTAGGTACTCTGCACACATATCAGTCTTATGTTTGTTACTCCTAGCCCACGGTTCTCGATCTTTTCTAATGGGTGAAATTGATATTATAGGTCGTTTGATGTTCTTGGTTGCCTTCCATAGCCAATAATCGGTTTCTTCATTAGAATCGAGGCTTTGTAGAGAAGTACTAATTCCTCTTTGATTTTCTTGATTTCTCTTTTCAGCTTTTGTGTTTTATTGTTTAGAATAGTCTTGTTGGCTGGGTTTCTAGTTTGTTGCCATCTTCGTCGAGCCGCTCTTTTCTCTCTGACAAGTTCTCTGATTTCGTCTGAGTAGTTTATCCCTTTAGTGATCCGGGACATTTTCTTAATGTTATTATAAGCTACGGTTTGTAGTAACTTTGTGAATTTTTCCACTTCTTCTTCTAATTGTCCCTTTGACTTTAATACAACATTTAATTAATTCGATCATTAAGTTCGAGTTTGAAACTCACCCAATCAGTGGTTTTTATTGACAATCATTAGGCGAGCTTAATTTTTTATGATTCTTTCACTCAAAGTTAGCATGACAGCTGAGTATTCGGTGTGTAGGTCGAAACTTTCTTGAGTTTCTATGAAATTCGGTGACATTTTTCTTGAGATAAAAAATCAAGCATATCAGGGATTTTATTTGCGTCGGTTGACCAGTAGGTGGGTTTTCCTGTCGAATGGAATTTGCATCCTGTCGCACGAATAGCTTTTCTTAATTCACTACCTCTTGTTGTTGTCAGCCTTGATCCCCAGTCTACATGGTTAGCATTGTAGTCACCATCTATGATAAATCTTTCACCGGGATATTGCAGGAGTGTTTTGAATTCCTCAACCTTGAGATTATGCTTAGGAGGGCAGTACACTGCACCAACTATTATGTTCTGTTCGGTAGAATTCACAGATACGACGGTGAGCTGGATGTCTCCACGC
Organism: Lordithon lunulatus; assembly: GCA_963942505.1. NCBI lineage: Eukaryota > Metazoa > Arthropoda > Insecta > Coleoptera > Staphylinidae > Lordithon > Lordithon lunulatus. Next base: position 37,477,382 of record OZ012672.1, on the reverse strand, counting down.
TGTAAATAATATTGTTCATTGTAATTTATAGATTCTTTGATGATGACAGCACTACCACCTTTAGCTTGATTTTCTGGATGTGTGGTGTACTTTATAACGTCTTATTTTTACACAAGACTGGTTGGTTAGGTGAGTTTCAGAGATAAGGCACACATCAATATGTTGTAGATTTAAGAACACTTCTAGTTCATCTTTCTTGTAGAGGATGCCATTGACATTCCAGGTGGCAATTCATAAATCGGTATCTTTCATCATTTATGTACTTCTAGGAATAGTGCCAGTGTCCCTGGCTTTTAGTCTGTTAAGTCTATCTGCGATATTAGTTAGCATAGTCATCATATTTTGCATTAGTGTTGGTTCTGCATTTGTTGCGGATGCAGTGACGCCTGTAGATCCGTTCTGTATCGCCTGGGCATAACATGTTTCAGTTCTTGTTTTATTAGACACAAAATATTTTGAATCGAGATTCTGCCTCTTATCTGTGTTAGCAGTTTCCCTTCTCTTTTGTAGCTCTTTTGCAATTATGCAAACTCTGTAGTTTGTAGGGTGTGCTTCTCCGCAGTTAAAGCATTTAGCTGAAGTATTGGTTGGTTTTGTACATTCAGCTGTTATGTGATTGCCAGCACATTTGACACATGATGGACTTCTTTGGCAGATACTTTACTTGTGACCATAACGTTGGCACTTTTTGCATTGAGGTATTAATTTGCTAGTTTTCATGGCTTATATTTTACCTTCATGTGGCGCATATATTGTAATTCATATATTTATTTATGTCTTCTGTATTTTCAAAAGTTATGAGAAACATCGGTAGTTTTTCGCAGCCGTGTTTTGTTTTCTTTAATTTATTTTCTACCTTGATAATTTTGAAGGATTTGTCCTCTAATTCCTTTGTTATTTCGTTTGTGTCGCAAGAGGGATGTAATCCTTTTACCACTACTCTAATCGGCATGTCCTGTTAATTTTCGTAAGTGTGCCATTCTTGTTGAATATCATTCATGTACTTAGTGAGATCTCTATACTCAATTGACGTATTAACGTTAATTTTTATTTGATTATTATGTAGCATGGTTGCATTAAAACTAATATTTTTGACTGAAGCTTATGTTTAATTTCCGTGTAATTTTTTAAATGACTGGGTGGTTTAGGTTCTTTCGCTATTTTAGGCTGGTTTTCAGTTGGGCTGTTATTTTTCTCTGGCGATTCGGTGGCTTTTCTTTTCTTATTTTTTTTAAGCAGCCATGTTTTTTCCGCCACTCCTGCAATTCCTTATCTTCCGAATTGGCTTGACTATATTTTGTGTTCCTTTCTGTATTGATATGTGATGCTATTTTTACCTCTACTGTTACATCTGTCTGGGTTTGTTGCTGCAATGTCATCAATTGACCCCTCAGCGATTGTATTTCATTCAGCGCTCGTTGCAACTGATATTTCAGATTTAAAATAGCCTCGTTTTTTTTAAATTTATTATCAATATTTATTTACACTTTTACACCTTTACATGTACAATACATATACACATACATACAAACATGTACTTATGTCTAAAAGGGGAATTTTTTTTTAAAACATGGTATCCTTCCCCCTGTCTTCACCTCGGGATGACTCTGTCATCTGACTCGGTGAAAAAACGTTGCCATTGTACTGGTTAACTTCCTGTGGTATAAACTGATTCACCGGGAGCATAATCACTTGCGACTGCTTAACCGCCCGGTGTACGGTATATATTTTGTTTTGAAACACGGCCGAAAATAGCCCAAAATGTATAACTTCAGTTCGGTCACTTGGTAGACTTTTTTGTGTGAAAAATATCAATAAGAGTAGGGTAGTTTTTGTCGAAAACCTAGTTAGGTGTGACGAAAGAAGTTTCGGGAAAGCGGCAGAGGGCTCAATAAAAAGCAAACTTAAAATCAATAATATTTACTAAAGTTCTATTTAAAATATTTACATACTTCAAGGTTATAAAAGGCTATCAGACGAATACATTATCTATCAATTGGGTGGTTATATTTTCAACTAATAATTTTCTTATTATTATTTACATTACTCGAATTATTATAATTACTCGATTATCGATTTACAATTTATATCGATTTGAGTTTAAATAAAAGGATTTATTGTTAATCATACCAGTATCACTCTTTGCAAATACAGTACTTAATTATTACCATATCAGCAAGTTAAAGGTCGCCTATTTAATCAGTATGTTTAAATTATCCGAGATGCACATTTTATAGTTACATACCATCTCTACAACATGTATATATTTTTATCAATTTTAATTTTGCTATCAAATATTTATTTATGCACAGCAGGTATGTTTACAATTTAGTTAATATAGTTTACAAGTTGGTTCTTATAATTAACATCATTTACGTATTTCAGAAAATATTGCACCGGTTGGATTTAAAAGTATTCTGAGTAAGTACCACGAATATTAATTTAATTGAATCTAGTGCATATAATTAAAAATAGTACAACTAACCCTCGAAGAGGGAAGTTAAACGCCATCTGGCGGCACCACATCAATTAGCAATGTACACCCATATGGTAATAACCGTCAACATGCTCATGCCATCAGCATCACCGGGTTGTGCCCTCTAGAGAATAATATTCCAACAGAGTGCTTGAGATATCAGCACAAGACCAATCGTATAAAATATATATTTTAACTCTTCGAGGGTTAGTTGTACCATTATATATAACCACTCGAGATATTGTGTGAATTCATCCTCACTAGCTGAGCTACACTGACGAGATCTAATAAGATCGAAATCTAGATATGTAGATTGCTAAGAGGTGGGTTCACACTTATATATGCATATATTATTATTATATCGACCCTACTCATTTTATCAATATATACATGCTGTCTACGGATTTTCTGTTCTGTACACATAAAATAATCGACGAGAACATGCGGTTGCACAATATGTGCACCGGGTACATCGAGTTGTTTATTAATATATTACGCACTTACTTCATCATATACAAACAATTAATAAAATAAATTATCAACACAGACTTTAAATATCTATTTTATGAACTACACGATATTCTGAATTAATTAATATTAAATCAAAGTTAAATATAGAGAGAGAAAACAATTTTTATTAGGCTATTGGCCAGTGGCCTTTCCGCCTGTTATAGATATAACTGAAAGTTATGAGTAATAATCCAATATTCTTTACGAAATTTCGTCCTTATATTATATTTAAGATGCGACAATGTTCGCTTCACACACAGGTTTGTAAGGAAGGTCATTTATGAAAATATGAAAAGGTAAAGGTGCCAATAAGTGGTTCACCATAGCATCTCTTTTCAAAACTTGAAAATATTGCGTTATACTATAATGCTACCTTTCGCTTAGATGTGATTTTATAAGCATAATACTATACTTAAATTATATGTATGTTCTTAATTTCTGTAATAGCAACTCGTATAACACGCAATCAAAATATGCTAACTATTATTAGTTAAATATAGCTATATTATTAATAGAAGTCTTTATATTACCATTAATCTCCTTTAAAAAGGTACAATTATAGCAAATTAAACAATTTGTTAATGTTATAAGAATGTCAAGAATATAGAAACCCGGATTATGAACCGACAGTGCCTGTAGACAATATAATAACTCCTCGACATGGTGGTTTAATGGTAAACAAATTTCCATTTTTGGTAAGCAATAACAAAACTCCAAAAACTGACTTTCAATAGTAATTATATAATACATTTAGGCCTTAATATTCACCAATAATCGAGCCGATATTCCATGCCTAGGCAGTTTGATCAGCAATAACTTCGTAGTTACATCAGCACATTGCATGACCAAGTAAGTTGCTCACCCTGTTTTTGTTTAGTTATACGCATATTACGATTTGTTTACATTTTATCATAAAATAAATTGATAAATATAGTTTTAAATTTGCGACCTATACTGAGATGCTTGCCTTCATAGATCGCCAAAGTAAGGGGAATATCATTTCGTTCCCGACCGTGAAAGTATTCGCGTTCTTCTTGGATAGGCACTCTCTCATTCATTATTCCCTTCCATTTTAAATCTTCCGCTCTACCAAACCTACCCTTAATTCGAAACATCACCCTTTTAGTTTTTATACGTTTACTATAAACCTTCCCATTCTTTTCAACAACTCTTGCATCCTTGCTTCTTTCTGCTACTACTCCCGCATGAACTCTCCTTAATACGTCCTCCTACTAACTTGTGTACAGATTGAACAGGAGAGCGCCTATAGCGCATCTCTGCTTTACTCGTTACTCATGAAACCCCAGATACTTAAAGCACTTGACAATTTCCAGCGTTTATTCTCCCCATATAAAGAGTTGTTCACTGCTTTTTCTGCCTTTTTTTTACTAAAAATAACTATCTGGGTTTTACTTATATCCACCTCTAACAATCTCCTTTGGTAAAACTTTCGCACTGTCCCTGACATCTCTTTCAACTTTCCTTCCGTTCTTGCTAATATCGCCACATCAACCGCATATGACAACGACCACATCTTTTTACTTCCAATCACAACTACTCCCACTTGCCCTCTTTGAAGAACGTTTTCAAGCTCCGCAGTAAATAAATTGAATAGGATTGGACTTAGCGGGCAGCCCTGCCTTAGTCCTCTCTTTACTTCAAAACGTTCTGACACATTTATACCCACTTTCACTCTTGCCCGTGTTTTCTCATATTTACAACACTATTTACACTCTCGCACAGCTGCCCTGGCACCCCTGCTCAATACACGTACACTGTACCTACAGATGTGTGTTCACAGTATCGTACGCGGCAAACGCCGCAAAAAGTTTCCCGCCCTTGCGCTGTAACTCGTGGTCAATTATGTATTTGAACATTACCAGATATTCTGTTGTGGACCTGTCCTTCCTAAAGCCAATTTGTGTTTCTGATAGTAGACACTTCTCCGCCATAAGCTCTCCTAGCTGTTCTTTTATTAATGTGTAGATTTTATAGCTTGTGCCCAACAACGTTATCCTTCTGTAATTTGCGACGCTCTGTTTGTCCCCTTTCTTGTACACCGGAACAATTGTATCCTCTCACTAGCTTTTCGGGAGTTGCAATCTGCCTACCTAAACATCGTTTAGCCCTCTCGTGAGATACTCACATATCCATTCTTCTTCTTCATTCCCGTATCCCGTCCGGTTTTGGTACCTTCCCGTTCTTCATTGCAAGAAATTATTAAATTCGTACTTCTACCTCCTGGAACTGTACTGACTGTACTTGGTCCCACCTTTGAGCATTGTCTACCTTATTATTTATACGGTGACCCTGGAAATACTCCTTCCATTCCTGCATCGTAATGGCCTCCGCCAATACTTTCCGTTTCGTCGGTGGACTTTTTCTAATATATTTCCATATCTCGGACTCGCTCTTTAGACTTTGTACCTCGTCCCATTCCGTCCGTTCTTGCGCTACCATGTTCTTTTCGAAAGCGACTTTCCACCTGCTTTGCTTCACTAATATTCTTTATATTCCCTACTTCTTCTCTTAATTCTTTCATACACCTTATTATCCCCCTTTTTTGTCTGTACACGCTTGATAAAACCAGCTGTCGTTTTCCTTATTATTCGTTCCCTTTACTTTCTTTGGTAGCGCTGTTTTTACTACCTCCAGCACCTGATATGATAAACTTTCTTCGTACGAACGTTCCATAGAAGCCCCGTCTCCTCTGTATCACATTTCCCTTCTGTGCCATCCACCTTTGTTAATTCGATTTCCACCGTCACTGGTCTGAATCTACAAGTATTCTTCCAGATTCAAAATTATTTGCTTTCCCAAAACTTTTGGTACCTAATATCATACTAAATTCGTAACATCTAGAAATACTAGATATCCATATATATATATATATATATATATATATATATATATATATATATATATATATATAAATATATATACTATCAACGTACATAAAACGTATCAACTAATTATTCATTCTTTGTTGTTGTTATAGGCCGCGATTTAATGCTACTTACGTCACATTAGGTTCAGGCCATTTCAATTATGATATAACGAACGCATACAGTATTAAACGAACAATCGTTCATCCACGGTACAAACGTCAAGAAGCAATCTACAATGATCTAGTATTGATAGAACTAACTGCCACTGTTCAATTAAGTTATAATGTACGTCCGGCTTGTTTGCAAGTGCGCAAAAAGCTTCCAGAAAACCTATTGGTCGATACTTGGCTTGAGAAGAATGGAGGCTTTTCCGTTGGAGGATATGTGGCGACATTATTTACGGGGGATGAATGCCAACAGTCATTTGGAAACCATAGTAGGTCTCCCTATGGTATCATTGATCACCTACAGATCTGCATTTCTGAACACAGAGAAGTTACATTTACGGTTAGTATAATTAATTCACGTACAATAGTGAAAATAACATCATGTTGCGACTAATAAACACATATCTAACCGTTGAAAAACCCCAATATATAATATAACTTAAACATATTAAAAAAATTATAATAACATAATATTAACAAAAAGTAATACTACTACTACTACTACTACTACTATATAACAAAATGATTATAGAAAATGGAAAGTCTCAATCGTCGCAAATTGTTCTTTCTATTTATTTTTTATATTTATATTTTTTATATTTTTACTGCTCTTAGTGCAGAGCATATCAGTGCACCAGATGCCCAAAGGAAATTAGATTTTTTTTAAATTTTTGTTTGTTCGCCGACCTAGTCTAAGAAATTTCATTATTATTATTTGTTACCATGCCTCCGTCATACAATAGACCTGAAAAAATGTCACAACGTTTATAACAAAATGACAATGGAAAATGGAAAGTCTCAATCGTAGCAAATTGTTCCTTCTATTAATTTTTTATTTTCCACTGCTATCTGGATATGCCTTTTTAGAGGCAGGGTCGATAAAAAAAATAAGCAAAGTATTGTTTTTAATTGTTTTGCTCATCTTAATACAGAACATATCAGTGCACCAGATGCCCGAAGGAAAGTGGAAAATTTTGATTATAAGTATTTTATTTTCGGCGAGCAAGTCGAACATATTTCATTATTATTTTTAACCATGCCTCCGTCATACAATTGATTTGAAAAAATGACACAATGTTTTATAACAAAATGACAATAGAAAACGGAAAGTCTCTATCTTGGCATATGTTTCCTTCTATTTATTTTTTATTTATAACTTTTACGCTCCTATCTCGATATACCTACCGATTTTAGAGGCTGGATCGATAACAAAATTATGCAACATATTTTGTTTAATTTTTTTACTGATCTTAGTGCAGAACATATCATTGCTTGCACTAGATGCTCGAAGGAAATTGGAAAATGTGGATCTTCTTCTTCTTCTTGAAATAGGCTTACAACCTGTTTTTCCAGCTTTAATAAGTTGCTTGTGATGTCGACACCCAGCCATCCATCTCTTTGGTGATCTACCCGGGGTCCTTTTAGAGTATGGATTTCCGTCTCTGGTGATTTTTGCATTCTGTTAATGTGTTGGTTCCATTCTCGTCGTCTCTGCCTCATCCACCTTACTATGCCCTGCACGTCGCACATTTGTCTTATACCTTGGTTGGCTATTCTGCCACGTAGTGTGTGTCCCGTGATACTTCGGGGCGTTCTCATCTCTGCCGTTAGGGTTATGCTCTTGGTTCTGCTGTTGTCTGTTCTAGATTCTGCGTATGTGTATGCGATTATTGGTATAAATCATGATTTATATATTCGGGTCTTTGATTCCTGTTTCAGGAATGGGTTCTTCCATATTATGTCCCTTAAGCACCCTGATATTCTAGATGCTTTATCGGTTTGGTTCATTACTTCTGACGTCCTGTCTTACTGGGCGGTTATTTCTACCCCTAAGTATCTAAAGAACATTACCTGCTCTTTTATTACGTCGTTAATGGACAGTTTGCATCTTGTGGGCTCTTTTGTTACAACTAATTTTTTGGTCTTCTGTGCCGCAATCAGCATATTGTAGCGTTTCAAGGTTAGGTAAAATTGATGTATTAGTCTCTGTAGTTCATCCTCGTTCTCGGATAGGATTACTGCGTCATCTGCGTGGCACAGTATTGATATTTCTCCTTTACTAGTTCTGAATCTATGCCCTGCGTTTTTACGTCTACTATTATTTTGTCCATAATTAGGTTGAAGAGTGTCGGGCTTAGTGAATCCCCCTGTCTTATTTCTGTTGAAATCGGCACTTCTTTGGACAAGCTGTTGTTAACAAATAGTCTGGTCGTTGTATTGGTGTTCATGTTTTCAACGGTTCTAACGATTTCTTCCGGGGTATTGCCCTGTCCCAATATGGCTGTAATATCATTTAGCCTCACTCGGTCGAACGCTAGATCTATGAAGCACATATACGCCGGTTTCTCGTATTCTATTGATTTCTCTATTATTTGTCGGATGACGAATATGGCGTCTGTTGTAGACCGATTTTTGCGGAAGCCCTGTTCTTCTTCTTCTCGCATGGGTATGCATTCTGAGATGATGTTCCAGATGATTTTCGTGAATAGTTTCAAAACGGCACTCAGGAGAGTTATTCCTCTGTAATTTGCTGGTTACTTTTTGTCACTTTTGAAGATAGGGATAGTGGCGCTTTTCTTCCAGTCAATTAGTATGGTTGTTTCATTTTGGATCTTCTGGGCTAGCCAGTTGTTCGCTTAGTGGTTTACCTCCATATTTTATCAGTTCTTTATTTACAGTTCGTCGATACCTGAAGCTTTCCTCTTTTTTTAGCTCCTTGATGTATTTTTCTACCAGTTCCTGGTTGATGCGGGTAGTTGTTTCTGATGTTGATGGCGCTTCCTGATCTTGTATCTTATCATTTTCGAACATTTGTTTAAAGTGGTTTATGCATACCTCTTCCGGAATAGTTTTTGTTGTTACGTATTCGTTGACTTCGCGTTTTCTTCGACGGATCATTCCCCATATCTTCTTTTCGCTGCCGTATAGATCATGTTCCATGTCCGCAGTGAAGATTTTCCAGTATTCGGTCTTTATTCTTCGTATTATTGCTTATACGCTGTTCCTTGTATCCCTGTAACGTAACCACTCTTCCAGCGTTTTGTTATTTAGGTACCTCAGGTAGATTTCTCGTTTTTCTGTTGCCATTTGTTTTACTTCTAGCGTGAACCATTGTGTGTTGTGTTTCTTTGGGTTTTTGATTATCCTACTTCTGCCCAGTTGGCGGCTTTCTCGATGTGTGATTTTACTTTTTTCCAACTGGATTTCACGCCCTCGTCCAGAATTGGCTCTTCTCTGATCTTTTGGGTTAATCTTTTTTTGTACAAGTCCTTCACGGTGGGGTCACTAATGGATTCGATGTTCAGTTTGTCTACATAGATAGGTGGTAGCTTCTTTTTCAATTGTGTTGTGAGTCGAAGTTTTGTCATGTCTAGTTGGTGATGTGATGCTCTATTGGAGATTATATAATCGATCATGGGTGAATGTTCTTGCGTGTTGGACCAGGTTATCTTGTGTTTTGGCTTGTGATTGAATTACGTTTATTATTCTCATCTCGTTTTGTGCACAAAATGTTGTGAGAGTTTCTTCGATATTGTTGGCTTCATTGAAACGTTGTTTTAACCCATCTACGATTGCATTACCAATTCTGGCATTCAGATCGCCCATGATTAGGACCTTCTGTTCGGTACGTATTTTGTCGACTTCGGTCTGCAGATGCTCGGTGTCAATTTCCTCATTGTTCTGCTAGTGTCGGGAGCGTAAATGCTGATAATATATATTTTGTCCCTGCCGGTGTCTAGGATTATTCTGAAGATTCTTTCATTGGCGTAGAATGATCTTCTATATTCTGTGTGAATTTATCACTGATCAGCATACCTACTCCGGCTGTGGCTCGTTTATGTTTTTCAGTTCCACAAAACTTGAGTATGTATATTTTATATGTAACATCATCTTTCCCTCTGCGTTTGGTTTCTGATAATGCACATATATCTATTTTGTGTGTTTCTATCTCTAGTAGAACTTCCTGTTCTCTCTCGTTCCAAGATCTTATATTCCAACAAGCGCATCCTAATATATTTTTAATGCACAGCTCTTTTTTTGTCTTCTTCTCATATCCATGACTATAACTGAGGTCGTCATCGTTGTAACAGTCCATATTAGAGGCTTGTTGCTGGCTCTATGAGTGTGTGGGTTGTTTTACTGCGGGCAGGCTGTTGACCTCACCTGCAAAACCTCCTGCTTTATACGGGCTTGGGACCGGCAACATCGTCAATGAGCTACTTTGTTCATCCAGTTAGATGCAGGCGGAGTTAATGATAAATTTTGATTATAAATAGTTTTTTTTTCGGCGACCAAGTCGAACATATTTCATTATTATTATTTTATATCATGCATCCGTCATACAATAGATTTGAAAATATGACACAATGTTTATAACAAAATGAGAATGGAAAATAGAAACGGTCCTATCTAGATATACCGATTGTAGAGGCTGGGTCGATAAAACCATTATGCAATGTATTGTTTTTTTTTCTGGTCTTAGTGCAGAACATATCAGTACACCAGATGCCCGAAGTAAATTCGAAAATTTTGATTTTTATAATCGCACCGCGTGGTATAAAGGCTGGGAACTTAGAGGATAACTTCATAACGGTTGTCATATTTGTAAGTAAGTTTAAACATTTCTGTTCAGGTAAAAAAGGAAATTCGAGGTCTTTTGGTACATAAAAACTGGGAATACGGTGCGTACACACTAATTGGTATTCCATCAACAGGCCACCAAATGAACACCATGCCGCAGGTATACACCAGAATATCAACTTACACTACATGGATAGAGCAAGAAATTTGGCCAAATGACCCTAATCGTGGGTGCAGTGGTTATCATTTTGGATTGGTAAGCAAACTTTAATTTGGCTATAAGAATCATCATGCCAATACTGGTGCAATCGCGAATTTTTCAGTTAAGCGCGCGGGTCCAAGCTCCTTTCGCGCTCAGGCTCCACCGATCCTGCCATGTAGCTAGTGTAATTGTCCTAGCTGTGCTATTATGGCGCTATGCCTCGGGTTCCCCTCGACCATCATGCCGAGGTATTTCACTTCGTGAGTGACGTGAGTGGGCTGCCCCAGGAACTCCAACGTCTCTCTGTCCCTGCTTCCACCAAGAGGGCCATCTTGGTGAATAACCAGATGGTCTCGGTTTTCAGGCGTGCTCGTTTGAGTTTCTCGGTGTCCCTGTCACGGATCTCTATATTTTGTCTATTTTAATTTTGTGTCATTTGTTATAGGTATATTTCATTTTGTAATTTTATTAATATGCTTATTTTTAAACGTTGGTAAAATCACCTCCCCCCCCCCCCCCCTAAAGTTGTTAGCGATAACAGCGCCGCAAAGTTTACTTGGTGACCACTGCGTGGTCATCTCGCTCTCTTTACCATGAACCACCATCAGCATCTTCATCTTCATCAGCCTGTATTAATCCACTCCTGGGCATAAGCCTCTTCCATTTCTTTCCATGTTGACCTGTTTTGTGATGGGAGCATCCAGTTCTTTCCCGCTCGTCTCTGTATGTCGTCTCGCCATCTTATCATGGGTCTGCCGATGCTTCTCTTCGTTCTCCGTGGTTTCCACTGCATAATGGTTTTCGTCCATTTCATATCATTTCACGCAACATGCCTGCCCAACACCACTTGCTTTTTGCTGTTTGTTCTATGACGTCGTTCACTTTGGTTCTTTCTCTGATATTCTCGTTTCTTTGTCTATCCCTTAAGCTAATACCCAGCATCGCACGTTGACACAATCGTAGTTGTGTACTTTTCTTTGTCAGGGTAACTGTCTCGAGTCCGTACAATATGATTGGTAGTACGCAAGCATCGTATACTTTCCGTTTCAGATTTATTGGTATCTTCGGTTCTTTGAGGATATGTGCGACTTTTCCAAAAGCAGCCCATGCCAAACTGATTCTCCTCCTTATCTCGGCTGCCTGGTTGCTTTTGCCTAATCTGATGTTGTGTCCCAGTTAGATATATTCGTCCACTAATTGAAGTGTGTTTATTTTATTGACATTGGTGTTGTTTGGGCTCATGATCTTTGTTTTCTGGAGCCTACCTTCTGTGACGCCTCCTGTAGTTCGCATAACACAGTCCTAAGTTCGTCCTGGTCGGTGCTCATGATCACAATGTCATCGTCGAATCGGAGATGGCCCAAGAATCTCCCTTTTGTTGCCATAACAAGTTCTTACACAAATCTTCTAATACCAGGATAAATAATTTTGGAGAAATTGAATCGCCCTGTCTTACCCCTCTCCGTATGTGAATCTTTTCGGTTGTTATATTTTCGTCTGCCTTGACATGTAGTGTAACACCTTTGTAGATATCTTTAATGAGGTTGGTATATCTTGACTCAATCCTCGCCTTACCTATTGCCTCCAGCACCGTCCAGCCGCTTCGGAACCCAGACTGCTCCACTGGCTCGTTATGATTTTGGTAAGAAGCTTATACAAACGGACCTGATCTATACGTTTTGACTTAGGTACATATTGGCTGTAGAGTCCTTGGTAAAACTGCTGAATAGTGGATGTAATATCTTCCCTCTCTGCCACAACTTGTCCTTGTTGGTTCTTAATTTTGTAGATAGCGACTTTCCCTTTGTTCTTACTGATCAGAGAACTTTCATGTTGTCTTTGATGGCTTCTTGTATGATCTTTGTGTGATGAGATCTTAGGTCGATCTTATTCGCTTTCTTTACTCGTTTGTCTAGTTCTCGGTATCTTATTGAGTCTCTGTCAATTTTTTTGAGTTCTGCTAGGAGTACGTTTGTGCTCTGGATGAGTTTCGTATTAGCTTTTACTGCCATGGAATACACTTTCTTGGCTGCTACTTGTATGCTGCTAACGATTTTTCCCAATAGCTCATTTAGCCCCATATTTCTCAGATCTTCAGTTGGTTCTATTTTTTGTTTATTTGGGCGTTGTTCTTCCCTCTTGTCTTTGAGCTGAATCCCTGTTGGACGAACAACTTTCTCGATTCGTTTTTTTCTTTCCAAGTGTGTGTTTATATTTATTGCTGCTCTTACTATTCTGTGGTCACTTTTGGTATTAAAACGGCTAAGAACTGATACATCTGTCTATCCGTAGTGAGTATATAGTCAATTTCGCTCTTAACTGCGCCATCGCCATCGGGACTTCTCCATGTACATTTTCTCTGATGCTGTTTCTTGAAAATCGTTCATGCAGTTAATTTGTTCCTTGTTTATGAAGTCAAGCATCATTTCGCCTCTACTATTTCGTGTGCCCAGTCCAAAGTTACCGATTTTCGGTCCGTCTATCGCAATTTTACGACCAATCTTAGCATTGAAGTCACCGATTATAACCTTGAATCTTCGATTCTATGATATGCTCGATATCTTCGTCTGTTGATGTTGATGTGGGTGCGTATGCCTGTATTATCTGCATGCTGTATCTCTTGTTCAGTTGGAGTATAATTTGCTTTTCGTGATGAGATGTTTTCTCTTGTTGTTTACCATGATCGCTACTCCTTAGATATGATGCTTTGTTTTGGAATTTCTCTGAAAAGCTTATCTCCAGATCCCACTTGATGTTTTGGAGTTATTTTTCTAGACTTAATAGGCGTTCTTCGTGTCTCATTGTGCGAATGTTGTATGTTAAGACTAGGATGTTCTCGTTTGCAATAGCCACAATACGGCATCAAAGGTATAAAGCAAATATTAACCTAATTAGTTCACTTGTCGGTTACCATTGCATCCGATCCGGCATTATACATTACAAAGCTTGCATGACAGGGAACATTGCTTAATAATAATACCAACTTGGAAAATAACTAAACTAAATTTAATTTTTAGCATGAGAAGTCAGAAGCGCCGAGGTTTTAATAACATGTGTACACCAATGCAATTTATACGGACACACCCAACTGGATATAATAGATATAGTCAAATAAGAAGCATAATATACAAAGTTGACCAGGGAAGGGTATAATGCCCGTTTTCGCCAACGAACTGTAAATTGAGGTGTTAGGAGTAAATTAGTATTGTAAATATACGGACTTATTTTTCGCCTATTGCGACACACAGACATGATGACATATATACAATTAAAAGAATATTTATAAGTTATACAATTTTTTGTTCATCCAAAATAACAGTAGTCATCAAATTATGTTCTACGCTACTTGTTTTTCCGAATGTGAATAGTAAACAATTTCACTATTTGTTTTATTAGTATTTTAATTAAATATGAGACTGACGAATGCCATACTAACTTATTTGTGTGTTATTTATTTCAATTATTGAAATTTGTATTTTGGCATTTTTATGGAAAATGGTATTGAAGTCATTCAACGCTAACATGTAGTGTGTTGAATGCCAAAATACAAATTTCAACAAGGTACTTCAAGAGTGTACGAGATAAGAATTATTCTAAGATATTCATTTAATACTTGCATATATTTAGTGTTAGTATATGACATTAAATTATATAATATAAAACCTTTAATAATTATAGATATAATATAAAAATGTATATTTCGTTTAACGATTTCAAATAGCTTGGAATTGAAAATTGAAAAACTTGATTGAAATACAAAATTCAGAATTTGCTATATCGTGCGAAATTGATGTATATGAATGCAAATGACCTAATTTCTAAACTATAATAATAAATATTATTTTAAGAAATTCCATCCTTCCAAGGACCGCTATTTAATTAAGTGCGAAAATTTGTAACGATGCAGTTGATATTTTGATCTTATTGCATACATTTATCACCGTAACCTAATTCTATCAATTTTAAGGCCGTAAGATGCGTTCAATAAATTTTACTGGCCTTGCGGCTTTGCTGCAACGAAAATTATTGTGATGTCGATAAACGGCATATGTTAATTGATGTTCAACGTCTGATTTGCCTCTCGCAACACTGCTATTAATTTGCGCAAAATATACGTAGCAGGTGTGTCGGATTTATTTTCACTGCGACGACACCTTTAAAATGGAAATATGAATTCATAATATTTAATTAAAATCTATTAATTATTCATAAATAATTCTGGTACCACTACGGATGCACCGGATATATTTAAAAAAAAAAAAAACAAATAGTCGGTCGAATATTCCTGCTGGATAATCTCCCTTTATATTACCGACTACCATCGAATTACACACGTGAAAGAGCAATATCGAGCCAGTAGTACATTTTCGACATTCTTCGGTGGCTTGTGGTAAGTTAAGATCAGATGAAAAATAATTAAATGAAACTGATAATAAACTGAGAGAAAGATGTTTCCACTTAGTGACATTCTTCTAATTATATGCATCCATAAGCGAACGAACAAGAGATATTATATTATATTTTTGTGGCAATAAAACTATATAACTTTTTTGATTTCAAAACAACTTGTGTAATGTGTCAGCTACAATGGTATAACAAGCTAAAGTTCTGTTACACACTATGATATATTTTCAAAACGCAATTATTACTTTATCATACAATGCATGAATAATTAATCTAAATTTAATTATAATTATAATTAATCTAATTGTGCAATCTTATTTTATTACCAGAAACAGTGGTAAATATCCTGTCTTAGTACTTTAGTGTTTCCCACATATTTAGAAAAGAAAACCTATGTCCTGACAACAGAAAAATATATTTTATATAATGAATTTGTCATATTCAGCTTTAATTTGATTAGTATTATTATTCATAATTTCAGCCAAGCATGTAGTAATAAATGTAGATGAGCAGTGGCTGATTGCCCGCTATTCATATGGAAACGAGGAAAAGTCGCACATTGGGAGATTGGATGGAGATGGAGTATAAAGAATATGAAATGTGTGAAAAAGGAAAGGATATATAGAGGGATTGGATGAATTAATACATGGGCTGTCCTGGATCACAAAGGGTAAGACGTCCAGTGTCTTGCCCCTTGTGTTCCAGGACAGCCCGGTCCTACCCAGGAAGGCAGAGGTTTGTGGGTGTTGAGGAAAATACTAATAATCATCCCCATAGGGAAGTGTTCTTGTCCAGTCGCATACCTATTATTTACTTCAGACATAAAAGAGACTTCCCATCCCCCAATCTTCACTGGTACCTTAACTCATTTCACCGTTATCCTCGCAAGCAGCAAATTAAAAAAAAAATATGTGGAAAACTATGTGATGCCCTCAACAACATCGAGAGCTAGTTAACAAAAATGGAGGAATAATGCCAGTGAGTCTAAGTCACAACATGTTACCTTTACAATAAGAAGAGTGACATGTTTAAACTCTAAGTAGGACACAACTTCCACAAAGCAACAGTATAATATATCTCGGAATGCATATAGATAGACGACTCACCTAGGAAGAACATATTGTCAAAATAAGAAAATAATTAAACCTTAAGTACTTTAATTTGCAATGGTTAATCGGACGCAAATAAAAACTTTCACTAAATAATAAGTTAACTGTGTATAAAATCTTGAAACCAATTGTATACGGCATACAACTGAGGGGCACCGCGAGTAACACAAACGTTTTAAAATTAACAGTTTCTATCCAAATCTTACGGACTATCACTTGTGCATCGTGAATCGCCAATAATGAAACCCTACACCACGACCTGTACACCCTATACATTCTCCAAGAAGCTAAGTACGCGAGTGAAAAGTATCTTTCAAGGCTTGAGCAACACCTAAACAGCCCTGCAATCATTCTCTTAGAAAACAGCGACTCCAAAGACTATATCTATAAGACTTACTATATAGATATAATAGATATATAAGTAATTTGTAGTTAGTTACGTTTTTAATGTAAATAGGACTCTAACCTCAAGCTATACTTGATACTATTAACGATAATAACAAGTTACAAAAAATGTCAACATCTTATTGCTTCAGGGCAGCCTGATATCAAGGAAGAAATTAAAATTTAAAAAAAGAAAAGAGAACAAAATTAGGGTCTAGGAGGGAATGTTTCTCACATTAGGGAAGGATTTTATTTTATTTCATTTTAATTTATGTCGGTTTAAGTATAAGTATAAGTATTGTCGATTTAAGTATAAGTATTAGTTTGGTATAAGGGAATGCGATAGACTTATGTTACACAAATCTGTCACGCATGTAAGTATTTTGTTATACCAAATAAAGGTAAATTTATATAATTGTGGATGAAAGGTAAGATCTACAATCATTCAGTTAGTCATTTCAATTAATATAGAAAGCGTCATACTAGAAGAACTTGATCAACTGCGTAATTGGTACAACAAAAGAAAAATTATTAGTTTGCATAATTGTATGGGGAGACCTTAGTTGAACTAGCACAACATATTGAAACCTTTTACGACATTTTAATTCATTATATGTTTAAACAAATTAAAATAAACTCGTACGATTTTTAGCTCTTCAGTTCAATTTTCTGTTTGATAGTTACAAGACTGAAGCTTTCATACAACTTTAAATATTGCGAAAAAAGTATTTAAAAACTACTAGAAAGAAAACTCAAAGTTATATTATGAACAAACTAATCAAGTACGAGGCATATCCAGAAAGTAAGAGTACTGAATTTTTGTAGGTGTTAAA